>JAREIS010000120.1:0-1200000 GCA_030060385.1 Muscicapa striata striata | reverse complement strand
AGGTATTTTTACCTGTTACAATGATGGAAGTTCAAAATAATAATATAAAAACCAGCCATGTAGGCAATATTTAGCAGCAAATATACATGGAAATTTAGGGTGATTATATATTTAATGGAAGCAGCAGTGCACGAGAAGAGTTATGTCCAGCACCAAGTATGACAATTTATACATGTGACAACACTTTTGAAGATGGTGTTATTCTCATCCATTCTTGAAAATGGGAAAATAATAAAAATTAGGAGAGTGGACGAAAATATTAGTCTTCAGCAGCTGACTCCTTTTTTTCCCTCCTGAGGCCTGGTATAAAAAATTTAAAACTTTGAGAAAGCTTTGAAAAACAAAAATCTCAATTATGTTGCATTTGGTCGGATGAATCTCTATTGACATGTCCATGCTTTACATTTATAAGATTTTGAAAACATTTCTATTTCTTACAAAATTAGATTTCTTTTTTCCTTTATAAAATAACATGAAGACACTGTGGTTTTTTAATCTGTTCATTTGTTTCAAAAATACTATAGCAGACAAAATACATGTAAGTACACAAAATCAAGTTACTTGTAGGTATATTTATCAATATATATAATTTATTAGTGAAATTTTAAAAGTATGTTTACTTCTTTTATAATATTATATAAAGGTAATTTCTATGTACAGAGGAAATTATATGTAATTCGATTCTAAATCTGAAGGAATTAAATACAGTTCCAAGAATTAAGTAACAACTGTTTGCATGATAATTTTGCTCCCAAGAACCTTTCTTTCTAATTTAAGCTATTTTTCATTAAGCCTAGTAGTTGTGAGGAAGCCAAGGGGCAGGAAGCTAAAGCTGTGCCAAATCTGAAAAGAGAGGAAGGGGAAAGACACAAAGAATTACAGGCTCATCAGTCTCAAATTTAGCCTAGGCAAAACAATGAAACAGCTGGCATGAGGCTTGACTAATAAGAAAGTAAAGGAAGACATTATAAGTAATGGCAAGCAATATAGAATTATGGAAAACAGACTTTGCTAACTAACTTGTTTAGATTAAAGTAACATTCAGATGGATACATAAAATAATGTACTGTTATGTAATAAACTTCAGGTAAATAAATTTACCCAAATTTTCCTTTGAATTCCACTTTATTCAACTTATTTAAGTGCCATAGATAGTTCACAGAAAATAGATGGGATGTGCTACTGTTGGTGCCAAATAGCAGTCCAGAAGTCTTGGTTCTTGTCCCTTTCACAGCCCAGTGTTTTTAGTCATGTGAACAAAACAAAAGCAAAACAACCCCATAAAATTATTAACAATCCATATGGAGGAAACTGAAAGATTGATAAAATTATAAATAACGAATGAGATGGAGAGTTATGTGGTTCTTTTAGTAAGTAGGTCATAAGTAAAGGCTTTTTACGTGGAGATGCAAAGTTCTGAATGCAAGAAGAGGGAGTGAAAGCTGCATTTCTCCAAAGGGACTTTACCATCAAAGCAGTGACTTTGAGAGGCTCATGGATGCATATTTTCCCCTGCTTCATGCCAGCCATTCCCTCCAGTTCCTCTCATAGAGGGTTTCTGGTATTTCCCTCTTCCCAGAGGCTGAATGGCCTTACTGCAGCAGGTATAGCTATAATGTGGTCCAGTGGAGGAAAACATTATCTAAAATATAGAAAATAGGAATTAGGCTCTCATTTTTAAACCGAAGTGTGACTAATACATGCAATAACATTTCAGTGTTGTGATGGGTTCTCTGTAAAGTTGAAATTAAGACTGCTTGTAATTTAAATGCTGAATTTAGTCAAAGAATTCCTAGGGGTCTAAAAATTGTTTAAAACTAGAATCAAGGTTAAGAAAGCAGAAGACAAATGGAGACAACATTATATTCCTATTTTTGAAGAAATCATGTAACTTCTGAGCCAATTTTTTTTGTGCATTTCTTGACAGATCACAGACAGTTCCAGTTTTCTATTTCTATGCTTGCTCCCCCCACGCAGCAGTACTGATGTGTTTCTGCAAAGAATGTGTCAGATTTATCTGTGTGAAGGCAAAACTCTTATTTTCAGTGCAATAGTCTGTTTCTTCCGTTCTTATTCAAGAACAAATGTATTAAATTATCAGACCTCGTCTTACTTTACAGTTTGCCTATGATATCAGTCCATCCTCTCCCTACATTTTCCTACTTCATTGGGGGATTGCCATAAGACTTTGTTGCATAGCTACTGCATTCTGAATTTTTTTCATGGAGTCAGCAAAAGAATGAGGAGTTCTGGGCAGAGCTCTGGGCTGGTCCTTAGAGATTTTTTGACAGGATAAATACCCTTCAGGTCTTTAGTTTTAGTCTCCTTCTAAGTATTATATTCTTGAAAGAATAGAAATTAATCCAATAATTAATGGAACTATAACTATTATATGAAAATTTCAAACAGAAGTTAACCTACCATAAGAGAACTCCCCACTTAAAGTGGAGTCTTAGTTACAACATCAGCAAAACTGGAAATCACTCTAATTTTCCCACTATTTGTTATCTCAATTTCTTGTGTGTAGTGAAAGCTGAAACATTTCTTCTCCTAGAAAAGTAGTGTCTGATCTTTTAAAGGCTATAAAAGTGAATGGCCTGTCATTAGAGCAACAGTTTGTTATTGCCCCTCTCTTTTACAATTAGAATTACATGAAATTTCTCAAAGAGAGTCAGCTCAGCAGCTGTCCTGGTGTTTCGCTTGCCTTTTTTCAGCTTCCTTTTCTCTCTCAAAATGTAACAGGTAGGTGACTAATAGAAGAACACAGCCTTTGTGCTATATGTGTCAGGCCATTAATTTGAGTCCCAGAGATGGATGGCTTTCCAATCCACTCTTCTTTGTTGCACTGCATCTGTGATTACCCTGGAGAATAAAAAGAATGAAAAAGTGGCTCCCTTGCCTCTCTTCTTTATTACTCCAGGCACAGGGTATCATTATCAGCTTTGGAGTTGATATAAGAGCCCTCAGGTTAGTGAAAGTATAAGTAGTGAGATGGTAGCTAAGATTCCTTCTGGGCCCGCCCTTCCCACATGATATCACCAGTGTAGTTTACTTCCAATCACTTTCTCTGTCTGGCATTCAAGCAGGTTTCAACAACCTGCAGCATATAAAAATAAATTCTTTATAATAATCAAACCCATAATAATAATAATTATAATAATAATAATAAACCCTAATATTTTCTGTTTTCCTTATGTAACTCAGCATATTGCCCCACTCCACCCTCCTCCTTACAAGCCCTCTGTTCTTCTACACTTTCATTAAAACATCATTCTACACCCCTGATAAATTATGCACCCTTCCTTCTTGCTGTCTGTTACATTCTCCACCTGTATCCCCAAGTATGGGTAAGGAAAATATGAGCTGCAACCTGGGGAATATTCTTTTAACAGATAGTCAAACATGTCAGGAATGTTTCTGTAGCAAAATTACAGTTTTCATCATATCTTTCAGCCATCACACTGAGTGAGAGAAATTCGTCCACCTCTGCTACATCCTATTTAACAACAATTTTTTACAAATGGAGTCTGTCCAAGTGGTTCACAATTGCTTGGTTAATGTGGGTGGAAATCAGAAATAATATTCTGTACTTGCAAAAACATCACAGATTAGAATTATGGGAAGAATATCAGAAAATTTTAAGACTTTTTCAGAGATGCAAGATGGGACCAGAGGCGGACAACTGGGAAAAGGGTCTTTTCAGGTTAAATGTAATACTGGGAGTAGAAGGAACATTGCTGGTATTGAAGAGATGTCACATGGATTGTAGCTTAGGGAATCAGTTTTCCAGTCATTCCTTTAACTTGCTTTTTGATCAATATGGCAGTCTCTGTACCATGTATGCAAGAGTCTACATGGAATAAGCACTATTCATGCAATAACTAAAGCAATACATTTTAGTTCTGTGTTTGGTGGTTTTGGGGTTGTTTTCAGTTTGAGTACAAAAGAAAAAAAGTGTAAGAACAAGGGGCCAGATCTCATGATTTTTCTTTCATTTAAATAATTATATTTTATAGTTTTGTCTGCTGTTTACTGAAACATGGAAAACTCAGTTCTCTTAGAAGAGTCCTGGGTATTTCAAAATTTTATGCTTACTTTTATGCTGTTTGAGATGGTAAAAGATGGTAAAAGCCTTCTTTAAAATTTTTATTCTTTTTTCACAGCCTTAAATAAGCACAGTGCCTACCACAATTGGAATACGAGTCTAGAATATTATTTCACTGACACCAAACAGTATTTTGGAACAATAGGAAACAGAAAAAAAAAAAAAAAAGTGCTCCAATTCACTGCCCTGTGATTTTGTCTTGATGGGTTAAAAGAAAAGTTTCCAGGGGATAGTAATGTGTCTTGAGCCAAACTGCAATTTTCCCTTTGTTTTTAGAAAGATAATCTCCCCAATTTCTCAGTGGGACCCCAAATCCTTTTTATTTACTTTTGATCTGATATAAGAATTTTAGCTGAATTTTTAAAAGCTAGAACATTTTATAAAGGAAAACTCCTATATTGAAGCAAAAAGTGGAAAAGTTTCACTCTGGAAGATGTGAGAATTAATGCTGGAAACTTGTCATCATCCTTGGTTATCCACTGAATTTAATCCATTTTCTGTTCCAGAACTATAACCTTGAGAGGTTTCCTACTTGTCACTGAAATATTACCATTTCTACCTTAAATATCCAAGGGAGCATTAATCACCAACTATTAGGAAATTAGTAATTAAAACACTCAGTTGAACTAAGAAATACCTAAGTCACAACTGTCCTTATCTGAGCCTTTCCACTTCATGGGAACTGTCAGCAACAGCCTCAGTGGAAGGCAATACAATCCTGAATTATTCCTTCCATCTTTGGCTGAGCAGATTTGTTGAAAGTGCTTATTCTGCAGTCATGTCTTGGAAGCAGAGGGGAGCCAGGATTTAGAGACTGGGACCTTCCAAGAGCATTATACACTGTGTTTGCTTTTGCATGTAAATTTTTTTTCTGCATACTCCTGCATCTTTTATTTTCCTTTTTAATGAACCTATCAATTAGGCAGATGAAGCAAAAATAGTGTAATAGAAACAGTGAAGTTTTCAAATTCTTTAGTAAGGAATATACTTCCTTAGGGACTTGGCATAAAACCTTTCTCATTTTCAGGAACAGGAAGGTTATTAAATATTTCTTGCCTCCATGTAGACATGTAAGTTTTTCCATGCAAAAGAGCTGGAGTAATAAACTCACTGAATCACAGCTGGCCAAGGATAAATATTTTAAGGTCCTGACCTTTGATGGTTCTTCTTTTGTGACTGACAGCTCCACAGTAACTGTGGCCAGCAAAATATGAGTACATATCCTTTTCTGCTGGGTGTCCTCATAGAAGTGCATGGAGATAAAACTGAACTGAGTAGGAATGACATAGTGATCTACTGAATATTAAAACTGCTTTGAAAATCTCTGGGGAAATCTGGATCTAAGTGAAGGTATTTAGAACAATTCCTCTGTGACATAATGGAGCCAGGATTTCATCTTGTAGAAGGCAGAGGAGACTACTTCCTTGCTATAAAGATTTTTAGTCTATAAATTGAACTGTAAAGACATACATTTTCCCTTCAATTCTAAAGCAGCATCCAAGAGCTATAGAATTTTTTTTTCTTTTTACTTTTATTTTCTGTTTTTATCCTCTCTCACTGGACAATGCTGAACAAAGAAATCAAACATAAAGAAACTGGACATTTTGAAAATGACCAGAGAATATAAAAATATTAACAGTCTAAATCTGAGGCCTATAATTTTCTCCTGTTTCTTGTCAATGCACTTATTTCAAGGCCTTACAGCATTGTTATGGTCATCAGGACCTAGATCTTCTGCACAACCACGCTGTTCCATTTTATACAGAATATCTTTCACTAGAAGAAAATGTTCTGTTAAAGCTATTTTGTTCTTTGGCTGAATTCCTATGTAAGCCATTTTCTGAGTGACTCCTTAACACTGGGATTAAGGAATACAACCTGCTTCAAGTAGCAACAAGTACTCATAAATTTATTGAGATTTATAAGGGTTTTATTAGTTTTGACCACCATATTGTCATAATAATTCCACAAATAGCAGAGTACACCAAAAATTATCAGTAGGCCATGTGAAATTATCTACTTGGCAGTGATTGGGGTCTTAATCAAGGCTCTCATACTTAGTTATTGTTTCCAAAACTTTTAAATGTGTTGCAGTAAAGATAATTGAACTGGTTTTATCCTTACACATTTTGTTTTATCCCTTCCAGAGAAAAGAAACAGCAGGATGCAGTTCACAACTGAAAGTGCTTAAAGCACTGAAGCTGAAGATACACAAGTTCTCAATCTAACTTTTCTTGATTCAGAGTTCCTAGTTTCATAGCATCCATCTATTAGGTTCAACTTTTACCAGTCTGAATTAAAGAAACACATGACCAAAAAATTTCTACTAAAATATTGATTAATGTAGCATGTGGTTTGGATAATTGAGACTTCTTAGAAGGCATGTGTTTGTTTCAGGTCATAGAACAGAAAACATTTTATAATGAGAGGAAAAGCTTATTCTATCTTCCCTGATAGTTAAATAAATAAATTTATTTCAGAATGTATAAATATAAAAATAGGAGACCAGAATTTGATCTCCTTTGCAGAGTATATTCATTCACAGATGTACAGCATGCTGGTCCAGCATGCAGCAAACTGGGTTCAATGTATGTATATCTGACTGAATTTACCTGGCAAAAGGGAAGTTTCCTCAATGTCTTATGACTTTATATTAATTTGAACATCTTTTAGATATAATGACCCAGGTAACAGGTACAAAATATATATATTTCTATATATGTATGCCTGTTTCTAAATGTCTGAAATAAATATTTTAAATTACAGACACTTTTGTTAATGCAAAAATCGGTTATACTCAGATTTAATCACTGAAACACCTTTTTTTTCTTTTTTTTTTTTTTTTTGTGATGAATTAGTGTTTAATTAGTATTTTTTTATTTTTTAAATTATTTTTCAGAACACTGTATTTTGACAGATTATAGGAAATATTCAGTCCCTTCTTCCAAGTTACCAGTGGTGTGACAAGAGGAAACGGCGGCAAGTTTGTACCAGGGGAGGTTTGAATGAGATATTAGGAAAAAATTCTTCACAAAAAGTGTTGCAAACGTTGGAAAAGGCTGCCTAGGGAAGGGTTGAATTGGTCTCCTCAGAGGTACTTAAAACTTGTGTAGATGTGACACTTAGGGAAAGGGTTTAGTGGTGGACTTGGCAGCGCTGGGTTAATGGTTGTACTGGATAAACTATTCCAACCTAAATGAATCCATGATTAAAACAAATACTTCTTATGTGACAAATATTTCTTATGTGACAAATATTTCTTTAGTGAGCAGTTCTATTATAGAACCTACTTCTAAAATAAATACTAACAGTGAAGCTAATTAGTTTTTCAGTGCTAAGCTGACAAGGAAAGTCTCTAGCTTTTAGGTGTACAAAACAATGGTTTCTTTCTTTGAAGCTGACCAAATCTTTTTTTTTTAACATACTGAACAGGTTAAACTGTTTGTTTCCATGGTAACAAAGGTTAATTAGAAGATATTTTAAAGTCAGCACATTAAGTGCATATAATAAGCAAAACTGAAAAAAAACAGGAGTGAAAAATTATTCAAAAGTAAGTGCGAACCGAACGACATTAATACTCGATCCACCTTTACCAAAAACTATAATTTTGTAGAACCAATTTATATTCCCTTGTCTTTGCTTAAATTTTAATGAACTCTGGTGATACACATATTTTAGGAACACACATACTTCTCATCTGAAACTGCATAAGCTTTCTTCATATATTCTTAAAAAATTTATACTCAAGAATTCTCTATCATTTGGAATCTATTTTGGTCCATGATATGTAAAGTATGTATTTTTCTGTGTAAGGGTTGTACACGGTCATATGATTATTTTAGGATGTAAGATCTGTAAGCTCTTTTCAGGCTGCTCTGGAGGTTCTTTAATTTTACAGAATCTTACAGCTTTTCTGTAGAAAAACCTTGAATCTGCAACTGGGCTTAACAGACCTTCAAAAAGAGAGAAATAACAGAGATCAGAAAACATTATTTTCCTGGTCCAGTCACAACACGTGTTTGAGAGTGATGTTCTGGTGTTTCTTGAACAGGTTTGGAACTGTGACCATTTCCCTGGGGAGCCTGTTCCAATGGCCAGCCACCCTCTGGGTGAAGAACCTTTTCCTGATATCCACCCTAAACCTCCCCTGACACAGATTCAGGCCATTCCCTCGAGACCTGTCCATTGGTCACAAGAGTGAAGACATCGGTGCTTGCCCCTCCACTTCCCCTTTTAAGAATATTGAAGACCACAGTGAGGTCTCCTCTTCTCCAGGCTGAAAAAAATATGGCATTAGGGCTCCTCATAAGGCTTCCCTCCAGACCTCTCTCCCTTGGCCCTCCTTTGGACAACATTTTAAGAGCTTAATGTCTTTTTTTTAACTTTTTATTGTGGTTAAAAAAGTTACTTTGATAATATTTGGAAGGTTTTTCATATCCTAAACTCCTGGGAAATACCAGCTAACACAGTAAATCTCAGTAAGGGTGATTTTAATTGCCTGGATTGAAAAGAGTAATTTAAAATTGCATCAACTAGCTCTTGCTTTGCTCAGTTCCTATGCATATCTGTAACCCTGTGGTATGCATGCTACTCTATATTACACCACCAATCTCACTACACTTCAGTTTAAGATGCAAAAAAATGGGTGATGTTTTCATATAAACCTCTGTGAGGTGTAGAAACATTGTCACTGAGGTATTAAAATTGCAAGTTAATAGATATGCTATTTCCTTTTCTGAGTAGATGCTTCCTGGTTAAACAGAAGTTTTGGTATACTCTGCATCATCATTCTTGTCACAATCTTTTCTGACTCCATAAATAATATCTTGTAATAAATAATGTATATAAATAATACATATATAAAAAAATATATAAATAATCTTTTGCTCATGCTAAGAGGTGAGCAGTTCAAACTCTCCCATGCAGTCATGCAGAACCCAAAACTTTCTGGAGCAGGGAGCTTTGGACGTGCATGGTGCATGTGGCAGCTGTCCCTGGAGAGATGCTGGCTGGAGCAGCACTGCAAGGAGAGGCAGACTGGCTCCAGCTGGCCCCAGCAGACCCATCCCAGGACATAACAGGTTCCAGTGTGGGGTGCCCCTGTGAAAACATAATTCAGAAAGGGAGAAAAGCTGGAAGAGCAGAGGAGTGAGGGGGAGAAAGTGAGAATGGGCACCAAGGAGAGAGCAGGATGAGGGGGAGGAGGTGCTCCAGGTGATGGAACAGGTGCTGCCTGGCAGCCCACAGAGAGGCCAAGGTGAAGCAGAAATTCATGCTGCAGCCATTGTTAAGGACATGCTGGAGCAGTGCCTGGTGGACTACAAGAGCATGGGAAGGACCAGCAGAGTCACAGTTACTTAGTGACCATAAGTCCCATTCTTCACACCCCTACAACATGTGGGTTTGGGAATGTTAGGGGAATCAGGAGTGAAGTTGAAGTTGGGAAAGGGGAAGATGTAGTTTTAATTTTTGCCTCAGTTTCTTACTACCAAAATCTATTTTAATTGTCAATGTATTAAATTAACTTTCTCTAAACTGAGTCCATTTTCCCCACGATGGTAACCAACCATTCAGCAACCTCCCTGGCTTTATCTCAAGCAACAACCATTTTTCATCCACTGTTCTCACTGTCCCACTGAGGAGAAGCAGAGAGTGAACACTGTGGTGGGACTGTGGCCCTTAGCCAAAGTTAACCCACCACAACCATGAACATACTCCTTGCTTCTATACCTTGTTCATGACTACTGTTGCCCGACTGTGGGCCCCACAATAGTAAAATAAATCTTATATATAGTGCAGCTCTTTTTACACCCTCACTGGGCTGGTCTTGTCACCAATGATGACACAGCCCCTGCCCAAGCTCTGCCTGCTGTGACAGAGCTGCCATCATAACAGGGCGAGAGTGGTGCCAGTCCAGCCCTTGGCTTCCCAAGAAAAGGTTCTGCTGTTCCTCAGGTTTGCTAGAATGCAGAGGAGCAAATGGTAACTGAGGCATATGAGGGCAGTGACCAACATGGACAGCCTGCTGTCACTCTGTCTGTGTGGGGACAGCTTGACACTCGGGGCTGTGTCCACGTCTCAGACCCTCATCACCCCCAGCCCACCCCACCTCCCCTGGGTCCCACTGTCAGGGCTGGGGCAGAGGGAGGTGGAGCCCAGCATGAGGGTGCAGACAAATAAATGTGGTGTCTAAACACTGGGGAGCTGTTCAAGTGTTTGACATACTGACCCAGTGCCTCTCTGGCTGTATGAAATCCCAGTATCCTGTGAACCTGATATTCTCTAATACCCTCTCGTGTAGTTCGCAAAAGGATACATGAACACTCACTCAGAATATCAATCAGTGTACAGTTATGCTGGAGAAATTGTTTCTAGGCTTTTATTGAGAATTAAGTATGCATTTAAAAAGTAGTCCAATACTTCTAAATGAGAAATAAAGAAAATCCCAGTTGCAACCTTGTGAAATTCACATGGTTATCCACTTCAAATAAGAATCTGAAATGAGAATCATTGAAACTTTCCTAATGATTTGTTGCTTTTATTAATGCATCTTAAGCTTGGAATTATTGGATGAAAAATCATTCTAAAATATTCTAATATTCTTATTAAACTTTTCATTAAAATTTATACTCATCCTACAACTTTATAATAATCTCTGTGAGTGGTACAATACAGGTACACAATTTTTTTAATCTGTTCTAGAAATGTAGATTAATTGCACAAGTTCACAACTACCATTCACATTGTTTAGTTACAGATTTAAGACTGAGGATCATGACCAATGCAACACATTACAATCACTAGTCCTGGCTCCATGACACTCTGCTTTTACAAATCTGCTGGCTCACACTATGACTATCTGCCTTGTAACCTGATTTCAGCTGCATTATTTGCTTTAGGGGAAGGGAAATGAAGTTCTATATCACTGAGACTCATCTCACTCATCTCATGAAAATGCAACACCAGCAGTGTGCACTGGCTTCTAAGAAATGTTCTCAGTCCCACAATTTCAATGTAACTTTAAACCCTCTACATAGCAAACAAAATACATTCGTGTTCTGGGTAAATTTTGGAAGACTCCAAGGTTTTATGTTACCTTTAGTGGGCTGTTAACTGCTTGCTAAAATGTTTGCCCATCATTAACACAACTACTGCAAAAAGACCAGGACAAATTAGAGATGGACAATTACCAACCTTATGAAGTTTGACAACGGGAAGTGCCAGAATCTGCCCCTGGGATGGGGCAACCCTGGATGTGTTTATAGACCAGGGAAGGAGAGGCTGGAAAACAAAGCTTTGGAAAGAGACCTGGGAGTCTTGGTCGATGGCAAGTTGAACGTGAGCCAGCAGTGCCCTGGCAGCCAGGAAGGCCAACCCTGTCCTGGAGTGTCCTGGGGGCATCAGGCACAGCATCACAGCTGGGCAAGGGAGGGGATTGTCCTGCTCTGCTCTGAGCTGGGGCAGCCTCACCTCCAGTGCTGGGGGCTGGTTTGGGTACCACAACACAAAAAAGACATTAAACTATTAGAGAGCATCCAAAGGAGGACCATGAGGATGGTAAAGGGCATTGAGGGGAAGCTGCAGGAGGAGCAGCTGAGGGCACTTGGCCTGTTCAGCCTGGAGGAGACTGAGGGGGGACCTCAGTGCAGTTACAGCTTCCTTAGGAGGGGAAGAGGAGGGGCAGGCACTGATCTGTGCTCTCTGGTGACAGGGACAGGACCCAACTAAACCCTGCATGAAGCTGTGTTAAGGGAGGTTTAGGTTGGATATCAGGAAAGTTTTTTCACCCAGAGGGTGTTTGGGCACTGGCACAGGCCCCCCAAGGAAAATGGACACAGCTTCAAACCTGACAGAGTTCAAGAAACATCAGAACAACACTCTCAAACACGTGTTGGGTCTGTTGGGGATGTGCTGTGCAGGGGTAAGCGTTTGACATGATGATCCTGATAAGTCCATTCCAATTCAGCTTATTCTATTATTCTACTGAAGGCATAGTTATAGCTCAGCTTTTATTAGTATTATTTATAGAAAAATTAAATTGTTTTTGCTTTAGTTATAAGGTAACCAGTAATTTAATTTGGAAAAAGATATTACTTATTTCTGAAATTATTTAAATTAAGAGTTTGCATCTGCCATGTGTTTCCCGCATTGTATTTGAAATAGAGAAGAGGTATAGAACACTTCAGAGTTCCATTTTCTAGACTGTCACTAAAGTTTAAATTAAGATGGCATCAGTAGGCCATCTGTCATGGCTTCTTATGTATAACACATGACACCTCATTGCATTTTATTTAATTAAGCATAATAAATTATGATTTATTTATGTCTTGTCTTTTAGTAAGTGCTTTGGTCTCTTTGGAATAGACCCTTTACTTCAATTACCCTGCTACAGACCAAAATATCTATCTAAGAAGCAGTTAAATCAATTTAACTAGAACTGATGGATACCCTCTTGCATTATTATGTTGCTTTTTAGTCTCCAGATAGTCTCTGCTATTATTCCATGCTCCATCTGAAATTCAGGTAAATAACTAACTGCGTTTTTCCATCTTTTAGGAAAATGATATTCACCTACTGAACTTTTCCTTTTACCTTCATCTGGACGGCAGACAGAAATAAAACTTGTCAAACTTTGTCATTGCAGAAGTATTCATTTGAACACTGATACAAAAAATTCCAGCCTCTACCCAAAGAGACCATTTTATTTCTTGAGACTATGTCACAATCTTTCAATATTACTGATGCAAATAATACAGATAGAAAAAACACCTGTATTGCTGGTAACATCCAGCATGCAATTTTTCCTTTTCTAGCAATCCTAGAACGTAAAAAAGCATCTTACCTACAGAGTTGTTCCTGGGGAGGAGAAAAAAATAACTGATGTTCATGAATACTTGCTAGTCATATATCTATTAATCAGCATGGTATAACAACTAAATCAAAAGCCGTGATTTTAGGTTTGCATTAATTCATTAATTTCGGTTTTTACTGAACTATAGCTTGATGAGTGCACTGATTATTTATGCCCGTATTCATTAGTATTCTTTCTTGTGCAGTGTGAGAACCAGGCAACTGAATGATAATATAATACATATAACATATTTATACCCACATTTTCCTTGCTTAAAATAGTTTTGCCAGATTATTTCTTTGTTTCTGCACCAACCTCAGGTATAGTGCTCAAATCTTAACAGCAGAGTTACTTTAACTTTTGTAATAGAAACACGTAACACAAAAATTCCTTATTGTGCTTTCTGAAAATAGTGCAGGTATTTGTCCCAGAAGAGAGATTTCTGCAAAGAAGCCCAGCTCAATATACTCAAGTGTGGCATGAGTTGTTCAGCCTGGAGAAGCAAAAGCCCTGGGGAATCCCTAGGTGGGCTTTCAGTATTTAAAGAGGGCTACAAGAAAGATCATAGAACCATAAAATGATTAATGTTGGAAGAGATCTTAAACATCATCTAATTCCAATCCACCTGCTATAGACAGGGCCACCTTCCACTAGACCAGGTTACCCAGAGTCCCATTCACCCTGGGCTCAAGCACCTCCAGGGATGGGTAGTCCACAGCTTCTTGGGGCAGCCTGTTCCAGTGACTCACCACCCTCACAGTAAACAATTTATTCCTACAATCTAATTGAAATCTATTTTCCTTCATCTTATAGTCATTCTCCTTTGCCCTACCCCCACATACCCTTGTAAAAATTCTCTGTCTCTCTTGTAACCTCTCTTCAGGTCCTGGAAGGCTGCTGGAAGGTGTCCCCAGAGCCTTCTCTTCTCCAGGCTAAATAGCTCCAGCTCAGTCAGCCTGTCTTCATGGGATAGGGGGTCCAGACTTGTGAACAACTTAATGACCCTCATCTGGACCCATTCCAACAAGTCCATGTCTCTCTTGTGCTGGGCCTGTTGTGATAGGACAAGGGGTAGGGGTTTGAAACTGTAAGAGGGCCCATTTAGATTAGAAATAAGGAAGAAAATTTTTATGATGATGGTGGTCAAAAACTTGCAGAGCTTGCCTAGAGAGGTGGTAGATGCCCCATCCCTAGAAACACTCAAGGTCAGGTAGGACTGGGCTCTGACCAACCTGATCTAGTGGAAAACGTGGGATGTTGGGCTAGATGAGCCTCACACGTCTTTTTGAACCCAAACTATTCTACTATTCAGTCCTTAATGTAAATATGCAGAACATCAATCTCCCTGTCTTTACATAGTCCTGCAAGAAGGGATAAAAAGCATGCAGATGGGGAAAAAGAAAAACTGCTCATTTCTCTCGGTTTGCTTTGTTATCTTTACAAATTGATGGGGTAATTATTTGAACATATTTTAGTCGATATATACATATTTAAAAATAAAGTTATTTTCAGAACCATGTTGGAAATAGTAGCATAATAAGACACACAAAAAAGAGAGAATGAAAAATAAATTAATATAACAAGTATACAGTCATTAAAAAGAAAGGATGAGTTGCACAACTCATAACTCAAGGTTTTCATGTGGTGTTTTCACAGTATGATAATAATAAATGGAGAGAACACAATGTAAGAGAATTTAAGAACACAAAAATTTGTGTCTCAGAAAAAGCTTATATCACCTATGCTTCCCATGTTTCTCATCCTTCTTGATACCCCAAGTCTTCTTTGTATCAAGACCTTCAGTGCTTTTTTCCTGTCCAGCCAAACTTCCCGGAATTATTAGCACTTAGGCAAAGGTCACAGTCTCCAGACTGTGAACCCATGACATCTTATTGAAGTTGGGTGGACTTAGTATTTAAATTCATGAAATCATTTTGATATCTGAATGCTCAAAATCCAAAATGGCTAAATGAGTTCCTCTGATGCATCATGCTCTCTCAAAGCTGGTATTAGTAGGGCCCTCATAGCATGACAAGTGCAACATTAGGTCTTACAGATGCATCAGGTGCTCATAAAGCACTTAATGTGCCATGCTCTCCTCAGTATTCCTTGGAAGACTTTTATGTTGTGAACATATGAAACCACAAAAATAGCAGAAAAAGCCCTGCTCCCATGTTTTGTTGTAACTAATAAGACAACATAACTATGCCCTCACACCTAAATCCACAGTCTGGTGCTCTAAACTTTGTGAGTGTTATGAAACTAAGTGATTCAGGAGCTTTAAGCAAGCCTAAGTGGATTAAAATTCCACAGTTCTCTGTAGCATTGTGAGCATTTTAGTTTTTCCAACTTATATGGTCAGGAGTGCTATACTTGCATCCTTTTCCTTTCCTGAGTGTTACACTTCACTCTGCACATTATGAATTCGTTGGAGTTATATATATATTCTATGCATCTATCCAGCTCTTTTTTTCCATAAATGTAAATTCATATGAAGATATAGATAAGTGCCAAAATTAAAGAAGACAGTGAAGGGAAATGAATTACCATATATTGATGTTTTACTTGATATTAACCAGTGGTTGCTGACATTAATTTAACTTGTTATTTTTCTTAGCAACTCTAACTCTTTCTGATGTGAGCTGCTGCAAACAGAAGCATTTTTGTTTACCTTACTCTCTACAAGTGGGGTTAATTCTTCTACACATCACAGTCCTGTTGATCTTTTTGTCAGAATTAAGGCCAAAATATATTTGATCAGAAAGGTGTACATTCTAATGTAGAAGTGTAGAATAAGTCATACTACTTTGTTATGTTATTACGTTAGTAATATTTCTTCCTTTTTTTTTTTTTTTTTGTTAGCTATTACTTTTTAGCATATTATCTGAAGTAAAGGGTTTTGTGTCTCTCAAAAAGAAAGATAATTTTACATAATCACATAGAACATTTTAAAACCTGTAACACATTGCAATTTGTTGAAAATTCCAAAGCTATAGCATGTCTTTTTCCACAGAAAGCTTTGATTGTGTGCTGGTGTTTTTATGAGTCATATGGTGTGATTTTCCTGCTGATTCTAAGGAGAAATAAGTATCTTTGAATTGTGAAGTTTATGGAAATCCTCCCCATATAGAAACATATTTTAGAATTTTTTGCAATTTCCAGATTATTTGGGCACTGCAATACTATCCTGAGAGTCAGTGTGCGCTGGAAAAAAACAGAAACAGCTCTATGACCTACAGGACTTTCTTGATTATTTCTCATTCTGAATAAGGAAAAATATGTAAGTGAAAGTGAATAAAGTCAAAGCAATTTATGAGATTTGAAAAAATGTTCTATATACATTGTATCTGTCCATTTAGAGAGATGCCTTTAGTCTAGTTTTATGACTTGTGTCTGCAACAGTTGATGAGCCCAAATTCTTTATTTTTTCCCTAAACACAACTTCCATAAAGTTAGGAAATATTATCCCATTTTATATAGAAATCAGTAGAAAATAGGTACATTAAATGGCATAACAAGGCAACATAACATACCACAGATGAACCAAATCTGGAATGTTTCCACTGGTGAGACCACTGTCTTACCCTCTTGTAAAAATTTTCTCTTGCTTCTTTTTCCATGCAGGCTCTTATGCACAGTTATCTATCATGCATAAATTTGTAAATGGTTGTAAAGCCACACTTGTGATTCTGAGAGTTCAGGTTTTTAATGGTACCCACTCTTTGGTGGGAGTAGCCTGCTGCAGTCACCTTATCCATTTGCTGCATCTGACCTGGCTCATATTTTATACAAATTGCAAATGATGTAGGAGGGCTGCAGGAACATATGGTTAATTATTTTTGCCAGGCACCCTTTATCTTTTCTCATAGAGTCATTCTTCACCTACAGAGGGAACAGAAGGACTCTTATTACTGTGTTTTGTCATATGTGGCATTCATCAGTTCTGCATTTTATTTTCTACCCATTTGTGGATTCTTAAAATTTCTGCATGAATTCTACTTCATTGAATCACAGAATCTGCACTTCTATGGCTGAAAGAAATTCAGAGGTGGTACCATCTTTATATATCCCTGGCATGACAGCATGAATCTGCCTTTTTGCAACCAGATGTGATTCATTAGACCTATCTAATGCATGGCACAGCCTCCCAAATTGCACAGACATGACTAACACACATAAGTGGGATTAGGAAAAAGTGGCCAGAAATTCTTCAAACTGGAATTTGAACTCCTTATAGCCTGGGATGAAAACTATTACTGAATGCTTCCTTACTAATACTCCTTGTTTAATTTGTCTTACTTATTTGATATTTTTTCTTCACTGATAAAAATTATGTGCTCTAGTTCTACACACTGCTAAAGACCTATGATTCTATCAACTATATCATGCACCCATGGGGAAAAGACACAAATTTCCACCAAAACATTGGAACCTGTGTTCAGTCCTCCCAGACAACCTCATTAATATATTTCTCTTTGGTGGATATTTCTCTTTGGAGAATCTGTGTCATCCCCTTTCTTTCTTGGCCCAACTATTTTTAAATTTTCACATTGGAAAGCAGTCAACCAATGCAGACTACATTTACTATCTAACTTAGAACACATATGCTGGTTGGAAATTTTTCATTATTATAAAAACCTCAAAACACAACCTTTAAAATACTTTCTATCAGCTTGTCAATTTAGAATATTTTAAAATATTTTTTTGTTAATTGTATTAAAAAAGAAAATTAAACCGAATATTCCATCAACCTATTGCCTTTTTAAAATATTGTATTTGGATACTTGTTCTTTCAGAGAAGGGTGAGGGGAAGACAACTGTTCAAGATGGTTTCTAGGATATATATAGTCAGGCAGCCATAAAACTCTAATGTTTTGGGGCAGTATTACAAAATTGTAATTTTTTACTGAATTTAACAGAAAATGAAACCAAGTGAAGTCAGCAAATTAAAAAAACTGAATTTTTCTTCATTTTCTATTTGGAAATGCCAAAACATGTAATTTCAACTTTTTTTAAACATCTATCCTGAATTCTGAATCAAATATTCTAGAATTTTTTTAATAAAAATTTATTAAAGGGGAAAAATGGTCAATTCATATTATTTCGTTAAAAATCTTGAATCATTAATAAATTGTTCAGGATTACATTTTCTCCTTTTTACCACTGTTATGTCTGAGTCTCTTTAAAAATTTTGTATTAAAACCTACAAATATTTCTTTTGTAACCCTCACAGTATAAAGATACCATCAAGAGTGTTTCAGTTCTTACACAGATTGAGGCAGGATTCCTCTGTGATTGATAGTTCAATCATTTGAAAATGGGGAAAACAATAGCTTTGGAGTTCATCTTAATTTGGGTAATTCTGACTTTTACATTAACAAATAGTAGAGAGCTACTTCAGCTGAGTTCTGTTCTCTCTACCTCATTTACCATGAAAGTTTGAGATAGGGTGTGCTGATAATAACTTTGTTGAAGTTACCTCTTGAGTCCAGATGTTGCCAAGTTCTTCTAGTCTTTTCTGAATACTGGCAAACCTTGGAAGTGTTTGGCAGGGGCATGAAACAAGTTTGAAATTGCAGAATGACTGCAAAGCAGTGATGGAGGAGGTATCTGTGCATCATAGTACAGATGCCATATGACACTTTTCAGAGTTTTATGATACCTATTATACTGCTTCACTTTTTTTTTGTGATGTCAGGAACATTTTTTTTTTACAATTTCTGGTCCTGAATGTTTTATGCAAACTCAAATTTAAAGTGTCTTCTTAGATGGATTGCTGTTCCTTAATTGAAATATTACATCTTCCTAGGAGATTATTCCAAAATGATGGAATCCACCTGACAGAATCCTTTCTCCTGCAGCTTTTGGACTCTTTTGAGGGCTTCTTTGTTTAATACTTTAGAGACCAATTTAATGGATGAGACTTTGTAAGAGAATATCCAAAAAGCAAAAACCAAAAAATTTACCACTCATATAGCATAAAAATGATGAGACCTTAAGGTTACTTCTCAACCTTAAGAAAAGGCCTGTTTGCTTTGGAATTATTCAGTGAATTGGCTTAAGGGTGATACTTTCTAATAGGATTGTTCAGAGTTCTCATTTCACTCACAAACAGCTCCCAGGGCTAGTAATCCTTCTGCCAATTACTTACTTGGTCTTAGCTTCTGGTGGATGCCAGGCACGACCTTTGACCAGCCTCCACCTAGTTTTGGTCTCTTCATTCACAGTCTTTTCTGAATTTTGTGTATCCTGATCCAACCACCAACATTTTGTCTTTGTTGCCAAAATTTCTTGAGCTCTGAAGAACAAATGCTGGAAAAATGGAAAAAAAGTTTCTTACTCAGACAGCGCAGACTCAGCACTGCTGACATTTCAAGCTTACCTGAGCCTAAGGCTTTAATAATAAAATATGAACTGAAACTTCAGTTATCTCAAGTGAAAATCATATTTTTGACAGAAAAGATGCATCTGCTCTAAAGACTGTCAGTCCCAAGGTTCTGTGAGCTATAATTTTGCAAACAAAAAGTTAACTCATTTGACTCAGCATAGGCAAAACGATTATAAATGTGTGGTAGAACATCTGTTTTGACTTTCCTTCTTTTAGAAAAGCTTAACTTCTCTCAGGAACACATTGTGGAGTGTTTCCATCCAAAGATTTGACTAAACAGTGGATTACAACACAGGTTATCTTAGAATGGCATCCTCAGTGATGGCTGGTGCTAGGAGGTTCTGTACACTAAATCTGATGCCTTCTTTTCACTATAAAATGCTTAAGGAATTTCCCTCTTTTTTTTTTTTTTTTTTTTTTTTTTTTCCTCACAGGGCTATGTAATGAAATTTAAATCAACATTGTAAATGTTTGCCAGAAGGAAGTTTGATCATCAGTTACTCCAGCAGAATTTATCCAGTTATCAGCATTTAACCACCAATATGCTTGGAAATATATTAAACAGAAAAACTGTTCTTCAGTCCGAGTGTGAAGACAATTTTTTAACATTAATAACTTTTTATTTGTTCAACAAGGTTCTAAATTGTAATTTGAATACATTAGAAAAAAATACAATGTCCACTGACTTGGTTAGATCAGGATTTTAGGATTAGAAATAAGATACTTAGTGGAAAAAACTGATTTTCTAAGGACTTTTGACTCTGGAAATAGAACCAACTAATAGGGAAAACAACTCAACTATCCCAATTGTATTTTAATGATGTAACTGAATATTCCACAATGTTGTATTTTACAAGTTTCTATGTTCCTGCACTTTTCTAAAGCACCTGAGCAGGAGACAAAGAACTGCAAAATTAGACATAGAGTTGGATAAACTCCATCTGTGCTGCTGAATAGCATATACTTGCAAATAGGTGTGTGAGGGCATTAAGGTAAGGCCTTTGGGCTGAAGGGTGGAGAAGAATGTAAAACTTTTATGTAGTAATTATCTATGCATGCACTTGTTGATGCATCTTTGGTCTCTGCCTCCCATGACTCCTATTGCTACAAAATTGCATAGCCTGAAGAGAGGATTTAGAAATTAGGCTTAAATATTTTTTTCTCAACAATTAATACTTTGGGCATATCCTGAGTGTTTTGAAAATGATAGGAAACAGAAAGAAATGCAAGTTCCAAAGTGCCAAATTCCACCTGCCTTTCTGCACACCTGCCCTGTGTTTTTGTGTGCCACAAAACCTGTCATTTGAATATTGTGCTGCAAGTTTAATTATAACAGAAGATGCATTTTGTTCTTACCCCTGCCACATGTACATTGTCTGTATTCCAATGGGTCATAAAACAAAATTGCTTTTTTTCCATCTGTGGCTTATTCAATCTTTCATATGCCTGCCATTTCTTGTCCTTTTCCCTCCCCCATTCTTATTATACACCTATGAATAGCACTGAATCCTGAAAGAGGTAGAAAGGAAAAAAATGAAGGACAGAATGAACTGGGTTTAATAGAAAAGTTAATTTTCTGAAAGTGTTTATGAATTGCAATATTTTTAAATGCTTGACTTAAAATTAAAAAAAAAAATAATAAAGTGTTCTTTTAGAAGAAACCTTCAGTTTTTAAAAGACTACATATCACCCAGCCTCTGAGACAAAACTGCCTTGTATCCTTTAAAACACATGTAATATTTGTGTGCTCAAATAGTCAGTTTTCCTTGCTTATCCATTCATTTTAGCTCTTCTAATCATCCCTTAAGTCTTCTGCCTGTTTGTGGGTTGTGCCCTGCTTTCTTCTCCCTTAGGATGATATATAGTTCTAGCAAGACAAAGGTCAAATTGTGATCAGGAGAAGGATAATAACTTCACATATCAATGTACATTTCTTCTCTCTTGACAAATGATCACCATTTCTCCTGAAAATTCCCTGCACCACATGGTCCCCTTTGACCTTTTTGTCAATAAATAATGCATTCTCTCTAAAGTAATTGAACTACCTTATTTGGCTGCAAAATCCCATGTACCAAAGTGTGGTACATAGGACAGTGAAATATTACATTGTAGAAAGACTCCAGCTGTACTTTAGATTTTGGATGAAGACAGATTTTTTTGCATTCTGATATTTTTTTCTCACTGCCCAATAAATTGATCTAAACCGAAGTAAAATACTCAATATTTCATAGACCAAATGAGTCCTTTTCTATGTAGGGATAATTGGAGAACAAAGTGTTTAGGACAAAAAGGTTTTCAAATCTAAACATATTTGGGAAGTGGAGAGCTAGGGGGAGGGGAAGTATCTGTTTTATTACTGCAAAATGTCTTGGGAGCTGTACATTCATAATTTATTGGGTTAATCAATAGCAATTTGTAATCTGCTCATCTCACACACACAGCCCCTCCCCAAAATGGAGCTCACTATTATACCTGACTTACAAGTTGACAACAAGACTGACAAGACCTATTCATATGCAACATCCCATGCACAAGATAGAACATTCCATTGGGTTTAGGACCCATTTCTAGGTATGAGGAAAGACTACAGGAGACTGTGGAAGTTGTAGAACTATTAAGCTTTGTAGTAACAAAATATTCTATGCTTTAAATTCAGATGTGAGATGAATCAGGGAGCTAAGTGGCACCGTAGGATTTCTGCCTGCTTTCAGAGAATTTGTTCCACCAAATAAATTATCTTTTCCATTTATTTGAAGAACAAGATCAAGACCACAATAAATAAACTGTAAAGTCTGAGCTGTTTTGTAGTTGTACTTTGGGTTATTTTAGTATTTTTTTCCTGAGAAATGGAACCTAAATTTTCAAATCTCAGGATGTATTTCAGCGTTTTAAAAAGAGACCCTTGATCAAATGTATACTATTTTTTTTTATCTTACTTGTAGATTAATAAAGTGGTTTTTTCTGGAATTAATATGTTGTATTTCCTACAGCATGGTACTGAGTAGTTTGGGAACACATAAATCATAATGAAACAGATTGTGATGCAATCAAACACTATTGTTTCATGATAGACTGTCGGGTTATAACCTAGCATTCCCTCATCAAAAAGTACCATTTTTCTTTGCTTTCTATTTTTTTTTTTTTTTAATTCCTTCTTTCCCCCAATTTTTTTTTTTTTCCTAAGAAAAACCGTACCTGAAAGTGCTAAAGCTATAAGGAAATTGCCCTGAAACTGAAAACCTTCAGGAAATTGAATGGACATACTACACACAGCATCTGAGATCTTATATGTTGGTTCTGCTTCTTGGGATTTAGGGTTGGAAATTTTTATTATACCCAGCCACAGATACATTTCTCTGAACAGAATTTTGACCAGCCTTGAAGACAAGAAACCCATTAGACACATCAGGAGGAGCTCTCATGCTAGGCAAGAGGTCAGTTGCTCTGCCCAGAATGCCTATAGTTGAAAAACATCTTCTAAAGAAAATCATTGCAAAGGTCTTCTCTGTGATGCCTGTGAAGGAAGCAGCTATAAATATCTCAGTGATACTGTTAAGAACTGGTACTGGAATAGAGATATTTTTCCTTCCATCTAGTTATTTAAGGGCAAAATCTTTCATCCAACAAAGCCCCCAGTGCCCAGATTGATATTAATGTTAATGAAGGAAATAAGATTTTTGAAAACACTTCAAAATATATATTTTTAAATTCTGAGACTAGCCACTGTTGTAGTGAAATTTTTCTTTACTGCACAATCCTTCAGTTGATCCCCTGCCAAACTTCTGTAGAGATACAAAGACTCAAAACAAGCCTATAGTTCAAGTATTCGACTTTTTTCTTACTGTGGATCAGTTGAATATTTCTGCAAAAAAACTTAGAGGTCAGACATGGTCAGGTCCTCATGGCTGTCCAGCTTTTAGTAGTTTCTGGGTCATAATCCTTTCCAGATGGAATGCATTTCACCACTTCTTTAAGTTGGTCATAAAAGCTTTGGCTTTATACTATATGCTTCTGCTTTTGCAATCTGCTTGCCCTCATTACTGTACATGTGTGTGCAAAGCTTCTCTTGTAACAATCACCACATCCTCCTCCTCTGAATGTTATAAAAAGGTTTACATACAGAGTATGTAAACTTATTTAGTCATTATGAAAATCACATTTTATCCATATCTGAAACAAATGGGGAGAGTTCACAGATATTCCGTGCTAGTTCTCAGGAGTGCCCTTCTGAGAAGACAGAAGAAGCAACTCCCCAGAAGTAACTTGTACACATTATCCATGTCTTTCCCATGTGACTCCTTATAAAAAGAGAGTCTTCATCTTCTTTGTAGCCACCTTTTAAATACTGGAACATGGTGACATGGCCTTCCATAAGCCTTCTTTTCTCAAGAGGGATAACATCCTGTTTTCTCAGCTTTTTCTCATGCATCAGGCTTCCCAGTCCCTATTTCCAGTCTCAGCCCTACAGACAATTAATTTTTTGATACTTTCAAAGATATTCTTCTTCAGTAAGTGCACAGAGATAAGTGTTTTTTCAGTTTGACAAGAGCCATTTTAAGGATAAGGTTAAACCTTTTAAATTCTATTAAATATCTAGAAAATCAGGGCCTTGATGGTCTTTCTCTGGTACCACTCCAGGCTGTCTACATCTCTCTTGTATAGCAGAGACCAAAACTGAACACAGTATTTCAGGTGTGGCCTGCCAAGGGCCAAGTGAAGCATGATAATTTCTTCAATATTTGAAGCTGAGATATCGTTGTTTCAGGATGAAAATAAAACCCTTCAAAACATATATCCCAAATTCTGAAAGTAGTCATTCATGTAATGTTTTTCCCCCAGTAGTGGTTCACAGCACTTTCTCATTTACTAAGTTATTTTCCCAATTGTAAATATAGAAAAAGGATAAAGCTATACAAAGAAAAGGAAAAGACTTTTGAAAACATATAGGGAGAACATATAGGTTAACAGAGGAAATTGAATTTACCACCACAGATGGGCAGGGAAAAAGACACAAGATCCTGGCCTTGTGCCTTAATGATGCATTATCCTACAGTAATGAGGGCATGAATAAAAGAAAAATGCTACCATGAAGCCAATTCCCTGTTTTTAATAAAATGTGGTTTTGCAAGTTATAAGGACATCTAAGCAGGGCCCTGGGGTTTCAGGCCCATATATCTTTTATTTTTTTTTTTTTAAAATGAGGCAAACCTTTTCTCAAAAGTTATTTGCACTCAAGAATGATGACAAAACAGATGATTATGTTTGTTTAAATGTTGTCAGTCTGACAAGAACAAAGCCTGTTTGAAAAATGCAAGTCCTTTTTTCCCTCACCACATGAACAGTTTGAGTGAAAGAATCTGGCACTGAAAAGAATGTGCCAAGACCCACTCACAGAAGTTATTATTTATATAGTACAATATGTTCATATCATCAAGACCTTGCTCTCTGAAATATATACCTCAGCTTGAAAACTGTCAGTATCTACAAGAAATGAGATGCTAAAAAAAATTTTAAAAAGGTGATACCTACTGTTCAAGCATTGCTGCTTTATTAATATATCTTCACTGAGGAGAATTGTTAATTTATACCTAGGAAATATTTAGCATCTTCCAGACATACTTTTACTGTCATCATGCTATAGAAGAAGTATAGTTTTGTTCACGTGTGCTCTGAATCCAATTCAAAGTAAATGACAGTGTCCACTGATATTTTCAAACAATGGGCAGCTGTCACTATTCACTTTGTATTATTAGGACAGGAAGCTGCTGTTTAAATAATAATGACATTAAACCTACTGCATTTTCTTGATATGATTGTTCTTATTTTTACCAATGCCTTTTCTATAATTCATTTAGATTGTGTTCCAAAGATATAACAGTAAACCACAAAACATAGCACATAATGAAAATTTAAAGTAATGCGAGTTCATTTTCAATCTTAAGACAGAGTAGCTTGGTATTAAGTTGCTTTTCTCAATGGAGAAAAAGAAAATATTTGGAAAAAACCCTGGCCAATCAGTGAGAAAATAAACTTCTACTGGCACGTGCACCTATACCTCTATCCATCCATACAGTGTTTTTAATTAAAGTGGGCTTTTTTCTAAGTCTTTTTGAGCAGATAGAGCTCCACTGGCAAATACAGTCATTTGTCAATGCCAAAGGCTGTTCTGGTGCCATCTTCTGTTAGGTATATAAACTTATGCATGCATATATTTATTTATTTACTTATTAATAGAAAGCATAGAAATGGATATAATAAACTGCAATTATGGTAGAATAGAATTCCTTAGAGTGATTCTTATAATTACCTTGGAAAAGGCTGTAGATTGCAGGAATGGAGAGGGAGAGCAGTACATCACCAGATGGATAAAAGGGTAAGTCAGGAGCCAGAGCCTCAGCTGTGGCAAATTAATGTGGCTTCGTTGATTTCTGTAACCCTCCAGCCTTTCTACAGCAATATCTTTTATCTCAATAATCAAGGAAGGCACAACAGGAATACAACCCAAGAGAATGGAGTCCAAGAAGGCACGAGAAGAAGTGAACTACAACTTTTGAATTCCACAACACTCTCTCGCAGCTTCAGGACTAAAGTGAGGACTAAGAGAACTTCCTGACAGGGTGGAGATGTCACATTTAATTTTTATTTGGAATCTAAACTCAGACAGTTGTAGAAATAGATTTTTTTAATGAGTTGTGTTCAGCAGTATTGTCTGCTTTGAGAATCAAAGAATTTGAAACCTCTCCAGCCCAAACCTAAATCTGTAGTTTTGAACTAAAAGAGGCACTTTTGATGCCTCCCTCTACATACATTTCATGACTATTTTATTCTTTGAAAGCAGAATTATTTAAAAATTTCACCCTTCCACTGCATGGAATACTTTGTAAATAACAATCAGGTTAAACAAATGTTGCAACAGACGCTTAAATTAGTTTTTGTAGATTTAACTATAGTTAAAAAAAAAGCCTTCCATCAACACCCTTCACACTTTACAGTTGGATGAAGAAGAGTTAAATATTCTCTGAAGGTGCAGTCCAAAAATACTCTGAGAGAAGAGAAAGCCAACTGACAGAACAAACCAAGAAATGCAGCAGCTACACAGTGGAATGCTGTGATCTTATGTTTCCAGAGAGTTCAAAGCAACAGAACCAGCTCAGCTGGATGGGAATCAGCCCTGTTCTGTCCTACCTGCCTAACAGGAGACCCTCACCTTCACAAATGTATGTCTGGAAGCACAGATGAGTTCTTCAAGGTCAAAAATATCCTTGATATCCTAGTAGCTGTATCTTCCTTTTGCTTTTGCTTTTCTTTCACCAAATCTTTCCCCTATCTTGACCACTCTCTCATCCTGGAATCAATAGAATTTTCTATTTTCTGATCCTTATTTGAATGAAATTAAAGTTTTGTCACTGTAATACAGTAAGACAAAGCCAAGCTGTTCACATTATGTAAGACAACAAGAGCCTTTAACATCCAACAAAGAAAAAAGAAAGAAACTTTCACTAGTATTTCTCTTTGTTGTAGGCTATGTGGCACTCCTTTCTTTTTTTTTTTTTTTTTTTTTTTTTAAAGAGAAGGCTATTAACCTGTTTGCTCCAGTGATTGGACCAGACCTGAATAGTGAGGGGACAATGTGGGTTACAATCAACTGCTCTTTCAACTGCTCTTCAAATGAAGCTGTTCACTGAGCAGCACATGTAAGCAGATAGCAGATGGTGGGTGTGGGAACAGGGTCTAGAGAGAGAATAGAAAAGGAGGAAGGAGGTAGTCTAGAAGCACAGACTGAGATCCCCCAGTTAATTGCTGTTCATATCTTTTTAAATAAGTGCATAAGTGTCTATATGCATTAAAATTAAACGATACCAAGTGCAACGAAAACTTTGTTGAACATTTACCTATTATGCATAGAAAATGCTGACCATTTCTACATAATTCTTTTAGAATATTTTATATTATTATAAGATATTTATATTTATAAAATATTTTTTAGAATATCTTTATCATTATTTCAAAGAGTGTTTGAAACAGACAAAGACTCCTTTTTTGCCCTGCTAAGGCAATACTTTGCTACCTCTGGCATCATGGTGAAGATACAGTCACCCATATCATGTAATTCTTGCCAGACTCTGTGGTACCTCTTAGGTGTGTAAGAACAAGCAATCTCCCAGAGAAAAATCTTTACATAGCTGAGGGGGATAGTCCTGCCATGGGCCAGGGACTTTTCACAGTAGTTAGTGAGGAGGATCAAAAGTGAAGATGAAATAAACCCTTTGTTTGTTTTTTTTTTAACTGTATAGAAATGTCTCGTTTGTAAGTTTTTTGCTTTCTTTGTTAGCTTCTTACTTCAGCAGTAGGTGGTGAGACCCAACAGAGAGATCTGTAGAGTGAAGCTGTTGATGCTGAGGACTTGGTGTAGACACTCTGCTTGTTTGGGTCCTTTTCCCTCGAACTGACCACCCTTTGGAGATGAGAATGCAATAGGTGTGCTTCTAGAGCACATTTTGTTAACTCTGACCCAAAAGGTGCCTTGGGACTGCTCTGTGTCATGAAGCAAAGCTCAGTAAATGACAGCCAGTAAGAGATTAAATCCAGAAGTATGTGTCAGATCAGAATCAGAAAACTAAAGCAAATGCAACCACAGCCTGCACGACTGATGTACAAGGGCAGCAGATCACAGGCACAGTCTGAGCTTGTCCTGGTCACCTGACTTAGCTTTCTAATTAAGTTAAGTGAAGTCAAGATGATCAGGAGCAGTTCTAAGCCTTTCCTAAAATTAACTGCAGACCTACAGCTCCTCTATTACAGGGAAGAAACAACTATGCATAAGTCAGGAAACAGGGTAAGGGGTCAGAATTTGGGCTCATCCTTGTCCAGCAGAGCACAGCTCTGGAAAATGCATGTTCTTCAGTAGTTCAGGTAGCTTTAGAACATGCTGAGGGAAAATGGTAGTAAGAGGATCCCAAGAAGGGATTTTTCTTCTAATAAAATATTAACTGATAGTAGATGTAAAGTCAGTGAGCCTCTAGTTGAAAGAAAACACCTCCTCCTCCTCCTTGGACTTTCTCCAGCTCAAAAATCTCCATCTGCTAATTGGCCTTAATCCACAGAAAAGAAACCCTTCATAGAACATGGAAAACGTTGAATTGATGCATCGATCCATTTTCATGTTTTAAGCCAAAAAATGTATTTATTTAATCTGGAAAACTAGGTAATTGAAAAAGTAGCTTTAAAACTAAAACCAGAAGTTAGTGGGACAAATTTAAAAACAAATAGAGGGAGTTGGGGAGTCAAGTTAAGAAACATGACTGTTAAGTAATAAATTTTTTTTTGCTCAGCAAATGTACACATTGTAAAATAATCAAAATCAGCCCTCCCTCAGCAATAGGAACTGGTAAAAGAATGAAACAGTTAATATGTTTTCCAGCTCTTCATATTCTGCAATTAATGTCTTTTTTTTTTTTTTTTTTTGCTGTGTTAGAGCAGGTCCTTCTGCATGAACACAAGTTGTTCTTTGAAGCAAATCCCTCAGGTTTCCAGTTATATAAAAAAATCCTGATAAGAATAAAATATAAAAAAGCCCTTTAGGGACTTTTAAGCCAGAATGAAAATTGTAGCTTGCCCTGCCTCAGAATTTTCCACTTATTTTCTTTTCATATAAAGACTGAGCTTCATCAATAAAACTAAATGATAATAACACATTAGTCAAGACACTTCTGAACAAAACCTCTCCCATTAACACACTAAACTCCACTCCCACAGAATTGAAAGATTAAAAATAAACTAATTACCCTTACTTTAGCATCCTAAGTAACTGGTTCCAGCCACCTGGCTCCCAGCTGCTATGGAAACTATTCAATTAATCAAAATAAGGTTGCTTTTTTTCCTGATTATTTAAAGAAAATGAAAAAGGAATGAAAACCCCCACACACTCAGTAGGAAAAACCTCACCCTTCTGAAATATTCCAGACAGATTTTAATCAGTGCAAAATATTAACATGTGAGTGCTACTATTGCAGAGAAGTTAGCATTAATAATAGGATGGCGAGAAACTTTTCCACTCTTCTCTGGTCTCCTAATACCATGGTATGAACATCTGGTACAAGAGTTAATCCTTTGTTTAGTATTTCGTGAAAAGCAGAGTGAAGGAGTGATAGCTTCAGCTGTCTCTTGCTCCATTTCCATTATGTTGGTGAAGACAAATGCATGCTGCATTTCTAAAAAATATCCTAACCTCTGTGTGAAAGGTTCTGCACAGACAAATTGGAAGTTTGTTGACACACAGACACATGGTTTGTGTGAAGAGGAGGAAACATTACGTGTAGAAACATTTCTTGCCCTCACCTGTGACTTGTAAACACATTTCTAGGAGACTCGGACTGATTTAGTATGGTCCAGCATTTTTACAAGACATTAAGAAAATTCAGAAGTAACCTCCTAACAGGGCCCTTGAAAAGCTGAATCTGCATTGCCTTTAATTATACAAGTTCAATGACTATTGTAAGAATGATCTGTCAAGCCTTACCCCTAGTTTCAATGAAGACTAAACTGATAATAATGTAGAAAAAAACCAAAAACAAAACATGAAATAAACAAGAATTTGGGTAATTATTGTAGTCCAAATTTAATCTCAATAATAAATCAAGTGGAAATATTTCTCATTTTGTCCTACAGACCTATGGATTATGTTATTATGTTCAACTATTTTGTTTTCTAAATAATTCAATCTCTGATGAGAGACGCTCTTTACAGCTTCATGTAAGCACAGGACAAGAGGGATTGGTTTCAAACTGAAAAAAGAGTAAGTTTTGATCAGATATTGGGAAAAATTCTTTGCTTTGAGGGTGGTGAGGCACTAGCACAGGGTGCCCAGAGAAGTGGATGCCCCATCCCTGAAGTGTTCAAGATCAGGGTGGATGGAGCAATGTGGAAGGTGTCCTTGCCCATGGCAGGGGGATTGGAACTAGATTAATTTTAAGGTCTCTTCCAAGCCAAGACTTTCCATGATTCTATGATTCCATGAGCTAAGAATAAATATGGTATCAGTACCTCTAACTTTAGCAAGTAGCAAAAGATATAGGAAAATTTTCACAGTTAACAAGATAGCCCTACAGACATACGCCTGATAAACTGAGATTGTTAAAGTAAATTATTCTTTAATGCATCCAAGTATAAAATGCATATTCAGGGCCAAAAAATTAAAAGCATTTTCAGAGAAGACACAGGTGAAGGCACAAGGCTGACACAGAATAATTTCACCAAAATGTAACTATCTGAGAACATAGTGCTCTCTATCAAAACAAGGGAAAGAAATTTATCTTCAGGTGCCAGTTCACTTACCTCTTTTGCAAACCTGTCCCGTAACAGAATTAATCAACTTTTGGAAACATCTGTTTTACACTCTTCCCAATAGAAAGGAATGTAAACTTTTTAAAATACCTGTCTTTTGCTGAGGTAACCATACAGTCTGTGGGTTCAGGCACACAAGAAAGACCTGCCTTACACTGTTGTGTCTGTGTCCTTCCATTTTTGACATTTTCTGGACTTCATGTTCTTTTTTTTTCAAATTCTCATAAAAACAGGTCCTGAAGAGCTTGGAACATCACAGCAAGATAACAACTAAATACAGATTCTCCTGGGAAACTAGGGCCAAACAGACAGTGTTATTCATAGTTCCTAAGCCAAAAGCCAATGAATAGGATGGTGTATGGAAGGATCTCTTTGCTCCTGTATAAATCACTGGTGGAAGCAGCATGGATCTAATTTTGACCACTTTCAGAACAAAGCTGAAAAATCAGGTGTGGTACAGAAAGTAGCAATGTTCTGATCCAAAGACTAGGGCAAACATCTTATAGCAAAAGACACAGAGATCAATTTAGCCTAGTAAAAAGGCAGCTGAAAAATAGTAGCAACTTTTCTGTGATGGAGATGCCATATACCTAAAGGACCACCTGAGGCAATAGTTTCATTTTTTTCTTTAACTCTGCTGAATACAGATATGCAGTGCAGCCCTTCCAGTGTAGAAATGCTGTAATGTACTAAATAAGATTAAAAAATGTATGATTACATTGATCTTGAGCAATGTGGTATTATGTATGCTTTATGCATCCTTGGGAGGTTCTGGGAAAAAAGAGAAACATGCTGCTGGTTTGAAAATAATAGGTATGTGAGTTAATCTTTGCATATTATAAAAATGGAAACAAAGGCATCAAAATGGAGAAAAGCAAATAGTCCATTTCATACTGATGTATTCACTTCAGTTTCTGTGAACTGTTTGATCGAGACATGTAGCTGTTAAATGTTAAGATGAGAAGTGTTCAGGAGCACACAGAGAGCAGTAGCAGATTTTCAAATATTTATGTTTTCATCTTAGTTTTTTTTTTTCCTTTCAAACTATCAAATAGCATGTGTCTGCTTTAAAAAGAGATTTTCATGCCAGCAAAAATGTTTAAATCTTCCAAACTAGAAACTTAAATGCGTTCTCCTTTTGGATTATTTTTGTAGTTTTCATAACTGGCATTCCACTGGGACTGGTATGTCTGCTGGCTGTAGGTGGGTAATGGTCCCACAAGGATATGCTTTTCTTTCTTCAAATAAATGTAGGCATACATTAGCTGGAGAAGCATCCTGGGAGAAATTTTCTTCTCAGTTTGTCAACATTGCATGCAGGCAAGCATTATTACTGCTTATTTGTATTACAGTAGTGTGTGAGAGACTGAGGCTGCCGTTATTGTAGGCAGTTGAAGATTATACAGCAAAATAAAGATTCACCAACATGAAGTCTTTCATAAAACTTTTAAGTATAGAAAAAGAATTAACAGTTGAGGGAAGTGAAACAACTTGCAGAATGTCACATAACAGATTAGAATCAGAGCTAGTGAGGAACTCCAAGATTGCTGATTCCCTTTGTATCAGGCTGCTGAACCAGTCCAAGGAAAGATTACTTTATATCCCCACTGGATATAAATATAGATAATCTGTCCAGAAATCAACCAAACACCACTGAAGTCAAGAGAGATTAATTTATTTACACTGCTTATAATTTGCTATAGGGTTTTTAATCAGAATTATGAACTTAAGGAAACTGGAATTTAAAAAGAACAGAAAAATCATAATGCAACACCAATATAATAACAATAAAAAAGAAAAATATTCTGAGAAAGCATGGATCAAATGGGAGATCTGCTTTAAGATAAGCTGCGACTGATGGGATGGGCTCAAAGGTGGTCTCCAGAGCCTCCAGAGGCCTTCTTTTTACATTTAGTACCTACTTCAGTCTTCTCTCAGTGACTGCTCATCCTTTTTTCAAATACTGCTGAATCAACCCTGCCAGAAACCACCCATGGGAACCTCAAACACTGAAAAATTATTTCTTTTGTTTTAGAATGTTTGATACCATCACAGAACAAGCACCTCTTTCTTTTTTTCATTGTTCCATGATCCCCTTGCACAGAGCTACCAGCTCTCCACTATACCACCAGGTAAATTATACACATTGCTTTACTATCACTATTCTCTGTGTTTTTCTAAGGATCAAAGCACAAACTACAGGGCTGTAAGCCAATAACCTGAGAGCCCCACAGTGGGCAAGTTTTCAGCAGGCAGTGCAGCTCACCTTCTTCATGTTGGAGGCAAGTTCTGTGACAGCTTTTTATGCAGGAAACTCTTTCCTGCTCAGATTTTGACCAGAGAAACTCTGAAAGATAACTGGATTTAGCTGAGCGATGTTTTGCCTTTCCTTACATGTTTCCTGATTTGCAACCTTAAAAAAAACACCTAACCAAAACAAACCCCCAAAACCCAACCAACCAACCCCCAAAAAACCCAGTAACAGAAAAAGATATTTTTCATTCTCACTAATCCAGCTAGACAAAATGCATCTATGTACTTGTAGACTAAGAAAGGTCATGAAGAAGCTGTGATACTTCCCAACTCGAACTCTATATAGCACATCACTTCTAGCTGTTGGCCCCAAAAAAAGTGGATCTACAAAACTTAGCCTGCAGCATGTATTTGACAGAGAAATTGCTAGGATATACAAACATCTATTCTGTCTCCTTGCTCATAGTGAACTGGTCCTTGTAGATCAATGAACCAAAACCTCCTGGGGTCCCCAGGTTATTTACTCTTGTGCTTCCTGCAGCATGAAGCAGGTCTTCTAATATTTTCCCTTTGGGTTTTATCCACTCTTTAACAGATTTCACAATCCAGGCTAGCATGGCATGAGGTGATGCCTGCAAATTGACTAGACATTGCATTGTAATGGTGTCTGTGCACGTTGGCACAGCACAATAAACAAAAAAAAAGAGGAAAATATCAGCATAAAGCAGCACCCTGATTCCCAGGATGCTTATCCCACAGTCAAGGAGCTAAAAGGAAAATTCCCTGGCAATTCTGTTCCCAATCTAACTTTCAGGAGGTAAAAAACTCATGGTCTGCTGCCAGCTCTGCCTAATTTGTGGTATCAGACCCTGAGAGAAGATGACAGCTGCAGACGGTGTGGAAGAAAAGCCACCTTGCAACATATTTTGTCAAGTTGCAGTCTCTGGCATCGGCCCAGAGCCGGTATTGCTGGAGACATGATGAAGTGTGAAAAGTCCTGGCAGGCATTTTAGACAAATAAAAGATGGGAGGCAAGGGAAAATCAGGACCAAAAGAGATTAATATTTGTGAGGTTTATTGCAGAAGAGGGAAAACAATAGGAAGTAAGAAAACCTCCACAGGGAATTTATTGCGACAGCAACAGATTAAAACCAGGATGGACCTGAAGAGGAAGCTTATTTTTTCCAGCTGGACATTCACCTGAGAGCAGAGATCAGGTTGTGAACAGCAGTCTGAGAAAACTAAATAGGCAATAATGAGAGAATTTGCAGCCTGAAAATGTCAGAAAGGTCAATGAGACAGTGTGTGTGTGTTTAGAGAGGGAACAGTGGTGGAAAAGTGCAGGATTTTCTAAGCTGGGAATGGTAATGGCACCACGAAGCAGTCCATTTAATGCAGGAGATAACTGCAGTCTTGCTCTTGTGTGTATGGGCTAGTGATGTCCCAGCTGCATGTGAAGGTGGGAATTGCTTGTCACTCCTTCCCCTGTGCTCCAGTTCCCTTGGAAAAAAAGACCTGAGGGGAGAGAGGAAACTTCAGAAAGAGCTTTGTCTGGAGGATCATGGATGGTCATAAGGACATGGTACATGACAGAACAAAGGTGGAGTCACTGCCTGGCTCCACTGCTCAGACCTGCTGGGCAGTGGGGTCTGTTTGGTATGCTGGAGATCCCCCACATGGAAGTAGGACAAATAAACCCCATCATCCAGGGAAAAGAGAAACCATTTGGAATAAATTTTAAAAAACCAAAAAGCAACAAAGTATGCGGTGAAGCCTGAGAGAAGGACCCATAGATAGAATGCAATGTATAAAGTGTAAATTTCCCAACAAAACCACAAAGGTATTAATGTTTCCTGGTATATGGTAAATTTCAGGATTGCATTCCTACGACAATTCTGTCAACTTTTGTCTGTCCAGTTCATTATATCAAAAATTAAAGCTTTGGATAAATTTTGTTACTCATGGGCCACCAGTAGTTATGAGAGGAAATGTAACGTTATTTTTGGCACTAATATGCCATGCCTAACAAAATTGATGATTTTCTTTTTCTCCATTTCCTCACTGTACAATGCTCCACTGGTAGACCACAGACTAGCTAATTTTAGGTGATGAAACAGAGGTAACCAACGGAACACAACTCTCTCTGTTGAGGTACAGACATAGTGCAGCGAGGGCAACCTAGAAAAACCAAATAAATACATCCTGCTCCTCTTGTGGAGGACCAAGTATAGAGTACCAGGACATGGCTCTGACAAAAAAAGAAGGGAGAACAGATAATTGCCTGGCAAAGTCACCAAGAGTTGGCTGGGTAGTGGTCCCAGTTGCAGAGCTGGTGTCCTGAAATCAGCAGCACAAAAAGTGATGAGGCACAGGCAGCCCTTTGGTGGGAGGAAAGGGAGACAGTGCATCCATGGTGCACAGTAGTAGTTCTTCTGACTCTTCCTGGTGACTTCTAGTTTGATGAATCCCCACCCTCTGCTTCCCCTTTAAAAAACAATCCTCATTCTGATTCCCCTCTTCTCATGAGTCATCTCTATTTGTGTATTTTATCCCTGTTACTTTTAAGTCCCTCTGTAGAGTACTATTTGATATAATCAAATCTTCCCATGGAGGTATTTTGTCTCAACTTTGTCCATCTGCTACTGACAGAGAGGTGTGGTCTCCAACTAAGTTTGAAAGGTAAAGAAGACAGACTTTAAAGATGGAAAATTAAATCCTAGTCCTCGACTTGGAAATATGTTGTTGTTTTTTTCTTTCTCATCTAGCAGAATTTGCAGGGAGTCTGAAGTAATCAGCCTAACTGGAAAAACTTTATTCCACACAGAAAAATGGGGGCTTTTTAGAAGCAAGGAACACTGAAAATACTTAAGCTCTTCTTCTGCCCCTGGATGATCTCAGTGATATTTTCCTCAAAAACTTGCTTTTGGGCTTTTCCTAAACTACACTACATCTGTAGCTTATTGCTGTGGATTTGAGTGAATAATGGGATGCATTTTTATACAGAGATGGAAGATTTATCATGCCTTCAGGTATACTGGATGGCTATAAAATCTCTTTCAATACACTTTTCCTGGTATTTTAATTGCAGAGTTTTGGAATTCATTTCAGTTTCAAGTGCCACTGGCATGAAAAAGCCCTTCATTTCTAGCATGTTGTTGAAGCACTAAAAGATGAGAACTCTTCACTTCTGCCAGGAAAGCTTGTTGATGGGCTGGATGTCTTGAGGATCAAAAGGTATAACCTTCCCTTTCTTTAAGTCTTTAACGAAGAAATTAATGATAAGTCAAGGGAGTTTACAAAATTGACTAAGCACATGAAAAAAAGATTGAAGTAATTTTTTGTGACAACAATGTACATTTTCAGGTAGGAAAAGGCTTGACTATTCTGTTTGTCCTTGCTGTTTATAATACTTTGAAGATATTATTATATATATGAAAATTAATTAATACTGTCTGGTCTCAAGAAAGCCATAGATCACATGAGTTTTCCTCAGACATCCTGACTTACGATGTATATGCATGCTTGAGGAAATAGCTTTTGTTACCATCCTCATGTTCTTGACTTAATTGTCCCCTATCAAATAACTTAGAAAAGGAAGAAATTAATTTCCCTAGAGCAGTGAAGAAGAGCAAGAGTAATGGGGCAGGCAAAGTGAACCAATACAACCAAGATGAAATCACAAAACCATGCCAGGTTTGCTGTTATCCTATTTGATACATATCTGACACTTCATAACTCCTTTGCCATGCTGATATTTATGTCTGCTGCTCATCTACAACAAAGGCTTGTTCCTCATGTCTGTGCAGACCAACCTGAAGTCACAGAGCACCTGAAGTGTGTAGTTCAACTTTCAAGGATCTTCTAGCAGGATTGTGTCTTGGATTTCTCATCTTGTCCCATGAGTGATGCAATGATGTTGTAACAGTCAGGCCTGTAAGAATTATTGAAAATCAATAGTCCAGTGGAGCAGAAAGATGTGTAGTAATTAGAGGTCTCCCTAGGGACTAGAGATTTACTTACATACACCTTATATTTATCCTATTGTTTTCCTTGGCAAATAATTTTAATTATTTTGTGTGCTCACCATTTCACAGTATATGAAAAAAAACACATTAATTTCCTTTATTAAGCATTCTGTGAACATAAGTTATTGAAAGTGTGAGAGGCTCCTACTGTGAAAGGGACCATATGCAAACCTCATTGTAAGTCCATATAGACTGTGGTCTGTGTCTACAACTGACTTTAATTGCAGTCATAATCTTCAAAAGAAAAGAAAGTCTGTCTCTTCTGCTGTTTCAGCCTTGTTTATATATTATGCATATCCACAGTTCCACAAGTCCCTTTACAGCTTAGATTTAGACTTCTATGGTCTTCTCTTACAGAGTTCCCTGCAGCATAGAAAGGGTTTGTCCCTACCAATGGCACAAAAAAAGATGGTACAGTTAAATGGAAACAGGACTTATGGACTTGGAGTCTGCCTTGATGAGTGGAGCTGGATCAAAGAGTAGGATCTCAAGAAACAATTCAGAGATGAATTCCCACAAGACAGGAGACATAAACAGAGAGTAACAATTTCTAGGCATTTTGAATACTTCTCTAAACAATGAAGGGTTTAGGCAGAAGGACAGGACAAACTTGGAAGTGCCTATGAGCCCTCCTCCACCTGTTTCATTTTCACATTGCAGCTTCTCAGATAACCTGCAATTGCACTGCCTCCTTTTGCATTTGGACATGCCTACTATTACACCAGCCTGTTTACTGACATGGTGCTGACATAGGAATTGGAGCACAGAGGATTTCTCATGTATCAGAGGATGGGGCTCAGCGGTTTTTTATTAAAGATATTTGGTCTTTGGCTCCTCCACAGGTTGCCCTAAGTGATACCATGCATCAGTGGTATGATAAATACATCAATCAGGCACTCACATTATTGCAATATTATTTTATTGTTTTTATTATTGGCTTTTTTTCCCATCACAGATTCCCCTGTTCAACAAATGTATCCAGTACTTCCATATATGTAAGAGAAAATGAGAACGTGTTCTCTGCTTTTTTCAGATTTTTCGGACACGTGCATAGGCACACCAAAAAATGGGGTACACTGTCACACCACCTTTTGTGTGCTTTGCTTTGATTTAATGTCTTTTCAAGACTAAATACCATTGAACTAAAAATAAGTACTACAGGCACCTGAACACCTATTTGGGAATGAGAGATGGCATTATAGGATGGACATTTTTCTTCCTGTCTTTTTGTTCCTTTTTCACAGACTCTCCTGGTAATACTAACTTAAGTAGCTCACAAGGGTGTTGTGCAGATTAATTAAGTGCTAAGTATTATTAAGCAGACTGCAAACCTAATAAAGTTTAAGTTGAACTTTTGAACCTATGCTGTTCACGTGGGTGCTAAATTAGCTAAACGAGCTTACATAATATTGCAGTATCCAGATGAAACAACCACGGTGAATTTAGGTATGTAAATGTAATTACTTGGCTTGGAATTTGGCCAGAACACCATAGACAAAGTACTAACCATGCTCTTATAAAAGCAGCTGGAGTTTTTTAACTACTAGAATAGTATATATCTTACTTTAGAGGCTTTTTTAAATCACAGATGATTGGACTAGACATTACTGAAAGAATATTTTTCAGATTTTCACAAATCATTCTCAAAGAAACACCAAAATATTCTGATTAGAAGCCAGGTTTGTTTGTTTGTTTGTTTTTAAATGAACAGTCATTAAAATGGGGGGGTGGAAATGAGGTTTCAGCTGAGATTTTTTAATCTTGAAACAAAAATCATGTCAAGCTACATTTTTAATTGAAGGAAAAAAAAGGTAAAGGGCAGTTTTACAACAGAAATTAATCTATTTTAAATGTCACTGAATAGAGAATACCACATCCCAGAGAGTGATTCAGGGGGTCACTGTTTCATCCATGGGTGTTGCCTTAGCTCCTTAACTTCAAAATATGGTAGAGGTTCTTTCATCTCATTCATGATGGCTATCCAAGTTACCTACATCTTGATGACAATAATAAATTCCTTCTGTGTTCAAGAGAGTGAGATGTGACCAGGAGTGACTCAGTTTGTCAGTTTTAGATGCTGGTCTAGAATGGGATGAATCTCCTAGAGATATCTATCTCCATCAATTACAGACATCATGATTAAGTGTCAAGCTTTCAGATGACTAAAGGCAGGTGAAGTGAGCTTCTCCTTAAAATGACTATACTGCTAATTTATGTATCTCACTTGGATGTGCTTGGCTATGTCAAGTGAATCTGCTCTTTTGTGCAGATGCCAGGGAAAGGTGCTGGCATAAGTTAAACAGATTCCAGTACTTGAAGGAGCACGAACTTCAGGCATGTAAAACATGACAGTTACTGGAATATGAGCACACCTTGGACAGAAGTATTTTTGCAATGGAAGAACTAAGTCAAAGTTTACCTTTGAACTTGGTAGATTTCAAGGGTAACTCCCAGATTTGTGGATTTTATATTTTAATTTCCTAATTTTATTTAATTTTTGTTTTTAAATTTAATTCCTATGTGTGGAAATCTTATCATTTTATATGGAGGCTTAACATTTATGTCTATCCACACATGATCTTCTAGCAGCATGTACAATGATAGGTTTCACATCTCATTTTATTGACTTTTATTATTTGAACTCTGACAATGGCATTGTCAAGCCACCTGAAGGTTGAGATCTTCTGGGTACAGAAGCTATGAGCTGTGTCTGTAGTTTATGAGATCCTCTATAGCATGCTATTAAGAGTCAGAGCCTTTTATTAAGGTTTACAGGTCTAAAAGGCTACTGAGGATTTTACATGTAGTTATTGTAAAACCCAATATAAACATTCCTTCTCCTGTGTGAGCACACAGATCTTTGCTAGAAAGTGCATACAAGCAGTGACCATCTTAGCATTTATTATCAGCTACTTTGAATATAGCACACTTTCAAGCATGAGTCTGGCCATCCATTTGGCATTCATCTCCAGGGCCTTCTTTCAAAGCACACAATAAAACTGAAATGTGTCATCACCTTCAAAAGTCTGCTTGTTCTCATGCACATATCTTTGTCCAAAATCTCAATTTTAAACACAATTAAAGCATGGATCACCCTCATGAAATGCTATTATGCAATGGCAAAGAGTTTGAAAATGTTCACTGTGCAGAAAAACATTGTTTTACTAAAAAAATGGTTTCAGTGACACAAAAATTTTATAAGTATAAATTAAAAAGTAAATTCAAGGTGAGCAGCCACGTCCAGATATTTTTTTAATTGTCATAAAATTAATTCATGGTAAGTAGTCCCATTCAGACTTTATAATAATTGTCTCACTGTCCTGGGGGTTAGAAGCAGTTTATGAGTTTTATTTCTTTTTTACACTGCTCATGTATGGTCTGCAAACATTGAATTTTAAAGTATTTCAGGAAACTATTACGAATGGAGAAATAAAAAAGAGGGGAATCAAGTGAGCCAAAGTGAAAAAAAAAAAGGTTTTGTAACTGAAGTAAAAATCGATAAATTTTCATTGTTCTGGGGTATAGTTCAGTCTACTATTCTTTAGTTTGAAATTTCTTTTCTGAGGAAATGGATTTATTGAATATTTATTTTTCTCTTTGCTGATCTTAGGAAGAGAGTGAGAGTCAACTGAAAACACCTGATCCTAACCAGATTCAAATCAAGTACTTTGAAAAGCAGTTTATGCTATGTATTTGAAGACGTTTCGTCTTAGAAGAAACGACACTAAAGTCAAAAGGGGAAAGGGTGTGTGGTGAGAAAGACTTTTTTCATTCATAAAACTTCTGACTCTTAGTAAGTTTTAATGAGAAGTGTGAAAATTAGTGATCTTTCAGCAGGGATATTGGTAGATTTAACCTAGCAGGTAGACTTGTTGTCTGGCAATGTTTGCTTCCCCCCTATGTGATGATTCATGTATGAAACCTCTCCTTAACAAGCTGAAGAAAAGGCTCAGCTAAGCATCAGTCAAGGCTTTGGGCTGTGCACATCTTTCCACACTGACTACATAAAGCAGCTTTCAATGGCCAGTGCCTCCGAGCTGCCACAGAGGTTGGGACCAATAGTCCATTTTCCCACCATCCTTCTGTCTGATTGTAGTTGGTGTTCAAGTGCTTAGACACAGAATAAGAAACAAAACAGACGTTCCATAACCTTTCCTGGATTATGTCTTTTGTTGTTTAAGGACTTCCTGAACCAGGAGGTTTCATGTGGTCCATTCTCTTAAATGGGAACTCTTCTTCCTCACTATGAGGAATCTGGCCTTGAATCCATTAGCTTTTCTGAATTGTATTAATGAGTTTCACAGTTTAATTCTTCTAGCTCAAAAAATATGTTTCCATTTTCTCCCCTCTTTTAACCTGCTTCCCGATCATCTGATGCAGTGGCAGCTGTTTGTTTATTCTTCATTACTTTTGAGCACTATATCATGCCACAGATGTTGCCTCTGCCTCCAGAGATTTTTACATAGTTTATAGAAATAATTTCCAGACTCCTCTATTGCAACAACACCAGGGAAACCTGGAGCTGTTCAAAATTTAAATTGCAATTCTGCTGGAAATGTTAGTTGTGATTAAAAAAAAGCAAAATGATTTCTCTCCAGTTTTAACTGGGAAGACTCTCTTGTCATATTCTCTTCTGCATCTAGGAAGAAAGTAAAATTTATCTCAATCTGCCAAAAAAAGGAGAGAAAGCAAAGCAGAGCTGCTGCATAGACAGCATGGCTCCCTAAGTACCCTAGCCCTGAAGCCCAGCTGTAGGGAAAATTGTCAAATTCTGCTTCTGCCAGAAACTCAGTTTCTGTTGGATATGGAATTTGACAGAGCTCTTCTGCTTGTGGCTGGCAGCTGACAGCTACATCTGAAACAGGTTTTCCCATTCCCCTTGAGATACTTTCACAAAGTATTCCTCACTTGTGAATTTTCCATGTAATTATGAGCTTTTCCTTTTCCTTTTCCTTTTCCTTTTCCTTTTCCTTTTCCTTTTCCTTTTCCTTTTCCTTTTCCTTTTCCTTTTCCTTTTCCTTTTCCTTTTCCTTTTCCTTTTCCTTTTTTCCCTTTCCCTTTCCCTCTCTCTTTCCCTTTTTCTCCCTCATGGCTTTCTCTATTTTTTTCTCCCAGCTGCAAGATCTGGTGTGTCCCATAAGCTCTGGAGGTGCCTTAGTGCAGAATTTCTGTCAATTATATTTTAGGCCATAATTTGTCAAGTACAATTCTAAAGTGCCGAGTGATGGGGATTTATTTAATGACATTTCTCTTTACAGAGTGACTTTGGTGGTTTTTTTTTTCAAGTTCACTTTCACCGTCCCCTGCTAATTAAGACCTTTTGAGAGGAATATAAAAATTAAGCTTCCACTGATATCTCATTCTTTGTGAAACTCTCTGACAAGGCTCACTGCCTTTACAGAAAATGTGATTCTTCTCTGAAATTGAGTGTACAAATTAATATATGAGATTCATTTTTACGTCCCTTCTTGCTCTACTTCTGGATGTCTTGCTACCTTCAAACAGCACCAGTCTATTACAAGACACTCAATGACAAATTCTTGAACTTGGGTAACTTTCTAAATTGTTCCTGCAAAAATTAACGGCTGCCATTATACCAGTTAATTACCAAGTCTTGCTGTGTATTTCCATATGATCTAATGTCTTACATAACTTAGTGTGCTAGTTTTTCTGGTTGATATTTATCTCAAAGATTATAGAATTTCAAGAGTGAATTTCTCATTGCTAGAAGGAAAATGAGAGAGGATAAAAAAGGCCCAAATACATGGCTGAAGTATTAGGGACACCTCTGCAAAGCCCCTGAGTCTGGTTCTCGGTCAATCCTAATCTTTCTTCCTTTAGATTAAGGTGATCTGGTGCAGAGGAGAAACTCTTCAACTGAAAATAAATTCATGTTGCATCTGCTGTCTCAGTGTGAGTTAAGCTGAGGTCAGTTCTAGGTGCAAGTGTAAGGAAAAGCACAAAAAGATTATTTCCCATGCAGTACTTGCCTTCAGGCATTCAGCAGACTTGCTCATTCTTCCCAAGGAGGATAGTGAAACAAGGAGCTTTTATGTCAGACCAGAGATAACTAGTGGTTGCATATATTTTTGGCTTTTTACAACATCAGAATAGCATCAGGGGACCTGTAATAGCTGTTCAAACAGGGTTATTATGTTCAAATTAAAACTGAAGCAACATCCTTATAAGAAACAGTATGAGCTTGCAAGCTGAACAGGGTTGAAGGGGGAAGTCATCTGTTTGCTGGTTTCTGAAGTCAGCAGAAGAGTCTCAGTGTCATTCCAGGGGGTAAGATGTCGCCATATTTATATAGTTCCCTTTGGAAAAGATTATTGTTCTCTGAGATGTCATTACTTAAAGAAAAGTCATTGATACAGCCTAATATATCTTTATAAGAGAAGAATCCAAAATTTCAGATTCAAACCTTGAGGATATTATACATTACAATGTAATTTACTATGTTGCTGATTTTTTTTTTCCAGATATTTTCACTGGCAGGCAGTTCTTCCAGTGTTGTTTTCTTAATGATAACAGGTGCTGCTCTTATGCTACCTACTCAGTGAATGCTCTTCCCTTCAGGTTTGCAGTTGGCCCGTGCACTTAGCAGTCAGCATTTTCAATAAGAAATTATAACTTGGGGCCAAATTAACTTGCCTCCAGGAGCTCTGCTGTTATTGAATTATTAGATATAACGGCATCATTAATGAGAGCCCTTGCTGAGTGCTGTGTTGTGTGAGGTTTATGTTATGATTTGATTTGAAAAGTTACCAAATGCTTGTGATAAGGTTGCAAGCTATACAGTATCACATGGGAAAACATTCTTGTTTGGATCTAAGCATGTTTTTGATTATATGAATTCTAAGTTCTGGACCACTTTCCACACCATCTGCAGCCAATCTGCATAGCCTGGGAAATTCAATCAGACATCTTGCCCATCTGTAAAACCAGAACTGCTCTGTTACTGTTTCACCCTAATTAATGGGATTTATTTCCTTTGCTTCTTTGTTTACTGATAGTCCTGCACTCTAAGTCCTATTAAGATGAGTACAGACTAGCTTCAGCACCTGATTAAAACATTTCTAGAAGTAATAACTCAGTTATCTAAAAGAATAATTTTACCGGTAAATTAAATACATCAAATTGTGTGGACATAGCAGATATAGGAATACACATATTTTGTAGTTCCAGTCTTAAATAAGTAACTGTTACCAAAATCTCTTTTTGACTTACTGCAGATTGGTATTGCATATAGTTTCAGGAATTTAGGCAATGTTGTTCAAAACAGGTGCATTAAAATCATTGTTAAAGGACAGGGCAGGGGGATAGGAGAAGGTTAGAGAACCACTGATCGATTTAAAACTATAAAAAAGGTATATTAAGATTTGGGCCTTGTGCAGCAGCACAAGTTTGGTATAAACTGAAAATAACAATAAAAAACTCCAAAGCTCTTTAATCTGTTTGTCTCAGATGAACCACATTTTCTAGGCTGCAAATTTATTTTAAGAACAGTAAAGACACAGAAAGAAGAAGAGCGAAAGGAAGGACTTGACACATTGCTATTACTACATCACAAAACTGCTTTGGGGGACACAAGCTTGCTCAAAAGTACCATTTGTTTTCTGAGCTGCTGCATAAACAGAATGAAATCCCAGCTGCTGCTACACTAATAGAAACTACGTTAATCAAATAACAGAAAATGTTAAATGAAACCCTCAAAAAACGTGCTTTGTCCTTTGGTTTGAATTTCTGCTATAAACTGCTTGCCAGGTACAATTTCCACTTCTAATGAAAGCTCAGTTACCCACTTCATTGTTTCATGCTTAGACTGAAGAAAATGCTGGTTGAGATCTTTTGTAAGAGTATTAAATTGATGAATTTGTAAAGCTAGAGGAAAATCCCTTCAGCTATTTCAGAACCATAAAATCCCACCCACACACATGCAAACACACCTTTCTAGCTCTTGATGATCTTGAAAGTTTGCGGTTGAGGGGATACAGTCTCTAGAGACAGAAGGTCAGGTGTGGGCAGCTGATATTTAAGAAGTGTTTTATGCAGGGATTTCATTATACCCACATAAACCCAGAAAAAATGCTCTGGTAGGTCAGGCATCTGACCCAGAGTTACAGGACGTGATTATTTCTGCGCTCTTTCAAATAAAGGCACAGCTCAAGCACCCGTAGCTTTGGAGAGGGCCCTTGGGGAGCAGCAGCAGGCAAATGTTCCCTGTGACACAGGAACAGCACCTTCTTCCTGTGACTTTGTGCACTCCACCTTAGACAGACAGAAAATTGGGATTTTGAGTCCGAGACTCTGCAGTGCATTCCCCAGCACATGTGCATACACTCACTCTTGCTTCACAGGCTCATTTCTTAACCAAGCCCCATATTGCATCTTCTGCAGAGCAAAACCTCTAAATCAAAAGATGAATGAGTCTAATACGGATTTTCAGTGAGTCCAAAAAAATTAAATACTGTTTAAATTAGCTCCTTTTTGGACTCTCAGCTACTTAGGGCAGTTATTCTCCCTTCTGAATGTCTGGAAATTGCTGAGTACTTTGTGGTCAGTACTATCATGTACTAATGAATAAAAATGATGGTGATTATATCACAAGAAGTAGAACTCTGAAAAGCTTTAATCACAACAATGTAACAGATTAATTAGGATGTCCAAAAAACAGAAACAATGCATCTGATTTTGAGATGCTTGAGTGGGAATTTTTACAAGTGTACAGAGAATTTTAATAACATGGAAAATCAATTATATTTAGAAGAGGTATAATAATCATAAATACATAGTAAATGTTAGTTCCAACTCTGACACAGTGCCTTGTGTCATTAGATCTCAAAGCATTTTATAAAAGAAGTATTCATTAACAGCATAATGAATACCAAATTACTTTTGCTAATTTGCATTATGTGCAGAGCTGTATCATCAGGGTAGAAAAGTAGGCAGATAGCTGTGTGTGCAGGTAAGTCAGTAATTTAGATTATTTATTGAGGTGTAGAAAGAGATTAATGGGAACTGAAATATTTTGCTAGCCTAACAAAGAAAGGAAAAGAAGCAAAAAAAAAAAAAAAGGTCCGATTTGATCTTGATATGGTAAACTGCAGTTAAAAAAAAAAAAACAAACCAAAAAAACCAGAAAAAAAAAATCAGTTGGCCTTTTCTGTTTGAAATTGCCTATAACATATTTCTGAAGCTATGGGGTTTCATGTGATTAAAGAATGAACTTCACACATGTGCAGTGGAATATTCTTCCCTGCTTTCAGTAGTTTAATCACCTGGGGCCTGTGGAGTCCTGGTAAATCTATTTGCAAGACATCACGGAAGCAACACTGGAGAAAAACCTTGAGAATGGCATTCCAGAGGGACTGCTTATTTTCTGTTTCCTGAAATGTACTCAGATTTTTTTCAGTTTGACCTAAGATTTCCTTTGTTTACCCACAGAGCTATGGTGTATGTCTAGAGAATATGTACTGCAGAAAGTTCTCTGAAACACTCTAATCACAGAAGCAAATTGTCCCAGGCATTCTGTAGAGAGCTGCCTCATATTCTGGTCACATGCTTTCCAAAGGAACATTTTTCTGCTGGGAAATGCTATGTCACCTCAAGAGTATGAGGACAACTTTGTATTTGTAGAGTTTACTTGCTATTGTTTTTCAAAAGCATTTCAGTTTAGAAAGTTGTTTTTTTAATCTTTATTTTAATCTCATTTTACTATAGTTAATTTAATTGGGAAACTCAAAAAATTGAAAATAAAACAACTAAAAATTATTTCCTTGCAATTATGTATTCCAGTAAGTCAAAAATTACATCTTGTATTTTCAAATCACCTTTTGCAGAGTATTATAGATTTATACTTTGGTTTTTTTTTTCATTTCCTTTGATTATTTGTTTCCTTAGTTTGGAAGAAAATTGAATAGGAGAACTGTGGAATTTTCCATGAAGTTCAAGTTCCAGCTTATTAGCTCCCTGCTATAGGCATTTGAGTGAGAAATTTGGAGTAAATGTATTCAGGCAATTAAGCTTCATTTGCTGATCCCTAATGTCACACACACAGAGGATTTAATTTAAACATGGGTTCCTTCGGTGCAAGCAATTGTTTGACCTGTTATTTGACCCATGTTTTTATTGAACAGATCCTTGCTTAGGACTTTTTGGTGAATTGTTCATCTGAGCTTTTTGTAACATACTTTCTGCCTGAATGTGTTCACAGGTACCAGATTTGAAACCAGCCCCTTTCTAAGCTGAGTTTCCTGCATGACACATGCTGTAAAGATGTTGTGGAGCATCTCTTTCCAAATCCCTTTACTTAAAGACATTGGCAGCTGTAACTCACAGTCACTTCATTTCAGCTGGAGAAATACATAACTGAATGCATTTTAGGGATGCATAAGGGCTGTGACCCGAAGAGTATATTATAAATTCATTTAATATCTAATATTTATGGACCCTAACTTGTAATTACAGAGTATTTTTTCCCTCAGCAGCTGTATGTTTTACTCTCTTGTGCCATATGCTGTTATATAGAAACTGTGATTAAAAATGCTGTCCAAAAAGAATAATGTCCTTCTGCATAAGTTTTTGACCACTCTCCACCTGGTGGTCTCAGGAAGACCTTCAGCCTCTCCATCTGGTCCAATGTTATATCTCCTTGATAAACACAGATGGAAGAGGGAAAATACTTTCTACTGACAAACTTATTTACAGACTGAGGAAACTAGAGTGCAAAAGTGTTTCGATAGTAAGGAGCACTTCAAGAAATATTAGGGAAATTCTTCAGACATTTATCACAAACAATCCTCCAGATGCTCACTACAATCTATCAGCATCCTCTGTTAACTCAAGCCAAATCCCTTTCATCAAAATCTTGCCTTGGCTAAGTCTTAGAAAACCAAAGAAAAATAAATGGGTGAAGCCTTTGAGTCAAACAGCTATGTGTGATTTTCCATATTATTTAAATGCTTGGGTGTTTGTGATGCATTTTTGCCTATGCCCACTACCAATGTATCAGATCATGTTTGGACAAAGCAGGAACTTTACCAGATAGACAGTTTATCCAAACCTGTCTTTTTTCAAGCAAAAACACCCTCAGCCTGGATGAACATCAGCTGTTCATGCTGCTTGCTCTCAGGGTCAATGGTCAAGCCCCAGCCTGCTTTAGACACATCCAGGGAGACCACATGGCCTCTGGTGGAGGCTAATTTACAATGTAATGAGATTTTTTTGGCTATCTTTTCAAAGGCTCTGTGCCTTAACTCCCTATTCTGCAGGGATTCAAAAGGTCATTTGGAGGTGGAACAGAATCTACTGTGGGTTATAACATGCAAAAAGTGCCATAGTCAGATGTAGATTATTTGGCTTATTCTCATTTCTCCTGCATGACTTCAAACTATCCAGAATCAGTGTCCCCCAGTGATTTTAGAAGCCAGGAGTGTCTGGAGATTTTCTACCTGAAGTAATTTTGCATCTGTTGAGGCCAGAACCCCTGCTGTATGCCAGCTAATGTCATACATATCTCCTTATACATGCCTTCATTGCTGCTCTCCTTAAATGTGGAGAGGTAATACTAGCCCAGATGAAAACAGCCCATGTAATGCTCTAGGATTTTAGCTTTTACATTTTTTAAATCCTGTACTGCATTAATGTATAGTTCTTAACTCCACATAGAGTATTAGTTAACTGTCTTCACGTTTGGGTCAGACAAAATGATCCCTCTAAGCCTGAAATCAAAGACACTTTACTGCCTCAGGCCCCAAAAGCATAAACAAAAGCATAAAACTGAGGGTGTGTGACTTCATTACCTGAAGCTGCAACTGGAAGATTAACCCCTGATATGCAAATGGGCCAAACTTTTATCTGCCTGAAAATCTTGTGACCCTCATCCATCTTGGGCGTAGCCCCTTGGGGAGGCTTTGTCCCTCCTTAAAGTACCTGAAGGCCCTTCATTAAATGTATCCACTTTTATTCTTTTAACTTTGTTTGGCCCCTGTTTTTAGGTGAGCCCAAAAAAGACATCCCATAATTGTGGCATATTCTTAGCCTATTAAGATTTTTTTCAGTTTTCCATGGCTATCCACAGCTCTGGAGTGAAGTGACATATACAACACCCCATTTCTTTGCAGGGGCGTGGATCCAGAGTGATGCTGGGTGCCTCAGAAGGCATGCTCTGAGCTGTCAGCAGGAAGTGAAATACCTCAGCATCTCTAAGACTGGACCCAGTGGGGTGCACAAAAAGCACTGTTTCCTGCTAGCATGTACCTAATTGTATTGAATTGTAGTACTATTTCTACAGTGAGATAAGTTAATGAACCTCAGCTGATTATGTCCTAGTTTACTTAATAGTTCACATTATTATTTAAATGTGAAGCAGTAAGTATGCCAGCCTGTAATTGCTTTTACTATTTCTCTTTTTTATTATAGTGCATCTGTAGTATGTGATTTAATTATGTTTTACTCTATACTCTACATCTAAATGAAGAAAATGGTCCTTTTTTTTTTTTTTTTTTTTTTTTTTTTTTTTTTTTTATTCTCACATGCAACAATGATAGTAGGGAAGAGCAAGCTGCTGGGAGGGCAAGGTCCAGGAGTGGGAGGAGATGCAGCAGGCAATCTGTGAGCAACTTTGACCAAGCCATATGGGTTGAATTTTCCAGAGCAGGACACCAGAGATCAGTGCACTGAGCAGCGTCTGCCTTTTTTTATGTGTGAGAGGCTCTTCTCTGCTGCTGACAAAAACTGAGCAGCATGGTGTGAAGCAGAGATACAGCTGTGAAATGGCTGTAGATTTAGAAGTTAATGGGTAGTTTTTCAATCCTACCACACTGCCCAGAGCTCCTGTTCCCTCCAGGGGAGTAGAAGCTGTAGAAAATCAGGCCACTGCTTGGGTTGCCTAAATAAAGATTTGGTTTCCTAGCTGTTATGAGTCTCAGTTCCGGCATACACATAAAAAGGGTAACAGTCCTTTGGCAAAACACTGCTGCTTAGAAACATCACAGTTGTTTCTGAACCACTAATCACATCCACCTGGAAACTATTTGGGACGAGCAGCAGGATGGAAACCTGCATGCCATCAAAGCCCAGGCCTCTGCCACTGAACCTGGAGTGACACACTCAGCACAACCACTTCTCTTCATTCATTTCTGGCTCTGGAGCTCCCACATAGCAGCTTTCTCTCTGTGTGTGTTGGTTTGGGGCCACTGCTGTCCCATCTCTGACTAATGAGTGCTTTTACCCAGCAGGGAAGTTTCTGAAGGTAACAGATTTTTACCTAGCAGTATAAGCAGCAGAGAAGTTGCCACTCATACTCACAATCCTGTAACTGGAATATGGCAGGAGGAGTTCCTAGCAGCAGGAGGGGAGGAGGACCCAAAGACTTGCAGAACAGATGGAGAGTGAAGCCCTCAGGACCATCAGTGAAAAATACCCCAGGCTCTCCATTAGTAGCTTTTCTGCTGGGTTTCAGGTGATTAAATTCCAGAAATGCTCTGAGATTTGGCTAAAAGATTATTGCCCCACATTGTTAAATGTGAGGAAATACAGTTGGCATTGATTTTATTTTGCAGTTAATATACTGCATGTCACACAATTAGTGGTTGTGTTGTAATGAACATATGCAAGTGGGGAAAATAAAATCATACAGAATATTTGGCCTTAATTAGTGCTCCTTAAATGCTAGGTGCTTGCATATGCAGCCATACAGGAGCACTGGCATATGTGATGACTATTACCATTATCTAACAAAGTATATTTCTCCTCCTGGAGATGGAATCTATCTAATGAGTCTAAAATGGTATAAACATGAGCAGTGTAATAACGTGATCTGCATTTTAGTTGTTTTGCAGTGTTCACAACATGGGGCAGCTGATTAATTTTAGACCAACATTTTCACTCTCTGACACACGAATAGCAATCCTTAGTTTAAAAAAAAAAACAGAAGCTAATAGGATGTTGATTGTTTTGCCTTTTTTCTGATCTAACCAGCTATCCATTGGGCCCTCAGCGAATACTATTGCAATCCATTTTGTCCTTATAACTTGTGTGGTTCCAAGCTAAAATTTTACCCTATAGAGAGAATGACAATACCAAAATAGGAAGCATTTCTTTTGTTTTATTGCTACGATTCTTGCACTGTGGTCTCTGGCTGGAACTTCCATCTCCTGCTTCACTCTCTCAGTGACCACTGTCATCTCACCCTTTGTGCTGTACCAAATCTGACTGCATAAACAGAAGTTCAGTGGACACAACAGCTACTTTCAAAATCCAGGCTCGATTTTGAATGGGTTTTATGAAGTCGGACACGAGGGCTCACGCTGTCTTACTGTCCCCAGCTTGTTAGAGCAGAAATAGCCATTTTTCTCTACTTTTAAAGAGAGCAGTAAATTGGAATCTAGCAGTAGGTGCTGCCAGCTCTACATGCTGCACAGAGCAGTCTGTTTTCAGCTAAGAGTTGTTTTGCAGGAGGAAAACCAGAACTGTATTCAAAAGCTTATGGAGAGGAGGAGGAGGACAAAGGAGGGAAAGAGTCCTGAGGATCAAGATTACAAGGGATTTCTGCCCTTTAGGGCATAGATTGGTGTGTTACACTGAAGGCACAAGAGACGTCCCTGCTTTTTAGGGTCGTGGTAAAGTATAAAGATCTATAAAACAGACTTTTGATTTTGGAAAGCCCCCATTTTTAATTTCTGCAACTCTGATGACCCAAGAAATACAGAGTTTTTAAGGCTGGTTTTACAGCTTTAGGGTAAATATCCATTTGAACTTGTGAAAATGAAACTGTGGAGAGAAGAGATGATTTTTGGGAAACTTGATTCATACTCTTAGAAAGAAACTAAAGGCACCTGATGAAATAGAACAAAAAAAAAAGCAAGTGTCTTTCCACCCCTATTTCCATTGTGGCACAGTTATATAGTCTGGATATAATAGAAGCTCTTGAGAAAAGGTGCCCTATGATTATAACTTCAGGGTTTTAAAATGACAAGCCAAAAAGGGTGAAGGCTGACTCTTTGATCTTAAAGAGCTTGAAAAGAGGAAGATTTTCTCTGCTCAAATGCTTTCAGGTAATTGTAAGTAATCCGAATTGAGTCTCTGGGCTGCAGGGCTTTACATAAGTGATTCACATTTGAAAAATTTCTGAATAAATATAGATTGAAATTTCAGGAGTCTCTTAACACTTTTAGACACTTTCAATAAACTTTGGTTAACCCACTCAGGCTGAGGCCCACTGTGCAAGAGGCAATGGGAGAAATGATGACAGAGGCAAGAAGGATGGATAAAAAGGCTGTGGTTAGTGCTAACCAGATCTGCAAAAGATGCAGTGCTTTCTTTCTCATCTGGGTAGTGGACAAGTCAAAATGAGCTGGTGTCAGCAGGAAGCATGAGCTCAGGGACGTTGGAGGGCCTTATCCTGCTGAGACTTTTAGACAGAAAATGCCTCAATGCCCACCTTACAGAGAGAGATGTCCATGATCCTGGTGTTCTGCACTGAATGTCTTGTGCACACAGCCTGTCTGCAGCTCTGCAATGCTGGGTTCAAACAGCCTGGCTGCAAACTGAGAGAGGGTAGAGTTAGACCTGCAACAGCAAGAAATTCTTCACTGTGAGGTAGGTGAGATATAGGAACAGGTTGCCCAGAGAACTTGTAGATGCCCCATTCCTGGAAGTGTTCAAGGCCAGTTTGAATGGGGCTTTGAGCAACCTGGAATCCTGGAAAGTACCCTGTCCATGGCAGGAATGGCTGTAGAGTACAACAGGCTGTACATCATCTCTTGTGTAAGGTATTTGATCTCACTAATACATTTTTATTCTTGAGAGCTGTAACAGGGTTTAATTTCATTCTTAAACAGCTTTATTTTTAGAGCATTTTCTCTATTTATCTATTTATTTATGTATTTTGCAAAGATTTCAGTCTCCTTAAGTTGTCTAGAGATGCCAAACACTTCAAAATCAGATGAATCACACATCAGGGACTCCCAGCACAGCAGTTGCTTTAATTCAGTTCTACACTTCAAGATAATTAAAATAACTGCTGACTTGGAAGTTGACTCTGGTTGTAGGGTTTTCAAAGAAGACAGGCTTGTTTACAGCCTGGGGGAGAGATTCCAAACTCAATAGAGTCCAAGGGAAAAAAATAATATTTTTCTTCAGGCTGTCCCTCAAACATATTGGTATTGAGGGGGTAGATTTTTTTAAATTTTTAAATTTTAAAGTAAACAGATCTTCTGATGTGACTTTTTTTTTTTTTTTTTTTTTTTTTTTTTGGTGTTCAGAAAAGTGTAGATTAGCAGGTGGAAAATATGGAGAGAAAAATTGATACTAATATTCATCTATACCTGCCCTCCTAGTTCAATGCAATACAAAGTTGAAGAGTTTAATCTGAATCACTACTCATAGACCCAGAGAAACACTCAAGTGTTTTAAATGAAGCCAAGTATTTAGAGAATACCCAATGACACCACCTCAGTTTAAGAGGCATTAATTTACTAAGATAGCATTAACTCAGTCTCTTGCAACTGGCCATAATCTAATGTTTCTCCCTGTTTGCAGTCTTTAAATCAAATCTAGACAAATAAAAAATGCATTGAAGGCTCACTGAACACAATTTCTGGGTGGCTGCAAATTCTGCAGTTATTACAACATGAATCAAATGGGAAGACAGAGTGAAAAACTGCTCCTGGGAGTAGGGCAGAGCATTTTCCATGGATTATCTTGCTGTGGAACTGTATATACTAGAAAATAGTTGGAGAGTATCTGATTTATATGAGGAAATAGAACCAAGAGGAGTTTGTGAAGTATGAATGGAAATCTGAGGAGGTGAGAAAACTGTAAGACCAAAGTCATTATTTGAAGAGGGATGATTTGGAAGCTGAGGTTCTCAATGCATGAGTCATTCCATGCACAGCTGCTTCAAAGTGAACATGCAGGAGGACGAAATGGGCACATGGAAGAGACATGGCTTGGGAATCACTGAATCAGAGACCATATGTATGGGGGTTTTTCAGAAGTGAAGACAAACCAGCAGAGTGGAGGCAGATTGTTGCTCTGCATGTGTGTTTTGCTCTTCAACTCACCTGTTTATGTATCTATTAAAATATTATAATTCCATGCTAAGCTAATTATCAGCCTACAGCTTGATGATATTCCAGTATCATTCAGTGCATCAGAAAAAGGCACATCTGTTTTCTTAAAATATTTCACACTTCATTTCAGAAGTTGCCAGTTTTTTATGTGTTCTCAAGGGCATTCCCAATGCAGTCAATTTTTTGTCAATAATGTCAAGAAACAGGAAACTTCCTTAGGATTCAAATGATGTTTATAAGGTGACTCTTATGTTTTACTGAATGTAAAACTTTATTTATAGTACTTTTCTTGCAGAACAATCAAACTATGATTGTCATGTTAACCATCAAATAAACCCAGGGCTTTTTAAAGGATAAAGAGTAGGAAAACTGCCTACAGCAAGGAGTTACTGTTTTTCTTCTGACATCTAGACTGAGAGTTATTAAATCTCAGGGTGGGTATCTTCTGTTATGATAACATGCCTTAAAACTCTAGAAAGTCTTAATACTTCAGGCTGTTAATGCAGGGAGGGCAAGCCCGTGTAATGCAATACATAAAATATATAAATGAAGTTGCACATCTTCTGAGTATTAAAGTTCATCCTTAGAAGAAAAGTGTTTGCCCTCATGGCCTAGACAAAATACAGCAAAACTAATGAGCACTAGGGCTACTTTAATGTACTGAATTTGCAGCAAATGCCTTTGTTTCAGGTGTACATGCAGGGGTGCTCTTTCAAGTGTGCATGTGTTGTCTCTCTGTGGGTTGGGCAACATCATTGTGCAGGATACACATTTGCTTGTGGGCTAAAGTGCAAGCTAGACTGGGAATAGTTTCATAGCTTGTTGGTTAGAGGTGCACAATTGCAATTAGGAAGGAGGCTGTATTGAAATGAAGGACTTATACCAATTTATATTCCTTGTACAAAGAGAGGACTTTAGGTACCTGCCACGCCCGTGATCCCTTACTCATCCTGATTCTGTGAATTTCCTTTAAATCTCAGTGGGAATCTAGACTATGGAACTGATAGTCTCCTCTCTCTCCCAATCAACTCTTTCAATATTTTCATCTTTTTTGTTCTTGCCAACTGAAGCATATTGCTTGGCTTCTGTTACTTTGTGGTTTTCCACTCCTTTGAGTTAGCTGTCAGTATGTTAGACTTTTCAAGTGTTAAAAATTGACTTTTGGGTGACTGTACCTGATGCAATTTTAAAACATTTTTTGTGCCATAGCAAGCACCTGTGTGAAAGTAGCATTCTGTGTGAAACAACTGGATGAAATTCCATATCCAGGGTTATTTGGTGTTCAGATTAAATCACTCTATTGATTCTTCCTGACCTTAAAATGTTACAAACTATGAACTGTATAAATTGCAGTATTAAATACTACAAGAATTACAAACTATGAAATATGTTATGATGCAAAGTAGTTAAATAAACAAGTTATTTAAAGATAAATAAAGTATGAGTCTTAAAGAGAATGAAGAAATTTGAAGGAGAAACTTTTATTCTCTGAGAAATATTCTCTTCCATTTTAATTAATTCCAATTGCATCAATACATATTTTGGCAGCTTTATAAATAACATCTGTTTGTTTTATGTGCATGTTCCTAAAGTTTTGTGATTATGTATATAAATAGCTGTTTAAGCACACATAATGTAGGTAGGTATTTTGGACTCACTTTCCACACAACTACATATCTTTAAAGGGTCTTCCTTTTAGTTTTTGTCTGTTCAAAATACTAGTATTGCAAAAGCATTGAAAATTTACTGGAAACTTTTAATCAATTTCTATCCATGTTCTACAACAGTGGACCTTTGGCAGATCCTTTACAGGTTAAATATGAAGAGCACTATATATTAAAAAGACATTTTAAAATTCTAAAAAACAGCCAAATTAAAACAGGTTTACTTAGGATTACATGAAGCCATGGCATGAAGTTATGCTTCATTATCCAATTTTCAAGTCTGTCTTCTCTTCCCAAGCCATCAAAAATATTTTATAAAATTCACCAAAAAAATCTGTAACAATAAACCACAGATTTTTCACCCTCAAATGTAACAACTGTTTATATTTAGGTTTTGAAAGCTATTTGACAGCAGTCTGAGAACACATTATTTCATTTTAAAAGGTTAAATTTATAAGCTTGTGGTAATGTGCTTTAGGAATGGAAATTTAGGCACAATATTAACTTCAGGAATCAGTATAGATCATATATAAAAATGAAATTCCAGATGGAGGTCCATTCAAAATGCCAACTTTCCACACAACATAATGGTGCAATATTTTATTAGTATAAGACACATGACTGATGAATCAGGACCTATAAATTTTTATTTGAAGGAAATGGGATTCAAATTTTGTGTTTATTATGTGTTTCCACTCCATTGGCCAGGGTAGGTTGCAGCTGAGGACAAGGAATATTGGCCTTATCCTCAGATCTTAAAGCCTATGGATGAGACAAGGACAAGTGCCCATAAATGGCAAACAACACCAAGTACAGAAATGATACTTGCCATCATGATCAGGACATGGTAAATTATTCAGAAAAAGATACAATGGCACACCACTGGCATTTTATGGACACCACAGCAAAGTAAGGCATTACAGAGATTTTTGGAAGAAAAAGGAAATGGGTTTATTAATGTTTAAGGTGAGCTTTTCCTAAGCAACAATAGTTTCAGAGGACAAAGGACACTGTGGTTCTTTTGAAGTCTGATGGTACAGTTCTCTCCCAAACTTTCAGTTCTGAATGAGTTCTAAAAATCAGGAGAGCAACAAAGACTATTTGGGGCACTGGGAGTAAAGATGGATGAATGACAGCATGATGCCTCAGCTAAGGGACTCATGTACTGGTACTCTGGGAAAACAATAAATTATGGAATAATCATTACAGCAGCTTTTTGGATGGATACTGGTAGGAAAAGTGACCTCAACCCAGTGAGAACTACTGCTGTGCTAGGTGTGATGAGAAAGACAAACTCTTGCAAGTGTGAGAGGATCAGATTACACAGACCCCAGTGTTATCCCCCCATGGCACTGGAGGTGGATTTCTTTTCTCTTGGTTCATTTTGTTCTAACTTTTACATAGTCATCAATATTATTTTTGTACTAGGTAGGGGTGTTTTATGTTTGAGAATATGTCTGGCAAGTATTTAGTGACTGGTTACAAAAATGAGTACTTGAAGTAGAGTATTTGGACTGGGATACTTAGACTTCTAAACCTGGGGCAGCCAATGCAGTGAAGAGGGAGATTTTCCTCTCAAGACAAATCTATGGCCTTGACAGAGCCTCTAGACAGCCTTCTTTCTCTCAGGTGATGAAAATGGGTTCAGAATATCTGGGTGATAGGCATTCCATTTGCCAACACTAAACTCAAGTGAGATGCAATAATTCATACTTTCCTTAATTCATTTCTTATAGACCTCTTGTGCTGTGTTGGAATTTTCTTTTTTTCTTTTTTTTTTTTTTTTTTTTTAATTTTTGCTTCCCTAAAAACAATTTCTCACAAATGAGGAATCCTATTCTCTGGACTTCCTCCTGGGAAAATAAAAAAGAAAGTTCTGCTGATAACCCATCAAAAAATCAAACAAGTGCTCTGCTAAACTGAAAGGCCTTCAGGAAGGGGACTATCTGTTATCTACTTTCTACTTGCTTTTGTCCTCACTACTTAGTGGTCCACAGTCAGTACTGAGTTGTGTTTTTCCCATCTTCCTATATAGAAGGAAAAAACATACCAATTCTGTCCTACTGAGAAGAAATTGTAGCTAGGGAGATGTGGTCTGTAACCTGATGAATGTTTCAAATTGACATGACTCAGTGCACTCCAAAGTGGTGCTTCCTTCAGCTCTTGGTCCACAGCTTTTGCCTCTACTGTTTCCCATTACAGCTGCAACTGAAGTTGGTCCAGCTGATCTGTGGAAAACTTACCTACTAACACACAAATGAATCAAAAATATTTCCATGAAATCTCCTTGTTTGTCAAAATCCTGAAGGGGATTATTTGATCTCATGTGTTAAAGGAGAAATAATGCCCAGTTGATGGGGTGGGGTAAGGAGAAAGGAGAGGAGAGGATGACTGTCTCTTTGGTAATGACCTGAAGAGCCACTGGATTAGGTGCAGTGTAAAATACCACAGATATCAGCTGACTGAATCAAAACTAAGTCACACTTCCTATAAATTCTAGATCCACATTGTTTGTCTATGTGGCGGGAGACTTTTGGCTGGACTTGAAGGACCTTTCAGTGATCAAAGTGTTTTCTGAAGACAAGGCAGTATTGTTTGATTTCCCTGTGCTACTGTTGCCTAAAGAGGCTGCCTACAACAGAGGCTAGACAGAGTTAAAGGAATAAAGTATGTGTTTATTAAAAGGCCTTCAAAGGATACACCTTGGGGAGTAGAAGAGACCAGCCAAGGCTCTACCCAAGATGGACTCCAGGTCATGAGTTTTCACACTTTTATAAGTTTTGGTCCATTTACACATTGGGGTTAATTGTCCATATACAGCTTCAGGTTATGAAGTCCCATCCTCCCAGTTTGCTCTCCTCAACTCACTGTTGTTTACACTTTTTGGACCCGAAGCTGCAAAGATGTTCTTGGTTCTCAGGCTGGAAAAGGATTTTTTCTAACTAAACTGTGAAGAGAACTTACTAACACTTTGTATGAAGTTCAGAATTACATATTAATGCAGTACAGAATCTGGAAAATATGAAAGCTAAAATTTAAGGCATCACTACGATGACTTCTCCTTGAGTTTGCCTGTCTCTCTGTGTTCCTGCTGCTACAAGACGATGCTTTCCTGCCTTGTGGAGCAGTTGTAAAGACATTTTCAGTAAAGACTGGTGCTCTGACATAGTTGGACATGGGTATGTGGGTCACACACCCACATTTAACCTTTGTTGTGACTTATTTGGCAGCATCAGAGATCAGATTTTAGGGCATCACTTGCAAATCCCTAGCCCAAGCAGTTATATAATCTTGGGCTGATAATTTCCTTCCCACATACTTTCCTGCTGCACTTAGAGGTTGTTTAACCTTTCCAGGGAGCAAGGCCAAAGCTCATCATTTGGTGAGGATCCAGCAGCCTCCTCTCCTTTGGCCTCATACAGTTCTTTGCTGGTTTAGGCTGTCCTCTGTTGCAAGCTCTGTCTTGCATCATTCCTTGCCTTCCTTTTGTAGTTGCTCTGACTCACTCTAGCAGATCTTGAAGTAGTTATTTTGCTTCTTAAAAAAAAAAAAAAAAAAAAAAAAAAAATAAAATAAATGATTAAGACAGTCTCTCTCAGCACAGATTCCAAGTGGGGGCTTTCTTTGTTTTCTGTCTTCTCAGAGAGGACTCTTCTCAATCTTAGGATACCATATATTTTTCATACAAGTACTGGAGGTTGTTATTCTCATCCCTGGGTCACCACTGAACCCATGCACATGTGGGCAGAGTTATCTGACCCAGACTGTTACTGCTATCCTATCTTCTCCAGTTTTTAAATCTGTCCTTAACAGCACCATACCCACACTGACCCACTAGGTGTTCAGGCCTTTTTTTATTTCTCTCCCTGCAGCTTCACCAGAGGCTGATTGAATATCTTTCAATATTTAGGCTTATCTTTCCTTTTCTTGGGCAAAACAGCTGTTCCAATGGTATCCCTTTTACCTTCTGGCTGTCTGGCTATGCATGCATCAAACATCATTATTACTGTACCTCACAGTTTTCATTTTCTTCTCTTTCTGTAACTATCCCTTCCTGGTACTCTGCTTCCACATCTGATGCAGCACATTTTGACTGAGGGGACCTGTGGCTGGGCACTAAACACATCTTTCACACCTCAAAGATGAGACATAAAAATTATGGTTTTTCTGCCAGCAAGAGGATTAAGAGATTTCTTGATTGTCATTCATACACTATCAGTCTTTTCTGCTCTAAAATAATTCGTGGCACATACATGATAAACATTTGTTGAACAACATCTAGCTTGTCACATGGGTCATATATTGTCTGGCTTGTACATAATTGTCAAAAATTACAAAAAGGCAGATTGGAAAAATGCAGGTACAGTAGGTATTTATTTGCTTAACTTTCAGTGAATAATGAAATTAAATAATTTTGAATATGTAATTTTTCTAATCACCAAATATATTTACATAATCCCTTTTTCTCACAGTGATTATAGGATTTGTGTTGCAAGACTTACTTTGAAGCTGCATATTATTTATCTCCCCATTTGGTATTCCATTTTTCAGCATAGATGGGTTTTATTTCTGATTTTCTCTTGCATTTGCAATCACTTCTTTTCCTAAGCAGCACTGTTCGAAGCGGAGAGGTACTCTGGGGATTAACCTTACTGCATGTACTAGAATTTTAAGCTTTATGCAAAATTATTTACTATCAGGGCTGAATATCCCTGCATACCCCTAAAATAAATTGACATTTTCTAAAAGCTTCTGAAGGATCTGACAGAGTAAAGAAACACAGTATAAATAGTTGTGTTATGTTCTCCTTCACACTTGTGTTTGTAGTGTCAACACATTGTCTTTGAGCTCTTGAAGAGACTTGGGCAAATATTTTTTAGTGATTCACCCCATAAATTTTCCTTAATGTTATTGTTTGCAGGTAGGCTGCAGAGCTCAAGTCTCTTCAATAAACTGTTCACATTCTCTGTAAAACCCTGCCTTCTGCCTTTCATAAAACTAATCCCAAATTTGAAATTAGGCATGACTTTAATGCACCAAACTATTTTTTTCGTAGGTCACTAGCTCCCATCCAGAATATGCAGAAGCCCCTTATGCTGACTCTGACTAAATGAAGGCATAGCAGCATGGTAATAAACAGCCTGTATTTTATTGTGTGAAGATCTTGGAATGGCATAGTGAGTACTGCATAATTCAACCCCTGGATCAAGAATGCAGCTTTGGTATCTGCCAACTGGGAAAGTTTTTCTTGCTTTCTGCTAGCCTGTGCCTTTGAAGCATAACATGTTTTGTCTGCTCAGAATCTTCATCTTCAATATTGTAATATTGTAATAAATAGTATCTGGGGTTACCCAGTAAGTTTTTGTGAGTCTTTGCCTGACTTCTGGCCTCAATGTTATTATGCAGCAAGGAGTTTCACTGATGCACCTCAGCACCAAAGATGTCTAGAGGTCATGTTAACCAACTCCCCTGCTCAAAGAGGTCACCTAGAGTCAGCTGCCCACAATGAAAATGGTCATATAGCCCCTAAAAGCACAGCTGTTGCCCCACACTACAGCATTAATGGGGCATAAGTGTGAGCCACAGCTCTTTAAACACTTCCTACCTGATGATTTTTCCAGAAGTCACAAGAATGTATATTTGCTTAGAAGAAAAGGCATTTTTTGCTGTGGTATAATTTTTAGTTTTGGGTAGTTTTTGCTAACATTTTCTGTAAATGCATTGGAAGACAAACTAACCATGGCTCCCACTCTATGTGTGTCTGGGCTTTTTCCTGCTCAAGTGTTAGATTTTTACTAATGACTTCCAACAGGATAAAAACCATCTCTAGGCAATGAATACCACAAAACTCTGATTCTGTTTTCATTTACATAGGTGTGCTCTCATCATGGGAACAATTCCAGTTTATCCCATGGTAACTTCTATCAGAGTCTATCCTTCAATATTTCATAAATTTTCATTTTGCAAAACTATTTCAACAATTAGTGCTAATGAAGAAGTCCTGAACTGGGATTTTTGTTTCTCTGTCTGTCTTGAGCTTTGTTTTTTATTTTTTTATTTTTCCCCATAAAAGCAATGGTAAACTTCTGAGGGCATAAGTCACCTTATGTGAATGGATGTCTGAAAAGCAAATGTAATGAACTAGAAATCTCTCAAATTAGAATTTCTGCTTAAAATATGTATAGTCTTAACTGGTTTTCAGCCTACATATAGGACCAATCTCAGTCTGATGTCTCCTCCACCAGACCTGCTCCTGCTGTTACACTCTTTTCTTTTATGATTAATAACATCTGAAATCTGAAACCAAGTCAGCTGCACTATAATAAACTTGGTATCAATTTTACAGGTCACAAATAACCATGTAATTCAATAACCCTCTATGTGTTCCAGACCAACGTGGGACCACATGCTTGTGGGGAGCAATGAATGGGTAATTTGATGAAGAATGAAGACCATATTCAGGGACAAGACTCTGAAAGCATTTGCTGCAGGAGAGCAGGAGGCAGGGTCAGGAAAGGAAAGTATGTTTCCCAGAGGTGGTTACTTTCAATGGCATGAACTGTCTCCAGTCTTTTAAAAGTGTCTCTGCATTTTGGAGTGTGTCTGAATGATGAATAACTCATCCTGAAGAGGAAGAATGTGAACAGTTAAAGAGCATGACATCAAACTAGAAATGGTCAGTCAGAAAAGTGGTGAGGCAGATTAAACAAAAAAGTTTGCTTTGAAGGTGAGATTTGGGATCAATATAAGGTGATCTCGCTCAATTGCAGTCAATACTACAATCAAAAACTACAGGAGATTGCTTTAAGAATCAGGACCATTCCCTGAAAGCCTATGAAATACTTAGAAGGAAAGGATTATGTGTTCCATATCTAGCTTGCAAAATGATGTGGTTAAATATGATTCTCAGCTTTCTTTTTTATTTAATAAAATTAAATTTCTTTGGTCGCAGGTGTACAGAAAAACCTGACAACGTGAACCAAGCAAACCCTACAAGCTTGGAAGTCAGAAGACAAATTGTGCCCTTTTTCTCATTTAAACTTAATCTTTTGGCTGCATAGCCAGCTGCGTAGCTTTGCTCGGTCTGCCTTCCAATTGTTCTGTTCTGTTTTTCTAACAAAAATCTTCATGAGAAAGATGTTCTTTTTTTCACCTCTTAGGGATTAATTTTACCTGAAGGAGACTCATGATCACAGCTGACGTCTGTTGGTGCACACAGATCCTTTCCTGTGTCCACCCTCTACTTGCAGCATCTAAATCCCATCAGGACAAAAGTTTCTGGCACTAACAGAATGTACAATTATACAACAGCTGAGAAGATCAGTCACTAAACCCCAAAGTGTTAAGTGATTATTAGACATATTCTTGCCTGTCATATTTGTATGGCCTAACTAATCAGATTTTTACATATACACAGTAGTTCACCTTTGTGGTCAGAAAACCAGAATATATGAAAAGAGATGCAGGATTTTTTAAAATTTGTTGTTGTTGTTGTTGTTGTTAGTTTAGGCAGCTTCTAAACACAAGCATCATGTTGAGTTTTTAGTAGCCTAGTTCTATTATGACCATTTTTGTCTCCCCAAACATTATGAAATATATGTATATACTAAAAATATATTGCACATATTGACAAATATATATGAAGACAACATGAGGGTTGCTGTGATGTTACATAAAACACCAGTCAGTCTGGAATATCGGATCAGAACACTACTATGTGAAAATTTTGTTTAAGAATTTGTGTTTTTCTAAGCTACAGAAAGAATTGCATTATGATGCCCTTTATCTGAAACTTCAACATATGAAGATATTCACCTCAATTTTTCATTTTTTTTCCTGGGATTAGTAACATTAAAAGCATAATTGTGTTAAAATTAAAATGTTTAAAAATATGTTACTTCAGATTAAATATTTACTTTAAAAAATATTTAGCTTGTTTGGTTGTTTTTTTTTTTCTTTAATATCTCAAAAATGTAATGTAAATTTGGGAAGACAAAACTTCTCTAAAACCTTAAATTAAAGCAGAATTTATTTTTTGTTTAAGATTTTGTATTTCGTTTCATTCTCTTTAGCTGAACTGTTTGATAAACTTAAACAAAACTTGATATTTTTTTTTTTCTCTATTCCAGTTTTCATCACTAAAATGTATAGCTAAAATATCTCATTTAGTTGTAGAAAAAAACCCCTTAGAATTGTAGAAAGGTTTGTGTTGAAAAGGACCTTAAATATATTCTAAATTCAACCCCTAATATGATATAGATTATACTATCTAATCCATGCTTTTCCAAAACCCCTTGTTGACTGAGAGTCTAGTGAAGAAAATAAGGGACTGAAGATCATATTCAGGTCATTGCAATAATAGATGAAGATGGGATTGCATTTTGCATTCTGTGTACAGAGAAATTCAGACTGACTCTTCCTGGCCTGGAATCCAGCAATATAAAAAGCATGATAGCATGATAGATAGCATGAGCTATCAGAGCAGTGCTTTCCTGCCCACATTGTTCCTTGGCTCTTGCAGCATGATTATACTAATTCTGAAGAGGAGCAAGAGGCTTTGCTGTGGGGACACATTCACACACATGGGCTGCTGCTGATAGCAGAGGATCTCTGGATCCCACTGCATGGCTGAGTGTAAAGGAAACCAGAGTCTTCACAAGAAACAAAGAAACTCAGCCAGCATCTCCCATCCCAAATGACTTCAGTTCCAAACCTTAACACCAAAAATTCAATGCCCAACATGAGCATTTCCTACCGGTGCTCATGGGGTGTGTGATCTGACTAAATGAGACATTTGCACAGTCATCCATAGCTCAGATTGTTTTACTGCCAATCCACTTCATGGTCAAAGGAGAGAAATGGGCATTTGTAGGTACAATTAAACTCATCCTGGTGTAGACAACTAGAACAGATCAGAGAAACACATCATAGAAATGTCTTCTGTAAAAGCAAGAGAAACTCTGAATCTCAGGAATGGACCTTTACACTGGAGATGACAAAATAGCTTGTTTTTATGCCTGTGCAAATGTTGACTTCCTGAGCTGATGAATGGCCTCATTCACTTCCTCCAATATTTCAGCAATATTTTCCAAAATGTTCATCAGCTTCTTGTTCACTGCCAGATTAATATATCTTTGTGTTTATAATTAATTCTTCATGAAGACCCAGTAGAACACTGCCTGCTTACTGAAGGTGAGTTTCCACAGTGCCCTCATTGCCTGCCACCTGAGAGTCACTCTGTGTTTTCCACAGAGGCTCTTTAAAAAAGATGATGAAAACCTGATTTATGTTTTGCATTCATAGCAGAAATGGTAACTGGGCAGAAATGATGGTAACTGGCCTCCCCTCTTCCTTCCATTAATCATCGACAGATTGTCCAGAACATGCAGCTGCTCAGGTGTTGATCTGGATTCCTCCCAAGCAGGATAGCATGTTCAATAATATTTTCCTCTGCTGTGGCCCTTTGTTATACCAATTTCTTGTATCTTTTTCATTTGCCTTTTGAATGCAGCTCAAATACTCTTTTTCTGCCTTCTAGTGTTTGAGTGTATTGAGCACTTGTAGGTGTATATTCAGTTTGTTTCAAAAGGTTCTTGCAGAGAAGCCTCTGCTGCAAAAGCTTGGATGTTTGTCTGTTTGCAAAGCTAGCTGAGAATATCACTTATTTATGGAAAAAACACTTTCTTCTGATTGCTCTTCTTGAACAGAAACCTGGTTTATTTGTACAGCTCCTTCTTATTCTGAATTCTTCTGACTCAGTAGAACCTTAAATATAGCCTCAAATATAGGATACTTAATTAAATAAATACACCAGAAGGTCTAATCAATGTAACTTGGGAAGGTTAAAGGCCTTCAAGATACATGTGGGAATGTGATTCAAGACAGTCTGGATTCTGGCAGTCTGGATTCTGCTGCTTGTTTCCTGCTTTGCTGCTTAAACTTTCTCATCTGGTGTAAATCAGTCTAATTTCAGTACAGCCAATGTGAATCCACTGTCTGGGATTCACACCTCTGAAAATATCCACAGAAACCACATTGGTTAAATTCTTAGATGGATCAGAGCACACTTGATACTCTTAAGACAGAAGACAACTATTCCTCTGGCTTCAGTAAAAAATTTGAAGCTAGTATACTCAAGGAAGTGTTATTCCTGTTGCTTGTCCATTTCCATGTATATTTTTATTTCCACTTATATGTTCTTCTTTCTAGTAAGATATGAGACATCATTTATACTTGAGGTAAAACTGAGCAAAACTGTATCCTGTGCTTCTGCAATATTATGCCTGGCATCTTATCCAGGGAACTGAGAGAGAGAGGTGTACTGTGTGACTTAGTTACTAGCATTTAAAAATACTCTCAAAAGAGTCCATGTCTGGGGCCTCTAACAAGGAAAACATGTTGGAGTGATTCCAGAGGAGGGTCACCAAGATGCTCAGAAGTCTGAAGCACCTCACCTACAAAGACAGGCTGAGAGAGTTGGGGCTGTTCAGCTTGTAGGACAGAGGGCTCTGGAGACAGCTTATAGCAGCCTTCCAGTACCTAAAGGGGGCTACAAGAGAGCTGGATAAGGAGTTTTCACATGGGCATGTAAAAGGACCAGGGGGAATGACTTTAAACTGAAAGAGGGCTGGTTTCAATCTGACAGCAGGAAAAAATTCTTCATTTTGAAGGTGGTGAGGTACTGGAACAGGTTACCCAGAGAAGTTGGGGGGCCCCATCCCTGGAGGTGCTCAAGGCCAGACTGAGTGGGGTTTTGAGCAACTTTACATGCATGTAGAAGTGAAGAAAATGTCTGAATTAATTCCAGAACAACATGGAGCAGGAGCCAGCTGCAGATTTGTTAGAAGAGGCCCTACTACTGGTGAGCATTTTTAGGAGGGGAAAATAATCTCTTGTAGCTTTAGAACAAGGGACCTCAGTTGAAGTGTCAAATAGGTAACTCCTCAAGGCTGATTCTTCTAAGACTACTATGTTGGTGAGTCTTAGATATCTTCACTGTTGCCATCTTCCCTGAGGAACTGGCATCATGTCCTTACACTTGTTTGGCAGCAAAGCAGGAATTTAGGGAGCAGCCTGGGGACAGAAGTAGCTCTTTTCTCTTCTGTTGACCAGCAGTTTGGTACACACAAGGGAGCATGAGTAACTGGAAAAATGCAGGAGCCTGGAGGCAACTGCTCTTCTGTCCTGCAGTTTTGTACAGGGTGGGAACCAAAGCAGAGAAATACAGAGGTACATAGCAGGTCCCAAGAAGAAGTTTTTTGGGCAGTCATCCAATACCTAAAATCCAGAAGTTATCACCAGTTGGTCTCAAACTCTTCAGCACCAATTGCACATGCCATTTTCCACCTGGAAACTCTGAGAAGTTCTTCATGAAGAAGTAATAGCATACATGAACTGGTGGTGGGGACACTGTCAGCATACAGGGCTGTGAAGGCCAATAACATTTCTCCAGTATGGGCATGAAAATTGTTCTGTTAGCTGGGGCATGATTCAGTGCCAAGTGAAATCAGCACTACATGCTTCCATTGGCTCCAGTGGTAGCAGATTATGTCCTTATGGGTATGGAGATTATAAAAGAGTAAAATGTACAGGTTTTGAGGGATGGTTGTATTCTGTTTTTTTTTTTCTTATCAGAAAAGGGAAGAATTGGTGGGCTGGGTATTTTAAATACAGCTTTCAGTTTATCATCAATATGTTTTAAAAGAGAGCTGTGAGCTGAAATTTTTGTTCTTCTCTCCTCTAACTTCTTTTTATTTTTTCCCCCCCTCCTTATATAGAAAGTTGTAAAGTATGCTTGAGTAAAAGTAGTTTGAGGGGGATTTTTTTCTATATATATTCTTGGTGTATATGGTTTTGACCATTATTTTTGATTACCTGTTCTGGCATGAACGAGATTTCCTGTATTATTTCTAATACTTCTTTTTCCTCCCTGGGGAAATCTCATGTCTGGTTTTAACATTTGTCCTTTATTTTTACTTTGTGAAAACTGAGGCAGGGAATTAACTTCGTGTCACAGCCATATCTATTTTTTAGGTAATAATATCTTACATTTACAATATCCTCCTCTGTAATCTCCTTGGATGACCTTCCTGCCCTAACACATTTCTATCACTTCTATTGTCTCCTCACGTGTTACTCTTTTCTTTACACTTTCTCATCTCTCCCTTCCATAGTCCCCATTTTGTCTATCACATTTGGTGAGATATTTGGTCCCTTTGTAACCTTGATTACTTTGTACAGAGCATTTTTCATTCACGTTGGCACACCTTTTCCTTTACAATATATTTACTGGGTAGGTAGCATGCACATACACAACATTCCCTGAGGCAAACATGAATTTTACTTTGAATGCCTTCCAATTTCGCTCACTTGCCCATTCCTTTCATGATCCTCTTTCACTTTTACCTAACTGTGTCAGTTCTAACAAAGCTTGCTTCACTGAAATTGAACACCCATACCTTTTCTTTTGTATAGAAGAATACTCCCCTATTTACTCCCTTGGTAGAGATGTAATTATATTAGTCCTCTATTTGCCCCGCTTCATATCTTTGTGTGCTGTCTAGATCAACTAACCAAAAGGACATTAATGAAAGTTTATTTTTTTGCCTCTATTCTTCTGTATTATATATATTTAAAACTCACCTTACATTTTTGCTTTTTGTTCTCTCAAGAATCTTTCTCTTTTCTTACCAACACGTGTTTTTCCCTTGCTTTGTCTGCTCTCTCTATGTGCCTTTTGTCCATTCTCCATTTCCACTCAGTTGCTCTCTTTGAGAGTTTTGCCACTGACTTCAATATAACTTGTATTTGAACTCATATGCCTTTTCCCCTGAGTTCCTTAGATTGCTCCTAACATGAGAAACAAAGGTTGTGAGCCTGTGCCCTGTTGTGTGCAGTAAAGTTGTTGGGGTCACAAGAAGCACAAAAAGTTTCCTGTCTGCTCGGGAGAACCCTGGATCACTTCTGCATGCCCCTCTCCATCCCACTCCTCACAATGAATCTAGGTGACCTCTGCTGCATGACTGCTGTTAAGGCTTGTTTTCTGCCTGGTGTATCCATAAGCAGTTTAAAATGGGTTTGTCTGTTGCATTCCTAAATTTGAGGTTGGCCACCTGGAGATATTTTTGACAAATTAAAAATAGACTGGGTAGAGCAAAAATTATCTAGTAGGTATCTGATAGCTCTCTGCACCTGCACCCCACTGATCTTAAAAATATATCTGTCTATATATTCCTTTATCAGAGATTTCAGCAGGTTTCCTTTGGGCTGTTTCCAAAGGACATGCTTACAGGGCATAGTTTAGGTGATAAACAGCTGTGCCAGGATGGATGCCAGCATGTTCTGCTTCAGTGCCTCTGCTCTAGAGAGGGGCAGAAAAATGGACAGAGCCTTTTGCTCATGGGCAATGTAGCTGAGCCAGTGAGTGGTGGGTGTCAGTCCCCCATATAGGTGCCTCATGGGTGAATGGGCTGTTTATTCCACTGCTAGAGGAAAGCTGGCCAGTCACAGTTTTTCTGGACAGGAAATATAGGGGCAGATTTTGATTTGAAGATGAATTAGAACACATTAATTGCAAGTTAAGACCATTCATGAGAGAATAGCCATGCAGACTAACTTTATATTTGTGGTCAAAAAGGCAACGTGGGAGCTTTCCTGACTGGACAGGCTGTCTTGATTTCACCTCTGGGCAAGAGGTTGCCTGTGCCTTCTCTTGCATTACTGCAGGTAATTTGTCAGTCTTTCTTACCCCCATGCCCCAAATGAGTCAAGTCCTTTGTATCCCTAATCTCTGGGAAGCTAAAGCACTTGGCTAGACTGCTTGTTCCAATGCCAGCTCCCAGCCAGTGCTCCACCCTGCCCAGACAAAGGCACTTACCTGCTGTAGGGCTCTTCCTAGACCGGGAAAAACTTATTGCCCCAAGCTAGTAAATATTTTATAGCACTACAGTAAATTGGGTCTCCAAGATACCAGTCTGACTCTCCCAGCACTCAACAAGTCAGCACCCTCTATGAGTATAATTCTCTACCTAGATATATTTCATTTACAAAAAATTATGTCTTCTCTTGCCTGCAAATCATAGATTTATTCTCACAGAGGTACCTAATCCTCAGTCTCCTGAAAGTTAAGCCTGTAGTCTACCTTTTCCCAAAAAATACTCAAAAAAGAACATAAAGCAAAACATAAAGACAGCCAGGATCATGTACCTTTTAAAACTTCAAATTAGTCCCATCTGTGGCATGCCTGAACAAAGAATTGTAATATAGAGTATTATACCCATACTTATCACTTGAAAGATTTTGGGTCTTAACAGAATATTTTCTTCTTTTATGTGAAGATTTAAAACCATATTTATCTGAAATTAAAATAATAAAACAAAGCAGTTTTTTTCAATTAGTAATACAGATGAAATATTTGTAATGATAGGGTAAATGTATTGAAATTTTATTCAAAATTTCTAGAGCAATTAATATTTCTGAGATCCAAGTCAAAAGAAGGGAGAATGATAGCCTAGCAGAGTAAAAGTCTTCTTTTTTAGTTTGGACTTGAGTCTGTTGTCAAGCCCATATTTACCAGATGTTGCTCTCCTACAATCACTTGAGTTACATGGTGTCATGCCAGAATGATATCAGCTTCTCAGTGAGATTCTGCTCTTTTTCAAGTCAGACTAAAGCTCAAGGAAAAACAAGGAAGCCAAAGAATTTATTATAACTTTATACAAGCGTTGTTAAGGAAAGAATTAGTCTGAATAATTGGTCAAAGTCATACAGTTCAAACCTTACCATTTGTTTTAAAGCATTACATTTTTTCTGATGTGAAGGAAGTTAGACTTGTGCTTCCTTGCAGGAAGAATCCAAGACATTTTGCAATTAATTTCCATAAGATCAAAAAATCATACAAAACTGAGAGGGAGGAGGGGGTGCTGGGTGTTTGCTGTAGACATTATCCAATTCTTCATGGGGTCTAAGTGTGGAAATGAGAGAAGAAAATGTATGGGTCTCTCACATTTCTTTGCTAATACTTAATGGAAAAAACAGATGGGAATTACTAGCTTTTTAGCTAGAAGGAATAATTTTTCTGAGTGCTGTGACTGTCTGCAGCAAGAGACATTTTGTAGGTTTTGTTCATTATGTGGTGTCAGGTGATTATTATTCTGGTACTATGAAGTGAAGGGATGGGGTCCTTTGTTTCTAGGTTAGCAGATGTAAGGATCATTTATCTTTGGCCCACAGAAAGAAAAGTCTCTTATGCTGAGTGTATGTTGTTTGGCACATATGACAGCTACTCAGATCAGGTTAAGGACAGAATTTTATCACAGTATTAGAAAGATGTTTTCAGAAAAGTTTAGCCCACTTTCAAGAATCTGACTGCAAAACATTCTCAGGAAAGGGAAGAACATGGCACTGTCATGGCAAGGGCAAGGAGATTGCCCCTTGCATTTCTCTCTTTCTGTTTTGAGAAGCAAAAGAGTGCTTTAGATTTAATGCATTCTCAATTTTCAAAGCTGCCTCCTTTGCCTGAAAGTATCCAAGCCTATGCATGCACATGCATATGTGCAGCTTTGTACAGAATCCCAAAAGGTGGAACTGTCTTATGTTTCCAACATTGGTATATTTTTGATGAGCTGATAGCAACTGAAATCTTTAGTGTTTCATCACTTTTAGTTCAGGAAAGCTACTCAATACAGTGGAAAATAAATGAAAGAGGACATAACTGCCTCAAGGGTTGCTTCCCTGCAGAGCACAGAATTCTGCCTTCTCTTTCCATCAAACACATAGAATTTACACTGGAGTTTAGTGACACTTGAAATTATAAAACAAATCAAAACAAGATTTAAAAAATTAATTACAACAACAGGTAAAAGGAATATAGAGAGAGAAAAACCAAACCCTTTTTCTATACCTAAAAAGAAAACTAGGCAGAGGTAATTTAAAAAAGAGCAGAAAGAGAGACAAAGAGCTAGACCATGACATCATTATTTATGTTGGTAGGGCACCTTATTCAATAAATGTTCTTTTCTTTTTGATGCAGAGCAATCTTCTTTTTATTGTCATTTTTACTGCTGTAGCACAAAAGAGGCCCCTTTTTGTCAAAGATTCATAAGTTCCTTATACTGTGAATAATAAAAGATGGTTGTTATTTTCTGAGGAGTCCCTTGTGATGCAGGTATTTTCCCCATCATGTTGCTGTGAGGCAAGAATAGAGAGCCAGAGCCTGCCCTGAAGGATGACTCACCATCACCATGTCTGAAAAATTCCTTCCCCACACAATTTTGTGGAGAGGCACTCTGCTACTCCTTGTGCCTCCTGATCACAGTGTGGGAACAGTAGGTGTGTTTAATATCACCAGTCCTGGAGTACTGAGATGACACTGTGATCAACATGAATGCACTCCCTTATTATGAGATAGAGAGAAGGTAAAAGCAAATTAATTTTTTTATGCTAAACTACTAGGTGTAAGTAACTAGTTATTGTATTTGATAAATCAAACATTACAAAGCTATAATTAGCTTTATTTTGATTTTTATCTGAATGCTTTCCAGCTTCCCCAGCAGAGCTCTGGAAATCCCCAAATGGAGATCCCACAGCCTCTCTGGACAACCTGTTCCAATGTTTGACAAATTTCATTGTGACTTGTATTATCTCTATTCTTAGCTGATATTTCCCATGCTGCAGCTTTGGATTCCTGCCTCTTCCTTTTTTTGCTGGCCATGTCTTGAAAGAGTCTGGCTATCTTATAACTCCTCCATGAGGTAGTTGAAGACAACAGTTAGGTGTCCACCCAACCTTCTCCTCTTCAGGCTGAAAAAGACCAGATCCCTCAGTGTCTCCTTGAGTGTCTCATGCTCTACCCATGGAATTTGTCCTCCACTGGGCAAATTAATGAAATTTATAATTTTTAATTTATACTTGTTTTTTTCTTTTCTGGAATACCAGGAAATTAAAACATTAATTGACACAGTACTCCAAACATTAATTCAGAAATGCTAAAGATATGAGAATAATCATTCCCCTTAACCTGTTTGCTGTGACAGTGTTAGCAGCCAGGAGGTTGAGGGAGATGATTCTTTTCCCCTGTCTACTCTGCCCTCAGAAGACCTCATCAGAGTCTGGATCTAGCATCTAGCTCTGGGATCCCCCACATAAGAATAACATGGACCTGTTTGAATGAGCTCAAAAAGTCAGAAGAGGTCAAAAAGATGATCAGAGGGCTGAGGAACCCTTTCTGTGTAGAGAGGTTGAGAGAGTTGTGACTGTTTGGCATGGAGAAAGGACTCCAATGAGACCTCATTGAAGCCTTCCAGACTTAAAGGGTGATTATGAGAAAGAGTGAGAGTGAGCTTTATTCACAGAGATAATGATAGGATAAGGTGGAATGATTTTAAACTGAAAGAGGAGACATTCAGATTAGATGGTATTAAGAAATTTTTTACCCAAAGAACTGATCAATGAGTCACTGGAACAGGCTGCTCAAAGAGAATCTGTGGATGACCCATCCCTGGAAGTGTTCAAGGGCAGGATGGATAGGGTACTGTGCAACCTGGTCTAGTGGGTGGCATCTCTTCCCACAGCAGGGGGATTTGAAATTGATGGTCTCTGAGGTTTTCTCCAACTCAAACCAATCTCTAATTCTGTGATAATGTAGCCCATGGTGCTGTTGGGCTTGTTGGCTGCAAGAGCACAATGCTAATTCCTCCAAGCACATTTCAGTTCACTGTAAATTCTTCAACCTCATATGCCTGATTGCTGATTTAATTAGGAAAATGTCTCACCTCTTAATTCCTGTCATCTAAACCAGTAATTGTTTGACACAGCTTTCATAAAAATAGTATCATATCCTGAATTACATAGGCTTTTCCTAATGCTCTGCAGGTCATGAACCAATACATGCTACATGCAAGTTCATGAGCTTACCTCTTCCTGGCAGACCAATCCACATAATATTTTACGTAATTTCTGAGTGTATGTGAGTTTATATACATAGTTTTTCAAAAACACAATTTACATAAACACTGAAGTAAAAACAAGAACTGTATTTTGTTTAGTAATTAATTACTCATGGAGTGGAAATTCAACAAGAGGAAAGATAAACAGCACTGAGATAATATTTTTCCTGTTTTAGATAACTCCTAAAGGGCCTTTTTGGGACGTAAAAACACTGTTAAGAGATGCCATCTATCTGTACTACACTGCATGAAGAGTGAAAGGGAATAAAATATTGTGGGACATGTAGAAGTCTGGCATCTGTATCCTACAGGCATAACCACTGTCAACTATTGCAAGCAACTCTTAAGAAGGATGGGAAGGAAGACAAAGAAGACATGATAACTGTTCCTAAGTATGATAGCACTTGAGGAACAGAATGGAGAAAGCAAAAATTTCTCACTTAGTGACACAGAAAATTAGCAAAATAGAGGCAGAGTTTAAATATGAAACAGGGAATGGTGTGTTGTGATGGTTTTGTCAAACCAGTGTAAATTTGGTTTGACTTGGCAGAGAAGAGGCAGGTGGGAAAGGATTTTAGTAAGAGGTGTATCCATGGCCAAAGTAGAAATTTTTATTGTGAAAAGTCCAAGATGTAAAGACCAAGGCAAGGTAATATCATTGGATGAAATTTTATATCAAAAGGTGATGGATAAAAGCTTGGATACATCAGTCTCAAAAGCAGGGGAGGTTACTCTGGACAGTACTCTCCTGAGAAATATTGATAAAAGTATTGCTGTGAGGAGGAAAATCAAACCCATGAGGTGTTGCAAGATGACAGCATAAAATACTGAGAACATTAAAAAAATAAAAAGATCATTTAAGCTGATTATTTTCTTCAAGAAACTAGAGCTAGAACAGAGGTGTACCATGTCTTTGCATTAAAAAAAGAGGATGGAAAGAGGAAAGTGCTTAACCCTTCAAAAGGAAAACTGAAGGAGATTTCCTTTGAGAATTTTGATTCTGTGGCATCAAGAGTCAGGGGAAGAGTTGAACAAAAAGTAAATTACTTAGCTGCTAGAAAGAATAGTCAGTTCTGATAAAGTTGCAACAAAAAAGGAACTTGAAACAGCAGTAATTTTAAAAGTCATTAAGGAAAAATGAAAAAGAAAAGGAGAAATCATAAGATTTATTAACCCTTCAAATGAATGGCATAAGGCCTTCATGGAATGCAGAAGATCTGAATGACCTTATTAAAGAGAGACAAAAATAAGAATTTACCTGAACCCACAGAAAGTGGATGGAGTTGTATTACAAGATATACACCAAGAAACCAGAGGTTGTTAAATTAAAGTAGGACAGAAAAATTACTTACTGCACAGTTTTTCAAATAAAGCACAAAATCTAAAACAGACAGCAATTTTAGAGGGGAAAATATTTATTTTATGTTATAGGATATGCCAGAGATCCCAAAATATGCAAGGTCAGAAAGTAGTAACTGGAATGGTACCTATTAAAAGCAGTATTTCTGGAACAAATCTCTTGAGAAATCACTTGTATGGGTTTTGTCCAGCTGCTGGAGAAAGCTTACAGAGCAGTTTTTCTGAAACATTACTATGCAGATGGTGGTGGCTTAGACCCATTGTGTACTTCTCCTTCTCTCCTGATTTAGCCACAACTCCCACTAAAATTGATCAGTGAATGGATTACTTGCAGAATAACCCACTTACTTTAGTCCTTGGCAGAGCAGGTTTTTTCATGCTTGCTTTCTCCCTTGTATGTGGTTTACAGGATAACAGTATTCCCTGATGAGTTTAAAATTGGATTTCTCAGCTGAAGAAACAAAGTGCTCATTCACTAAAACAGTGATAAAACAGAAGATTTTTGCTGTCAATAGGAACTGAAGCTGAGAAAAATTACTGAGCTCAGAGAGTTGCTTGGGCTTTCTGATGTTTGGATGTCCCATGCAGTAGGGCACTAAAAGTGCCCTGCTGGTGTGATGGATTTGCAGTGCAGGAAACATTTGGGGAACAAAAAACTTAACAGTAAGAAGGCTTTGAGTAAGAGTAGGTAGAAATGAATGTCATCACGATAATTCCAACTTAGAAATAAAGAGGAAGGGGATTAAATTGCTGAATCATTCAATTTTGACATTTTTAAGTATCTAGTATTAAATGATATATTTTGTCACGGAAACATAAGATTAATACTTTCAACACACTTTTGAGAAAATCTGCCAATTCTTTGGTATCAAACCAGTATTTTTGGCTTAAAAAAGACTGAAATGCCTTTTTAAAAATAAAGAAATAATAAAATGATTGACATTAAATCATATGTATAATTTTATTTTTTAACAAAATAAAATTTATATTGAATTTCTCTTTTAATTGAAAAAAGGGAATATTTTCTCAGCCTTGCCCAAAGTAGGGATTTTTATTCTCTTTGCATTTTCTTCTCCATGGTTATATTTGCCTCAGTATCCAATTTTTACTATGAAGTAGAAGAGGAAAAAGGTTAAATATTGGAACTAAATGTCACTCAGCATGTCAGGTTTGCCAATCCACTTGCCATACCCATCACATCTGCAAACTTTAAAAATTATTCAAGTAAAGTGTAAGAAATGTGTGAAGAAAAGGACTGTCTTTTGAAGAGGGCATGCCACACTACAGACAGGAAAAGGAGACATGGGGTTGCCCAAAGATGACTAGTCTGTCAGTCAGGAGAACTCCTTAGCTCTTGTCCAGCAGAGCTGTTCACTGGATTATACTTTTCCAAGTTTGAAAACAAATACCTTATTTTTTCTTTCCTGTTGGTTGTGAGGTTCTCTGCATGTTTACAGAATGATAATGACATTTGTTGAGCTTCCCTAAACCTCTCTATTTATTGGAGGCATTTCGGGGTTTAAAAATACCCAAAGAAAGAGACTTTTTTTTCTCTTTCTCTAGGGAAAAAATAATCAGAAATAATGACATGAATGTTGATTGTAAGGCTTGTCTTTTTCTCAGAGAAATTGCTTTTGGGTTATGCCTCCAGTGGAAAATATTTCATTTAGCTTTGAATGCAGGGCTCTGGAGAAGTAAATATATCCTGAGCCTTGGCACAGTCAGCTGGCAGAAAGAAAGCACATATTAATATATCTTGTTTTATCCTGATTTTCAGGTGGCCCTGTGCCATCCTGGGTGGGAGCTTGAATGATCAGGAGGTTGTGTTTAGCTGGCTGGGCATGATGGCTTCTTCCTTACAGGTCAGCACAAGCCTTTAATTGGCACTGAGGGAGACAGACCACAAGTCTATAAAATGATGAGAGTCAAGGAACAGGCCAAAAGGGAATCATTAGTTACTGTCTTTTCCAATACAAGACCTAAGGAGATTTAAATGGAACTAGCATGGTGGCATGACTGAAAACCTAACAAAGTACATCACATAACATGTAAAACTCAGAATATTGTACATGATAAAATATATATGAGCTAAAAATGAAAGAGCCAAATGCATAGAAGAAAACCCTCAGGAAAAGAGAAAGGAAGGAATGAAGGAATGAAAGAAAGAAAGAAAGAAAGAAAGAAAGAAAGAAAGAAAGAAAGAAAGAAAGAAAGAAAGAAAGAAAGAAAGAAAGAAAGAAAGAAAGAAAGAAAGAAAGAAAGAAAAAGAAAGAAAATCCTTCTGTGCTGTCCATTACTAGAGACAGCTACTGGCCTAATCCACTCTGTCTTGGTTTACAGATGTTCTCATAGCTTCATGGTCTTTGCTGATAGAAAGAATCAGCTAGATAGAAGTGCTTGTAAGAACAGAGACACGATAATGAAATAAATACTATCTAAGGCAAATTCAAAATTAATATATCTTTTTCTCAAGGGTACAGACTTGCAGTCACTGTCAAAGTAAGCTATTGACACAAAGAATTTCACAAGTTTCAGAAACAGTTTGGAGATATACTTGGAGGATAAGAATAACCAGAACAAAAAAATTATCCTAAATCTTGTTAGTCAGTGTTTAAAACAATCAAGTATTATTAGAGTGTGATATAAATGTAAACCAGATTACTGCATTTTGTAAAATGCAAGTTGTTTAAAGCCTTCTCCCAATCTTCTGGTTCTGGCCAGCTCTGGTTAGAAGCTGGGAATGAGACTGGTGGATTCAGTATAGTGAGTTCTTTGATCCTGTAGGTATTTTTGTGGTATAGTGTACACCTGAAAAAACTGAGTGGAAAAGAATTGAAATTAAAAAGAGCAGAGTGAATTGAGCTCTAAACAATGCATAAAGATGAGAAACTCTCCCCTCCAGTAGTATCTGGTAGAGTTTTCATTTATCTCTGTAGTGTCTCTCTGGTCTCTGTACATTTACAATTGTGGTTACATGAGTACCAGTCTGTACAGAGCCCCCTCAGCATCAACTTTCCAGGTTGGTTTGACCACACCAGCTGGGTGGGGCTCACTGGTGGTACAGGATGAGGTGCAAGGACACCTTGGGAGAGCCTTCACCAAAGAGTTGCAGCCTTCTTTAGGATGTACACTAGGAAAATAAGTTTTCATTTTAAAGAGGAAAAAAACAAAACAAAAAAACAAACAAAGAAACAAACAAAAAAATCCACCCAAAACCAAAAACAACAACAAAAAAAATCTGAACATTCAAAATGCCTTAAAAAGGAAAAAGATGGTTAATGAAATGTGTCAGATCACTCCTCTATGACAATCATATGACACAAAACTGGCCATAAAGGTCCAACTAACCCACTATCCTACTTGTTCAAGCAACCAGGATTGGACTTTTAGAGAAGGGCTTTGTGATATGGCCAGCATGATGTAACACTGTCATAATGTCTTACTTGATAGATTCATGTTCTTTTTTTTTTAAGAAATCTTACCTTCCATTGGATTAGCAAAGCCTTTTATAAAACAAACCCCAACACCCCTCCCCCGCCCAAAAAAAAAAAAAAAAAAAAACAAAAAAAACCAACAAAACAAACCCAAAAAAACCCTAAAAAAAAACCCCTATGGCTAAGCTGATCATAAGAATTTGGCTGGAAAATACCTGTTGTTAAACATACAACCTTTGTTAAACATTATTCTCTTTTCCTTTTAGTTTCTTTTTTCTCTCCCTTTTCTTTTTCTTCTTCTTTTAATTTTTTTTTTCTTTTGGAACTGACCCAGTTTTTAAACCCCTGTCAGAGATCTGATGGTTTGTAAAAGAATCCATGCAGTGTGTTATGAATCAATTCAGGCCTTCTGCAGCTGATGAAGACAGATAGTGCTACATCAGTATCATCTCTCCATTGAAGTAGTTAACCTGATACAGATCTTCCTAACGCATGTTTTTTCATGTGTTAGCAGTGCAATGAAAAATCCAAACCTTTGATGATGGCTGATGCTATTTCTTTTCATATCTGTGCATCCCTTATTAAAAGCTTGAGGCCTCAGCCCTACAACATGCTAGAGAGGAATTAAATGTATCCCTACTCAGCAAAGCACTGAGTAAATGCATTCCTGAGGTCAGAGCAGGGTAAGCTTAAATATTTGCCTCATAGCGAGTTCCACAAGATTTTAAAGTTAAATCTGTTCTTAGAAAATATCCTGCTGGATGTGAATGCAGCTGTAGGTGAAATCTGATGGAAACAATCATTGCACACGCTGCTCCCTCCTGTGGGCACCATTGTGCACCAGTTCAGCTGGGCTGGTGCCTGCAAGTTGGGAAAACTACTTTGAGAATCAAAACCAGCAAGACAGACTTCTGAAAAGTCCCATTTTAAATAAATGTTTTGATTTTTCGCATCAAAATGTCTTAGGAGAACAAAATCAAAACATAAATGTTTTGATTAGCACCTAAAGACTTTCTGAAATACTTTGTCACATGAAATTAGGTTTTTTTAAAATCTGCTTCTAATGAAAAGAAAAAAAAAATCAGAATTTTTCAAACTAAAGAAAACTTTGTTAAAGATGGGTTGAAGGAAAAAGATGATTTTCCTAGAAAGCTATTAATGATGAAAAGAAATATATTTTTTTAAATTGCTATTTTTTGTGCGTGGTACTAGAGGAATTCCAGTATCTTAATTTTAAGCTTCAATTTACTTTATTTGGTTAAATGAAATAAGTAGCTCTTTTATGACCCTAAAAGTCATGATGGAAACAAAATATTAGAAAATATTTTTCTTTAATATAAATAAAATGTAAATAAACAAGCGTTAAAACTGTAGCTGTAACATTTACAGACTACTAAAAGAAAGCTGTATAAAAAACTTTATAAAAATAATATAATGGCAAAAAAAAAAAAATCAATACAAATATTTCTAGCCAACACAGAAACATCCCAAAGGGAGCTGAAAATGTGCTTGACTGTTGCTATTATTTTATAGATGCAGGGGAAAAATCTCTCCCTTGGAGGCCTTTAAACCTAAAGGAAACAGGAAAAGGGGAAGATGCAAAACCCAACTCCAGAGAAGGAGGGAAACGTTGATTGCTAATTTTTTTTATTTTATTAATATGGTTATTAGGTAGGTATTATTGCATAATTGCCTCAGATTACCTATCCAGTCCTGCCTATGTTACAGTTTGTACCACCTGATCTTGATTAAAGACAAAATGTTCTACAAGAATATAAAAACTGATGTGTTTGCGGTACAATGGTTAAATTTTTGTTCTAATAAATCCCTCTGAGCTTCCTATGTGTTTTGGGGTTTTTTAGACAGTTAGTTCTGTCAAGTGGAACACTTATTTAAATGCTTCCTATAAAAATTTGCAGCTAAGTGAGCTAGAGGAAAATAATACATGGTTATCCCAGAGTGTCTACATAAACCTTCATTTCTGACAGGGCTCTTGGGAGCACTAATGGTAATTATAGCATTCACTTGGCTTAGTGGGTGCAGCATGTTCAGAAAGGTACAACATAAAAATAAAGGACAGAAAGGCAAATCCTTTTTCACTTAACAGTTTTTCTAATAACCACCTCTGATTTAAAAAATTTGTCAAATCAATATTTTCATGTTTTACAGACCCCAGAAAAGACCTTGATAGATGTCTGGAGACAACACTGTGGGAGATGTCCTGCCAAGCTGCATAAAGATGAAACAAAATGAAAGGTCTGGGGCAAAGTTTTTATTCCAGATAGTTCAGTGGATTAAAGATGCATTCTACTTGCTGATCATCTGAGTTTCTCTTCATAGCTATATGTGAGTTCTAGTGGTGAAAAAAATCAGATTTGAGTAAAGACAGAACTATATTCACTAATAAACAAATAAAAAAAGGAATGAACCAACTCCTTCTCATTTCTGGGAGAAACACACTGAGGCAGTTCAGGCTGTGTCTGTGTGTTTTAAAACATGTAAGTTGAACATAACCACACTTGGAAGCAGATTTTCAGACCAAGTTCACCAGCCTGTAGTTACACTTCCTTAGCATCCCTCATATTTCCGCATGTCTGCTGCTCACACTAATGTGAGATAACCCTGTTCAAGCATTTCTGCCCTGTATGGCATTGCAGTGCCCCAAGTGACTTTTTAAATAATTTTCTTACTGTCAGAGCACATTATTGCTGTTAATTCTGACACCTGCAGATCATTTCCCATTGGTTCTTGAAAGCATCACGAAACAGGGCTATAAAAAGCACTGATTAATAATCCCTAATCTTGCTTTAGTCTTGGCATCATTCTTCCCTAATTCCTATCTTAAACAGCTGACTCTGTTTTCACTGTGACACATCTGAGGGAAATGAAATCCCCTTGTTTCATCTGAGGGCTAATATAGCAGAGGAGTGCAGTACACAAAATATGGCATTTACAAAAGATTAAACATTAAAGTCCACCTTGAACCAATGCCCAAAAAGTCCATTCTTCCTAGAGATTAGACTGCACCAAAACCTGGAATCTCTAAAGCTGCATGTTTTAGAGAGTTTATAATTGAAACTGAAAAATCTAATCTCTGCCATTATTTTGGGGCACAAAAAAATTAGATCAGTAGGCTGCTAGTTTAGACATAGTAATATCTTTGTTTCTTCTATAACACAACTTAAAAATAAAATAGGAAGACTAAACTGGCCACAACAAAGTGTGACAATAATTTGATTATATAGGATTTTTTGTCTTGTTTTCCTGAGGAGTTATAAGACAGGGAACGTAAACTTTGAAAACAGATGCAGAAATTTAGAATTCTCTTTCTGATGCACAACTCATAGACTAAAAAAGGGAAAAGGATACAACCAAAGTTCCAAATTATAATAATTCCATGCAGAAGTCCATGTTTGGAAGTTATTTGCAGATTGTTTTTTTTTTTTTTTTTTTAATTCCTGAATTTAGCTAGAGCTGGGTTGGGTCTTGTGTCCCACAAGCTAAATAATTTAAATAAGTAAATAGCAATTGTCAGTTGTGGTAAGGAGGGATGCTTCTTTCTAGACAGTGGAAGTCACACTATTTGTGAAAAAGGAAAAAAAACTTTTCTTTAAGTATATTTCTTAAGTTCTCTCTGCAGTGGATAGATAAATCTATTTAAATCATTCCTGGAAAGTCACATATGGACTTGATTTTCAAATTTCATGCACAATATAAGAAGAAATTTGGAAATCACTCACAGCAGTAAGAATCGTTTGATATTTGGGAAACTGACTTCCAACATGTTTGAACTGTTGCTTACCCATGAGGGAGTAAATTTTTTTTCTATTTAAATTCCATAGCTGCCTATATTAATTTGTGAGACTGAAGGTTCTTACATCAACAGAATGAGAAGATAATACAAAACTGTAACAATGGAAAGTGAAGGGAAATTCACATGAAAAATTCCCAGAAACTTTGTCACTAAGAATTAGAAGATGTGATTAAATATCAATATGTTAAATTTTCCAGCATTTCAATTCTGTAACAATGGTTTGATACTTTACTTGAAATTTACTGAAATTTGAAAACGTTGTATAGGACAAGTATAGTAATTTCAGAACAAAACTCTATGTCTTGACATATGTAAAATCCTCTTCTTTGGAGATTCTAGCAGATTTTGGAATCACCAAGTCTTAATTCTTAGTTCAGAGCTGCATTTTCTGGTTATAATTATTATGACTAGAACGCAGTCTAAGAAATCACTGTGGTATTGTGCCAGTGGGATGGATCATAGGAAACCAAAAGACTTTTCATTTGCATTCTGCATTTTATACAATGTTCTCTTTTGCCAGACTTTTAAAGAATTGCACTTTGACTTTGAACTTTATTAACTCTATTAACATATTTTCTGAGTCAGTCTTCTTGCTTTGTTTCAGCAATTTCCATCCCTTTCCTCCATCTGAGAGATCTGTGGTGCAAACAAATCAATTTTCTGGGCTGTTGCTCAAGTTTTTACAAGGAGATATATCTGTACTTGTGGACACTGAGAGCTGAGGGATTTAAAGGGGGACACATGAAGGCACTAATTTCATCCATTTTTGGTGAAAAAAAATTACTTTGTGTGTTTTATTTTCCTGGTTATTTGAGGCTCTGTACTCAATATGACCTTTGTCAATTAAGTGTTCATCAGTAGATGGACAAATACTGAACATAAATGGGGAAACAAACTTTAAATATTTGTTTCACTCTACTCCTCCATAAAATGGGATTAGAAATATTTTCTGAAAACACTTTCCATTATTCAGTTACACTTAGCGATGTCTGCTATAATTTCTATTACTGTATAATTTGCTGAAAAAATCATGACAGTGCATAAAAAAGCATGAGAACAACACAAGGTTTGGATTCATACATGCACCAAAGCCTCTCTCCTAGTGATTATTTTCAGTTGACTGAAGGGCACTACTTTGTGGCACTTTGTAATGGCCCAGGCAATTAGAGAGTGTAATTGTATTATTATCACAATAATACAATTATATTATATTATTAGGAACACTAGCCAAGGACTTTGTGCCAGTACTGTTCATCTACAAAATAAAGTGGTTCCTAATTGACAGAAGTTAAAACCTCAGTATAAAACAGGACATGAGCAAGAAAGAAGCCTGATGAAACAACAAAGCAATTTAATTGATTTTGTTTTCCACCCTTGTCAGGTGCTTGATGCCCCTTAGCACTGTAAGAATTGATCAGTGAAAGGAGGTCCAGTTTGAGACAGCTAAATTTAGGCATCTGCATGAAGGAGTCACCAGTGAACTGAGGGTCCATGCTCTCTTTATAGCTAGGGATAAGGAGCATGTCCCAAAAGGCCTCCAGCTGCCTCTGTGGGTGTGCCCTTAGCATAGGTACAGACATGGGACACAGCTCACATTTCTCTGACTCCATGGCTCACTGAGGTTGGAAGAAACACATCAATGTGAAACAGATAGTGAGGAAACAAAGGTCAAACCTAAAAGATCCAGTGCAGATTTCTGATTTATTGTTGTAAATGGCATCTTTACTAATTCACAATACATTTATGACCACTCAGAAATGCTCTTTTAGAATGTAAAAGATGAAGCAAGGGGAGAAATGGTACAGAATACATGACTCACTTTGGAACTGCCAAAGAAGATTTCTTCCAGACTTTCTGCAAAGCATCAATTACCTCAGACAATTTGCTGCCAGGGGCAGCAACAGCTATACCTCTGAATTTGTTAAGATAAAGGAAATATGTCATGCTGTCCACTGCTGTAATGTAATGGGCCTGTTAAATGTTGCAAAGTTTTCCTAGGAAAAAAAAAAAAAAAAAAAAAAAAACAAAAAAAAAAAAAAAAAAAAAAAAAAAAAAAACCAGAAGAGGCACAAAATGAAAAGAGCAAAAAAGGGCCTTCTTTCTGTCTACCATTTTATATGCTTTTAGGACATATGTTTCAAAGGACCAGAAAGAGCCTATTATTGAAGTAAGACCCCAATAAAAAGAATTGAAGATATTTTTCTAGAACTTCACCGAAGTGTCTCCCACTTTTTCAGCATCAAACTAGCAACAGAAGAATTAAGAATGGAGGTAGAAATAATTTTGCAATCTCTAGTATATAAAATGCCTGTGAATCATCAAATGGAAATTATTTTTCTGCACTAGTATTCTGCTAATTAGATGTGGAAACAATTAGTGAAAATATAGAGAGAAGTATGGCAAAAAAATCATTAAAAATTTAATTTCCAAATTTAAGATGTACTTTCATTTCTTCAATACTTATATTTCTAAAAAAAATTTAGCTCAGTGCAAAAAATAATAAAATTCTCGAGTTACATTTTTAAATAGTTGGTTTTGATCATGGTTCACATCAAACACCAAGTGCAAAGGGTTTCATAATATAAGATTTTGTATCCTTAAAAAGCTAGAGGTTAATAATTTCAGTTATTTTTAAAGGCATCTAGGGAATATTTTGAATTAACAAAAGAGATATAGCTGAAAGTGTGGTTAAAAAAATGTAACAGAGGTATTTTAACAAAGCTTTTCAAAATGCAGTTTAAAAACGTTCTAGTATTGCAGTGTATGTGTGTATCTTAATACATTAAGTGAATTTGGTGCTCACATGATGACTTTGATTTACAGACTGGAAATCAGCATGGTGTGTGACAGTAAAATCTTCCATATTCTCGTTCTAACATTTCTAGATCATGGTGTCCTGTAACTTACAGACTCTCAGCTGATCCATACTGAAATCATGTTCACATGCCCATGATTAATGTCTGGATGTTTTTTGCACACAGGAAGGTGAGACAGGTCCACGTGTGTGAGGATGGGAGTGTGTGGATGTGTGAGTGCTCACCAGCGTGAGCAGGGTGCATTCCACACCTCCACTCCAATGTTGGAAGTTACATTTGGGGAAAAGGAGGAAGAGGGAGAGGAGGGAGCACAAAAGGCCATGAGAAAAGGAAGAGGAAAGGGAACAGGACAGGGGGAACTCTCCAGTGGCCAGGGAGGGGGAACAGTGATGGATGCCCAGAATGAGTGTCCCCAAGTGGGGGCTCTCTTCAGTGCAGCACAAAGCAACAGCAAAGATGACTGATGAGGAAGAGAATGATGACACTTTCTCGATGTTTTTACCCCAGTACCCCAGCACCATAATACTTTTCATCAGGCATGGCTCAAGCTTCCTATTCCCTTTTTCTGCCTGTGAAACTATTAGCCCTGGCTGGAGCATGCTAATTGGGCACAGATGTTGCACATCCATTGGCTGCTGAGATTCTGCAGATGTAGCCTGGGATAGTACTTATCAAATATATAACCGGCTATCAACCATTGTGCTGCTTTTCTTGTTTCTCTTTTGTGTAAACTGAAATCTGCAAAGCAAGAAGTGAAGCCAGGTGTTTCTTATGCTAGCAGCAAACACTTCCAATGAGAGCCCAGGAGAACAGCAACATCAGGTTCTGGCACACACAAGGTTGTGAGGGCAACAGCACCTGAACTTAAGCAAGAGAGAAACAAGGGAAAAGTGCTACAAGGACTTTGGAAAACCACTGTTATGACACCTTAGGTGAAAGGTACAAAACTGCAAACTCCAGCCCTGAGCACTGCTGATGCTAAGGAACAAAGGTGTCTCCTGCCACTGGGCTTCACTGCTGACTTAAGAATCCTATTTTTTCACCACTTTGTGTAATTCAAATAGTCAGCCAGATATTCCTCCAGGACCTGGTCCATAAAGGTGCTTTCACCTCAATTCAGGGTCAAGGCTGGAGAGCTTTCAGTCATTTCTCCTTATCCTGCAGGGGGAGGTGCCAGCCCCAAGAGCTGAGATGTGACAGATGTTGAAGGAACATGTTTGGCCTGTTTCAGTACAAACATAAACTAGGTCAGCAAGCCATCTTTGCCTGAGGAGTTGTGATTAGCAGCCCAGGGCAATGTTTTCCAGCTGTCCCACCACAGTCCTCATGAGCTGGTGTGTCAGTCTCACAGATGCAGCACAAGGGAAGTAGAAGAAAGGAGAACTGAGCTGTTTTCAGAGTGCCTACTGCAGGCACCTGTCCCTCCAGGGAATCCGAGGGAGATCTGACACTTCTCCATCAAACTCTCTCTCTGCTGCTACACAGTTTAGAAAGAAGCAAGAACTACTGAAATTTGGGAACAGGAAAGGGCTTAGCTATCTAGTGGTCTTGTTAACCCAAAATGATCAGATGATATTTGTGTGTTGTAGAATTTATGGTTAGATTTTTTTTTTTTTTTTTATTTAGCTAGAATAAAAAACAACTTTAATTAATCTAATGTTGCTAAATGTATTAGAGCATGCATCTTAAGAAATGTATAAATAAACTTCCTGAAGAAACTAAGATTGGGGAATATTACCCACTCCTTCTAATTTTAGGGAACTGATTCCTGAAAGCTGCCTCAGTTGAAGAAATTTCTTCTAAACCCAAATTTTTTTTTAAAGTTCTTTATGCAACTTCCCTCTTATGTGACATCTAAAGAAAATAAAAAAAAATGCCACATAGACTGTATCTTCCTCCTGGAAGGTGTTTTGTTGAGGGATGACAATGGGAAGAGCTGTCCACACGGGAGCAGGTGACACACTTAAGTCAGCTTTCCTCTCCATGGGGAATGCAGTTTTACAGCCAGCTCACAAAAGGGGAGTGAAAGGCAAAAACCTGGCATTGTGTTGTGGGTCTAGGTGCAGAATACTTCAAGCACACTGCAGACATCTATTATCTTGGAGGGAAAACCAGGCTTCTGTAGATCCAGAGGACACTTCAAGAGTCTTTCTTATAAAAATCCAGTGGAGACTGTAGGAAAGTGTGTATCTGCTTGCAAGCTATGAACAGAAGTTGGATACCTTCAGCACAGCATTAGAATTTGATCTGATGGCAAAGACACACTTTTAATAAACATCACTATATATTGGCCTTACCTGGCAAACTGTCAGCATATTAGAAACTGAGTTATGTAACAATGAGAAACTAAAGCAGCACAGTAGGAAGCAGATGACATTTTTAGTGCATCAAGAATAACATTTCTTGCAGTACAAACTGTTTGAAAATTCCAGTTATTGAAATGTTTTCTGTGTGTTTTTTCATATGAGTTCTTCCCCAAGTAAGCAGAGGTGGGAAGATAGATTTTTTTCAGCACAAAGAAAGCAAGCAGAATTTGTGAAAAGAGTGTAATCTTAGCAGATTAAGCTCTTTGTACAATTGATTGCATTTATTTTTTATAGTACTTAAAATATTAATTTTACTTCATATTTTGAAACTTTATTTATATTATTACTTAGTAAATCACACATTTGAGAGAAAAAGTAATTTGAAAGAGAAAATAAAAATATTGAATTCAAAAATTTTGGAACAAACCAGATTTTTCTCAGAAGAAGATATTAAAAAAATCAACATTTCAACTGAAATTTTTAGTTTGACAAACAAGATTTCTTAGTGAAATAATATAAACCAATTAGCTTCCCCTATGGATGTCAAGTTCTGAGTCAAAGGGTAGTTAAAATATGCAATACCATTAATTTCTTTGAATTCCTGTTACAGATACTGGTCTTCAGGAAAATTCCCTTTGCAACTTGCTGTGTAGTGGTCCATCATTTAAAACATGTGTAGGAAGGGTTAAGCAGAGAAAATTGATCATTTAAGGATTATTTTAATTTCTAGGCTGGCAACAGTCTCTTGGCATGTAAAGTGACAGGGTGAAGAAGATTAATTTTTCTAGGTATTCCTTTGTTTGCAGAACTCTTTAGGCATGAGCCAGCATCTATTATTCCACCCTGTATCACCCTTTGGTAAGTGAAATTTGTGGATCCAGAACTCTAACATGCAAAAGCACTACTTGCAAACTGGGAGCTTCAGCTGCTTTAGAGCTCTGAATATGCTTTAGAATTTAGTGCATTCAGGACTGAGCATAATCCAGACGTTTATGGGGCTAAACTAACCATAATTATCAGCTTTTACTGGGCTGCCATTGCACTTTGTGGCATTGCACTGCACAAAAGGGGGATTCTCTGCTAAGTGCTTTGAGTTCTACTGAAAACAAGAAGTATTACCTGAAAAGAAACTCTTTCTTGCAGCTGTACTGGACCTCAAAGCCTCATCTATTAGCCTGTTTCAACCACGAAAACTAAAGTTTAGAAAGTTATTGCCTCATCCTGATGTGCTGAGATGATTGGATTACGGTTTAAAATCTCAGCAGAACATTTCCCAGACATGAAATATGACATACACTCCTCAGAAATAGAAAGGACAGTAATAAAGCTGGAAGGGCTTAAATCTGTGATGCCGATAATTTTAAATGGTTCAGACATCATGTTTGCCAGGATATTCCAGGTCAGATCTACCAAAAGCTTATGGGTCAGGATTAAATGGAGGACAGGGACGGGTGACATTTTAGTGGGGGCTGGAAGCCACCCAGCCAGGAGGATTGAGTGGATGAGACCCTCTATGGACAGATAGGAGCAGTCTCATATTCACAAACCCTGCTTCCTCATGGGGAGCTTCCACCAGCTCAGTATCTGCTGGAGGGACAGCCCAGCAGGGCACAGGCAATCCATGATGTTCCTGGAATGCACTGATGATAACTCCCTTCTCCAAGTGATAGTGGAGCCAACAAGGAGAGGTGCTGTCATAGACCTTATTCCCTCAGGCTATGCTGGACCTTATTCTCACCAACAAGGATGGGGAATGTGAAGCTAAAGGGCAGTCTGAGCTTGCAGAATCATGGAGATCCTTAGGGCAGTGAGGAGGGCACGCAGCAAGCTGACTGCCCTGGGCTTCAGGAGAGCAGACTTTGAACTCTTCAAGGATTTGATTAGTAGAGTACCAGGGGATAAAGTCCTGGAGGGAAAAAAAAAATCTTAAATGACCTGATACGCAGACAAAAAACAGAAGTCGTTACTTTTCTTTAACAAGCTGGGGGGTTTTGGGTTTTTTTTTAGTTTTTTTTTTTTTTTTTTTTTGGGGGGGGGGGTGTTGGTTTGTTTTTTTTGTTTTGTTTTGGTTTTTTTTTGTTTTTTTTTTTTTTTTTTTTTTGTTGTTTGCTTCACTGAATATTTGAAAGTGCCAGGACTCATTTACTCATTTTCTACTCATTAGGCCAGAGGAAGACATCAGTGTATATTATCATGAAAAGTATCTTGGTACTCTGTATACTGTGGGAGAAAGGAAACTCTGTGTACTGCATTACAATACAATAGATAATCTCACTTCTAAAATGCTTACAGTGCATCACACATACCAAAATGTTTTGCTCAAAGAAAAGCTGGATCTGGAGTCAGGAGATGAGCCTCTGAAAATGGAGGTCATCCTGAATGGGAAGAATCATCTCAGCCTTGCTCAGCTGTTTTTAACCAAGGCACACAACAGCCACAGCTTGACCTGCTCCTACTGGCCACACAATGACTGATCCAGGCCAGGATGTCATTGGCCTTCTTGGCCACCTGGGCCATCCTGAATCATGTTCATCCACTCTTGACTCCCAGGGCCTTTTCCACCACAGTTTTCCAGCCATTCTCACCCCAGCTTGTAGCACTGCGTGAGGTTGCTGTGACTCAGGACCTGGCACTTGGCTTTTTTGAACCTCACACAGTAATGAGGTGATCAACACAGGTGGTTTAAAAGTGTTCTTGGAGAAAGGACAGAGAATTCCACATCAATTTAGCAGACATTCCCTAGAATTCAATGAAGTTGTACTTAATAATATAGTACTTCTACAATTGAGTTACATAGTTCAGCAAGCTTCTGCTGCTGCTTCAGCTACTTCAGAGAAAACTTAGAGAAAAGTTGTATACCTGAGGGAACAGAAAGTTTTTGTTACATCCCATAATGAATTTCTTCATTGTCACGGTAGCCAATAAAAGGAATATGCATCCATCAAAGAGAATGGGTTGGTTAAATAATTAGGCCTCTTTGGAAGGAAAAATTACTCATCAGCAAGTTTGCTATTTCACATTAAAAATGAGTGTTTGAAATCACACTGAAATGTGACTGTATTCCAGTAACTGATCTTACTGAAAACCTCCAGAAAACAGGGAGCATTCCACTGTCCTCAATGGCAAATTGGGGAAATATGGGATACTCGAGAAATTCTGTGTATGGATAGGCTGAGATGTAAGTGATGCTGCCTCAGAGCCCAGGGACACTGGTCTCTGTAGCTACAAAATTTTCTCAAACCTAAAAGAAATAAAGATAATTCTTTTTTTATAATCTCAGGGATTTTTCACCTCTTTGTGTTACACGAAGCGTTAAAACTAATTTACTCTTATGGAACTTGACTGACACTTTTCTTACAGTTTTGGGCTTCTTTTTGAAGTGCTCTGAGTGACTCACTGGTGTCCAAAAAGCCCCTTTTATTGACCTCCCCTCTCTATCATTAGATTGCATCAGGTAAGCAATTCTTCTTGATTCCCACTGGAAGTATAATCCTTCAATCCACAATGTAGTAGTACTTTGAGCATCCATTTGAGATAGATTGTGAGTCATTTGCAAAAAAAGTACTGGTAGGAAGGACTGCTGAGAAGAAAGTGTTCATTCATGGACAGTAAATACTGTCCAATAATGAGTTGCCTTGGCACAATTTTACTCCCCACCTTTCTGTTTACCTACCTCTTACTGTATTGTGATATCCACTGTGGAAAAGTGAATGACCAAAAAAGTTTTTCTAAACCAAGCAAAATGCATGAAGATGGCCATATCATGGATTAAAAATCATGGATTAAAAATACACCAGATTAAAAATCTGGGGTAAAGTCCAGATTTATCTATGATCCATACTGAGTGGATCCATACTGAGTGGATACACACTGATACACAGCAGTCACACAGAGATTTTCAATTTTTTCACAATGCTGAACTCCTCCATTTGCTCTCATGTGGTCTCCTTTATGTACTTCATTCATCAGTATTTAGGGTTATAGTTTTTATGAAAAAATAAAAATTAAAAAAGTTTATATGTTGTTCCATTGGAATTAGAGCATGTTCCCACAAATCATGATCAAATCTCTCCCAGGAGAGTCAGTAGCCCATACTGGAGATTTGGCATCTGTTTTTTACAGCCAAGCAAGCTTTCCCCAGTTTTGCTCTGGACATCCACTCTTCTACAGAATCCTTGGAAAAGAGTGTTACTCTGAGTACCACATTACTGTTCATAAATATTTTACCAACTCTTTAAACATGGGTAATTACAGTAGACAGCAAATTACTAACATGGAATTATCTCTTTTGGCTTCTGAAATAAGTCCTGTTCTGGGTAAACCATTTTTACATTTTCACTTTTACTGTGCTGATTCAATATCTTGAAATGAAAGACTGACATCCTTGGAGGCCCAGCTATTGTTAAACACACTGTGTAAGGCTTATGAGAAATGTGACCTTTATTGTCTTTCTCTCTACACCATTCTCATCTCAAACAAGGTTTTTTGAGACAACAGCCTGAAAGCTTTTAAAGTGATTTTAGGAATTCTCGTCCTCATGCATTGTTCAGTGTTCCCAAATTCCAAGATCAAGTGCTAATTTCATCTGGATCCTTACATTTTAACTATATTGCTAGATAATTAATATTTTACCTTTTTTATTTTTTATTTACCTTTAGTATCTTTTGTACTAATTAGAATTTGTGGTGAACTGGCCCTGCTACCCCATCATCCTGAGAACACAGCAGGGTAATATATAGACAAAAATAATGATTTTTCTGTTGCTGATCCACGACCAAAAATAAAAAGGCATTTTGGATCAAGCCCAAAATTTTCAATTGTCTGAAAAAATCAAGGTTATTTGGAACTTGAACAATTTGAGGTATTTCTTGTTTTTGTTACCTTATATGGACTTCCTTAAAGAAAAATCACTTTACAGAAACAAACTTGGATCATGAGGGTTTTCCTTAATTTTTTCCCATGTTCTGAACAATTTAGTGACTGCAGAAAGCATTCTCAATTTTTTTGTTTTTTTGACTTCACTAAATTTTCAGTTGAGATGTCCTCTGCATATTTACCGTTGTACTTGCCATTAAATTGCAGTGGTAGTGGAATTAGGGTGGTACTGGAGAGAGAAATTTTTTAAGTGTTCAAAATTACAATACACTGGACAAGCTGAAACTGAGCACTCAGTAGACTCCCAGAGCCAAGACATCTCCTTGTTGTGTACATTTCAAATGGCTATTAATTATTTGTTGTAGACCAGGGTTTATCAGCAGCCTGGCTGTAAATTCATAAAAATCCCCTTGCAGCTTCTATTACACACTGAACTGTTGTTAGAAAGGTTATAAAAAAAATATTAGCCATTCTTTCCTATTACTTGAAGGTATCTTTTCAAAACACACTCAAATATATCATATGGCTTTGTCATTATTATAACTGGTGTTTCCTGACTTTTTTGATAAATTAAAAGGAATTAAAATAGTTCTGGGTTTCCCACAGAGAAAACTTGAGAAAAACTACTCTACAGTCCAAGCAGATATATTTTTAAAGTTATCTTAATATCAAGGAAAAACAAGTCTATGAAAATCATACTTCAGCCAACTTCTCCCCAGCATGCATTCCACTTAAATCTCTGAGCCTGGTATTTCCCATTGGCTGCCTGCCTCTGAAAGCCCAGAGCCAACAAACATGTACCAAGGCTTATGTGGAATTTAGACTGAATGAAGGCCTCCAGGGCTAGGTGTTGGTCATAATTTAGAGTAGAAACAAACTTCACTTGCTTTCTGTTCATCTTACATGGTAATACCTCAAGATTGTTATACTCCTCCTGAGAATCAAGGCTTTTATATTATTTCTGCTGTCCCATACAAAACAAATGCTTCTGTTTTAAATGTCTTGTGGTTGGTTTTTTGTTATTGTTGGTTTTTTGGTTGTTTTTTTTTTTGGTTTGGTTTTTTTTGGTTTTTTTTTTTTTTTTTTGGTTTTTTTGGTCTTGTTTAAGTTATCCATTAGGTTTTCAAAATGCTTCTATTTCAAGAATAGTAGACATTTGACAAGTTTTAAAGCTTCCCCCTGATTTATGAAATTAACTAACCTTGTCCTCTACACAAGGCATATGATGCTTTATATCCTCCAAGCTATGCAAATTCCTAAATGACCGGCAGGGGGTGGGAATTAGGAATCATTAACAAGCTCTGGCAGACTGACTAACCTTTTCCTGCTGAGAAGTGAGTGGAAGGGAGTCACAGCTGGTGTTGCTTGAGTACTCAGAGGTCATCTGTGCTTTGCTGTGTATCATCCCATACCATCCTGTGAGCTCCCTTTTCTTGCTACCTACACTTTGTCCAGCTTTATGGTTGAGGGAAGTGTGCTGATACACCATTGGAATGACACATAGCAAAACAGTGGTGGATATCGGAAGGTGTGGTGGGTTAACCCTGACTGGAGAGTAGGTATCCACCAAAGCTGCTCTATCTCTCCCCTCCTCAGCTGGACAGGGGACAGGAAGTGCAATGAAAGGTTCATGAATTGAGATAAGGACAGGGAAAGATCAGTTACTGCCATGGGCAAAACAGATTTGACATGGGGAAATTAGTTTACTACCAATCGGAATTAGAGCAGGATAACAAGAAAATAAAATCCAAACCTTAAAATGCCTTTGGTCCATCCAGATTTAACAGCGTGTCCATCATGGAGCCAGCTGGCCTTGGCTCTGTTGGACATGGAGGGAAGTTCCAGAAGCTTCTCACAGAAGAGTGAGAGTGTCTCTGCATGGCAAGGCTTTGTTAGCCCTTTGCTGACAACACCTTGACACGCAAACCCAATAAACCAGGTAACTGAGAGGGTGAAAATAAGAGTGGAGATGGAACTGGGATCCTATTTGGTATGAGATGTGAAGGGCACATGCTAGGGTAGGGAGGGGGAAAGAGTGACTCCCTAAGTGTATGAGTAGCCTGTCACAGAGGTGAGAAATGCTGCTATTTCCATCAAGAACATTGGGCACATCTTCCCTGAAGAGTGTTAGTGGTTGAACTTAAAGCAAGCCTAGAAATTTTAAACAGTGGTGATTGTGAAAATAATCATCCAGGTATTACATATCCCTATGCATGTGGGTTGATGCAAGTATTCTATAACTTCCAAAATAACACATAGATCCTCCATTTAGATTTGTTCATGCACCACTGTAGTTACTCCTCTGACTCTGTCAGTGATCTGTTATCTTCCTACATCTTTTTTTTTTTCATTCTTTGGTTTCCTCTGTTAATTTTGGAGAAAATAAGAGCAACCATTTGTCTATAAACAGGACTTCTTCTCTAAGGAAAATCTCTTCAAACTTTTCCCTACCTAGAAAATAATCTAGGCTGAGAATAATTGTTTTTTTCCTATTTGGGAACACTGTTTTTATAACTACAGTTTTAACAAGATACTAACTTGATGAAACCTCTGTTTTTAAGTTCAAGTGAAATTTCCAACCATCCCACCCACCGTACACAGAACCTTGTCCAGGTTTTTTATAAGATGCAAGGTAAAGGAGGTATAATCCCCCAGGCCAGAGAATGATGAAACACAGTAACAAGCTTCATAGCTCTTGTTATTAACAGTTCAAGGTCAGACAGAGCAGCACCTTCCAATCCTCTGTTATTTTATAGAAACATACAGTTATTATTAAAAGAAGAATTTTCAGCTCAATTTCATAGTTTTTGATGCCTGTGTAACCAGTTTACCACACAAGTGTTAGCAGGAAGAATTCTTTGGAAGACCTGACCCAACTGGAGATGGAGACTCCTTCAATTAAAGGGAGCGTTGTTGTTCAATATTAGAAATGTGCTGCCAATTTCATTGTATCCAGCAGATAGAGAACTTAAATGCCTGTTATTTTTCCATGGAAAAGCTATTTTAAAATATCAGAGTCAAGCTTCATCTCTGACATAATAAATCAGTCATCACCTGGTCCCATTATTCCACACCAACAATCACTTCCTTTTTTCCTTCACCATGATTTAAATGATGTTAGATATAGCAGAAATGAGATCCCAGTCCTAGGCATCAGCATTCTGCAAATGATACAAAACAACCTTTCACAGCACATCAGTTGGGAGTTCTCAGTCATGAATAACCTTCCTGGTATCTCATATGTTCCCTAAAATGAATATCATTTAGTATGACTGACTTTCCCTATCACAAAGAGTGTAAATTACATTTTCATAAACACTGATTTCATCATACCATAGTTTCTTACTAGTGAGGACAATTATACATATAATCTAGTAGAACAAGCAGGCTCACCAATAAATATGAAAGGATGAAAATATGATTATTATTACCAATGATGCAAAGAATCTCTATTAGCATTTGAGTTGATGAGAGGGCACAGTACATGCAAATAAATTCAAAGACAATAAATAAACCAGTGAATTATTTTAAATATATGAATAAGTGAACAGGAGCTATAATTATTTACAGGGGGAAAGCATGAGGATGACAAGAAGTAAGCATTATAATTCCATACTTTTTACCTCTGACAGTAAGAGAAAGATTCTCTTCTACCATACTGGGCTTTGATCTCTTAATCATTGTCACATCCTGGCGCTAATAGAGACCCTCAGACTAAAAAATGGTTGAACCATCACACCTTGGGGCCGATCACTATCAAGTTATAAGGCAGTATGTCTGAATAGTCTATTGATCTTTAGGCATAAAGGAAAGAAAGGGGGGGAAAAGAAATTAGAACAGTGGTGCAATTGAAGATTTAAGCAACGCAGAAACCCATGATCAGGCCTCTTATATTGTGCAACATGTGCTGGCAAGGCAGCAGGTGTAGAAGCTGCCTGGCTGTGAGAAGGGAGCAAGCAGAGGTTGGCATAGTTGGCTGGCTCCATCAGGCTTGCCTACACTGTCCTTGTCCTATAATTTGGATGCCAGGATCCCTGCAGATGGCCAGTCATTTCCAGTTTGTGAAGTGCTCCCAGACTGCACAATATTTCATTTCTGTGGTTATGTGTCATTTATGGTTTTGTGGCACTTGATGAAGTGAGATGTTCAACATGCAGGTCCTGCAGCCAGCAGAGCTGCCCATCTCCAAAACACAAATCTGTTCAGGATAGCAGAAGTACAGCTGGAGAAGGACCGTTGCTGGTTCAATTTTAGAGAAGGTTGTCAATTAGTGTGGCACTAATTCATGTTTTATATATAATCATCTAGATGCATGCATGAATTTGCTGTCACTCGCTTCTCATTTGAGAGAGTGTAGTAGCTTGGAACATAGTTCTCCAGTTGAAGTTCGTGAAAATCACTTTAAGCATGTCAGTTGAATGTGCATGTCATTTAAAGTGTTTTCAATTAGAAGTTTGATGCTAAAGTTGCACAGCCAACGGTGAGAAATGCGTTCCACCATTGATATAAAGAGTCTGATAACTCATGGCTTAAGTCCTCTATGTTTTTGTGGATCTTTTAACCTAATGCATGAGATGGTGTGAGTTTCTCTTGGATACTGCTGCATCAGTGACAGGATGAAAACAGTCTATCAGTGAAGGATGAATTTAGATCTACACCCTGAATTATGATGCTACCATAATAAATTGTAGCTGCTGCTGTTATTTTCATAATCATAACTTCCATTAGATTTTTGTTCAGGTTTTTTAAATGGCGTGCATACACTAATGGCATAAAGACCTATGCAAACCACAGCAGAGTCATACAGTTTATCTAACCTTGGTAACCTTAGTGGTCAATGAGCTGCTGTCAGTGCAAACCACTTTTTCTCTACCATCTGACAGAAAAATCAAGTTAATCCTACAGCAGCTACCTAACTTTGTTATACCTCACTGAAATATAAGTGCTTGAACCTTAGAGATAAGGATGCTGCCCATTGGGTATTTATACTTTATGGATCTATGGAAGAGATACTCCCAATGAGCTCCAGAGAGACGACAAATTTTCCTAATCTGCAAGATCCATGCTTCCCTCTGAAAACTGTAGAATTATTCCAGATTATTAGTTGATCTTTCATGTGTGAGAGGTGATTCTAGATACCCAGGTGTCATATAATTTTTATTATTACTGTTCATGAATGCTTTAATTTTCAGAGACTTGGATTTGTACTTCAATTTCTAATCTGTTTGTCAACAGAACATCCTAGGTGCTGAATTGTAGACAGTCCTTTCCTAAGAAAAGATACCTGTATTAGACTTATTAAGCTTTTGATTAAGAAATAATGCAGAATCTTCTTTACTGTTTCCCTGTTTACCCTAGTACAAGCCGTGCTTGGAAAGGAAAGTGTTGCATTGCAGGAAATTTTTATAATGCAGTACAGAATGTATGGCTTCCTATAAATGACATTTCATATGAAAATGAGCAAACAAATTCAGGGACTTTAATCTTCAGTGGCACAGTTTACAATATCCTTTCTGTAGAACATATGTAGTCATTATTGTCTTTTTCCATAATGGAAACTCTTTGCTGTCTCATTAATTACTCTATACTTCCTTTAATGGTTGGTATATCAATTATTGTACTGCAGATTTTTTTTTTTTAATGTTTCTAAATGTATTCCACCATCAACAATAGTCAAATACACATATTTCTTTCAAGAATTGCAGAATAACATTTGCAAGGGGAGAGTTTGGGAATACGACGATGCTCTGCTATTACGTTTGTATGGAAACCTTAAAGGACCGTATCAATTTCACGTGCTTGTGAAGCCAGCCTGATAGCAAGTGTCAATTGTTTTACATGGGCTTTATGGTGTTCAGCAGACTACCTGGCTACCTATAATGACAGCATTAAATATACTGTCTAAATTCATCACCTTTCTTCTAATCACACTGTGAACAGAGGTTTGTTTCGAATCCTGTTTAGAAGCATGCATGAGTTTTATATCAGTATTGTGTTAAAAACACTGAATACCTGGTGTTGGAATGGTACTTCTGGGATACTGTGGGCTTTGAAGATAAGGATGGAGACCATGAATCTAAACTGATAGCTTTAGGCAAGCAATATACTGTTTCAAGAACACAGAGTCACGCTTCAGTGCTCCGGGCCAGATGGCAACTGCCAAGTCTGGAAGATTTCCTTCCTGTTTATTCTTCTATATTCCACGTAGATGGTATAAATGTACGAAATACTAAGAGATTGCATATCAAGATAAGCCAGTTTCTAAACAGCTGATATTGGAAAAAAGTTGTGTTCATGAGATGCTAGTCAGTGAGTCAACCTTGAGATTGTTTCACAGTATTTTCTTGCTGGAGAGCACATGGATCTGCTTCAATTCTTCTAATGAGTTGAATAGGGTCAAACTTTGAGCTACAGAGATGTCAACGATTTGGTCAGATATAATGAGGGACAGTAGCAATGTATAGTTAACACTTAAATCCATAATCTCTGCACTTCTTCCCTTGTAGCTCCTTATGGATTCTGACTAAGGCTGAAAAGATGGAAGGTTGTTGCATGATTACAGTCAGGAAGTCAGAGAATTGAGGTTTCTTATTTTTGCTCTTGATAAATTTGTGTATTTTAGGAAAGGCTGCTTTGGCACATTCCTTTAGAAGTTATTACACATTGCTGTGTAACACCACTTACAGGTGAGACTGTACTATGCTGTGGCTCTTATGGATTGAAATGAAAGAGAAATACAGAAAAAAATGGAACATCTGTTCTTCACACAAGGGCATAAATTAGTTTGAGTTGGAAGGGACCTTTATACTCTGTCAAGTCCAGCCCCCTGAAATGACCAGGGATTTCTTCCATTAGGTCAGGTTCTTCATAGCCCCATCCAAACTGAACTGGATTGTTTCCAGAAACGGGGCATCTCCCACATCTAGGGGCAATCTGTTTTATTCATATACTACTGAGTCCCCCATGACATTGCAGTTTCTGGATTCCTTTTAAACTACTGGTTGTATCAGGGACATTAATTTGGCTTGTATTTACTACTAGCTGATCTTTGCCTAACTCCATACTATTCTGCTCAGCCATGTAACTACAGCTAATGACTGCAGAACAGCTTGGTCAGGATAAGTTTTCTTATATTTGGCAGCAGTGTTAAAGGGGAAAATTAGTAATTTTTTCCCATGACCCACTCCAGATTGTTATAATCACAGTCCACTGTTTATGATGCCGAAATATATGGACAATTTTCAAATCTATGGACTTTTTCATTACTATAAAAAATTATAGTTTTGCTTTCTACTAAAATTAATATAATCTCATATTCCCTTAAGGCATTCATTCATGGCTTTTTTTCTTGTTCTATTCCTTAAGCCAGTATTATTAACAAAATGATAATTTGGGAATAATGATTGGTGGCTTGGGAACAGCTGTTTTCTTGTCATTTGATTGTTAAGCATTTTTGTTAAGATCAAGTGCCTTACAGAATAAAACATTACCTGGAGTGTTTTGAACTGTTCTAAAAGAATCATGAAATATAGTATGAACTTAACCCTCTTTAAAGATCTGTTTCTTTCCCCTTTTTCTCTATAAACATCTGTGTCCTATATTTGCTGTAACTGATACTTTCTCGCCTGGTTATAGTTCCCTGATACAGGCAATTGGATTTAAACATTTACCACCCCTGTTAGATCATTAAAGTAAAAATTGCCTGTTATAAAATTTATAAAACTTAAACTGAAAACATAAAAATGAACAATACCAAAACATGTGGTTTTAATAGTGAACATGGTGGAATAATTACAAGTTGTGAGGCTAGACCAGGCTAGGGGAAAAAAATACACTTTCTGGTTGTACCTGCCTTCTATCTGGACATACTGAAATTCTTTTTAGCTGTTCATTAACTTGATTTCCCAATCTCAGGAAAATAATGTGATTACCTTAGCTTTATGTTTAGATGAGATCCTTTTTAAACCTGAAGGCCTGTGTGAAAACAAAATTCACAAACAATTGTAACACACTTCTAATAAGAACAACAACAATGGAGATTATAGTGAAGTTCCCATGTTATCACTGTCATGTCCAGTCTGCTAGTAATAATCATAACCATAACCATAACCATAATCATAATCATAAATAAAGATTTTAACTTCTTATTAACTAAAAATCTGTAGTTGAAGTCATCAGATGGTGTAAATCAATACTGCATTACTGGAGTTATTGTATGAGACTCTCAGCTACCAGAGAGTGATGCACCTCTGTTGACAGCAGTGCTTGCTTAAGACCAGCTGAAAATGTCAGCCACAGAAGGCCAGCTGGATATCTCTGTTAAAACCTTTCTTCTTGTCTTGACATACTGATAATTTGCTGTAAATTTTTTTTTTCTGTTACTTTGGTTTACAACAACTGAATTTCTTTGCTAGTGTCCGGAGCTCTTGAACTAAAGGAGATTATTCTCCCTTACCTCTGCTATTACAGAGGGCACAAGCTGTAAAATAGCTCTGAATCAAGGGATACAAAACATTTTTTCAAAGTCATTTAGAACCATAAAATTTCTTCATGACAATCTGGATATTTTCCCATCACTGTCTGGGTTGTGAACCTACTACTTACCCTCATCTCTTGGTGGGCCTCTTTAGGACTATTTCAGCAGCAAAGTCTGGGTCCAGGAAAGATATTAAACTATTCCTTGTTCACCTCTAACCTTCTTGCAAGATGTTAATGAACAAAAGAAATCCCAGCAGCTTCTCATGGGTAGCAGATGGCCAGCCATCCCTACCCTGTTCTGGAGGTTATTCTTCCTGCTGCAGTAGTACCTGAATCAGCCACCTTGCTGATCAGAAGGTTTGGGTGGGAATCTTGTTGGTGCAATGGGCTCATGTGGTTTTCCCCAGGATATTTGTAGTTGATATAGTGTAATCCACCATCTCACGTTTCTGGTGTTTAAGTTTCGCTGTGGGGTACACTGAATCTTTTCTATCATTAGGAATCTCCTTCATCAGTGGAAAATGGAAGAGCAAAAAAATGTGAGACCAGCCAGAAGAGCATGGTTGAGAAAGCTGAAGTGTGCCAGCACTCTTGTATGAAATTGAAATGTCCCTGGATAATGAAACCAAAGGCACTGCCAGTTGGCAGGTGAAATTGAGGAGTTCTTTCCTGTCTCAGATCTGGAGGCAGCCTGATACAATGCTATAAAAGGGAGTTTGCCTGTCCTCCTCAGCTTACCTTTGCACAATATCCAGCTCCTTGTGATGTAATCCAGAATGGTAGCTGTAAAAATTGTGCTTCCCACCAAATCTTATTTTTATAGAACTGAGGAGACACTTCTATCATGAGAGGGCAGAAGAAGGCTGTGACAAGTATAAGGGATTGAACTTCAAAAGACACTTTTGGATTTAAGAGGATGTGCTCTCTGAACCAAAGTTGTATATTGTTATCATCTGCATTCAGACTGGTTTATGAGCTTGCCTTATTTTATAGAGAGATGATATAAAATGTCAGCTTTACATATTTTATTTAAATTATGATACAGGAAAAGCCTACGAGAAGCATTTAATACTTAGGAAAATGAATACTTTATAGTTTTTAGAGAATACCATGCTTTTAAAAATAATATTTTCAATATTTATCCAGAAGCATATTCACTACTTTTTTAAATAGTCTCTTTCCGTATTAGTGCCTTTTGATCTTCAAATGAAGATGTAAAGTATTAGAACAAGTCTAATGCTAAACAATAAGCAAAACCTCTTTAAAACTTACACCAATATACTGACCAAAATTTTTCTCTATGTGCTTCCAGAATAATCCTTGCTGGGGCTACTGGGAAATGATGCCTTTAATGCAGACAGCACAAAATCCATACAAAAATTAAAATGCTGGATTGTTGTTGTGCACCATCAGCATCATAATACCAGAAGCGCTTGACAAAATTTAAAATGCAGGACAAAACAATGGCACCTGTAAAAACTTACTGAAAAGTGGGGAATGTGTGAGATGGGGTTGATAACTCATCTACAGAAGCTTCTACATCAGTGATGAGGTTTAAAAGAGCATAACTCAAGTTAGGAGTTGGGATTCAGGTTAAATTAGCAGACCTGTCAGTTAGAGAATACAAAATATTTCTTGTCATATCTCCTCTGTAGGTTTCACTGATATTTGGGCTTTTTAATGTTTGAGTAAAAAGCAGTTCCTGAGCAGGAAAACCAGACCAGGTGAACCCACTGTGGTTCCTTCCAACCTTACCCATTCTGTGATTCTGTGATATAAAAAAGCACATTGCTTTTCTGACCTGAGTTTTATTTTATTTTGGGAATTTTTCTAAGCTTTTTTTTTTTTTTTTTTTTTTTTTCTTTAAACTACTCAGTGTCATAATGCAGCAATACAGACCTTGCTGAAGAGAGAATAATGCTCAAAACATCTTATTGCCATAGCTCTGAGATGGGCTGATACAGAAATCCATAACTGCTGCAAGACCATGCTTCCTATGCTACATGGAAGGAAAAGAATTGGGCAGAAGTGCATTCATATTTGCATATTAATTTTACCATTAATTAATTACCTCAATTACTCATTTCCTTAATCTATCTGACAGGGAAAGATGGTGTTTACATACGTAACTTAATTGGTAACTCATAATAATGTGTAACTTCAGAAAAAAAAAAAGACATAAAATTTGACTTTCACATTTTGTTGCCTGTTCTCCAAATATGATTTACATAAAGACAAAATGTAAAGAGTTGCAAAATAAGTGCACAGTTTAACTTTCAGCTTTGTAAAGCTAACCATAGGCACAAACTATGGCATGAGCAAATATGCAAAATCATTTCTCTCCATTCCCACATTTTTAAAGTTAAGATCATCTGACAATAGCCTAGAGGTATATAATAACCCTGAATGCTGTGAAAATGTGATAATTAATGCCTCAGAATTCAGATTTACCTTTAAGTGTAAAATGTAATTTGAATTCTGGAGCAGTAAAGAAAGGTGTTTGGAAAATATTTATCTGTGTGACTGTGTTTTAAGATGCTGATCTCATTAAATATGTTCAACACTATGTTTTAGATATTTAAAGATAAAAAATACCATGGAGATAAATTCCATGTGAGATCAAATCAGAGCAGGTGGCAAAGCAGTATCTGGCCATGCAAAGACTTCATGCTAAGAAAACTCTGCACCAGGTGGATTCCCAGGGGCTTTGCCCTGCCTGAGAAATGTGAAGCAACCAGTAGAAGGTGACAATAATTTAGTCTACCATATTGAAAAATATCAATTTGGACAACAATTGAGACAGCTCTCAGGAGAAAACTGCACAGAAGCTGGCTAATCTCAGTGTGAGTCCAGTTTCAAATGTGCTTTAAAGTGAGTCAGCACATGTGTTTGAATAATGCTCATATTCTTGTGTCTCTTGGAAAAGGGGTATGAATTCAGTTCAAATGCATATGTGACAAGTAAACAATTCAAAATCTCTGAAAAATAATATCCTGGGTTGCTTGATAGAGATCTGTGAATCTATTACACAACAATAGATAGTGTACATTAAAACTGCATCATTCCTGGAATTTCAAATAAGGGCTGCTGAATTACTGCCATGGTCTCTTCCAAATTTTGTTTTCAGTATTTCTTCCTCCTTACTTACTGTAATGCACAGTCAGTGCTTAGATAAAAGACAATTTAAAAGTTTCAGTTAAAAAACCTGAAAGATTTAATTATGGACCAAATTAAAAATAAAAAAATAAATAAAAAAAAAAAAAAAAAAAGGAAAAAAAAAGCCACAGATGTTGCTTTAAAAATTCATAACTTTAAATTAGCATTTTCCACAAATAAAAGTCATTCATCTTCAGATCCAGGTCTTTGACAAAATTGTGTCATATCTTACACGGTAATCAGTCACAACTTCAATTAGAAGTTGTCGTTCACCCCTACATAACACATCTCTGGCAGAGATCAAGTACAATTTTGTACAGCTGCTATCCTGATTCTCCTGTCATCTTTGGCCTGACTTTGAATTGCTTCCTCTTTTTTTCTCTCTTTTTTAGGTAATCCTGCTTCTTCTCACCCCTACTGAGCTGTCAAGAGTTTCAGTGCTGTGATATGGAATCACTGCCTCTGTAAGACTGAAAAAAAAGCCGTGCTTGCACTGGATTCTGATCAAAGAGAATCATTCATAGGAGAGATGCAGTAGGAACCTCAGGGAAATTTTTTTAGCAGCAGGACCATGTGAAATGGGAAAGACAAAGCAACAGACTTTCGAACATTTTTTTAAACTTGTAACTACATTATTAAGGTTTCTATTGTATAATGTTTGTCTTTTTTTCTTTTTTTTTTTTTTTTTTGTTTTTATTTTATTTTATTTCTTCTAACCTTGATGCCATACTATTCAGTGCCACAGTGAAATGGGGTCATGTAGCTCCTGTGGAAATAGAATGACTTAGAAAACCTAGGAATTACAGAACTTCTTTTTGTGGGGAAGGGGAAAGGGGGAAGGGAAGTTTCAGGGAAGGGAAGGAAGGAAGGAAGGGAAGTTTCAGGAAGGGAAGTTTCAGGAAGGGAAGTTTCAGGGAAGGGAAGGGAAGGGTTTCAAGGGAAGTTTCAGGGAAGTTTTCAGGAAGTTTCAGGGAAGGGGAAGGGAAGGGAAGGGAAGGGAAGGGAAGGGAAGGAAGGGAAGGGAAGGAAGGAAGGGAAGGGGGAAGGGAAGGGAAGGAAGGGAAGGGAAGGGAAGGGAAGGGAAGGGAAGGGAAGGGAAGGGAAGGGAAGGGAAGGGAAGGGAAGGGAAGGGAAGGGAAGGGAAGGGAAGGGAAGGGAAGGGAAGGGAAGGGAAGGGAAGGGAAGGGAAGGAAGGGAAGATGTTTCACAGGAAGTAGAAAGTACATGAGGAGAGAACAGATTATCCTTTTGAAGATGTAATGGGAATGGGTGAGAACTTTTTTACCACTTCCCATTTCTGTTGCTCATACCACATCTGTGTCGTGAACCTTCCTCTTGCCATTCTTTTCATGACCATGGAAAAAGGGGATGTTAATCCTGAACTTGCAAAAAGCACCCTCCTGTTTTTCTGTCTCAGATTTTCTGTAGGTTGTTTTGCTCAAGGCTGTTGGTGTCACTCTTTCCTACAGATTGGTTGGTATTAACGGCACCATCCAGCCATTAAAATTAATAAATACTGTCAAAATTGGAAAAATTTGATCCATTATTATATTTTTTTGCACTCTCAACCCAATATGCACTTTTAAATAGATCTGTCTTGTACTGAGGGTTATAATAAATGCAGAAAGTGATTTGCTGTGAATCATTTCTTCAGCCAGGGATAAAAGAGGATGAAAATAGAAAAAAAAAATCTAGGCAAATTCCTTCCAAATTTTACAAAACTGTTCTGACACTTTTGAGGATGCTGCAATACCCAAGATCCAAATGTGTTAACTCTGCTAAAAACAAAGAGATACAGAGCTCTACTATTTTTTCTTCTTGTATTTAATCTTTTCAGCATGATTATACAATAGGAGATGCTGGTATATGCTGATACTCTGCCCTGATTTTTTAACTGGTTGTAATGAAATGGACACAGAAACATCAGAATTAAGATCCCTACTGTTATTATTGACTACTTCTTACTTTACTTTTCATTTACACATCAAAACACAACTTAAGGCAGATACATGTTGCCCATCAAGGCCAGAGAATGGATCTTTTTCCAAGGCTTGAAGCACAGCATCCACTCACCCATACTGTTGAAAAAGAAATGTCTTCCACTTTCACAAAACATCTGGGAAGCCCTTTTGTGTACATTTGGGCTGCTGTCTCCCTTGGGGCTGAATTGCCAAAGTCTGAGGTACTTTACATGTTTTTTCTCTGAGACTGATATAGGGAAAGGTGTTTGGCTTTGATTCCTTATGGGAAAGCCAACAAATATTTTCCTGTCCAGGAAAATGGGCCTGAGTTCCAGGAAGAGACCATCTAAATTCTTAGATCTTAACTCACTTCAGCAATAATTCATGCAGTAAAAATAGTGCTGGTAGATCTTTTCTTCCAGTACTTAGAGCAGTCATCTACTGCAGATTGACAGGAGCCCACAGCTCTGATTTCTCACATAAGTGTCCAGGACAGCAGGCTACAGAGAACTTGCTGCCTCCACAACTTGAATGAGTGCATAGCCAGAATGGGAAGAAGATGTAGCCTGCTGGTTGGATATGCAGAGAGGAGAAGTTTGTTATGTTTATGTATATTTATTTTAGAAAGACCATCCAGAACTCAGAAATGACCCAAGGACCCAATGACAAGTCATTGGGAGGTCACCTCACTTCTACCCATCTCCTATATTGTGTTGCTTGTGCTCTAAGTCACAAAATAAAAGGCTTTGATTTACAGAATGCCACAGGTGGCTGAGCAACTAGGGGAATGCCTCTGCAGACACAACCTGATGTCTCTCAGCTGTTTTCCATGTCCCAACACTCGTCATGACTTCTGTGAGCCCCAGGCATGGAGGCAAACTTTCCTCCTCTCCCCATGCTTCTAAAATAAACAGGTGAGCTGTCCGTACTGGAGGTGCATGTTTATATTGTGAGCCATTTCAAAGTTGAATATCACATCAAATGCAATGTGTAGGATCTGCCTCACACATGTAGCACTTATCTAACCCTAAAGGCATTAAAAGGCAGGGTGGACAGGGCTTTGAGCAATCTGGTCTGGTGGAAGGTGTCCCTGCTCATGACAGAAGGATTGGAACTACATGATACTTAAGGTCCCTTCTAACCCAAACCATTCTATGAGTCTGTGAGGATGTGTGCCTAGTTTATCATTAACATCTTTGTTCTGTTGATGTTACTGAATTATGTGTTTTGAGCATCTTTGTTTTTTGCTGTCACCTGTCTTTTGGGAACTTGGCAGAATTCAGCTTTTTAATTTCCCTCTGGCCAAAGAATACATAAAATGCAGCAGTACCTTTCACTTTTCCTTGATCACGTCTCTAAATCTGTATGAACCTTCCAGAGTCCTTTCAAAACAGCTGCAGTATATATTATGTATCAGTCTTAAATTGTATTTTTTTGACTTTTGACAGTAAAATAGAAATTTTTATTAACACTTTATAAAATTTACTATATGGTTCAATTTAACATACGAATCTGCTTCTATTTTCAAATATTTTAATGTATCAATTACTGTATTTTCCAACATTCAGACAGTTAAAAATTTTATAGAGATCACACAAAAATCAGCAGCAAACCCAGCATAATGTATACCTGACACAAAACAAGCTACTTGAAGTGTTTGCAAAAAACAGTGGATATAGTAATGAAAGATAGAGGAACAAAATCCAGTGGTAATATTTAATAAAACTAGTGAATGAATATGATATGCAAACCAGGACTTTGGACCCTAGCTCTTGAAGATGCATTTCAGCTCATTAGGCGAGTACATGTTTAATTTTAGGTAAATGCAAACATGCCTCTGAAATTAAATGTAAGTATGTGCGTATTTTCCTTCACTGAGATCTAATTTCTGAACCAAGACCCAGAAAGATGACAAACTGCTACTATGACTACTACTAGCCTGGCAATTAAGGGGTTTTTTTGGTTTTTTTGGGGGTTTTTTTGTTTTTTTGGTTTTTTTTGTGGGGTTTGAATGTAGAGCTTTTTAAAGGTGGTTGAAAATTATTATCTCTTTGACTACCGTCTATATTTAATTCATAAAAAATGTGACTAGGTTCTTTTACAAGGTATTTCTTCTATTTTGCATGGTAGCCTTTTTGTGTTTAATTAAGCTGTTAAGGACTCTCAGGTAAATATTTGTCTTGTGAGTATTATAATAATTGGATTATTAACATGATCACAAGATTAGATATTTAGAGCCTTTTCCAAATAACTTCAAATATCTATCAATTTACAAATTCAAGTTATTTTAATAAAATATGGGAAGATCATAATAGATTTTTTTATACTCTATTTTTATTATAGAAGTATGTTTTATGCATAATGAGAATGCTAAAACTTCCTCACCTGGACTGCTGAGGCCCTGAACTGGACACCATAATAAAATTTTATCTGATTTAATTGCAGTCTCTCTGCTTTGCTACGCCTTGGCTGGCATACAAATTTTCCAAGGAAGAAACAGATGCATAATTTCACAAAATGTCTCACACTTTAAGATACTATTCATTTGAAACTACTTTCATCATTTTGTACTGCCATAAACAACCTGAATGCTAATGATTTGGATTTCAGTCATTCCAAATCTCATGAGAGAAAGGAAGGAAAAGACTACTTTGACTGTCCTTTTTAGAGATGAAAATTTGAGTCATTGTACTTTACTTGGGTTTGATATTGCACAGTGCACTAGTTTGAAAAAATCCATTAATAGCATGATTTTGGCATTATGAAAATATTTAACAGAGAATATTGAATAGGTCTTAAAAGATCTAAATAATCATGACCTGAAATAACATTACAGTCAAATATTGTACCTGATATTTTTGTAAAAATCTCATTAGAGTCTGAATCTGAGCCTCCAAAGATGGAGAAGTATTGCTCCATTCATATTCTCTTTTGTCCTCAGTGAACTGCTTTTTAGAAATATGTTAAGCAACTTGACAAAAACAAATAAAAAAATACATCAAATATCCTCAGTGTAAAATGGCTACTATGTTAAAGATACTTCTGAGGAGATTACAAGTCTTCATTACACTTTTCTTATCTGTAAGAAATTAGTTACAATTTTAGAAATGGGTAAGGATGGTGATCAAAGTCATAACTCTCACATATTTGGTTTGTTTTTTTTCCCTCCATTCCTGGGGTTTTTTCACCCCTCTTACCTGAAGTAGACTTTTTGACACTGACATTTTCTCCACATGTTTCTGTTCAGTGGGGAGAGCTGGGACAGCATTCTCAAGAAGAGACTCTTGCACTTTAGGGCACTTGATGACAGTTATTCTGTCTCTTATGAGATCTTTTTGTGAGATCCTTCCACAGATCATTTCTTAGGCACAGCTAACTCATGAGCAAGTTTCTCTCCTGCATACTTGAGGGTGTTGGATACAGCTACTTTCTGCTTCACAAAGAGAGCTGTAGCTTTACACAACTTCTTGCAATTTTCAGCATGCTGTGCTTCATCACTTCTTGGCGTGCCTAGTGATTTACACGATTAACTAGTTTCGGTACATTTGTGACTGAAAAATATTTTTTGTTTTGCTTTCTACTGGGTCTTACATATCTGCTTTTTAAAATATTGTCCATTTTTACTATTAATATTTTTTCCCCTATAAATACAGGAGGAAGAGAAGGGGCTGTGCTGTGCCCCTGTGGGAGCTCTGGAAGGAAGGGGCCTCAAATCTGCACTATCTTTTATCTGGCTTTGTAAATTTTCTTTTTTTTACAGTTTTTTTTTTCTTTCTGTTTTAGTAAGTGCAGCCAATGACTACAACAGCAGTGAAGCTAGAAAAATGAAAATTAGTTGAGTTCTGAATAAAATTTACCTCCGGTGTAGTTAAGAAGACTGTGTTCAGTCATAGGTAAATGTTTCCTGTGGAAAAACATAGCATGATATATTTTGAACATTATCATGCCTTCTGTGCTCTTAAAAAGATTTGTGAAGCCTGTTACCATGCAAACTGTAGTCTAACTTTTATTTTCATCAGAGAAACTTACTTGGTGAACCCAAAAATAGTCTCAGAGAAGAAAAAAGAAATATACAGGAATCATAAGAAGATTAATCCAAATACATAACTGAAGAACCACCCAGTGACAACTGAGCACAGACATATAATTTACTGCAAGTATTTTCACCAAATTGTAATGTCTTTCTTTATAGCATTATTGACTTTTACAAGTTTTAAAACTTCACTCTAATTTTCAAATTCCTTCCTATTTCATGTATTTGTTTAGTCATACTCTTATTCTCCAGATGAACTAGGAAAAAAACCAGTGGTTTTGTACATAGTTTTCACTGCTGCTTTTATTTCTTCTCTTTGAGAAAGTACTTCCTCCTCTGATTTCTCTACAAAGCATCTAACCTACACAATTAGCCTCACGTTGATCTATAGTGATCAACTTATCTTTTGCTCTGCAAGAAAAAACAAAACTCTCTCTCTTCTAAGAATAATCATCTTCCTCAAATTCATGCAAGGGAATCACATTTTGTGCTAGTCCTTTTTGCAAATAGTAAAGTGAGTTTCTTTGCAGAGTAGAAGTAAGAGGGCAACCTGAATATTGCCTTAATTTCATCCCCCAGAGCTCATTTTTCTGCTGTTATGGACTGAAGCAGAAGAAATGAGAGGAAGTTCATCCCAGCCAAACCTGTGCTCTAAATGATGCTTTACATTTTTAACCTTTCACTGACACCTGTGCAAATAGGAACTGTAGAAACAAATTATCACTTCCCACTTTGTTTCTGCTTCTTGCTTCAAGGGAGTGGGGGGTGTAGGGAGAGATTCCACACCTTTGGCAGAGGGAGGGAGATTCCTTCCTTCAGATTTACATGACTCTGTACCTCCCTTCACCTCAGTGCATCTTCCCAGACACACTTTGCAGCTCCAGAGAGACTGAGACATTGCCAGGGCAATTCAGTCTAGCAGATGCCTACAACAGATAAAATGAATCATGCTCTAAAAAACCTTAGTTTTCCTGGTTGTCAAAGTGGGCAGCTGAGAATACTTCTTCAGATGTAGATATTTACAGTGTGAAGTCAGGCAGAATTAATCTAAGGCTAGAAACCTCCTCAAGATGCTCTTGATGTCCAACAGAGAAACTAATGTGAAATCTGTCTACATCTTGTAAATTTAGTGGTTGTACTAAAGATTGTGTGTTTTGGGAAGGTTTTTCACTCTCAGTATGGCAAAAATACATCATTTCCATCTCAAGATCTTGCTGTTGGAAACTTCCAGCATTTGTTTTGTGTATTTAAGCTGAAATCTGGTTTGGTCAAGATGTTTCTCACTGTATTTGCTCAGTATCCATCTCTTGGCTGCTGCCTGTGAGTTCTGCTTTGCAACAAATATGGACAAAGAAACATGAAATGGTTTATATGATTAAACCAGCAATTTATGGTGTAGTCAGCACTTCATACAGTATTGACATAATTTGTAAACCCACAAACACATGCTGTGTTCTTGCTTCTCAGAGTTTTGCTTTGAAGGCTTGCATGACACAAGATGAGGAGATACTGTTCTTCTATAACTCATTTTTAATTTAAGTACATTGAAATACCAGACAGCCATACTTGGAAATCCATTTTTTTAGCTATGTAGCCCCTAATTTAGATCCTTATGTTTTTTTTGTTTTGTTTTCTTTTAATATATATAAATGAACCCTAGTGAAGACAGACAGCCTCGCTAAATATTCTGGGTTTGTGACAAAATTCTAATTTATACATCTCAAAAAATCCCATCATGCAATCATTTCTGGTGTGGGTAACTGCAAAATTATTGTGTCAGTGAAGATATTTGCTCATAAATCGTTGGGGTATAAAATACTGCTGCTTTTTGTTTATACATGATAAAAAGAAAATAATTTCTGTACCAAGAAATGTGTGTATATATATTTTTCCTCTTTCTGTCAGGCTGGTGATCCCCGAGACACCAAGTCAGCAAGAAAATCATTTCAGTGACATTCATTAATTTTCAGGAAGTTGTCTGAACTAAATTGATAAAAACAGCATATTATAGGTGGAATAAATTTTCCTTAAAGTTATTCCCCTTTTATTCTGAGATTCAGAATGAAAATAGTTGTTGGGGGTTTTTATTGTTATTATCAGATTTCACATTATCATGCAGTTCTAGAAGACTTGTAATTATTAATGTTTTTCTACAAAGCAAATGAAATACAAGATTTGACAAGTATGTCCAGTCCTGTGATTATGAGTTCATTTCTGGATCTCAGAAAATGTCTCTGTGTTTTAGATAGGCTTCCCTTCTAAGCTGTCTACCAACCATTAAAGACTCTGCTGCCAAATCTAAGAGAATCACTGTTTTGTGCTGGGAGCTAATCCTTCATGTTAAATCAATTGATGTTGATTTGAAAAAATTACTGGGATAAAAGCAGACAACTTCTAGGCAAGAAATATTCTTCAAGGCTCCATGTGACTCAAAGCCTTTCTATTTCATTGTTTTTCCTGTTTTAAAAGGATGAGGGGGGTGTGTGTGCCATATTTTCATCCGGGCTCACACACCCTTCTGGGAAGGATCTCAGTGCACTCAGAATCCTTCAAAGTTGAAGAGCTCCGTGACTTTGCTTAGAGCCTTGTTCTCCTGCAGACTGTGTCAGCAATAAATCTCTGGCTCAGTGGGTTTCAACCCTTTTTATATTAGTGCTCCAAGTATTCTCAGTACAATAGCAGATAAAAAAACAAAGTGAAGGAAAAAAGAGAGAGAAGCCTGGACATTTAACTAGTAAAGTTTACTTGTCGAAATTAGTGTAATATTAAATTTCCATGTTAACTGTGCTGAATTATGACACCAAAATGCTTTTCTGAAGTGAGACTCTCCTTGGGATGAAAGGTTTTAATGATAGAGGAAACAAAGTTGTAAATGGAAAAACAGCAAAGATGCAGCTGCTTTTCAGATTAGAGGTACAGATTCAGGTGCGCTCACCACCAGGTATTGCAAGGAAGGACAGAAAAGTGTCAGCTCTGTAGCTTCATCCTCATGGATATCTAATTACACAGAACTTTAATTAACACTGAGGCCTTCTGTCTTCTGTTATGCCATTTTTCCCCAATACTCTTTTTGTTTTATCAGTAATGGAGAGTGTAAACATGGCCCTGAGCCCAAAACCAACATATAAACACAGTACCAACAGGAACCTGCCCATGATGCTTCTGGCTTAATTAACAGTGATAGCTTTGTGCCTCAGTTGTTACTAAAAGACTTTACCTACTTCTGATTGCTGTATTAAAATGCCTTGCCTGCCCCTCTCAAAAAAAAAAAAAAAAAAAAAAAGAGAGAGAGGAGAAGGAAAGTATTTTCTTAAAAATACATTGTATGAATTACTAATTTTTGATGCACAATATCTAGAGAATATTAAAGAAAGACTGTCTCACGATGCTTCAGTGGAAATTATCTGTGTTGAAAAATTTCTGCCTGCATTCTGACCTTTGCACTGGGCAAAAGCTGTAGTTTTATGTATCTGGCTAAATTTAGATCAGGAAATGCACTCTTGAATTCCAAGCGAGGTGATAATATTTGTTGGAGGGTTTTGGTTTTTTTTCCATTTCCACTTATATATTAGGAGATTATTTGTTTTGTGTCTCTCAGGTCTGTGATCTTACTTTCCCATAAAGAAAGAAAAAAAAATATCAAGGGGCATAAAACTCCTAACTCTTGTTCCATACCCTCAGGACACTTTAAAAGATGTCAATGTACAATTTCTCATGTCTAGACATTACTTAGTTGTTTCAAGCTTAATTCTTTATAAAGTGTCAGTGAGACCTGCCAGACTGATTGTCTTGGAAGGCAGAATCTTTCTCTTAGCTCCAGAGCACTAAATACTTGAAAAAGGAACAAAATTTTCTCCCCACTTGTTCAAGACTTGATCTTGGTATTAACAATCTAGGATCCAAAGAAAGGATTTCTTGCTCAGCTTGAGCAGATCTCAAAAGTACCATGCCTTCTCCTGTTCCACTTAGATATGTTTCCTATTTGGGTGTGCAAACAATACACTGGAAGAATTGTCCATATCCATATGTGTGGCATTAACTGCTAGTTCTAAATAACATGACAGCTGCATTGTACTAACTGTTCCTACTGTTGATTCCTACTGCCCGATGATTTGGGGATGCATAGCAACATTCAGCATGAAATAGTCAGCAGAATTCAGAATTCTTCTATGCAGACAGGACCAACCAGAACCTGTGGCCTCAAAAAAAAAAAAAAAAAAAAAGCTCTGCAGCTTGGTGCAATCCCCTAGGCCATCCAGACATAGCAAATGAAAACGTAGTGCCTGCTCCCTACTCTACTGCTCTGGTGAGCTCATCTGCTCTGGGTTGCCACATGGTTTCATTTCTGTGCCATAGGCACCTGGGATCTCTGATTAATCTTTGGCAGAAACTGGAAGAAACTGGGTACACACTTCAATGCTTAATGGGTCTGCAGAACCTAACATCCCAGAGCTTGGCAGCTGCAAAAGAGAGCCATTGTTTCTCAACCCTTTGAGATAAATATAAATGTTGACCTCTTAAACCTTAGTTCGATTGTTAGATACCTGTTGGAATGAAAAAACCACAATAAAAAATATTTTTGTGTGTCTACAAAAATCATGAGTAGACAGAGACCATTTTATTTTTATAAACTTTTTGAGGCTTCATGGGTCCTATTTTGAGACAATATTTATTCCTCTGCTTGTTGCAAGGTTTCCTATGTCTCCTCTGGTTTTCATCTAATGGAATCAAAGCCTCTTGCCAGATTTCTGACTCACTGAAAAGCCTTTCACACAGGCTGCCATGTAGTTAAGAACCTGCATTGTGTAAGTTTGAGAAGCTGCATTGTGTTTAGAACACTCTGTTTATTAGACAGTCTTGTACAAGTTAGAATCTAATCATCTGGATGACTTGTTGACACTAAGTTTGTGATGAAATTTGAGGTTTACTGTAGCCAAGTACTTTGCCATGCCAACAGTACAGGCTCCCCTTCTTTATCTAATTTTTTTTTTAAATCTGGGTTTCGCTGTCCAACAAAACAAACAGAGCTGAGCTATGTATGTTATTTAAAATGGAAATTAATACTGTTCCTGGTTTCACAGCATGATCAAGACATAATTTAGTCTTACTAGCATTTTTATATTGCTTATCTAATCGGCTGTGCTTTCAGCCTGGGTTCTGGGCTGCAAATTTCCAGCATAATTCTCTAGGAATTTGCCTAGCAGCCAGAACAAAATAAAGGAGTTTAACTCTGAAGTTTCCCTTCAATCCTTTTTCACTAGCTGTTTGAGTTTGGATTAATTGCTTAGTCCTCGGTCTTAATAAATGTCTAACTATCTTTGGAAGCGCTTCTTTTAGTTCCCACCATAAAGCAAGTTTCTCTCAAGTCATGGAAGCATTAGTGCTCACTAGACCACTCTGTATTGTTTGTACTTCTTTCCTATTTTGTACCTGTTTTAGTTCCAGTACTCTGAAAAAGGCATTTCATCAAGTTTTCATGGCTCATGATTTAATGAACTGCATATATAAGAAACATTAATTCAAAGAATCTTTATTTTATATATCTCTCTATTATATATTATAAACATATTTTTTAAAAATCACAAACTACTATTTTAGAGCTTTCTAGCTTTATATACAATACCTCAAAATTTAAACACTTCCTTTTTCTCACTACCTTGATGCTGTCATGAACAACAGTATGTGGGTCAAAGAAAATGAAGCAAATAACTTTTTCTGAATAAAACACCCTTATCCTTCCATGCATTTAACCCTCAAGATGACAAACACAGGTACTAATTTGATTCCTTCAAGATAGCTTAATGGCATGGGACAATTAATAATTTTTTTTTTTCCTCACAGACAAGTGAGGCCATAACAAAAAGTGAAGGTCATCAAATGCAAATCGGTTAATGAAAAAGCTTAAACAGATATACTAAGTTCAAAAAAACGTTGCATGTCTTGCAGATAGGGAGTACTTCCCATATTTTCTTTCATTGAGAGCCCAACATCAGGCATAACAGTCTGCTGATCTTCTCCTTAGGATGTGATTTTAACTAGTGGGAACCATGTTTCTTAAAGTAGTTGTTTAGAAAGAATAACTTCTGGCTGGTCACAGACAAGAGGATAAAGCTGATGGAAGGGAAAAAACTCAATTATTTTAAAAATCAGATTTTAGAAAATATTGCTAACTCAGATTGCATAAATGAACAGCTTTAATGTGATGCTTCTGAAGGAAAGATGATCCTGTCATTCCCCCAAGGATTGTGCCTACCATGCAAAAAGGGTGGGACTTTTTTATCTCATGGGAAAAAAATACAGTAAACAAGCTGATGCTCATGAGAGAGATTAGGAATGGAAGCAATGTTTTAGAGAGCAGTTTACCTAAACATTACCATCTTTTTAAGTGGCAATATCCAGACAAAAGGTCTTAAGGATTCTGAAAGATCTATGCAGTGTTTTCCTACCAGGTAATTTTTTTTAACGGGAAGTTTATTCAGGTTACATTATAAACTTCAGCATGAAGAGTTTTGCTGTTATAGTCATGCCCTCATTCTCCCCATCTGTCCCATTACATCTACATTATTCCCACTGAATACTGTATGATTGCATCTCTTCCTGAAATAAAAATAGTTCCTTATATCAAAATCAAAGTAATTTTATTTAGTTTTAAGAACTGTCTTTTCTGTGAGGATAGTGGTAAATGTAAATGTACTTTGTTAAAACTGTGCATCTGGGTATTTTTTTTGTCTTGTAACAGAGCTGTGCTCTTACTGTCTGCATGGTAAACATAATGTAACAACTTCAAAACACAGTCACCTCATAACCTGAAATCCCTTATAAGTATGCTCCAAGGATAAGACACAAGAATATAGTTATTTTCCAGGATCTTTATTTGTGACATATTTTTTAAGTATTTTTTCTTTCTGTAGATGAGATATGAAATCTCTGTTCACATTTCCTAACCAATGAGTTTCACAGAAGTGTGATGGAGCATGTTCTGCTTTACCATGCACCTGAATTTTACTATTTAATTGTATCCCTCCAACTGATGTCATGCATACTGCTACCAGACTTTGTGACATAATGGTCATGCATTCCTAAGACTTGTCAGATTACATTTTATAGGAATTATCAGTCCAGAAATAATCAGAGAAAACTTCCATGAGTGCAGGGCTAGATTCCCTTCTTCTAAGTCAGATGGCCAAAGGGTAATAAATCAGCTTCTGAAGGGCAGCTGACTGTCTTTTGTTTTGCTGCCACTTCCCAGGCCAAATAGCCAATTCCCCTCTTTAACCTCTTCAGAACTTTGGATCAGAAGGTTTTCATCATGAATGAGGCATCTGGCTCTTTGTCTGACCTGTGCAGATGGCAGCTGAAGGCCAACAAAAAGTTTTTTGTGAGTGCCAGTGCTCCTCTCCTACTTTAGCAAAGACTATTGCAAACAAAGGCCCAGAATCTTCCTTGGTTTTGACTGGGCATTAAAATCAGCAAGTCACTTACTACTCACCATACATTATCTCTAAATGAATGATTAGTACCAAAGTTAAATGAGTGTTGGAATTTGACACTACCAGTGTCAAAATGCAGTAATCTCAAGGTCCATAAAAGGATTAGGAAATGGTAGAATGGTTTGGGTTGGAAGGGATCTTAAAAATCATCTAGTTTCAATCCCTCTGCCGTGGGCAACCCACAGCTTCTCTGGGCAACTTATGCCAGTGTCACATCATGTTAAAAAAAGGAAGGAGTTAATCAAAATACAAATGTCATCCAATCTACTACAGGGACAGTTGGTCTGGGGAGGTTTAAAAGGTCCTAGGGGGAAAAAAAACCCTCTATTGTCTCACTACCTCTTCTGCCTCTCTGATTTCATGGCCTATTAACTCCAAGGTCAAGATGGTAGGAGGAGGTCAGGGTTCAGCACAACACAGTGAGTGTTTCTGTCTGAGACCCTCCCTTACTGAGTATTTATGTAGGTCTGAGGCTCAGCAAGAATTAAGAGCTATCTCACATTTAGAGAGTTTTAGGATTTTGACAGCTGCCTTTAAGGGCAGTAATCAGAGCTGGACATGAATAAAGGCTGGGTGTCTAATTTGGGCAGAGGTGGAAAGGTTCTGCAGATGAACAAAATAGGCAGTTTAAGCATCTATGATACAAACTTTCACTTTTTCTCTTTTTCATCTTCAATGAAAAGCAGGTGCTGATGTTGACTGAGGGCTGAGGATAGGCAGTGTGAATCATGGATTGGTACTTAATCATTTAAAACATCCAGATGGCTAATTTATGGTAGATGAATTCAGGTTTCAGAGGGTAATCACATCACCTTATTTTAGGTATATAAATTAGATGCCAAAAATAGAAAACTGATCTTTCTATGTTCCCTCTGTAGCCAACAGGGAGACACTGGTCTTCTAGAAAATTAACCAAAATTAGATTTGTACTCTGAATTCTAGACAAGTCTGTTGGTCCTCACTTGTTTTAGATGATGTGTCGATAACTTTTCCCCATATACAGTGATTGTATATCTAGACAGTATAAAATCACTGCTTCCTCAAACTGAAAAAGTTTGAAAAAAGAAGCTTGTGTTCATATACATGAACACAGCCTCAGGACTAAGATTCCAGAAGGCTGAAAATGAATCAATTCATTTAATGGCTGATCTGAACATGCACGATTCAATGTATAATCCAGCAGAAATAAATATTCTTTAAATTTGGAGATACAGTAGACACAAGAAACTTTTCTTAGTAAGCTCCTGAGAGATGAACAGAAGAGGAAATAGTTAATAAAAGTCAAGCAAAATGAATCAATTCAGGCTACAATGCAAACAAATCTGCTTTTCTGTCAGGTGCACAGGCTAAAGCTGCCTACAGGCAGTTTTAATTGACAAGCACAGCATTCATGAAAGAGATAAACCATACAAATTCTGACCTTGCCCGTATCAAACAGGGAAATATTAACATAAGGATTCCCTTCATCCATTTTATTATGATCTATACTGGAAGAAATGATGATGAAAAAAACTCTTATGTACCCATGTACCTATTCAACATCCTGCATGTCCTTTGCTGAGGGAAATAGATGGTTATTATAGTTCATGAAAGGAAAATAAAAATCCTTAGTTTTGGAGTATGGGAGTACCAAGGGAATATAGGATTGGCTTGCATAAAGAACAAATATTTCACTAGGATTTTCACTCACACAGTCAAAAATTCAAATTATAATGATAATTCATTCACATCTTTTGTTTGAGCTTTTTGGGATGGAAACTGATTTCCTTAATACTGGCCAGAATCCAGTGTGTGACCCCTCTCTCCTAAATGTCTCCAGCAGCACAAAGACCTAAAGTGGACTCTAAAACAATGTTTAGATCCTTTCTGAAATCAACATCAGTATGTTCATGCTGGACCACTGCCTGGACGCAGAACTAGGTGTTTTATACTGCCACTATGGCAGGCACCTTTTGATAATTAGTATGTGCAAATCCCAATGACATTTGAAGAAAGAAGGACTCAATTCTCTGAGCACACGTTACCCTCAAATGAGGCTTTCATGATCAGTTGATTGGTGTTATTTATTTATTTATTTAATCTGGATTCAGTTCCTTTTTGAAGACATGGCACAATGTGTAATGTATAAGATCTATTATTAAAAGGGTGACTGAGGTCTCACTATTTCTTTGACAAACTAAATTTAAAAATTATATGAAGACATATGAAGACACAGTGTGAAGCTAATAAGAAATTTCTACTTCACATTATGACCATAATCTTGAGGTGATGATTCAACATTTGTGAAGTTGATCTGAAGACTGCACACAGTAAATCTATCAATATTGTGAAGACTCACTTTTTTCTAGTTATGCCAGTGATTTTATGTGAATAATTATGATCTATCTGCATAATTTATAGTCTCAAGAAAAATAGCAACAACACTCGTGACAGTTAATGTAACTAATGGTTGTATATTTTCAGTTTTGTCCTTAGCTGTAGCTGCCTGGTCAGTCAGCCACAATATCAAAAGTGATACGGTAGTTTTCCATCTGAGTTGCACTCTAAAGCAAGGGCACACACATATAATATTTAGACAAAAACAATTTGATGATATTAATATATTCATATATATATATATATGTATGTATGTATATATATAGTGAAATGATTCATTTGGGAAGCATGGCTACATCTTAAGCACTGATCTTCAAACTTTCACCTTTAAGCTATTATAACTCCAGATGACTGAAATCACTATTAATTTTTTCAGCCTTCCAAGGTGCAGTCATTAGCAGTCTCACAGTATCTATAATTGTCTTTTTATAGTTAAAAAGCTGCAGCAATGGAAGACAACAGCTTGTGCCACTTAAATGGAACCTGCAGTGCTGTTTCCTGATAACACAGAAGATTATGTATGGCACCTGCACAGCCCTGGGATTATGAAAGGCTGGGTAAGAAAATGCAAGGAAAAGCTTGGGGAAAGGAGAATAATCTTTAGTCAGCTTGTGACAGGGGTAACAGAAACTCTACAGGAAAGAGCAGGATAGGACCTCAGGCAAGCTTACTCTTTACAGCTAATTTTATGTAGCACATCACAGTGTGATAACCTTGGTACGAGAACAAGCCCAGAGGTGAAGTGTTTCCTTCAGCCTGGTTGAAGTCCTTGTGCTAATTAAGCTGTATGCAAACAACTCCACTGTGTGGTAGCTCAGGTTTTCCACCTCATCATTTTGCCTTCCTCTGACATGAAACACCTCTAATAGCCCTGAATCTTGGCTGCCCTGTCTTGCATACTGTGTCAGATCTTAGCTCTCCTGTTCTCTTTGAGCATCCCACTAGATTTCACCACTGTCTTCTCATATTATATCACTCATTCCATCCTAACCACCTTGCTAGAGCCATAAGCATGCATCTCATCTTTGGCTCTGCTCAGTGCCTTCCCAGACACTAGATCACAACCCCAGTGTCATCTAAATGTTCCAACAACTTCTCAAATTTCTTCCTCTAGCTCTCTGTCTCTTGTTCCACCAACTCTAAGGTCTTGATTTTCTCCTTGAGGGAATGTATAATTTGTTGCTGCAAATTTGCTTTTTAATCTCTTCTTCAGTTGTACTTTCTATAAACCTAGAAATACATTGTTTTCTTGACCTTGGCTTTGAAAGGACTTCTACCATGTAGCAACATTTGTGTATCTATTTTCATATGTGAGCTGTCATTGCCATCATTAAGACTTTGATTAGAATTTAATTTTCAAAGTTCAAATTCAAATTTTCATAAGCAGGAATGAAAAATACTCAGGAACAAAAGGAGTATAGTGTATGCATTTAGCTGTTGTGTGTTAAATAATGTATACTATGTCATCTCACCTTCTCTGTTAAAATACAGAAAAATATCTGTCTTCTGCCTACTTTCTGAGTTCTTCAGTTTCAACAATCACTTGGATTCTGAAACATCTTAAGAAACAAAGAGAAAGTGACCTTTTTAACACCCAGAAGAAGTCCATGACTTCTTGTCCTGGATCTGGAATTCTATTCAGATTTTCCATTACAGGCTTACAGGGAGTTTCTCAGCCATGACTTGAAAGTTGGGGATATTCAGATGCCTTCACATGCCTATTTCTAGAGTTTCACATTAAACATCTCTCTTTATAGGCAATCTTTACAGTTGTGTCTTCTGAAACATCAAGGCCTGGATTTCACATGTTTCATTTATGTGGCTGATGGAGATGATGAGTCTGTGAGAGCAGTTGTTCTGTGTTCACTGTAGAGTAATTTGGACAAGATGTTTGCATATTAGAGAAACCAAATTCTGTACATGCACTCAGAAAAAATCTCAGGTCTTAGGAGGCATGATCCACCCTCTGAAGGTGCCAGAGTCTTGTCATTGCCTATAGTGATGCCCACAATGTCTATGATATTTGTACCAATTAGCAGTTCCTGTGATATCTTAATCTTATGGCTTGGTTAGGTATTCAACATTTGTGTGATGAATCTAAGCCAGGACTATTTCTAAAGATACATATAAACAGCATATACTAGTCAGCTTTTAACTTTTAAATTTTCTGTTTTAGTGCTGATTCATTGCTAATTATAGAAATCATAATCTCATTAAAAGTCTTGTTGGGAGGGCTATCATACTTTCCATTAATAGCCAGAGAGGGAGTAAATTGAGAGCAGAGTAGAAATGAATAGAAGTGACAGTGTGAAAGGAAAAAAAACTCATTTCTTTGAAGTCTTTGAGTAGGAACTCCAGAATAAGACACAGAGAGACAAGCTTTCCAAAACAGGTAAGTCTTTAAATAGTATCTTCATGCATAGCAATAAAAAGATAAGTGGAAACTTTAAAACCTTTTTAATAACATTGATCAGATTATATTAGACCAATATCATGTATTGATGACAGTTCTGCTCTGAAAATTATCTCATAACTCACCATCTCTTATTAATTTTTCCTCACTACATGGCACTTTTTAAAAAAATTATGCCTTTTTTTAGATCCATACATAAATTTGTCCAACAGAAGGAAACTAATTTACTAACTATTTTTAATTTTTTTTTCCAGATAGAAATTGCTAGTGTACTTTCATACAGGTTTTTATGAGAAAATAATTTATTCTCATCTTCTGTTATGCATTGGGTATTTCTTTTTATTTTTGGATTTTTTAAAGTAGAGAATATATTGCAATCAAAAGCACTAAACTCCTTTGATAAGTAAGAGGTATACCCTAGAGAGAGCCTTCAAAAAATCAAATCAAGTGTATGAAATACTATAGAGATTATGTCCTTGTAGTCTTGTAGGAGAAGAAATAAGAAATCAATTTTCTTTGCAATATTTATTTTTCAAATAACAATTCTAAAGCAGACTGGTAGTTTATGTGCAGAACCAGATCATTCTTTTCCATATCAAGTAGAACAATTTTGTCAGACTCACTTTGCTACTAACATGGATGACATGCAGTTAAATATAAGCTGACAGAATGTACGACATAACGCGAGTAAATCTTATTCATAACAATCAATTTTTTTCTAAAAAAATAAAAAATAAAAAAAAGGTTCTGTCTTTAGAGTGGTTTTGAACTGCCAAGGGAAGATAGTACCCTGACAGAAGATATTCCCTTAGATAGATTGAGAGTTCTTAGTGGAGGTCATCCATTATATGGATACCACTGTCCACATATGTCTCTGTAGAGTCCTAATACTTCCCCAGCAGGCCTGGATTTCAATGCCAACTCAGCCCCACATGAGAGAGTGAGAAAGTGAGAAAACTCATGAATTCAGATAAAGACAGTGCATGATACCCCAAGGTATTCAATGTCTTTTGGTCAGCTGGGGCCAGCTGTCTCACTTGTGTCTCCTCCCCCAGTCCCATGTCCCCCCAGCCCCCTCACCAGTGTGGCAGCATGAGAGGGCTTTTATGCTCTGCAGGAGCCACTCAGCAATGACAAAACCTGTCTGTGCTGTATTATCAGCACCATTTTCAGCATAAATCCAAACCACAGACCCATCCTGGCTGCTCTGGAGAAAATTAACTCTGCCCCAGCCAAAACCAGCGCAACCATTTATGTTAAATACCACTGAATTGTGTTTGAGTGAGACAGTATAATTTTCCACACAGACAAAGTACTTTTCACTCCCAGAGTTTAATTTCTGGAATTATTTCTTTGTGTGTATGTGTCACTAAAGCAGCTGCAGAACATGCAGTGCAAAGGCCTTTTTGTGCCAAGCACTGTGCCCATGCAGGCAGCTAAAACAGGTGTGCACATGCACATGCACACTCAGATGCACTGTTGCTAAATGATGGTCTGAATGATAACAAATGGAAGCAGCTGAAAACACCTTTTTTTTTTTTTTTTTTTTTTTTAAATCACCAAGGTAATACCTCCCTTGAGGATAGGGAAGAACAGTGAAGAACAATAGTCACCCTAAGTCACACAGTTAAGTAGCACAGAGACAAGGAGGTCAACACAGAATGATCTCAATTCAGAGCCAACAAAAATTGCTGTAATTCCTCAGCAAGGCACCTAATTGGAATCATGCACATTGACAGTTTTACCAATTTTACTTCATGCTCTGGAGCAATATAAAAACAGCTTTGATTGTTTATCTGTCCCAAATGCCCGTGATACAAACACTAAATCCCAGAAATGGTCATTGATGCACATGAAGTTTCTAGCACAGTGACAGAGCCACCTTGTCCAGTGGGATCTATAGCTAGTGGTCTTGTCAAAGACATCTGATTCTAGATACATTTACTGTGGTTATTGCCTGTTACAGCCCACATAAGTCTGTATCTGATATGGGAACAAATGTGCAGCTGCTCAGTCTATCCTTTTATTAAGTGGAGATGGAGTCTACCCTTGCAACTACAAATACAAGATTTGATCACCCTTGCAAGTTAATTCATTTGGCATTGATGCATGATTTGAAAGTAAAGCCAGTGGGAGCTGCTTAGGTTTTTTCAACTTTAAAGGCTGTCACAGAATTTTTCAGGAGGTTAAAAGACTGCATGTGAGTTGAAGCTAGTCTCAGCATTAAAAAAATAGTACCAGTCAGACCAAATAAGATGGCCATGGTCTGGTTCTTATACATGCTGTAATATCAGAGGAAAAAGGTTTGATGCAGCTCTGCTCTCCCTCCTTCCCTTTTCCATCTGACAAGGAATATCTTCTGATTTGAAGGCCAATGCACAGGGAGCACAAAACTAGTGTGTGCCTGAAGTCATGCGGTGTGGAAACCACAGAGCTTTTACCATCCCTTGTTGACACATTTATGCAAGGCTACAGACCACCCCTAGTGTGCTCAAATGCACATAGCTAGAGAAACAGGGAAACCTTCATGGTAGTGGTTCTAAAACTAACAGTAGTTTACAAGTCAACATAGTGACAGAGTAGAGAGCTATAGCATAAAACCAGTGAGTACAGGAAAGAATATGTGTAATTAGATATAATCAGTCTTTCCATATCTAATTGCTATTGACTGTGTCATCAAAGCTTTAATCTTGTCTCTTTATTCTCCTACCACCATCTCTTCTTTTGAATCTCATTTCCTTTATGGATGAAGAACCATTTAAACAACATTTAAAGACTACAGACATCATTATATTGATTGAATTAATGAATATTTCTTCAGAAGCAGAGCAAGACTCCTGTGATTCTTTTTTAAGGAAAGTATACAATTTCTTTCTGGGTAGTCAAAATCTTGCAGCCTTGTCTTTCTAGAGGCCTGCAGCAGTAGGTTATGTGGGACTGATGACTGTGCAAAAAAATATCAAAGAGTACAGCTGTGTCTTGAGAGAATTTGAGTTGGGGCAGAAATATATGCAGGGGAGGAGCTCATTCTGCTGTAAGCCTGGATAGACTCTGGAAACAAGCATGCAAACACCTGTTTCAAACACTGTTTATGGAAATACTTGTTTAAAAAGGGTAAATCAATCTGGTTCTATGAGAAGATCATCATTATGCAAATTGTCTCTCAGGGAGCTTAAAATAAGTAAGTTCTTTCTGGAGAAACATGACTGAACTGTCAAATATTACTTAGTAAGAGGATTATACTGGATTTGATTTTACTTAAGACTGTTTCATAGAGAACAGTTTCTCTCTCCACTTTTAACAAGCCATTGCTTTTGAGATATTGGTTTGGATTCAACATTAGTCTTAATTGACATAGGTTTAGTTATTTCACTTGAGTCCTTTATCATAAAGCTCCATATATCATATAATTATATATAAAGAGAAGGATCCATGCATGCTATAATCCATATACTGAAATGGAAGGCAAAGTAATAAATAAAGAAGCCTGGTTTGTGGTTTCATGCCCATGAAATACATGGGTTGTAACAAAAGGTTATGCAGCAGCAGTTACATGATTGAGGTGTGTGATTAATTTTGGCTTAATTCTCCTTCTAATAATTTCCAAAATGTATCAGTATGCAATCCACAAAACCGACACTTGGAAAATCAATCAGTTACAAGAAGTTTGGTGAATTTAACATTGAGAAAAAAAGAAATACAAGTAAAATCATGAGCACAAGAAGAAGAGAAATTACGGAGGGGAGGAAGAGCTTCAGCCGTGTAATTTAATCTCATGAGGTGAGCTTTTTGCTATGGTCATTAATAGAGATTCTCTATTTGTATGACATGTTACATCAGATCGTTGAATAACCTAACCTTGCAAAAAGTGCACACGTTGGACTTTACTCAGGGTGCTTTAGGGCAAGACAGCCAAAAATATGTATTTAATTTGCTTCTGCTGTTTCGATCGATTACATTTACACCAGGCTGATGCATAAGAGGCAGATACAGAAGGAGATGCAGTTAGATGGTCTAGAACACACCCAGGAGGGAAGCAGAATAGATCTGAGGTAATAATTACCTTGTCCCTGTGAAATTTTTTTTTTTGCTACAGTGAGAGAGCACCCAGAAAAGACAAAATAGGTTATTATCTGCTCTATTCCTTTGTCCTTTCTGTGTTAGTAAAAGAGCCTGCTGTATGTTTCACTGGGCTAAAAGGATGAGCGAAGAAAAGAAGAAATGCTTCATCTGCTTGTGAAATCTGTTGGCTTTCCACAATAATATTGAAGTACCTGTTCGGGCCATCATGCAAGTATTTCATGTATTTCCTAACAGCAGCCATTTACCTATAACCCAAGAAACAGCAAGTTAAAAAGAATTTCTAAGAAATCAACTGGAAGAAAGTATTCAAGGTTTATTTTGACTAATTCCGTAGCGTTGTGCTTTGCTTGTCTGACTTTTACTTGCCTGAACTTCAAAGAATTTCAAGCAGCATTAGAAGAAATTCATCCCTGTTACTCAGCAATTTCATCCTTCATACATGTCTTTGAAAATCTGAACTTCAAATCCAAAGAAATAGATGTTATGCAAATTAAAATGCTGTAATTCCTTTGGAAGTGCCACATCTGTTCAGTTTAAACCACCAGGAGCTGCACAGAGACAGAAGGGATAAATCCCCCAGCCCTTTGATCCCAGGAGCATTACCCTCCTCTGCCTGAGCTAGAGAAGTGCATGTGCAATGCATCCCAGCCCTGTGGCCCTGCCTACAAAGGTAACAGAGAGCTCAGGCTGCATTAACCTTCAGGCAGGTGGCTCTGTGAGAGGTGGAAATGAACTGCAAGCACGAACTAGGTGCACTGGAGGACAAGGACAGGGCAGAGGTGAGGCAGGGCAAGAGAATTTATTGTTGAACCATTTAAAGGAACCCACCTTAAATGTCTGCCATGTCCAAGCAAGGGTTTCACTTCTCCCTTTCAGTCAACTCCAGGTAATTGTATCCATACTGACAGGACAGGCGTGTGCTGGGTTCAGATATGTCTCTATTCTTTTGGGAGAAAACTGTCTAAGTCCAAGCTTAAGCCAGTGTTTGAGCTGGCCCAAGTGGATGATAGATGATCAGGGAGTTTGTCATAAGGAGTGAGATCCAGCTTTAAGCTGACATAACATCAGAAACACATTACAGTTCTTAGAAGAAATAAACACTTCTCAGTGCAGAACAGACTCTATATAACTCGTCAAGAAGACGTCAGTCTTTTGATTCAAGAAGAGGTCAATCTTTTTCTCAGTCATATGGTTGTTTTTGATAAAGCATGACTTCAGCATTGAGGGATGCCCCAGTGGACAGGTACATCTAGACTGATTTGATTTTTAAGAGCAATGCACACCTTGCTGGTACAGTGGGCAATAAAGAAATACTGACTTAGCCCTGTCTGTAGCAGAGAAATTCCCACACTCACCATTGGCTGTAAGAACAACAATCTGTGAAATATTAATAACTGTTTGCATGGAATCAGTATTTCCCAACAGGATTTTGGACACTGGGAGATGTGATGTAGAAAAAGACAGCTCAGGCACTGGCATCACTACTGGCAATGCCCTGGTCATGCTCAAATACCTGTTAACAGACTAAGAGCCAAGAAATTATTACTAGTGTAATTGAAGTCTTAACAGTGTATTATGCATTTTAGCATTGTTAGTTCAGATGTAAATACTATACACACAGAAAAAAATACAGAACATTTTACTGCAACAGCAACAACAACAACAACCATAATAACAAAAAAAAATACAGTAATTTCTAATGCTATGCACACCTTTTTTCCTGGTGTCCTTTCTGTTGTTCCTCCAAGCCCTAAGCTCAGTGATTTCATTTGGGAGTGGGGTGAGGGAGTTGTCAGCATCTGTATTTTTTTTCCACCAGGAGGAAATATTTGGTGTTTGTGCTTTTTCACTCTACAATCCATTTTAGATTTTTAAATTTTTTGTTAACATATTTTTATACCTGGTTCTTTTTACATTATTCTGTAATTCCTCATCACATCTGAATTTACTATAGATGATGCCTTTTACATGCACTAAAGAGTATTCCTCTATTTTATATCCCTAAACCTATTTTTTACCAACCCCAGGACTGCATTTTTTTAACTGATATTTTATATATCAGTGTTTTTTATAACTATGGGGTTATAAAGCCAGTGTCTGGCTGTGCCCCATCTCTCATTGTCCCACGTCTGCACCCCTCTGTGCCACCCCTTATCTCTACTTCTGTAAAAGATGAAAGATGTCCTCTTTCACAGCAAGCCTGTATTTCTCTAAACAACACCTTTGATGATTGCTTCTTTCTGCTATCTGTATAAAACTATTGTCATACTTTACAAAGACAACAAGACCAAAAAAAATTAGCCACAGACATCCTTAAATTAAACAAATTGCTGTCACAGCTGAGCTATTGGAGTTGCAGGCTGGCCAGGTTCAGGCAGAGCAAGTCTGGTAGGTCTCACTGTTGAGGCAAACTCAGTAAAAAGCCTTTAACTTGCTCCTAGCAACTGAAATAGTGTACAATGGGACGACACAAACACACACCATACGTGGTTTCATCTTAATATAGGCTACCAGAACCGGAGCCTGGAATACACAGAGGAGGTAAGCCCAAATAATTCCAGTTTCCACTGATCCCATGCTTTCCTTTGAGTGTAATTTCTGATGTCCCTTTCTGCAGACCTGTTCCCATCTCATTTGAGGACCTGGCTTTGTGTAAGGAAATGTGTCAAAAAACCTCACTCAGGATAACTAGGACAATCTCTTTGCAGGAGCACAATGCACACCAAATACCTGGGCTGGGAATCAAACAACATCAGCCTGCAGAGATTACAAATCATTGCTTTCAATTCAGGGTATTGTGTGACAGCAGTATTTTAAGGCAAAAGAGCTCAAGACAGTGCAATACAGATGCTACTGGCCTGCATGCCTTTCTGTTCATGCTGGTAGTTGACAGTGTGCATTACAGTGACTTAATGGTATATTTTTCACAAACAGCATTGTCTAATGAATTAATACTTAATGAGCCCCCATTAAGCTTAGAAGTGCCCTGTTTTAAACCATTAGCTCATTACAGTAATAAGGTATTTTCTACTGCAGAGGAGTTAAAGCAAATACAGCAGTTCTTTGAAGCCAGATGACTGCTTAAGGCAAAATAAAAGAGAAAGCAGAATTATTAATTCAAAGAAATAGAAACCAAATCTACTATGCAAGAGGGGAAAAGCATCTTTGAATATTGGTTGGTTTTTTTTTTTTTCCTTTTACTTGGTAGCATTTTCTGGTTTGGAAAAAAGCAATTTATGTTGGCAAGATAAGAGCTTTGACTTTCACAATTGGAGGTAGAATAGATTGTCAGTCATGAATTGTCTGTTGGTCTTTTTGCCCTGCCTTTGGATTGAATTGGAATCAGCTAAAATCATAGTGTATGAGACTTTTAATAAGGGATTTCCCTTAACTTGTCTTGAATTGCTTGGTCTCTCATTGCAGGCCTTTTAATACCTTAGTTTGGGAACACAACTTATTCCAGTGCCTCAGGCATGAGAAGCTGAGAGCTAGAGAAACATGTATAGTGTGATAGGATTTAGAGTTATTTGAAGAATTATGTAAGAGAGATATTTAGATGCCTAAATAGATAAAAAATGGTCTGATGGCATCTTTAAAAGCACTTGAGTCATGAAAAGTTAACTGTGAGGCTGGATGTCCTCAGTATATCTGTTTCCTTAGGTGCATATCCATTTCCCTAGGTGCATATCCAAACAAAAGCAATGAAAGATTTACAGTCAAAATAATTAGAAAATTATGACTGCAGGTACTTTTATTGAACTTCTGATTTATCTACAGACTAATAAATGTAGGTCTAATCTAGAGTTCATAGAATTCAATGCAATACTTTCTACTGATTTAATATACTTTATATCAGGTTTCTATAATTATAGTAAGTTACACTGAATGAGGAATTCATCTCAGAGAATTAAAACGTATTTGTGGATAATGTGTGAGTAGAAAGTGGGCACAAATTTTAAATTACTTGTTATAAATTATTCACCCAATTATATTGCATGTAGATAGATACGGGAATTACTCATTAATGATTATATATTCCACATAAACATTGGCAACATGATGAAAAAGATTTATTATGAAGGATCTGTCCATCAGCAGAAAGATTCAGTGTAAAGTATTTCAAAGACTCCCATTTGACTCCAAATCATCAGCTATTTAACAAAGAATGGCTGGAAGCTGCCACTGTTCAGAAATAAGATTGGTGGGGAAATGCTGTGTAGCAGGAGCAGTATTTTTAGTACATTTCTCTTCTCTAAGCTCCTGTTGTAGAGGCTGTGTCAGTGTGGTTATTCTTTCAGAAAACAGAATGGGAAGAGATGAATGGAGAATATGTAGGCACAGGACACAGCCTTCAGCTATTCTATCCTCATAATTTCCTATAGGGAAATTTTAAATCTAACGATGTCGCATATTAAATCCTTGTTGAAATTAATGAGTTTAATATTTCATCATTTCATCCATCTCCATATCTTCAGCATGAGCTTAGGACACTTGTAATTTCCCTCCATCTGGCTCGACCTCAGTTTGGAAAAAAAAAAAATTAGGAACAGTTATGTCCAACACATAAAATGAATTCCTACTAAATTTAAAAGAGCAAGCAATGAATTTTAAATTTAGAAGTGCCTGGTACCCTTTTTTTAATTTCATGCTTTGCTGTGCCTGAGGGCTGCTGTGTGTGGCTTGGTGTGTGTGCACAGGGTATCTGTGCATTCATGCACCCACTGAGATCTCAGCTCCGTGCATTCCTGGCTCTGTGTGTGCACCCTGAGTGCACGTGTCTCCCTCTGTGAGCAGAATCGTAGAATATCCTGGCAGGGAAGAGTCCCACAGAGACCATTGGCAAAGTCCAACTCCTGACCCTCCCCAAGAGTCACACCATGATCCTGAAAGCATTATCCAAACCCTTCTTGAACTCTGTCAGCCCTGTACTCTGAGCCCTTCTCTGGGTAGCCTGTTCCCATGCCCAGCCATCCTCTGGGTGTATCTGTTTTAAGGTGAAGGAAGAAATGGGCCAAAACACATGCCCAAAATACATTGTCTTTGTCCTTTACAACCTAAATTATGGTGCAGCTATTTCACTGTGGCTTAGCCTATTTTAGTGACCTAAAGAGTTATCTTTAAATGGACATGAGATAATTCAATCTTCATGCTGCATTAGTTCTCAGCAGAAATGCAAGGAAATTTCAGTTATAGGATTTAATAGTGTGGTAAGGAGGTGATTAGAGTGCATTGTATGGACTGTTTTATTGTAGTGATTTCACATAATACCATTAAAATAACTCCAAATCATCACCCCTAGGATTGTACAGCTTGTCACTGTTATTTTCAGTCTTGGATAATGCCGCCCCGCAATGTGTGAGTGCATATCTGCAGAGATAAAAATAATTAAAATTAAAATTCCAAACTTTCAGTGTGGATATGCAAAACGTGGCAGGGAAAAAACCCAAACAAGCAAACAAACAAACATAACCCCCCCACATTCTGATACGATACTCTTCTGCTCCATTTTCCTGCCTGTATCATTTGGCATGTGTGCATGTCTGTAGGTATTCACAGCCATGTCAGAAACAAGGCCAGTGATCCAGGCAAGAAAGGTGTAATTCTCACAGCAGATCTGCAGGACATAATGAAATTGGCTGTTAGCAGTGTTACTGAGCCTGCCGTTCATCCCAAATCCATTTTTCACTGTGAACAAATTTGTGAACCCTCTTCTCACAGAAAACTACTAACCAAAATTTTATTAACAATCTGGATGAAGGGATCAAGTGCACCCTGGGTCAGTTTGCTGATGACATCAAGTTGGTCTGGAGTGTTGATCTGCTGGAGGGCAGGAAGGCTCTGCAAAGAGATCTGGACAGGCTGGATTTATCGGTTGAAGCCAGCTGTGTGAGGTTCAACACAGCCAAGTGCTGGGTCCTGCCCTAAGGTGGCAATAACCCCAGGCAGCAGTACAGGTTGGAAGAGAATAGCTGGAATACTGCCTGGTGGAAAATGACACGGGGATGGATGCTGGAGAACAGCAGCTGGACATGATCCAGGGTGTGCCCAGGTGGCCAAGAAGGCCAGTGGCACCCTGGCCTGGATCAGCAGTGGTGTGGCCAGCAGGAGCAGGGCAGGGATTGTCCCCCTGCACTGGGCACTGCTGAGGCCACAGCTGCAATCCTGTGCTCAGCTCTGGGCCCCTCACTGCCAGAAAGACACTGAGGGGCTGCAGAGAGTCCAGAGAAGGGACACAGAGCTGGGGAAGGGTCTGGGGCACTGAGCTGATGGGGAGTGACTGAGGGAGCTGGGGGTGTTCAGCCTGGAGAAAAGGAGGCTCAGAGGCGACCTTCTCTCTCTCTATAGCAACCTGAAAAGAGGTTTTATCAAGGTGAGAGTCAATTTCTTATCCAAGTAACAAGTGGAAACAGAACAAGAGGAAACATCCTCAAGTTGTGCCAGGGTAGATTTAGATTAGATATTATAAATAATTTCTTCATGGGAAAGCATTGTCAAAATTGGAACAGGCTGCTCAGAGAAGTGGTTGAGTAGCCACTTCTTGAGGGATTTAAAAGACAGGTAGATGTGGCACTTAGGGACGTGATTTAGTCACAGATCTGGCTGTGCTGGGTTAAGAGTTGGGCCTGATGACTTTAAAGATCTTTTTCAATATAAATGATTCTGTGACTCTATGATTCTAAACTTATTTCGTGCAGAGAGACAACCTCCAATAGATTCAGACTCACCACATACTTAAAGCAACACAGTGTCCACACCTTTTCAGGATTAGTAAGTGAGCTCATTAACTTCTCAATGCTAGAAGCTGAGAACTGTGCCTTAGTGAAGCTTCATACCAGTCTCAGAATAACAGAGCTACAATGTTGACTGGAGTTTTTAGCTGCTGCTAGGGATATTGTGGATGAAAATAAACAGGGAAGGACACAGAAGCAGTGCTCAGAAGTGATATTAAGTAAATACCACGCTAATGGCATTTACTGCCTTTTCAGTCTGCAAAGATTGTCCAGGTTAGAGGTGGCATCACTTTTCCCATTGCTCCACGTTTACTTGTCCTGCCATGTCTCACCTGTGTGAGGAAGGAAAGCAGCTTTTAGCCAAGAGTTGCTCTCTTCCCTGTGAGGGGTCTGGCAGTGAGGGCAGTCCACACGGGAGACTAATGAGCCTTCTCACGGACCATTACTCCCAGAGCGGGCATGTGCAAGGACTCACAGCTGAGCCTGTAATTAATAAAGTAGAAGGCTGAGGCTGACTGGCAGGATATAAGGAATCATTTCTGGGAAAGGAGCAGAAGGTCTGTGGTTGGATCCAACACAGTGATGGAGCAGCACTGCTGCTGCTCACTAATGGGTAACAATGGCAGCTGGAGGAGCTGCTGGGAACTGTGCTCCTCAGCTGCTGCTGCACATCTGCTCAGCTGGGTGGCCTCAAACCTTTTCCCCAAGGCTCTCACAACTGCCAGGAAGTCAAGCTTTGTGTCCTGAAAGCTGTGAGCAAGACACACGTGTTTGTTCCTGTTGCTCTACTTGCCAAGGACACTGGAGAGGTGAGAATGATCTGACAGCTGTTCCTAGCAGAAAAGACACAGAAAGGAAACAAGAAAAAGGTAAATGATAGGCACAAGTGATCAATACTCACTGCTGAGTGTGCACTATTGGTGAACAGTGGGTCTCAGCTTGTTCTCAGCTGCAGACCTCTGTACTGCCAAGATTGCTGCCTTGTAAAGACATGACCTGGAACAAACTGCAAAGCAACAGCTCTGAAGCGTGCTCGGTTTCCTCATACAGTAGTCAGCTTTTGTTTGGAAGTTGTCTTGTTTGAAACAAGACTAGTTGGTAAGAAAGAGGTAGCAGTGACTTTCCTAAACTCAGCATCAGAAGGTAATTCCCTGAACTTTAATTCCACCATGTCGAGAATAACTAACCATCAATTAAAATGGATAAATACTGCCATACTGTTGGTATGTGTGTATGCTACCACTGAGACTCTCACAAGGATAGAAGGACATTAACAATGGAGTTGACAAAAAAAAACCCATGTACAGTTCTGAATACAACAGGAAATCAAATGTTATTTTTACTTTTTCTTTTTACTTTTTGAGGATAAAACTTCACATTAAGGAGAATAACACTCTCAGTTTCCCTTCACCTCAGTATGTAATTTATGGAAAGAAGTAGACCTGCAGAGGGCAGGGATAAAAAGGAAACCCCAACTTTTCTACATGATGAGAAGATTATTAAAAATGTATAACCCCCATCTTAATTACAAATGACATAATCTGCATGTTGATTAATTCTTCTGGTGACTTGCTTTAAGCAGTACCTGCACAGTGACTGAATTGTCTTTGGAAGGTCTTTCTGTATTTGCACAAAATCTCAACTGTGACATCAATTATTAATGTCAGAAATTGCTGTTTCTATTGCCATCTCTTAGAGGCTTCTTTTTGATTAGAACCCATTATACTGCCAAAAAAAAAAAAAAAAAAAAATCAGCTGCACCAAAGAAACTGCAGTAAATGAGTTTTCAGTTGACCAGAATTCATTTCCTGAGAATGCAGAGAAACAGAAAAAAATCTTTATAGGGCAGGGAGAGTAATTCTTGGCTTTTAGGACTATCTAGGTGAATCAGCACTGCTAGGCAAACTGACATCAGACTTGGATCTGAGCAGGGTAGGAACTGCTTCACAGTAAAGTTGTCAGCTAAAAAACACCAAACTGAAAAAAAAAAAAAGCACCTAATAAAATGTCAACACAGAACATCATTGCAGAGTGCTATTGATCAAACATAGTGGCTACTGTGCCTTCATCTCCTAATTATCAGTTAATCTGTTTTAGTAGTTACTAGGTGCAGATCAGTTGTATGAAGTGTGGCCCCTCTTCACAATGACATCTGGGTTTTCCATTTCCTCACAACACAACAGATTTGAGTTACTTAGTATTACAGAGTGCTTTCTACCTCTCCACACTCATGAAAAATATTTTATTAGACTGTAAATGAAGTTGTCTTGTTCTCTGAGGTTATTTTCTACAGCAGTTTCATTTCTTCTGTCTTTTTCTCTTATTTTGTTTTTATTGGATGCTAAGGGCAAAAATGTAAAACAGCATCAGTAAAAGGAACTTAAAAAAAGCAAAAAACCTTTAATGTACTTGGAGAGAGGAATTAAATTGTACTTCCAATTCCTCAGTCTAATAGCTTATACAATATGAAATGAAACATTTCTTTTACTATTCCAGCTTCCAGCAGTGTAGTTATAGGTAAAGATGCTTCATGCTTCTCATTATAAATACTCATTTACACAGCTTTACAGAACGTCACGAAAATTCACTCTTGATTGAAACTTACTCAGTGAGGTCATAACCTGGGAACAATTTCAGAGAAATGTTGGGTGAAATTGGGTTGATGGAGAGTCAGGCATTTAAGCACACAGAGTTACCTGAGAATCTAATACCAATAATTTTATTGATGTTCAAAATACTGAGGTGTAAAACGATAACCTGCTGTGGCTGATGGAATCAGCACAATCACAGGGCTCATCTGAGCCAATTAAAGCATCAGTAATGCATTGTCAATAGGTCACTTCAAATGCACCAGCAGTTTTTAGGACACTGAGCTAAGGAATGCCTGCAGTATATATAGAAGGAGGGAGGATGACAAAGAGCTGGAAATGAGCAGACAGTGAATGTGACTGCTCGGGTCAACTAGCTCCTGTTTTCAAGACATCTCTCTTTTTCAGGCTGGAGCCTGTCTACACACCTTTTCCTGACACTGATATTTTTCCTAGGGTATTTTTTAAAGGTTTTTTATTTTAGTTAACAGAAGTAGTAGGATTATGGGCAAAACTCATCTAAGGATCTTCACCTGCTTCCACTTCAAGAAAATTGTGCTGCAAAACAGAATCATGGTACAGTATAAACACACACACATATACAAACATACACATATGTACACATACACAGGTGTATGTACTTACACCATGGAAATTTTTCTGTCTCATTAAAATTCTTTTTGAATGGTGAATTTCATCCTCAAAACCAGAAATTCTGAGGCTCCACCTCAGAACTAAAATAGTGATGCAAAACACGAGTGACCCACAACCTATCCCTGCTCTCATTCAAGGAGATTCTAGCCTTGCACCTTGGTAAGTCAGGTCTATATCTTACTATTGGATCCTGGCATCAGTTCTTTGTCTCAGGAAATACTCATTTGATTGTACATTGTGGAGCAGGTAAAAAGAAGAGACTGAGGGTATAGATCATGATTAAGTGATTAAGGAACTAAATTAGGACACGGCAGGATCCAGTTTAATGGTGATGAAGTAGAAACTAAGAACCACTGTGGTTTCTGTGCTTCCTTGCTTTTGCACCCTGTGTTTGCAGGCATGCAGTAGGTCTCTTCCTTGTAGCTTGATGATCTATAGACTAAGCCCAATATGACCTTAAGAAGTAAAGCACATTTTCTTTTTTCAGTGATTTTCCATAAGTCACTAGCACATTGTGATCATTGTTTTTATACCTGCCTGGTTCTGTGGTCAAAGCAGATCAGAGATATTTCTTTCAAAAATACCTAACTTAGTAATCTGAGTTCTGTTTTCAGAAAGGCCTTAGCACACAGCAGCTGAAAGAGGGGGATTTTTAGGGCTTCAGTGACAAATACCTGCATCCCCTTGCTTTGCTTTGGAATTTTACATCCTTGTGTGTCACTTAGTCATCTACCTTTACCCTGATGCAATGTTTGATTATGTTTCATCTGAGTTCTGATAATTACCACTAGCAGCCACGTGGTGAAATGGACTTCAGCTGATTCCCACTCTGCAGTTTCTGTGGAAAGAGGCTGCATCCAGATAGCCCCCTCTGGATGACTAACAGCAGCTCAAAGTACAATGCTATTAACATAGATGAAATAATCAGAGAGAGTAAACCTGAGAAAAAGATGCACAATCGAGGTGTTCATTTGCTAGTCCCATTTCACATATCCTGACAAAGAATTAAGTCCACTCTGCTGACTTTGCTTCAGGATTTCTTTGCCCGTATTAGTTTTCTTATTTTTTTCTTTTGTCTTTTAATTGATAAAATAACAAGTGAAAATGTCACCATGGGAGTTATGGAAAAGAAAAAGAATACTCAGTGGTGGATGTCTTCTTGAGTTAAGAGATTTCACTGAAGCCCCCCACATCCTATTTATTTTTCCAGGCAAGGCAATTTTCTCTAAATTACAGACACAAATAGCAACTGCAAAATTCCTCCTTTCCAATAATACCCACTGAGTTCTTACATGAAAATGAAGTACACCAGCCTGTAAAGAGCACAGGCTGTAAAAATAATTGCATTCATTCTTATTAAAATGTCCAGTCATTTGCTGCAAAAGTACAATTTGTGTGGCAGGAAAAAGTAATTTTTAAAATAAGATGTTCATCCAACTATTCATAATATGATTTAATCAGTAGATTGTATGCAGACTTTAAATATAAAATGTCCAAAATCATCGTAGTGAATTATTAACAGTTGATATCTTTGGGAAGGGAGAATTATACTCCTTATTTGCAATGCTGGGAGAAAGGGAAAGAGGAAAAGACAAATTAGATCAACCAATGTGTCACACTTTTCATTCTCTAAAAATTTTCATCTTCCTGCTGAGCTTGGAGGATGATGTACTAGCAAGCATAATGTTTAATTCTCACACATGCCTCAAGAAGCTAGGACCATAAAACTTATCAGCTTTTAATAAAGCATCATATTTTGGTGCTTTTGAAGACGTCACTTGAACATAGTTGTTATTCTAATCTATAGCACATATGTTTTCCAGAAGCTTGGCCAAGGCCTACCAGATTTCATACATATTGCATTAAAGCATATTTTCTGCCCTGTGGTTCCCTCATTTGTTCTTATAGCCCTTAGTCTGCAAAAACACATGCTTTCCTTCTCTGTATTGGACAAATTTGCTAGAGGCTACTCACTCAATCCCATTGGCTTATGAGATGAAAAATTCATGTATGATGCATTTACCAGCTTTCAAAATCTGGCACTTTTTATGTGTGTGAGGGAAGATTACCTGGAGCGTATTTGGCAGTTTTGCAGAGTTCTAATATGTGCTACCTGTGCATGTAAGCAATTTTCTAACAACATATGGTGGGCAGAAGGAAACCTTTAGAAGCACTTTGTTTTTCACTCTAGATGATTCTAATAGCCTGTAAAGATCTCCAGACTTTTTAGGAAAATCTGTAGCAGACAATAGATAACTTTATTAAACAAAAAGCAAAGACAAACAGCCATAACATGTTGCTATATTTTTGTATGGTGTCTGGCATTTCCAGTCTGTAATTTTCAGGATTAGAGGTTTATGATATGTCTTGTTCACTGGGATTCTTAGTTAAATGGGAAGAAAAATGGCAAGTTTAATTCTGTGCTTGTTTAAAAATAGCACAAATAAATAGAAGCTATTATAATATGTGACAAGAAAGTACATCAATTGCATTTACTAATCTTTTATGCCTCAAAGCATGTCTCTTACACAAAGAAATCCTTTCATTCCTATGCATCTGATTCTCCAGGGCACAACACCTATTTTAACCTAAGGTAATTTCATCTCTTTTAATAGCATTGTACTTCAATAACACTGGTGTGGTGAGGTAGAGAGTTAGTGCTGTTTCTATAAGGCAGCTTGCAACCCTTCCTGAAAAACAGGCAAAGGAGTCAGAGCTCAAGGCTGTTTCTGTTAATCATGTTCTGCAGTCAGTCAGGTGCCCGAAATCATGAACCTGCCCCACTGGGATGGCATCTCTGGCCTCTCCTTTGGCCCCTCCTGAGCACAGTGGTCACACAACCACTTATCTTGGGGCTTAGTGGTGGCTGGTGGCAGCTGCTCAGGGCAGACAAAGTGTGACTGCCAGTACCTGGACACTCCTCCATGCTCTGCATGTCCTTGAGAAACACCCTCTGATGCAAAGGACCCTCACTGAACCCCCTCTGCTCCTGCAGACGTTCCTGGTGGTAGTGAGCACAGAAATAATGAGCACAGTGTACAATGCACAGCCCTCCTGCCTTCAGCAACCTGAACCACTCTCCCAAGTCTCATGTATTGGTGCCAGAGAAATGCATTTATTAAATAATAAGAGAATAACACTGTTTTGCCATTCCTTTTGCCATTGCTTAGAAGTGGATTATATGTGGCAGAGAATAAAATAGACTGAAAGCAAAGGATAAGCAGTGGAGCAGTGTTTTTGTGGCAGGCCACTGGTTTCCTGGATTAAAAAACATCACTGAAGGACACCAGAAATGCAGTTATGTCACTGAATATAGTAGTACCTTACTTCTATGGAAATTCTCCAGAATCAATATTGTATGTAATTCAGCTAAATCAGATATACAAGCAACATGCTAATCTCCTAAATACAAATTTTAATTAAGTTTCTTCCAAGCTTTCATGAATTCATAATCAAAAGACAGCATTAATTTATTTGGCATAGAAAAGTGACAAAGACCCAATATAGACAAAATTACAAGACATCCAGAGAGTAGCCTAGACAATTGCTCAGTTTCTTAGTGCTGGGAACTTGGTATTTGATTTGAATTAGTAAAATATTCAAAATCTTTTGTATGTTAACACACAGTGGAGCTGTCTGAAATTATTTATGCTGCCATGTCTGGTAGCTCATAACAGCTACAAAAATCCAGTTTGGGTTAGATTTACTTACATTTTGTATCAGCCTGGAAGCCAAATATAACACTATTAAGTTAAGTGGTGGTGATTTTGCTAATATGAAATGAATGTTTTCACAAGTTATATCAATTTGGAGGGTTTTTTGTGGTTTTTTGTTCTGTTTTGTTTTGTTTTAGAAAGCATTGGGTACATCTTATAATTTAGATAGGCTGTTTTTATTAAAGATTTTCTTTATCTTGTACTTCAAAAAAATCCCTCAGGAGTGCTCAGGCTATTGGTTATGATTGTGAAAGGTGCTTATCCTCACAAAAGAACAAAAAGACTGATGATAAGATGTTTGATTTCTAACTTGCATCCCATATTTTATTCTCATTTTCATTAAGAAAATTTGATTCTGGCATTCAAATTTATGTCTAAGTAACAGTAAAGACTAGACTTTCCAGGATGCTAGCAAATCCACTTTTCAAAGTGAACAGTGTTTTTGTTTTCCCTACGTGCAGAAAGATACAGTTAAACTATTTCAGACTTTGGGACAACCTCTGTAATTTTCAGCCTACATTTGCTGGTATCTGTGTCATACCTATGTATTTGCACATGGGTTTTCTCTGGAAGCCTGTGTGACTCTTCCTCCTCCTGCTGTTCATTCTCCAGAAACAGAGAAAGTTCTTATCATCTTTTGAGGTTTTATTTTATGGGTTTGATCAAACCAAACTCTTTCATTCTTCCATTCTTACATTTCAGAAGGCCTCTTCTTTACACTTTGAATTGATATGATTTGAACATTAGAGAGTGGGATGGCACTGTAAGAGGTCTCCATTTCCTGAGATATTTTAAGAATAAACTTTTCTCCACCTGAAAAAATCCTCAGTGTTTCATTGTCATCCTAAAATCATTAAACACAGCCATTTACTCCTCTTCCTCAGCAATTTCCAGATGATAATCACCCCAAACTATAGTAATTTGCACTAGTTTCCTCCTTGTTTGTCTTCCTACTTTTTCTAACCTTGCATGTTTTGATGTGACATTCTGACTCCCTATATATTGATAATACACTATGAAACTGAGTCATGAGCAAATTTCATTAATAGACAATTTTCCATTTAGTTGAATGGTACATGGCTATTTCTTTTAATATATCTTGCAAAGATGAACAAATCCCACTTTGGGAAAATTCTGTATTTCATTCTTCTTGATATCTAGGATAAAACCTTTTATTATTATGACTTGTTTCATTTTCTATCTTGTCTATGTACCTTCTTTACTTGCTAGCACCATTTTTGATTGAATAGTCATCCATTTTGGAGTCAAGTCCCTTTTAAAAAGATTTCCCCTTTTTAGGGACATGTTCTTGACAGTACAGTCCTTTGACCATGAAAAAAAAAATTCAGAAATAATTTCCTTCTAGAAACCCAGTCTTCTTTCTGTTAAATTCTGAGCTAGTTTCAAAAGAAGGGTCCTTCAATGCCGTTGTTATTTGTTAATTTCTACAAGTAACTGAAAACAACCATGATTGGAAAAAAAAGAAAAAAAGAGACTGTTATAATATCCTAATTTCCTTTCAAAACTTTGTCTAAAGAAATAGTATTCTGTGCATTTATCTTATGATTTCCTGGAAAACACTTTTGACTGCTGTCTCCAGAAACAGTAGTCTAGTCACTGCCATAATGGCTGATCTCTTGGCAGGAAAAAAAGTCTTCCTAATGATGTTCTTATGTAGTGTTTACTTTCCAAATAATATTAGGGAGATCTCTAACCTGGTCCAAATCCAAGCCTCTAGGAGCTCAAGTTCTTCTCTTTTGTTTTACGGAAGCAGTAGACAAATTGACTAACATTTCTGTTGAAAATGTGAATAATCCTTTTTCCTAATTAGTCCAGAAGCCTGGCTAGTCTTCACTTATAGTAATTTTTGCATCATTTCAGGCACCTAGGCTCATAGTCCCTCTTTATCCATTACAGAAGCAGCTGCACTTGTCTATTTTCCCTAGGATGAAGTGTGGAAGTACCTCATCTCCCAATTTTCTTTTTTTATTCTTACTCTAAAGCTTTTTAATGGGTCTCAGTGGTCTTGCCCAGGCATTTTTCTACTGTAATATGAAGCTGAAGCATGTTCTTCCTAGTAATACCTCTATAAAGTTGAATAACCCTGAACTTTCATAATTTAATCAACTAATTAGTCATATTTCCATATTCATTATCTTGTCCTCTCACTTCCTTTGTCAATTACCTGAAAAAAAAAAAAAAAAAAAAAAGTTGATGATCAGCTGTGCCTTAGCACTGCCTAGCATCTTCTGTAGGCTGTGATCCTTGAGTAAGAATGTTTCTCAATATGTGAGATTTATGAGAAATTGAAGAAATCAAACTGCCAAAAGGTCTGGAGTACATATGGGAAATTTCAGATGAAAATATTAAGAATGGTTCCAGATCAGGATAGTAAAATACCCACAGTGAAATTTCCAGTGCAGTATGATACAGAGGTTGCAAAAGGTTGGCCAGAAAGTATTGCCAGAATAAGCAAGACCTTTCTCTGAAATGTTCTAAATGTGGTCTGAGAAAAACCCTGTTATGGTGTTCTGCTTTCCAGTCAGAAATAAAGCTCCCCAAAAGTAGCCATATAAAAGGCAAGAAAGGCTTTGAAGGTATTGTTACTTCTAACAAAATGCTCATGTTTGTAAGATAATCACTGCATTTTACAATTTAGAAATATAATCAGGCAGACTTGTTTTTCCCATATATAGAAACTTTGTTCATTTTCAATAGTAATTAACAAAGTCTGAAAAATCAAAATAGAAGTTTCCACTTGTGCAATAATAATAGTCTACTGTCATTTAGAGATACACATAATGATCATATATATTAAAAAATCATTATAAAAGAATTTTTTATTATGTCTTTGATGGTATATAAAATGTCCCATCATTACATGATCAATTTTGTTAGCATTGTGCTGTAAAATTCAATAAACTGCTCGGAGATTGATTAATAACCAAAACAAAGATGAAATATTGAATTAGTCTCAAAATCCTTTGTTTATACAGAAACAACAGATTACTCCTACCATGTGCTACAAACTAAGAGGTAATGAAAGAAGCAAAGGAAGCTGGGCTGGATTCTACTTTCAGTTCTACAGAGTAGCATCTGAAGATATCTATTGTCTACACAGAGTGAATGGAAAGAGACAGACTTTTTGAAAAGGTGATTTATTCACCCTTTCAGAAACACCCATCATGAGACAAATCATCCCTGGAGATGCCCATCTCCCTCACTCTTTGAGAATGCAGCTGTGAAAAGAGGCACACACTTCTGGATGGAGATGGCAGGGTGCTGAAGCACTCTCTTTATTTCAAACCTGTGGGTGAATTCCTACCTCGATGAAATCATAGGACTTCAGTGCTCACTGACCATGACTTGAATCTTATAAGGAGTGGCTGAGGATACCAGGGTTGTTCAGTCTGGAGAAAAGAAGGCTCAGGGGAGACCTTATTTCCTTCTGCTGCTATTTGAAAGGAGATTGTAGGGAGGTGGAATCAACCTCTTCTCCCAGGCAGCCAGTGACAGGACAAGGGGGAAAATGGCCTCAGGTTGTGCCAGGGGAAGCTCAGGCTGGATATCAGAATATTTCCTCATTGAAAGAATGCTAAAGCACTGGAACAGTCTTCATCTCTGGAAGTGTTCCAGAAACTGAATGAACGTGGCACAGCCCAGTGGGGTCTAGTGGGTGTGGTGGTATTCAGTCAAAGGTTGAATTTGATGATCTTGCAGGTCTTTTCCAACCTTAATGATTCTATGATCACTATTTTGCATCTTCTTCAAGACAGAATTTTATTACTGTATGTAAAATTTACTTAAAATATCAAATCATCATTCTCACCGTGTGGTCCTGGTGTGGTTTTTTATACCGACTTAATTCAGTGAAAATTCAGTGTTTCATAAGGCATTGCAAAATCTGCTGTTCCTCCCCAAGGAGTCTCATGTAGCCTGACAATTATAGGTCCTGTCTGAAATATTCAGAGTTCAGTAAATATTCAAGATGATTGAGAAAGGAGTACAGTGGAAACATGATTATGCCCATTCTCTTTTCCTCCCTGAAATTATTCTTATTTGCAAATTCTTGTGCACAAATTTTTGTGTGCAAGTTCTTTTTCCTCATGACTTTCTAGTCTACTGATTCACTCTGAGCTGGAGGGTGGATCCAAACTAGAGTTCAAAACTATCTCTTGTCTGGTCAATATTATAGAGATGACAAAGACAGTCCCAGGGATTTATTCTTTTACATGTTTTTTTCATGATTATCTTCAAAATGTGCCACGGCTGCAGATTTTGAAAGGTAGATGCTGAAAGTATATATGAAGGGAGGGCTGAGGAGGCCATAAACATGAAGTGAGTGGTCCTTTTCCAAATGTTTAATATGTAATCTGAGCCAGTTAATCAGAGCAAATTAATTGAAACACTATGCAGAACATGACCAAGCACCCACATTTTTTACTAGAATCCTAGTAAAATATGTACCAGGTACCATGAGGCAAAGAAATTCTTGAAATTAAGCATGCAATACACACTTCAAACACACACAACCCCCCACTCCCTGCATCATTGTCATGCTATGTTCACCATATTTTCTAAAGGTCATGAGAGCCCTTCAAAATGTACAGAATCAAGAGCAAGGAATTCATATCTGCAAAACCTTCTGAGATTAATAAGTCAAAGAAAATAAGTGAAAACATTAAAAGCTAATTGGATAAATTTTATGGGGGGCAGTTCTGCATTTTACTGCTTTTCCTAGTATTGGCCCAAGGCCAATCCCCAGTGCAGATATGCTGGACCTGAATAAAACCAGACTTGAAAAAATATGAAGTCTAGAATAAATCAAATTCTGTGGAAGTTTTGACATAGCAGATTCACATCAGAGATTTATTCTGGTATAGCTCCCATGAAATCCATCATTGCACTGCACCTGGAAATATCATATTGTCTCAAAAAGTCACTAGAAAATTGATAGATTCCCAGTTGTATATTAGTTTATATATTGATGTAGCCTTATTTCTGTGAACCTACAGTTCTTTATACCAATGACTAATCAACAATATGTAAAAGATTTTTGTGGACTTTACTGTAATTCCCTATGGCAGTGCCAAAACTGCAGGACAGAAAAATGACTGCTTGTTAAGAGGTGTAGAAAGCCCTGTTTGAAAAGGATGAATGCATGCATGACACTGAAAGAGCAGACTTGGGTTTAATAACAGGAGAACACTGTACATTTTGGATAATGCTCCTCACTAGCAAAGCTCCTCTGCTTCTGCACTTCTTGAAAGGCAATGATTACAACTTCTGCAAGTAAGAGGGGACAGTTGAAACAGGAAGTTATTGTATAATGACATCTTTAATTTGATCACCAAATCCTCCACGATTTCTGCCCTTCATCATTCCTGTGGTGATAAGAAGTCTATCTGCTAAAGCTGTGTGCTGGATTTTGTCTGAGTGACTCCCTCTGAACTGGAAAAGCTTCTGTGTTCTGCTTTGGCAGCTCAGTGCCCAAGGACCAATCTGCTAATGCACAAGCAACCTGGACTTTCTAGGGCTCATAGAGACCATTCAATCATACAAGATACAGGTGGATGTATGAACAGCCCATAATTATGTGGCAAGTGGCACCATACTGCTTGGATTGGAACTTTCCTGTAATTGCTTGCTTGGAGCATGAATAAGAAAAAACGTCCTACAAAATTACCTCCTTGAAGAGCTGAGTGGTGTAGCAGAGTACTTACATTCTGTGGTTAATCTTCTCAGAGCAAAAATTATCAGTAAATATCACACTGTAGTTCAGAGATGTTTACTGGCATTTTTTAGCTATTTCACCATTTTTCCCATTTTTGGGTTCTTTGTGACAGGTGTAGCAAAGAGAGAGAATAAAAGCCTCTTTCTGCCTTCAGTTGAACTAGAAGCCATAATATATCTTCACCCAAAGACAAGGTAGAAGTTATCAGAAAGAGGGCTAACAAGTGTGTGAGTCCAGTTTAACCTTTGTTGAGATTAGGATTATTTTTATTCTGCTTTTTCAAGATACCAGTTTCTGAAGAATGTTTTGTTTCTTGTCTCTCCTCTTGGAAATCACTACCCCAGCACCACTTCAGTAGAAAGTTCAGTTATGTGCTACAAATTCCTGGCACTTTCATCTTGTCCAGGCTATTACATTTCTGCTTTGCCCTCTTATATAAGCAGGTATTTCTTACACTCCTGTTCAAGCCAAAACTCTGCTGAAACTAGGGGGAGAAACAGTGAGGCATGATTTTGGAATACCTATTTCTGTTCTTAGTAGAGGAGGTTAGAATTCAAGTTACTAATTGTATCTTTAGAGAAGAGTCTAACCAATTATGCATATTTCACTGTGGTGAGGCAATATGCTTTTGTGAGGGAAATCTTGGAGGGCAAGACTGTAGGGGTTTTTTCTTTTCTTTCCAGTAACTCAGAGGAATAAAGGATCAAAACTGAGTGCTTTATCTAATTGTAACTCAGATGGTGAATTCAATCTGGTAAAGGCCAGCTATTTGCCTAACTAGGGATAGGGGCCTGAAGGAGCAATGGAAGTGAGATGAAAATGTATAGTCAATCAAAATGCATATTAGCAAGTTTGAATCTATTTTTATAGAGGTATTGTAAATTTTAAATGGCTGGATTATAGTAGTTTTTCTTTTCTTGATCTACTTAATACATATTCTGATGCCAGAACTTTCAGCTGTTCTGTTTCAATAAAATGTATCTTGGTGTCCTAGTTTTCCTGTACTGTTCTATACCTTTCTTTTTTTTTTTTTTTTTTTTTTTTTTTGGCAGACAATGAGTTGACTGTTCTTTTCTTCATATATGCATTTGTGGACATGTGCACAAATGAATGAAGTTGCTCAAAATCATCCCTACATGGTTCTGTCTTTCTAAAGAATGTGTGCCCAACTGCAGAAATATTCCTTTATTTCCCAGTCTTGGTTCTTCAACCCTTCAGTGGTTTTCAGTTTTAATGCACCATCTTTCAAGGAGTATAAGATGTACATGACCTTTGTCCACAAATCATTGATTCTATTTTCTAGCTATTGTTTTATTTCATCTGGATCCACTCCCTCACATCTCTCCCCACTATTGAAGCTTAATAGCATCTCAAAAAGCTTCTTCCTTGGAAGAAATATGACCCTGGCAGATAATGATGAATTCCCTACAAACTGAGGTATCACACCAGCTAGAAGCTCTGCACAGTCATGATTCTCCTGGGTGCACATACTTGGAGGCATAGCTTGGCAAGGAGATTTTAAATACTAAGTTGACTTAAGAGACTAAGTATTCTGGACTGGTGGCAAGGTCAGCCACTGTCTTCAAGCCTATCAAACTAGCCTTAGACCTAAACATTCAGTGTTTAAATCCCAGAGACATTCAGATAAATAATCCCTGAGTTATTGGCAGGAATTGATAGTCTAAGCCTTTTTAGGATACACTGCTTATTTTCCTTGCAGGGCAAAGTCACATGTTGCTCAAACTATGTGAAATTGTCTACCAGAGATGGCACAATTATGAACCTCCTGTTTTACACAATAGCTAGCAGTTGGACCACTAAATCCCTTATCTGAAAAAACTTGAACCAACATTTCCAGCTTCTGCTCGTTTGAGGTCTCTGATTTTTAAAGGGTTACATGAAGATGTGAAGCTCTAGGAAATTAATTAATTCATGAACTGCCTGAGCATCCACCTTCTGAACTTAGGCTAGACTTTTCTTAGTCTTCTTCAGGATGCAACTCTGTCTTCTCTCTTCTTTTGTCAACTACTTTAGCTGCACTGTACAGAAAACATTTTTAGTAATGAAAAAACAAACTGCTGCAACAAAAAAATTTATATGTCCAGAATAAAAGAAAGCCAGGCTTCTTTTTAAACATAATTTGGAGCAGATAGATATCCTTTTGGATTTTCAGAAAAATCAGGTTTTATTGTAAACCTGTGGTTTTCAGAAATTCTCAGCCATGAAAGCATTATCTTGCTTTGGGAGAAATACTATTGCTGTTCATGACTCTTTGGTCCAGTATGTTCCCTCTCCTGCCCTCACTCAACATCTTCTTTAACTAAGGTGCCAGAACTTAGTCACCCTTTGCTTCTGTAGCAAGTAAGCTCCTCTGGATGGCAGATCATCTGATCTTTAAATAGGCATACATAGTAAACCAGAAAACACCCCTCTCCTGTCTGGGAAATCAGTGCAGTGTGCATCCAGCTCAGCATTTTGCCACTTTGTGATGAATCATATTGTGTCAAACCTTTCAGCATGCTGGCCACAGTTCATTAGAGTTAGAAGGGGCTGTCTGCTCAGCATTGCTGGCATGTCTGGGGAGCTGCTGGGCTGTGAGGCTTACACAATGCTGCAAAATCCCTGCTCTTAAAAGTATCAGCTCATCAAAGGTGGAAGAGTTCAACCCTGGAGGTATGTGACATACTTTAGGGACATTATGGACATAGATACTTGCAGCCTCTTACTCCAAAGAACATCACAGAAAGGCTACTAGAGGGTTCTTTGGGGTCTCTTTCCCTGATGGAAAATACTGCTGAACCAGACGTGAATATCATCCTTCTGATCTCTTCTAAGCTGCTCATGCTCAAGGAATTATTTTTCTTCAGCTTAATTAAACAGCATCATGATTGCTGCAACAATAACTGTCTTTAAAATAACTATGTTTATGTTCTTACCTTTCCCTGCACCTTCCAAGTCACATCTATTCACATGATATAAATGTCCAAATTTGTATTTCAGTGTAGCCAACTTTTATAGGCTCATGTCTTCCTAAACTAGCAATGTAATTACAGCTGTCTACCTCCTGGTATTTATTATTAATATGAATATAATGAAGTGGGTGATTAAGCAGTCACTGGTTACTCCTGTAATCACCAGACCAGCCCCCTAAGGAAACTGGGTTCAATAACATGTCACTGGAATGATAAAATCTTAATGAGTCATCAACCAGATGCAGAATTGTGAGGCTCAGCAGAGTTCAAGTCCTGTTTATCATAAAAATGAAAGGAGATGAGGCTGGGAAAGGAGGAGAAATAGCACAAAATGGAGGGATAGATATTCAGTTAGTGTGATTTGCATTACCTCTATTGGATCTCTGACAAATAAAACCTGCTGCAGATCTGCCCTTCATCATTAGCACAGTAGTTGCAAAACCTTTGTTTTGATATAGAGTTCTATTTCCACATGCTTGGCTGCTGCCTGACATCTGCATTAATTCAGAGCATGTCAGAGATGGGGCCACCTCCTCCCCATCTGCCCCCTATGCTCACCTCCCCATCTTCCTTTCACAAAGAGTATCTGTGATAGGAAGTGATTTACAGAAAAAGAGTTTCCAAACCCTCTGGCATCTTGGATCTGCCTATACAAGCTTGCCCTGATTAATTCAAAATTCTTCTTGTTCTAATAATCCTCTCATTTCAAAGCATCTTTGTAGTTCCTTCACTATCTTTTGTTGGCATGCAAACGAGCAACCTCAGGTATGGATGTTTAACTTTTTTTGTTCTCCCTTTTTTCAAATTCTTATAGGTTTGGAGAGATGCGATATACTCTGGTTTTTTTCTTCTCTCAATGCATTCTTCATGTTATTAATAATTCATATTCTTGAGAAGGGAGGTAAAAAACCAAATTACGCCCAGCCCTGTTAGACAAAAGAAGTGACAATGCCTCCTCAAAAAAGACTGCAGGTCAAGTTCAGACTTGGGAGAAGCGGCTGCAACTCTATTGAGCTACTTCCAGATTATTCATAACATCAAGGCAATATGTCAACTGCTCAATAATGTATCCTACTCCAACCTTCAATTAACCTTTTTATTCTTAAGCATTTAGCTTGGTAAGTCACGCAAATTAATTTACTGAGAAGCTAATAAACAATGAGTCAAAAGAATCAGGAGCTGAATGATTAGGTGTTTAGTTATATGGTGTATTATTTATTTAAACTGAATTCTGATGAATTATTGAAGCTTTAATATTAGGCTTTTTTTTTTTTTTTTTCAAAGTGTGTTGTTTCTAAGTGCAGAGATGATTTTCTAAGAGCCCCATATGACATGATCTAAGGCACATGCATTTGCTTCAGTAATTTGATATATCAGTATTTTGTGCCCTTGAGGCACAAGTGTTATTCCAACTATATGCAAGGAATTCATGCAAAAATAAAAATAAACATTAAAATAATAAAAAGAGCAATTCAATTACATAAATCTAGAAGTTTGATACCTTCTCAAACATCTTCATCTGTCCAAGGCATCAACAGACCAGATATCATGACACAGGATTTACAGGAGAGACATATCTTTCTCCAAGTAGGTAAAGCAAAGCATAATCTCTGGATTGGCACAATACTCTGGTGTTTAAACATGTCTCTTGCTCCCTCACAGTCAAATGGCCATATATGTATTTATACAGCTGATACACAGTGACCATGTGTGCCTGAGGGCTCTGTCCTTGCAGCAGGGGAAGTATTCCACCTTAACTGATGGGAGAAGCCAATCTACATGAAAACTTCCCAGAAATAGGCAGGGCTAGGGTAACCACCTCCCCCTTTGTAGGCAGTGACAGAGAGAAGTTAACAACACTAGTACTTCAGATTTAACCAAACAAAACTCTTGGCCCTAAAGCTGATATATGCCTCCATCCTGCCAAAAAAACCCAAATGGCTTCTGATGACAATGATAAATACTTATTTATGGCAGAGAACAAACATTCCATCATTTAGTTCAGCTCAATTAGAGCTTTCTTTTTATTTTAAGTGACAAAAAGCTTTAATTTTTGTATTTCAAACCTGGCAGCTGAAAGCAGAAAGAAACCTACTGATTCACAGTGTTAGACAGTAGATTTTACAGATCCAAATGCCTGACAGATTCCTCTCTCTGTTTCCCATCTTCCATTTATTCCTCATAGTGCAGGATACACATGGTCTTGGAAAATAATACATGCATAATATAGTTTTGCATGTATAGTTTTTTCCAATGGGTTTGGGACACTATCTGCCCACAGATTTATGAATAAAGATGAGTGCCTGTGCAATTTCCTTTTACAAAATGTAAGTCTACTAAAAAAGTGTGGAAAGTAAGTAGTTACTGTTCCTTATGAATATTGTTGATCAGTGTCATGAATTATGCATGTATCCCTCCAGGGTCCAGTGTCCTTTGGCATTTCTTAAGCACTAGCTCAATATTTTCTACTGCTCTGATAAATCATTCAATAGAGAAAGGGTAAGTCCTGGTTCTTGAGCCACTGTTCAGAGGCACTGACTGATGTGGTTTGTCAAACAGCTTAGTTTTACATTCCACAGCTGAAAGTCTGACATCCAAGTCTTTATAGTCCACCAAGGTCACAAGGACACAAGAGTTGTGAAGTGTGCTTTCAGCTTCTTAGATGCTGAAAATGGCTTGAAATTCAGCAGGAAATTCTCTGCTTCTGTAGAGGCACAGGTTTTTCTGATGTTTTTTATCTTTTTCTTTACAGAGATGTAAGATAACAATGGTGTCCCAAGGAGATGGTATTTCTTTCAGATGGTATTTCTTTCTTCAAGGAGAACTTGAGGTCAGATATTTCTATAATGTTCACAATATCTATGATAAAAACTGTTCAGTGAAAATAACCTGGGGCTTTCTTTTCAGAACTGAATTTATTCTATATATCTTTTCCACGAATGTTGTGAAAGAGACTGTGTAAAACTGATAGAGCAATTCCACTCTTCACAGATTATGGGTTAACTAAATGCTTTAAAGAAAAATAGTGTGGTTTCATTCAAAATGAGTGGTTGCAACCCAACCCTGAGTGCTAACAATTTATTCCCACTGCTGTATACTAGGACTTCCATCAGGTCACCAGAGCTAAGTGAAATACAAAGTAACCATGCTAAATAGATCTTTTCCTCTTAAATGCATTTTTCTCCCTGCTCAGCAAGATCATGGAGCAGATCCTAATGGAAACCATGCTAAGGCACATGGAAAATAAGGAGGTGATTTGTGACAGCCAATATGGCTTCACAAAGAGCAAATTGTGCCTGACAAATTTGGTGGCTTTCTATAAAAGAGTTGCAGCTTGGTGGACAAGAGAAGAGCAACTGATGTGATCTGCCTGCACTTGTGCAAAGTTTGACAGTGTTCAGTGTGACCCCCTCAGCTCTCAGCTGGAGAGACATGGAGCTGGCAGAATAAGATGGATAAGAATTGGCTGAGGGTTGCAGTAAAGAGCTCTGGTCAATGGCCCAGTGTCTGAGTGGAGAGCAGTGAAAAATGGTGTTTCTCAGGGGCTGGTGTTCGGACTGGTTTAATATCTTTGTCAGTGACATGGACTGAGGGGTAGAGTGCACTCTTAGAGAGTTTGTGGATGATACACAGCTCTGTGTACAGCCAACAGGCTGGAGGGAAGGGATGCCATGCAGAAGGACCAGGACAGATTGGGAGGAGGCCCATGTGAACCTCATGAAGTTCAAGAATTCTGCCAAGTTCAAGGTTCTGCACCTGGACTGGAACAATCACAAGAACCAGGACAGAATGAGCAATCAGTGGATTGAAAGTAAGTTTGTGGAAAAATATTTGAGGGTACCTGTGAATTAAATACTGAATATGGGTCAGCAATATGCACTTGCAGTCCATGAAGTCAGCTGTGTCCTGGGGTGCATCCAGAGCAATGTGGCCAGCAGGGTGAGGGAGGGGACTGTGCCTCCCTGCTCTGCTCCCATGAGACCCCACCTGCAGTGCTGTGCCCAGCCCTGCTGTCCCCAGCACAGGAAGGACAAGGACCTGCTGGAGCAAGACAAGAGGAGGAACACAAAAATTATCAGAAGGCAGGAACACCTCTCTATGAAGACAGGCTAAGAGAGTTCAGCCTGGAGAGAAGAAGGCTCCAGGGTGACCTTATGGCAGCCTTTCAGTGCCTAAAGGGGCTACAAGAGAGCAGGAGAGGGACATTTGACAAGGGTGAGTAGTGATAGGACAAGGGGAATAGCTTTAAACTGAAAGAAGGCAGTTCCACATTAGATACTAGGAGTAAATTCTTTACTCTAAGTGTGGTAAGGCACTCTCACAGGTGGTCTAAAGAGGTTGTATGTGCCCCACCCCTGGAAGTGTTCAAGGTCAGATTGGAAGGGTCTTTGAACAACCTGGTCTAGTGGATGGTGTAACAAGACCATCTTTAAAGTTCCTTCCAACCCAAAGCATTTGATGACTGTACAATTCTATGATATTGAAAACCATTATATTCTGTATTTTATTTGAGTTAAGTTTGATGCACAGAGATGATTTGTAGGATATTCAAGCCACACTATTCAAATGCGGAATCATGAGTATTCATGGTGGATACAAGTGGAAGTTTAGCCTTTTTTCTGTCAGGGACCAAAGAGGAATCCTGTGCACTGTATATCTACCCAGCTGAATGCCACGAAGAACATTTAACAGGTGTGGTTAAAAAGTTCATGAAAGCTCTCTGAAAAATACATCTGATCCAAGGATCCTACAAGAGGATAAAATTAGCAAACAGAAATTATAATTCATGGCTGCAAATAATGTGGAATGTGTGTTAACTCTCTCTTACCTAAGAAAATGGAAATAAGGAACAAATACTTCCTGTGTTTTTAATGTTGGAAGAATAATAGGTGAGAAGTTCAATCTCTCCATAAGGCCATCATTCCATTTCCAATACCTTGCATGCAAGGTAGCAGATTTACTTCAAGAGAGCAACAGCTTCCACAACTACCTAAAATCAGAACAGTCCTGCAAGTATCATGTATCAAAGGCATTTAACAAACCTTTCTATGCCACTGTTACTGATATCTTTGTTAGGCTTTTGTCTTGGTGTTATTTCCTATTTTTATATCCAGCTGGGCAAGGAGCTTGACATGCTCACACCTTCTCAATATATTACATGTCTGCTTGTTAGTACTCAGTAGGAAGCTGATCATAAAGAATCTCAGTTCTATTCTTGGCTCTCTGAGAGATGCATGCTGTGTGCTGCCTGGGGAACTGAATAGTCCAAACTAATGTAGTTTTCCTAAAAAGCAAGACAGAAAAGGAAATAAATTGGGGTCTGACATATTGGCATGTTGGCTCTGAATTCTTGGTCTGACCATGCGAACCATATTTTATATCACCTTAAGTTCACAAGCTTCCTTCTAAACTACCATCCATGTTAGGTTCATGACCTTGTTTAGTAATAATAGCAGAAAAATAGATGGGGACTTTAGCAGAAGTCAGGAGATTTGTTTTCTTCTTTTCTATTTCTGGACGATACAGGAGTATTTGCTGAAAGTCTCTGTTTTCCTCTTAGATTTTTGTCTTTCTTTGCTTGCTTGTTTTTTTTTTTTTGATGTGAAGTTTGTCATCGGAATTGGATGGTATCATTCACATAGTAACAGAACTGCCATGAAATTCAAGTCCCATGTATGCTTGTTGTTTGAGAATACATTTTCCTCTGTATCTGAATGGTGCTGAAAACCCTCTGAACAGTTATTATCAGAATCTGTTTTCCTAAGACTGAGCAGAAAAGAAGCAATGAGGCCCGAGAACATTTATTTCCCTTCCAAAAGGATACAAAGAGAATCAGTCCTGGGGAAAGTCCGTCAAAAGACCATTATTATCTCCTTTTTCTTCCCCTGTCCATTTCTCAAATCACTTTAACACATTTTGTTCATGCTCAGTTTTTAAACAGGAGACTTGGGCTTCGTTATCACATGAGTTCTCAAAGACACAGCTGAAATTAAACTGAGCTCTAGAGCAGTACCAGACAAGACACAGACCTGTGGCACTGTATCAGTGCACAGATCATTGCTGCTCACACAAAAGGACTGCAGGGCTGGGGGTAAGTCTAGCTCACACATCAGCAGTGGGCCTTCACAGCACTTAGAAGGTGACTTGCCCACAGAACAGGTAAAGCACCACACCTATATTCAAGTCAGTTTTGTGTCAGGTTGTTGCAGAAGATAGTTAACATGTGGATGTAGTGTCACTAAAACAAGGGACAAAGTGTCTCCAGAAAAAGATGTCAGATTGATGAAGGCTGATTTAATGGCTGTATGAACTCCTCTGCTCTCAGCATGTGAGCTGCTTAGCAGAAACACTTGACAGTTTCCTTGTTTAGTTCAGTGTATCTAGTAAAGAGATTTAAAAACATCCCATAGGAGTGATGGATTGGTTACATTTCTTTTGCCATCCAAGGCCACATGTTTGGTTAAGATAACCATCTACTAGCAGAGAAGATACAGAGGAACAGATAGACACTCCTATCCCATCTAGGATACTTACACCACCCAAGAACTACTTGCTTGGTTTTGATTTAATTTATTTAATCCATTATATAATGGATATATTATGTTATGGTATACCACTATATAATGGTAAAATATAATTTCATAACTGAAATATAGGTAGCCTTGACTTTTCATGGAAGGATATTAGCCAGCACCTTTATAGATTTTGCTGAGGTTGGAGTGAAGAACATCCACTCCAAACTACCATCAGCTATTTTGAATCTCCTATGCTACCTCTTCAGAGCAAAAGCAGCTAATAGCCCATGACTTGACTGACAGACAATTAGACAACAGTGAAAATGAATTTTACTGTTGAAAAAGTTTTTCCTCCTGAAAATAGATTTTTAAATTTTCTCTGTCAAAGTACTTATTTGTATGATAAAGAAAAATAAATACCCCTTACTTTCAGAGCAAATATAACCCTGTATGGTATTTTTACTGACCCTGAACTTCAAGTAGAATTTATGCTTAGTAAAGAAAATTTGAAACAGCACATTAAGTTTATATTTTCATATATGGTAAAATGGCACCATGTGCTTTGCTTGTTTCAGAGCCCTGTAATGTGGGGTGAATTGCTGCTGTTGAGAGATGGGCACCTGTGTAGTTACTCCTGAGGAAGAAGAGACAAGGAAAGAGAAGAAGGCATCTTTCATCTAAGATCAATTGCTCCCTCCTTTCATGACAATTTGTTCAGGTAGCAAAATGAACAGCAAGGCTACCTACCCTCAGAGAACTGTGACTCTCTCAATCATTCTCTGCTTCCCACCTTCTCTGGGACAACCAATTCTGAGAAAAAATGAGTTAACTCTGCTTAATCTAAAGCATCCCTTCCTTAGCTCCCTAATTTTGATGCAATGCTAGCACATCTTTCTCTTCCCCCTCCTGCTTTGCAGGAAACCCTGAGCACTCTTGCTAATTAAATACTCTGCAGGAAACATGCAGAGAAGAAACAGACTGGAGCAACAGGCGAGCAGTCTGGCACTGCTTCGAAGCCACCAACCTGATGGATGTGTGCATCAGCAATTTGAGCAGCCTGCTCCTTGTCTCAGTGATGGTGACCCATGCAGGAGGGCTGCAGGAGTCAGCTATGTCCACTGTTCTGTGTGGGATGTGGGGAAATGGCCTGAACTCTATTTGGAATCTTGTATAACCTAAGAATCAATAATCAATGCTATTCCCTCCCTCCTCCCTCCCTCCCCTCCCTCCCCTCCCTCCCCCTCCCTCCCTCCCCTCCCCTCCCTCCTCCCTCCCTCCCTCCCCTCCCCTCCCTCCCCTTCCCTTCCCTTCCCTTCCCTTCCCTTCCCTTCCCTTCCCTTCCTTTCCTTCCTTCCCTTCCTTCCTTCCTTTCCTTCCTTCCCTTCCCTTCCCTTCCTTCCCTTCCTTCCTTCCCTTCCCTTCCCCTTCCTTCCCTTCCTTTCCCTTCCCCCCTTCCCTTCCTTCCCTTCCCTTCCCTTCCCTTCCCTTCCCTTCCCTTCCTTCCCTTCCCTTCCTTCCCTTCCTTCCCTTCCCTTCCTTCCCTTCCCTTCCCTTCCTTCCCTTCCCTTCCTTCCCTTCCCTTCCCTTCCCTTCCCTTCCCTTCCCTTCCCTTCCCTTCCCTTCCCTTCCCTTCCCTTCCCTTCCCTTCCCTTCCCTTCCCCCTTCCCTTCCCTTCCCTTCCCTTCCCCCCAAATGTCACTTTCACCATGGTTTTCTGAAGCAGACAGTAAATGCCCAGACATTCTAGGAAACATATGTGTGTATTCAGATCATTTGGATTGTGATCATATGAAGAGTTATCCATTAGCAGAAACTAGCTCACAAAATTCTGTTTTTCATCAGACTAAGGTTTTAGTTTAAAATTTCTTAGTGCTGTAGCTCATGATTTCTTCATTAAGCAAGCCCAGAAGATTTGGGGGAAAATTACTGATTTCCCTCCTTCTTACACATTTCAGCAGATAATTAAATGGGTTTGATGTCAAACCACACTCAAAGGGGTCTATGTATCTGAAATACCTAAATCATGACTGAATTGGAAACTTGTTTTCTACCTCACTCTAAATTGAAATTATATTTCTTAGCTGATTGTGTAGAAGACTTAATTGGAAAGATCGTATTTTTAAATTTATTTTACTTTCCTTTTACTCACATGTCCTTCTTTTTCCATTTATCAGCCTTGGTTTGTTTGTTGCTTTTTTTCTTTCAATAACTGTAAAATTCAGAAATCATTCTTGTCACAACTATTGTTAAAATCAATATGCCTTCATACAATATTTTGGACAGCTAGAGTATTGCTGAAATACTCACACTTTCAGTCTCAGTAGGGCACCATGTTTGTTGTTTCTCCTAGAAATAGTCTAACCACATCATTAGGAAATTTATCATTAAATTGCTGTTAATTGTTTGGCAGTGCTTCAAAGTGTCACATCACCCATGCAACACCCATCCTTAGCACAATCCTGTTTAGCACTGCAATTAAACCTCACAATTTTTAATATTTCCCTGCAGGGCTGTGCTACATTAGTCCTACATGCAGCAGATGCACTGTTAATATTTGATGCATGGTTGGGTGCAGACAGGCTTTAACCAGGGAATTTCTTCCCTCCAGGTGTTTTATAACTCCAGTGGGGAGATACTTTTGTCCAAAATCTCTCCTGCTCTGTCACGAATGCACACGGCCACTGTGCAGCCACCTATGCACCCAGACACCCTGAGCCCTGGGTTTGTCACCCTTACCCCCTTCTGTGTTACTGCTGTTATCAATTCCATACAATAGAGATTATCTATTTCTGCATGAGTTAACCAAACCCTGAAGAAAATTATTCAGATTATACTTTTATGAGGAAGTGTTGAAACAGGACTTCCTAACATGCTTAAATGCTTGACATATTTAACCCAAATCACTCCTTCCCATGAGCACATGCAGTTTCAATGATTTATCAAAAAAAAATCCAAATGAACAAGGAAAGCACTAAAAATTTGCTGAGAAAGCTCAGTGTCTAGACCCAAACACAGATTTTAGTGACAGAATCAATGAATTAGGCTCACACTGCAGTTTCTTGGAGGTCTGACTGGCACTTCTAGAGCAGAATCAGGAAAGATGCAGGAGGAAGTTATTTTATTCTTATATGTTCGAGTGTTTTGATATTTGGATGAATATCAATAATTCATGAATCTTCTTTTAAATATATCTCAGGTGAGTGCTCTCATTTTGTTGTTCTGGTACAAAGATTGCATCCTTGGGGATCAAAGTGGGAGCTCTTAAGGCAGCAGTTTTCATCTGCACGTGGCAGTTACTTGTGCTGTGTCCCAGTGTATGCATTTCAAGCTTAAATTGATTGAAAAATGGACAATGAATTGCTTGACAGGGAAGCACCCACTTGCAGAGCAATCTGTGGCACAGGACCACAACATTATCACCCACCTGCCACATGTGGCAGCTTCTCCTCGGAGCACTAACACTGCCGAAAAATTATCAGCTGAGCCAGCTCTGGCAACTTCCACTGGCTGCTTGAGATCAACCAAAACTCTGGCTGAAAGAGGTTAATGAGGATTTTTGTAAAGCCTGTCTTTAACCAAGCTATCTGAGCACAACTTGCTGACTGCTCAGACACACAGAGAAGATCTGTCTGAGGGTTACTGCACATATGGATTTGGGGATAAGCTTTGAAATCACTTTCAATTTCTCTTTTCTCACTGGATTTAGCCTCTGAAGGGCTTCTACTCAGCATGGCACAACCTTGGCAGAGCCCTTTCCTTTAGAAGCTGTGGGATTCATCCAAATCTTTTTCATCAGTGCCCTGATACCATGGTTGGAAACAGCATGAGCCAGCAAAAACAGGTGTCTGTCACCATGCATCCAGGGTTTTGCCAGGATAACTAAAAGAGTTTTAGGCTGCAGGGCTTCTCCTATACCTCTCACTGGTGCAGCTTTGTGGTTTTGTTGTTAGACCTCTCTGTGGTGGCCATGCAGTGCTGATGGATTGGGCAGTGGGTCTTGGCAGGGAAGGACTACAGGATCTTCCTGTCCAGCCCCAAGGTTGCCCACAGGATCCCTCTTCCAGCTTGTGCCTCAGATGTTCCTGCAGCAGCTGCTGAGCTACTGTATGGTTTGCAGCACAGCATGCACAGAAAACTCTCAATCACTTCTGTGAATTATGATGCTTTAACAGTCGTGGCACGAAATGGCTGAACTCCCTCTATTGTAAGGATGGACAGGGAGTCAGTCTCCTTTAAGAGGGGGACAAGACCACCAATTTTCAGAGTAAGCATCTGGGATGTAGATACTTAATTCATACAGGCACATTTGAACTTTTTAACCTGCATACCCACATCTCCTCCCAGTAGAGAGAATGGATTTTAATAGAGCTCAAAACCAGCCTGTGTAAGAGAAGCATGTGATTGATTTTTGTGCATTTGCCTGCTTAAATACAAAGGATTTCTGATAAATGTTTGAAATCAATGCACCAGCAAGAAATGAGCAGCCTTTGTATCAATGCAGCTGTGAAGCCCTGAGACAGCATGGAAGCAGGCTGACCTCTCCCTCCTTTTGAACTGGCCCTTGGATGTGCAGCAGCTGCCCTGGCACTATTCAGCTCTGCACTGACATTTTTTCCCAAGATGTGTCAGTTCCATGAACAGAGAAATTCAGCAAAATGAGGGCAAGTGTAACCTGTACTTAGCATTATCAATGCAGGGAAAAAAAAAATCCACAGTAAAAAATCTATATTCCAACACAGAGCAACACAAGTAGACAGCTGATCTGTAGCTGCCATGTGGTTATCACAGTGATTAGTCAAATAGCATGTCCACAGCACTAATGCACCCTTAGCTGAAAACACCAGGAGAGATCCAAAGCTTTAGTCTAGAATAAAGTCTTATGTATTATGATAGACAGAACAAGGACAAGCTGCTACAGACTTGTCTACATCTTAATCAAGCTCTGAATTAAACAGAAGGCTTCATCTTATTACTGTAGTCATCTATTTGTAATTTCAGCCGAGAAGGGAAAGCCACAGAGAGATTTTCAATAACCTTTCTCTTGTTCCTCAAGAGCAAAAGTACTTACAGCAACACCAAGGCTTTTATACAGGTTGTGTTTGCTGTACACATTTTCCAAACAAATGGGCTTGGAAGCCAGTGGAATCTGGGTCAGCTGAGATGCTGTGGTCCTTGAAGTCACTTGTTTGTGCAAATGACTTGTAAAATCTGCATTCTCAAAAGTCAGCCACATTTTCTCATTTATATGCTCTTATTTTTATTTCCTTTTTTTTTTTTTTTTTTTTTTTTTAATTACCTTTATTTCTGTCTTCCTCTGGAGCTTTCTTTAGAGGGAGGCAAAATATTTTACTCTTCAAAAACAAAACTCTTGGAAAATTCGGTAGTGCTTCATGTCTTTTGCCAAGCACATTAATTACACAAGCTACATCAAATATTTAAGGAAAAAGAAATACTTTTTTTCTCATTGCCACATTCATTGATGATAATAAAAGAATGAGACAATATTAAAGAGCTTGAAATGAGAAATATGTGTTGAGAAATTGAAAAATGAATTAGCACAAAATTGTCTTCCCACAGGGTATCTCCTTTATTTAAGGGAAATCTTCCATTTTGGAGGAAAGGTTTTTAGGAATAATTATGGATTAAAGCGGTTTTATTATTTTTATCTTGTTATCTAAAGATAACTCCCCTAAAATAGGCTGGTGGAATTGATGGAATGTCTTGGTTGTCTTTGTTAGGATTAATTCCCGAGGAACTGAAATACCTTTAATGTGTTGCTCTTTTAATTACTTGTCTAAGAATATTTCCCATGAAACAGCAGAAATTTATCCAGCATTTTGGAAATAGAGAACACAAATTGATCATACCTGAATATAGTTTTATATTTTTTATTATTGTCTGGTAAGATATTGTCTATTCCCCCTCAAAGAATACCCCTTTTCTGGATAGCCATGTAATGAAAGTTATTATTCTCTTAAGACATTAGATCAGAAAAAAGCCTTAATCCAGAGCACTCCCTGACCCACCCCTGCATTTCCAGACCACTGCCTGTCTCTGAGTTGCCCATGACTTAATTACCCCCTGTCCCCTTAGAGGCTGACCTTAGATCTTGTCCTCACCCGTGCAGAACAAGGCAGGGACCTGCTGCAAGGGTCTGTGGAACAAATGGAGGCAGGAAAGGCTGGCTGCCATTCCCTGTCCTGCAGCTGTCCCCATAGGTGACAGTCATTGTACAGTCATTTCTGCTGGAGTCCCTTCAGTCATACTACAGCCTTGAAGGTACATAGTTTCATTCAAGTGAAGTCCTCAAGTGAGGGCAATAATATATAGATGTTGCCATACCCATTTTTCTCTCTCCCTCACTGTTTTTCTAGATTGGTGAGGAACAATCCTACTTATTTGAACAGGCAGATGAGCTGGAGGGGAAAAGCAGGGGTGTGACAGTCCTTTTTACAATTCTCCATAATAGGCATAGATGTTAAAACATTTTTTTAGTTTTCATTTTTAATTTCTTTCTTTTCCTCATTTTAGATCATTACTCCTAGTTTAACTACCTTAGTTATTTTCTCCCACTCTTTCATATTATTTCCTCTAAATATATTTTCTTTTCAGCAGTTATCACAATCCTTCACTGTGATTTTCTCTGAGCAGCACTAAAATTCCAAAAGAAAAGGATAATCAGAGACTGTCTGACTCAGTGCAATTTACCTCTACCTAAAAATGGCCTTATGTAATCTCTGGTAAAATGCACTTTACTTTGTTTCTGTATGGAGCTTCTGAAATGGAAAACATGATTTCCACAAATGATGGTTTTGTGCTTTTTAAAGCTTTTTGCTGTGCCACATTAAAGATATCCAAGAAAACCAGCCTGTGGCTGTGGAGTTTTAAGTCTGAATGAAGGAGAGAGTGATAATTAATAAAAACAGATGCATAATAGAGTTTTGCTCTTTGAGTAGATACTGCACATCAACTGAGCATCAGTACAGGCAGGAGGCTGCCCAAAGGTATCAACAGCTGGGATATTTATGCAGACCTCAGCAAGGAGAGATCTGAATTTCAGGAATCTCAGGTACTGGACTATTTCTCTTCATGGCACTGTAAGTCTCTGCTGGACCTCAGGCTCTGCCTCAGGAGGCACAGGTGTCTCTGCTGGCCACACATTCCCCTCCTGCGAGGAACACAGCCAGTAGAGGATGCATGTATTTACCAAAGCTATCAGGGACTTTGCTCCCTTCCATTACATCTCTCTCTGACATTACCAAACTAGGCAGAACGTTTTATTGTAGTTGTCCCAATATTCAGAAGCTTCATGCATAGTGATGGGACAAGGGGGAAGAGACTAAAACTAAAAAAAAAGCAGAGATTTAGATTACATGTAAGAAAGAATTCTTTGCTGTGAGGGTGGTGAGGCACAGGTTGCTCAGAGAAGCTGTGGATTCCCCATCCCTGGAAGTGTTCAAGACCAGTTTGGATGGGGCTCAGAGCAACCTGGTCTAGTACAAAGTGTCCCTGCCCATGGCAGAGTGATTGGAACAGGATGATTTTTAAGATCCCATCCAATCCAAACCATTATATGATTCTATGATCATGTGGATAAATGAATGAGCCTTAATTTGGTCAAAAAAGCTATCATTCATTTAGTTGAAACTTCTAAATGTAGCTAAGGATTTTTGTTTGCTATTACTTCAAGGCAATTTCTGGGGTAGGGGGCATGACATACAACAAAACAACCCTCAATGGAGCTTATCTTTCTCTGGAAATGAAATATTTTTTTGTCTTCCTGCAAAATGCAGAACTCAAAAATGGTGTCTTTCACTCCCTGTCTGGATATTACTTGTCCAGAAAAATTATAATTTTAAATTTGGAGACAGAGTGCTCACAAGATTGTAATTATCAGTTACTTGGCTTATCAATTTCTGCTTTTCCTTTTTTTTCCTTTTCCAAATCTTCAGAAACCCATTAAAGCCTTTCATTATTGTTTGATTTCCACCAAGATTTTGATAAGGTCATAGCAGATGAAAAAATTCTTTAATTAATTTTTCTTTTGCAGCAGCACAATGCAAAAGATGGGAAGCTCTGTCTTTTCTTCTGAGGGTGGAGCTGAGATTTGCAGGAAGGAATTTCTTGGATCCAGGCTGGGTCAAGGTCCCATCCCACAGGACCAAACCAAGGTGTGCAGGCATTCTGATGGGTATCAGTGGGAATGGGAGGGGGATCAGGACAGACATGCTGGGTGGCTCCCAGGTGCCATTGGATTAATCTCAGTGATATTGATCACTGATTGCCAGGCTGTGTCATCCATCTTCCTCTTCTCACCCTTGAGGGAAAATCATTCAGAGGAGACTTATTAAGGCCAAAGAAAATGTGTGTTGACTCAAGGAGAGGCAACATGGAATAATTGCTCAGGACCTGCCATTTTAAGTGCTGCTTCTTCCTCTGTTTTTAATGCTCCTTCATTTGGGGGAGAAGTTGTTATAAAGTGGTTGCATGTGACAGTAATTGGAACTGCATATAGTGTTCATTAAGGCCTAAACAAGGATGAAGAGGATGATCATCAGGACATATATAATTTATGGTGCTGCATTAAGTACTATAAAGCAATCCTAATTAGAAAACATCCCAGGTCTTCTATCAATCATCCTTCCCTCATTCACCTTTTCTGTTTTGATGCCTGCACACATTACTCACACAGCCTGAAGCAGGTCCCTTGCTGCATCCTGTGCACAGTCCCGATGGCAGCTTTTGGGAATACACCCCGTGAGGAAGGAAACCACAGCACACACTGCAATACCAAATATCCTGGTTCTGCAAGGCTCACCACACACACTCATCATCTGAATAACTAATGTGTGTGGTTCTACTACATTTGCCCATTAATGAATGGGAGAAATGCATTTCAGAAACAACCTTTTCCAATTATATCTCAGGTTGCTGTTGGGAATGGGGTTTTAGCAAGCTTCTGAGGTTTGTGTGTGTTGCTACACACTTTGCCTTTGTGTGTGTTGCTGTGCATAAAGATAATCAGATTGCAAGAAATTCAGAAATTCCCCATTCTCTTTTGCTACAAAATTAAAAAAAAAAAAAAAAAAAAAAAAAAAAAAAAAAAAAAAAAATTCAGTTTTGGGGAAAAAATGACAGAAAGGGAATTTTCTTTTTTTTTTTTTTTTTTTTCTTTGTATAATGAAAGCAAAATAGTTTATACTTTAGACTTTTTAAAGCTGATTTTTTACTCAAAATACAAAATTCCATTAATAAAATGGAAACAGAATATATCTTATTTTCATAATCAATGGTTCACTATCACTTTATTAACAACTTTTAGACATTTATAAGAAACAACCCTAAAGAAAGAAGGCATAATAATAAAAAAAAAAAAAAATTATTAAGAATTCTGATTAAGTTTTTCTGTCTAACTGTGTTTCTGTCATCCTCTGCTAGCAAGCAACTAGAGCTGCCTGAGAAACAACACAAGGTTTGAGAAAAGGCCTGAGAGCAGCCCAGCACTTCAGAGTGGCTGCTGAGCAGTCACCAAGTATCAGGGGATATCAGCAGATCCAGAGGCTGCTGAAGGAAATTAAAAACTTCCCCAATAATAGTATTTGGCTTTGATCAAAATGCAATGCTAAACAAGATGTAAAATTAAATAACCGTATTTAAAAAAATAACAAAAAAAAATTAAATCCAGATTTGTTAGTCAGTCTTAAATAGTTTCCATAATCCATAATTGAAAAATTCACACTTTGGCACTGAATTGCCATTATAAAAGAAGACCTAAAAGTAAAAATTTTCTATGATGATTGTCTAAAAAGAAAAGATTGGTGTTACTGTAATCAAAATAAAAACATGTAGTTTGCAGTCATCTTAGCCACAGACTGAACAACTGGTGGAGGTCTGATTCCTGATTTCCTGTCTCATCCCTGTGTTTCCAGATGGACTCTTTCCCAAGAAACTTACGTGATACACAGTGGATGTGTTATGACCCGTGGCAAATGGTGAGGGTAATCCAGGTTTTTGTTAATAAATCCCTTGGGGTGGATTAGAGTCAAACAACATTGAATGATCAATGTTTGTAAATGTTACACATGTAAGGTTTACCTTAGAATGAATTGGTTGTACAGGCAAACAGGTCTGTAGCTGTTTTAGTTGCTGTTATCCATAATAACATAACAATATGAAAGCACAAAAATATCACTTAAGATAACATTAAGAAAGGGAAGGAAAGAATATAGATAGAAAGATCCCATCACTGGAGGCCTTGCAATGAGACTTGGTCGCTGCAACAAAGAGTCAATAACTGCCTCACAGGATTTTCCTCTTCCCTTATATTTTTCAACATCCAGCTATAGCCTGAGATGAGGTGTGCTCATCCTCTGCACCTAGGCAGTTATTTGTAGCATGCTCCTTAAATTTTTGAGCCATCAGCATTCCAGTATGTCTTGTGGATGCATTCTTCTCCCCAGTCCTGGGACAATTAGACAATAGTATCCCCTTTATCTTATCTTGAGTTCCTGACACAGTCCAATTCCAGTCTGGGGAGTGGTGGACTTCCCTGGTCACAAATGAACAGTTGCTTCTTTGCAGTTTGCTACAGTGGGCAAAATCCTCCCATGATTTTAGAAATGTCTTCACAGACACTGGATTTCAGACATCCCATGGGACAGCAGCTGAGTCTGCATCTCAGAAAGGGACCATGAGCTATCCACACTGCATCACCTATGAAGCTTCACTGTGCTAGGGGAGCTAGAATTTTATTTTTTAACTAATTAAGATGAAAATATCACAGTTCCATTCAAAAAAATGCAAACAGACTGCTTTGACTTTTCCAAAATCAAAAGCTCATGAAAAAGAGGCAGATGAGAAGTTTTTTAAACAGACAGTAGTGAAAAAGTTCTGTGTATTTTCTTGTTGAAAAGAAGATTAAAATTAATGTGGGTTTGATATTGTGTTTTTATTATTATTAGTTTATTTATGATAATGGTCATGGAACATGGGACTGGAATGAAGTTCCATATGGTGTAGTGCCTTGCTCTTTTAGTCATTACATGAGACTAAAGACTAATTTGAAGTACAGGGTCTTCAAATGTATTTTGTACTTCAAATCCTCAGCCATTATTTCCACCAATCCCAGTTAGTTTCTCTTACTCCTCTTAGAAGTGCTTCACTACACTAAATCCCATTATGTTCTCTCTGAGAGGAGGAGACCCCCTGGGATTGTCTACATAAATCACAAAAACTCTTGGAGCTGGTGGTACATGGGGCTAAGGTACATAAAACTTATGCCCAGTTATCTCTAGCTCTAAACTGAGGAACCAGGATTTCTTCTCTTCACACCTCAAGCCACTGCCAGTACAGTGGTGGAAATTGAGAATGCAATTACTATCTATTCTAATAGTAATTCTATTACTATTACTAGAATTACTACCTGAGGCTGATACTTTAACCCTTTTGGCATTGCATCTCTTTCACTGAAGGATGACTACTATTGTATTTCCCTTAAAGAATGAGAAATTGAACCCTTTTTAGCATTTTGTGTATCTTTACTGAGTATATATGGATTTCATCACTCTGAGTGTGCTGTAGTGAGATTCTTGATGATACCTTCCTTCCCCTAACATGAAATGGCATTCTAGTATTATTATGGGAAGCCATAATCCTGGCAGTATGGAAATGTTTGATGAGTCATCAGGGTCCAGTAATGCATTTTCCAGCTGTCTCTCTTGCTGTCTTTTTGTCTTTGTTTCTCCTGTTTTATTTTCATCATCTAAAGAAAGGGGAATGAGGCTTTTAGAATACTGTCAATGACACACTTTGCTTAGAAGAGCTTACAGAGAGATATAAATCCTCTCAGCTGAGTGATGCTGCTATCCTGCCCTGGGCTGCCCTGCAGAAATGGAGGAAATGGGATAGCACAAGGACTGCTTTTATCCCAAACTGTGTCTGGGCAGCAGTGCTGTCTCAAAGGGAGCTTGCCAGCTGCTAAGACATGGTCTGTTTTCAGGCAAGCTTGAAAACAACTGAATAATCAAAACTAATCACTATGGATGGTGTTTGCTGTGCACACCCCTGCCTCTGGCCCCTTCTATGGGACAGGATACCCTGCTCCATGACCATGGGGTAATTGTGAATGTGATGCAACTGCCCCGTATCTGAAGACCCAGGATAAAAGCTGTAGGTAGACCAAAGGCCTGATTAGAGACTTCCTAAGCTGCAATGCAAGATCAGACCACTGAGTGTTTAACAGCTACTGGTGGATCTGCTCTATCTGATTTAGATTAATTGTCTGATGCTGTGCAGTGGTATCTTGTGGGTATCTTTATTCTGCAGCAGTGAAATTTGGTTATTTCTTGGCCCAATCTCTGTGTGCTATTTTCTCATTGACAGGACAGGAAGCTGTTTCTCTTCACTTTCTAGGACAGAAAAAAAATCCCAGAATTGACAACAATGGAGAACAAGGATGGAGAGACCTAGAAAACTGCTGCTGCATCCATACCAGGTCAAGTGGTCCTCACATAAAATTGCATTTTAAACATTCCTTATTTTGGAGTACTTTGAGGGAAGTTGAACTTAAACTCAGTAGCACAAAATTGGAGACAAGTTTTGAGTTTCAAGATAGCTGTCTATGAAAAGTGGCTCACAGGCCTCTGCTGCATTACTAATGGACAGTAAAATGTTCTAGGAGGTTTATGAGACCAAGTCCATTCATGAGATAGTCTGTAAATGTCATGTTTCCCTCTGACTGAGGGGGATTTTCTCTAATCAAAAAAGCTTCCAGTCTAAACAGAAGCTGGGGAGGGGGAGCTGAGGGAAGCCATATATGAACAAGAATTAAACACAAAAAGAATAATTAATCATACACAGCCTCAATCACTAAGGTGAGAAGCTCTGGTGCCAACACAATTGTTCTAGAGGGCTCTACCATGGTGTAAAGGGGGGTCCTGAGCCAGGGGGACCTCACAGGGAGTCAAGGGCTGCCAGGACCTGGACAGGTGGCCAAGGCTCCTGCTCCTATGAAAGAAGCTCCTGGGGAGCAGAGATAACCTGGAGCACTGCCAGCAGGATGGGCAAACACGCCATGGCAGTTCATGCAAGAAGGGCACCATAGCCCTGACAGCTCAGACAGGGAGCCATGGCATCCACCCAGCAGAAATGGTTGGAGTTGGTAATTTCAGGAGCTTTTTCTACTCTAAAAGACGCTAAGATTCTGTAATTTACTCTTTTCATAGTTAAAAAAAAAAAAAAAAAAAAAAAGTTTTGATAAGTGTTACATTTTGTATGCTCAATTTACCTAGCATTTCTTTTATTTTTTTTCTAAAGGTAACTTCATGAAGAAATAGGAATTATTGTTATATGCTTTCAATTTGCAGTAATCACTGAGCTTACTGAGCCCCAACAATAGAATTTGCAAATCAGCCTGTATCTTACACAGTGGTGAACTTGGGTGTGGGAGGAAAAATGACACCTGGTTATTTATATTTTGCAAATTTTCTGCTTTTCACCAATCTATGAAAGATTTTAAAATTCTGGTCCGTGGAGACATCATGTGGAAGATGAAAGAGAGGAAAAGAAAAATAGTTAGGGCTGTTTGATGATTCAGATGAGTCAAATCCTGAACTCAAAGCCAAGGTTTAGAATCAAGGTTATAACTGAGTTTATTATAATTACCTAAACTTATTTTCTGTTGGTTTTTGTTTATTGGGGTTTTTTTAACTTCTTTCCTTCCATATCTTTAAGCACTTCTTTGGTGTTTGGGGACTAACTTCTGATTAAAAGACCAGGCAGACTAGTGACAAAAGTTCTAGAAAAATGAAACAGGCTTTTTTGTTTGTTTTTTTCTCTTTTTTTTTTTTTTTTCTTTCTTTCGTTTTTCTTCCTTTTTTCTTTTTCATTTTAATTAAATTTCATGGATACCCATGAGTAGTTTTCTATTTACCTAACCAGCTCATGTTTCTGGCTGCTAATTAGTGAATTCAGGAAAACACTTAATTCTCCTTTCTGAAAGATAAATTATTTTAGAGTCAGGGAAAGCAAAAGTATTTGAGCAGTGGAATGAGACCTCAATTATTAAAATACTGGACACAAATCCACTTGAAGATACCTCAAAACCAATTCTTGCACATTCCACTCCAATATCACTCTAGACAACAGGTGAGTTATATTTATGTATGAATATAGGCATCTTAATTTTCTTGACAGAAATTTATTTGACTTCCACTATTTATTATTTATTATTATTATATTTATTGTGCTCGTTTTGAAGATAGTAATTTCTGTGTGAGCACTGTTAACATAACTGCTTTTGAAAACACCACTGTGAGTATTATTTTTGTTATTTCAGGGAATCTGATTTTTAAATGCAAGCTCCTTAGATTCCCTGATGTTCTTTAAGTTTGGACATCCAAAGAATGGTAACAAAGCTGGCAAAGGGTAGAACAAGTCATATGGGGAGCAGGTGAGGGAGCTGGGGCTGTTCAGCCTTGAAAAAAGGAGGCTCAGAGGTGACCTTATCACTCTCTACAACTGCCTGAAAGGAGGATGGAGCCAAGTCAGGGTCGGCCTCTTCTCCCAAGTAACGAGTAGTGGTACAAAAGTAGTCTCAAGTTGAGCCAGGGGAGGTTCAGGTGGAAAAATTTGTTCACTGAAAGAGTGGTTAAACATTGGAATGGTCTGCATGGGGAAATGGTTTAGTGGGCACCCCTGGAGGTATTTAAAAGATGTGTAGATGTGGCACTTAAGGATATTGGTTTAGTGGTGGACTTGGCAGCACTGGTTTAAGGGCTGGACTCAATGACCTTAGAGGTTTTTCCAAATACCCTAAAATATTCTATTATTCTATAATACACATCTTTAAATTTTTTAATTATTTTAATTTTTATCTTTTAATTCAAATGAGAAATCTAAACTACTTAAACTCAATATTCTTTGCTTCTCTGCATGCTTTGTCTGCCTCCTGAAGGACAGAGTACAGCATTTCAAAATTCATGTAGTATCAGTTCATCACTTAAAATTGTTTTCATCACATTGGCTTGCTGCAAAAATCTGACTAGCATAACAGAATGAATTTTAATGAGCTTGCCTCAATTTGATGTAAGACATGTCTGTGGACAACATTTCTGCATCTATATTTTTCTTGAAATCATAAAGAAATGTGGGGTTTGTTTAGCCATCTGCTACAATTTCTTTAATTTAAATTGTATGGGCTGCTTTGAATTGAAACCATAAAGGTTTCACCATAATGAAGACATCCAAAAGCTTTGTTAACATATGCACACTAAACTTCACCTTGTGTTAGTGGTCACAATTTTGTTATTATGTATGCAAATAGCATATGAGGGCATAATGAGGTATTTTTGTGATCAGTTACTTCTTTTTCATAGTTCATTTTTTTGATCTGTTGCACAGTGTCATGCACAATGAATTAAACTTCACTGCAAGAAAAGCTAGTGGAGGCCAAATTACAGTGTTGCCCTCTCTCCACAGACACATTTTTCAGCTAATAAAACACAGTCACATTAAAAGAAGGAAAAATATAGAAAAAAATGAAGGAAGAAATTTCCTGTTCCTTTCTACTTATCACAGATTTTTCTTCAATAGATAAAATCTATTAGAGGCTAAGATATATTTGTTCTGCATTGTCATCAAAACAATTGGAAGGTTAACCTTCAGTGCCTGCCAGAGCCCATTTTTATATTCTATAATCTCTCCTTCATTGGCCATGAATAAAAAGGTTCATTACTTACAAGTTCTCAAGTTAGAAACTCCCAACTTTCTCCCAAATGATGCTTAACATGTTTGGGAAGAATGTCTGAAGCATCTGCACAGCTGCTTCATTACTGAGTTTCAAGTTCTTCCTTATTTTGTTTTTTGTTGTGGACCCTACAAAATACCTCCAAACAGGACAAGAATTGGTCCTCAGGCAAGGCACCAATTTGTCAGTGGTCTTGCTGTAATTTCTTTTTCCTGAGTGCCTTCTCTTATCTCCATTTCTCATCTAGTCCAATCTTTGTTAGGCCATATTTTTGGATGGGGATTTTGTTTTAAGTTTGCACAGCACTTGAAAAAATATTTTGCAGCTATGCTGAATGAAATTTATCTAAACAAGCACTGCTGTGGAGACATCTACATCCAATGAAGTCACTTGGGCTACACTTGCATTTACTACAAATAAAATCCCTTAGGGTTTATAAGCTGAGAATGTATGCTTTGTAATCAATTAAAATTGCAATTAATTGTGATATTACACAGTGCAGACACCCACTTCAAATGAACTCTGAGTTTCAGGGTCAACCAGTGCAGCTGATCAATCACAGCAGGTCCCTCTAATCCTTGGCTTTCTTATCCTGGATTTCTATAGGTGTTACTACTCTCTAGTATCCACCAGATTCAACTCTGTGACTGAATTCTAGTCACCACCTAGGATGCCTTGTTTCATAATGTACAGGCTGAGTCAGAGCACCTAAAGTGACATCTTGCCCTGGATTTACCTTGCAATATCTTTTTTCTGTATTCCACCTACTTAGTCTAAGTAGTAGCTATATTTTAGCAAAGCCTTGGTTTTAAGCTGTTGCCTACCATTACAACATCTTAGTTATCTTAACAACTCTCTGTGCCAGATTATTTTATTTTAAAAGCTTTTTCATATAAATACATTTACATTTACATTTTTCATACAAATAAAATAATAAAATTATCTAAACCTGTAAGCTTTTCCTGTGCAAGAGTGGACTTCTCACCTAAGGGTCTGAGATCCCCTGGGGGATTGAGTGTAAGACATATTAAGAAAGTTCAGACAATTTTACTGTCTGGAGGACCCATCTCTGACAATGAGAAGGTGAAGGAAGATAATTCACCCCCTCCTAACTTCAGAGGCTAAAATGAGTTAAGATTGTGGGTGCTTTCATGTCTTTCTGAATTCATCGATATTGCTTATCCAGGAAATAGTGAATTCCTTAGGATTCCTGAAATCCTCATGGCTGACAAGATCCCTAAAAATGTGTAACATCTTCCACTGACTAAGATATGGGGTCCTAAATTAGGTAATTCTGTTCAGCACCTGAACTGGGGCAGAATAAATTTGGTCAAGAATGCAAGCATCATAAATACTTTAAAATTATTTAATCTTTAATTCAGCAAATTCAGACCTGACATATGGAGTTGCAAGGGAAGTCTTATTTCCCTTTAGAAAGTACACTTATTTTTGGAATGTTAAGTACCATTCAAGTTTTTAAGAAGGCTCCCCCCTTTATTATTGCTCCCTGATTACATTAATTTATAATTATAATAATGCAATTTTCCTATTAACAGCTCTTTTGATAATAACATCCGTACCAGATGCTGCTTTATCTTCTTGCTTTGTAGAGCTTTCCTTTATGCTTTATCACCTTCTATAGATTGCAAATACATTCTTCTCTAGCCCAAATGTTAACTATAAAAGCCTTAAAGGCTCTTCTTCTCACTGGAATTAACATTAATTCTACAAACAATTCCTTCCAGTTAAGTCAAACTGATACTTCTTAAACACATTATGTTTTCCTTTTAAGACTCTTTCTTAGGATTCTCTCCTTGTTACTCAGCATCACAGTAAGACTGATCCTTTTCACAGACAAAATGACCTGTCAGGGTGTCTTTCTCCTGTGAGGTTTATTTGCTCCTGGAATGCTGTTCTTTCAATTTTGTCTAAACCAAACCTAGGCTGCATTAATAATTTCTGCCTCAAAAGGAAATGAGTGAGATCTTCCAGAAGCACTTCTCAAAACAGAAAGCACTTAATCCTTGGGTTTTTTTCCTTTTCTTATCATTCCCACTGGGACAGAGGGGAAGATCCTATTTACAAGGTATCCAAATACTAACCATAGGTAGATTTTTAGTGTAAATATTTTTCCAAGATGAAGGAAGTAGCTGCCTCTACTATTCAGAAATCCAGGAGTTCTTATTTTGCATCCTGTCTTGCCAGTAACTTTTAAGTGAATTGTTTCATCATCAAATGCCCGTGCGCTTCATCACTTTTCCCCCTCATATTATTTTTCTGGGCTTCCTGACTGCTAGTGTAATACAAATACAGTTATGTGAACAGAATGTAAGTGCCTTCATTTCAATACAGGTCATTCAGAAATGTTGTACTTTATTCCAAATGCAATTGTGGGGATGCAAACTCCTCATGCAATCAAACATTCAAGAGGTGGCTTCATCCTCTGGAGGAATTTGAAGTTGTTATTTTGTTTCTCATTAGCAGTAGACAGATTACATTTATTTTAGAAGCTGGATTTCTGCCATTCCATTACTCTACATCTCTCTCTGGATCTGGCTCCAGAAATCTTTGTAAGGTCCAAGTACCTGCTGGTGTGTTTATAGACACTAACAGAATTTGTAGTATACACAGTGATAAACACCAGGTGAAAATTACACTAAATCTCATGTCCTGAGGGATTCTTCATTATAAAATGTAATATCTTTCTAGCTAAATTAACCAGATAGAGCACATTACTTCAGCTCGATTTTATTTCAGAGAGGAATTGTGAAAAGATTGGTTTGCTAGCATGTGGATATCAAACCAGCTTGGAATTGTAATGAACAAAAACTAAAGCAGCCTAGCTGAGAAAAGTCACTGGACTGCAGAGCTGTCCAGAGATGAACAGCACAAGAATTTGGAAAGTTAGTAGTCTTCCCTGCTTGCTGGAATCAGGTTAGAAAATTCTTACTGCAACTTGCATTGCCAGCTACTGGCATGTTGCACCCCAGAAAGCACATTTTCCCATTTCACAGACTCTGCCGTGAGAATTCCCTGTTCCTTCAGTACTATTAAGCAATGTTCTGTTGCTCTTGGTCATGGCAAAATGATTTCTAGTAGAAAAGGAAGAAAAATCTGTAATTACATATGTCCACTGTGTAATTTCATAGTATTTTTCCATGCTTAAATATAATAGCTAAAGACCAAGTGATAAATCACAGTAGAATCACACGCTAAGAAATGTGTGGTGCCATCAAAACCCTAGAAACATGATGTCAGCTCATTTTGCCTAATATTTTTCTTGTTTTTTTAAATCTCTCAGTGGAGGTTTTCATGGAGGCAGAACAGTCAGGACATGAAATATTTCAAAACAGAAGGAAAAGTGTCCTGGTTTTTTTTTTGTTTGGTTGGTTGGTTTTTGTTTTTTTTTTTGGTTTTTTTTTCGGTTTTTTTTTCCTTCTCTTGGAGAACTTTCAAATATGTTCCAGTTCAGAAGAAAGCCAAGTATCAAAATTGTAATTTTTTTTGAAAAGTCCAACAAGCATTGTCTGAAATTGCTGTGCTGCTACTAAAGACTACATTCCCCAGCCAGCACAGGCTCAGCACCTAGAGCTAGTCTCTGGGTCTAAGATATCTGGCACTAGCTATGTCACTGATTTCCTTGGTAAGTGAGACTAGCCATTTGCTCTCTCTTTATTTCACTGTCCTTATCTATAGAAAGGGAAAAAATGATACTGACCTTCTTTGTTAAGTGCTTTGAAATGTGTTGAGGAGAAGGGCACAGCATTCATCTGCTCTCAGCCTCCCCAGAGATTTTGCAGCACAAATGGAATGCATTCAAAGGGCCTCAATGAGGAGCAAAGTTTGCCAAAGCAGAGCAGGCTGTCTGAAAAACAGAAACTGAAGGGAATAATGAGAGCACATCAAAAAAGAAGTAAATGATCCCAGGTAAAGAAGACTTCAAGATGCCCACAGATATTTTAAAAGTTTCATAGAGGGTTTTCAAAGGCCTCCTAGGAAATCTATTTACATTTAGAAAGGTGAGTATCATTAGAATAGCAAGATTGAAAAGCCAAGTATCTGAAAGATAAACGAGGATAAGACTGTTACAGCCTGGAACTCTTTATCTGGAGTTCAGGGTGAAAAGCTTTGACCCAAACACAACCTGGTCCTTTTTGCTGAATAGGAAGCTGCTAGTCTTTTCTAACTGTGCATTTCATACAGGCTGTGCTAGCTGAGGGGCTGTATATCAAACTTTTTATAGAGACCCTCAAATTGTCCTGCATGCTAAAGGTTTCTCCTTGCCCAGGTGAGAACACTAATGAGTATCAGAAAATTTCTAATGATAATAGAAATGGCAATAATAGCAATAGTAGTAACAGTAATATGACTTGGAGCCCTGTGAGAGACAAATTAAATACTAAGAATGAAGTATTATTTTCAGAATATTATAAAATGAGTTCTCCACAGCAGATATGCTCTCTGTCTATCTATAGATATGCATTAAGTATCTCCTTCTGCAAAAAAAGGAACTACCCTGGTACCCTTAAGCAATAAAGAGGGTTTATTGTAATACAAGAACTAGGTACTTGTAATACAAGAACTAGGAAGACCCCAGAAAAATTGTTAGAAAACATACTAAAAACAAATCAAAACTCCCTTCCTCACCCCACCAATCACAAAATTAAATGTGAAACTCATTGCCTATGGAGATAAGAGGTAATAAAGAGGCTTTAAAAAGTACAGAGATCTTCCTGAAAGATGAGCACAACAGGGACTATTAAATAGGATGGTCCAGAAGTAGGCTTCAGCTCAGAGAGTCAGCAAATCTCCAAAAATTTTCATTATTAATTTCAAAGTAATTTCTTAATAATCCACTACTGTCTGATCTGTATTAGGCTACTTGCATGTTGAATCTGATCCAGTACCTGAGCTATCACTCAAACTGGATTTAAGTTTGGGTTATTTTTTATTTTAGACCTCATGAAGCAATATGATCAACAACAAAAGAGAAAATCAGACTTGAAAAAGACCCCAGAGTTGCTCACAGTAGACACTGGCACAGTATGTTATGTTGTGCAGTACCTATGAATAGCTTCTTATTTTTATAGTCACAGTAAAGTGAAGTATGTGTCACCTCTGATATTTAATGAACCCAGAATTTCAGGAAATGAAAGTAAAAATATACACCTTAAAAATGTATCTTTAAAGATGGCTCAGACAATTAATCTTTTCTATTAGGGAATGCACCTTTTCTTAGCTTTTAGGTTCACTAGCAATATTTTCACAATATTATGCTACATAACATGTTGTCTTAAATAGTGGCATATCCTCACATAGGTAGAGGGAGCTACCTTCAGGGAAAGAAAAGGAGTAACTCTAAAGGAGGGACAATTGGTTTTGCCTATAGGTTAGGGAAACAAGAAAGAGTTCTTCAAGTGTGCAACATCTGTGGATGAGGAAGCTTATGGATTTTTTATTTTATTTTTTTTTTTTTAATTAGGCAGGAGTATGGTTTTGTACTATTTTATGGTGCTCTTGCTGGACAGAAAGTCTGCTTAAATTTCAATACTCTCTTGCCTTCCTTTTGTCCCTTCCTTGCACATCTTTCTTACATCAAGGGGCCTTAGGGGAGATTGGGTGACAGTGATGTCCCTTCATTTAAAGCCAGGGCTCATGGACCCAGCTTACTCAAGTCTTAACATCAACTGCAAGCTGACCTAAGTGCCAATGTGATCCAGTACCCAGCCACTTGCTCCTGGGTGTTTTCCAGCCATTGTGCACGTGGATGTACTGTGCATTTAAAAGGATCTTGCTTCATTTTTCTCTTTGAGCAAATTGAGTGTTTGCAGTCTGCTACAAGCATATAGATGACAATCTGGTCTCAGTTTTGAAGAATATCTGGATTTGAATATTTGAAGCCCATTAAGGTCTCTAAAGAGCAGGGAAGAGCTTTTGGTTGGTTGGCTTGGTGTTCTGCCTTCTCCTTTAGGATGAGGTGCCTTAGCCTTCATCAGGCAGAGGGAATTTCACACCAATATTTGTCAGCCTTTAGTATGCTGTAGGATAGGCATTAGTCCTGTAAGTCAGATTGACACAGTTTGCTCATTTGCATCCTCACCCCCACTCACCTTCAGTCCTGAAGGAGGCAAGACCAGTAATGAAATAAACCAGCTTTAATAAGCAAGATTCATGGTCAGATTGTTACCTGCAAAACTGCAGATGTTACAATCAATAGAATGTAACTGCAATCTTCAGGTAAATTTAACAGTTGAATATTTTTCCACTTGCTTAGTTTTTATTAGACTTTATTACCTTTGAATTCCTACGTTTTTATTATGAATCCATTATGAAACTGCAGAAGTATTCTGTTTTCAGGCTTCCATAGGTCTGAACATTCACCTTAGCACTATACTCAAATCCATCAGCTGGGCTTGTCACTTATTTTATAGGCAAATGAGGTATTGAATCATGTGAACAACATAAACAGTTCCTAATTTACTGGTCAAAGCATTTTTCAAACATTGCACTCCTACTGGATATTTTATAGTGGGGTTTTTTAGTTTTTTTAAAATTTTATTTTATTTTTGATTTTGCTTTGATTCTGGCTTTTTTTTTTTTTTTTGGGGGGTTGATGGTTTGTTTTTTCTTGGTTTTGGATGTTTTTTGTTTGGTTTTTTTTCTTTTAATTCTACCTACCCTACAGCTGGAGTTAAAAATAACATGTAGAGTATATGTAAGAAGACATTACACTCTTTCCATGCTCAGATTATGTTCATAAAACCTTCTAAGCCTTTATCATATTTCATATGCTTCTTCAATTAAAATTACTGTTCAGCTATTTTGCTAAGCAAATATGTAGTGCATGTATATTATATCAACAGTGCAGAAACAGATTTAGTAACAGGACTTTTTCTATAGACTTCCTCCATCCTTCACACCAACTCTTCGTTTTACATCCTTCAGGGTTACAGGTGATTTATGCCAACCTCATGATTGCAGAAACCTAGAGTTAAAAGGATGGACAAGGCTACCAGTAATCCATCAATTACTCAGTAATTGATTCACATCACTTGCAATTATCTAACCATAGGCTATTTAATTGTAGCTTCTCATCACCAAGTGTGCCCTTTTGGTCTGCATCCTCTCCAGCTCAATTTCTGGCTTCCCAGACAAGCTCCCAAGTTAGATCCCAGTGGCCACACAAGAAGCAACAAGTCACTTGAGTTCCAAGGCTTGTAATAAATCAGTAAGAGCAATAAACCAGTCCTTGAAAATGCTTTCTCTGGAAAGGGAGATTTCTCCCCTGTCACTGCCTTTTTCATATGATATCAGTTTCTCAGATGAACAGAGATGCCCACTGAGGTCTTTGCTGTGGGAAAATACCCAAATATAAAAAGAAAAATGAATTACATACTTTTTTTTGGTATTCTATAAAATACAACTTAAAAAATAAAGAAATTTTCTTCAGCACTTAAAAAATGTAATTGTTTTAAAGCTTGTCTAAACTTGCTGTTTGGCCTAAAGATATCTCTCACCAGAAGAATAGTCTCTATGCTTTTTTTTACCTCTTAAATTCAGTCACACAAACAGAAAACCACTTACAGAATTGTCCATGAATGATGACCAATTATGAAAACCTTGAAGGTCAGGGAGATTTGAGTACATTAGGAAACACTTCCATGAGCTGAACTTCCACAGAATTCTCCTTGGAAAGAATGACTGGTTAGTAGGCTGTTTTCTTTAAAAAAACAAACAAACCAAAAAAAAAAAAAAAATTGCTGGAAAGATCCTGCATTTAGAAAACCAAAAGTTACCTGCAAGTATTATTTCTACCAGTTGAGCACCCCCTAACTACCCACATCAGCTTAGAGCAAGTGGAGTATGTTATTGCTTTAGTACAGCCTGACTGCTATCAAGGAGACAAAGTCAACCACACTCACTCTTTATGCAGACATGTAAGATGGGGGTGATTTCTGATGTGAAACTCCTTTCAAGGTGCTCCATTCCACAGTGGTTTTAACCATTTGTCAGTTACAGTCAGGAATATCGAGCCCTTAAAGTTTCACAGAGATCAAGGGTTTGCCTGAAGCAAAGCCATGTATTCAGGGAACTCTTAAAGAAAGCTTTCTTTGCTCAAAGCTCAGAAGGGGATGAAATGCATTATTCAAGGTCATTCTGAAGGAAAAGAGATGCTAAAGGAGACCATGACTCATGGCCATGGGACACACTCTTTCCTTGGGTCACAGGTTTCCAGTGCTATCAAGAGAATCACCTCTGCATTACATATTGCAAGACGTTCCTGCTGTGGATCCTTCTGTGATTATAAAACTGTTTTGTTATATTCACACAGTAAATCTCCTTCCACCTAGGAAAAGATAATATGTTGTTTGGTAAACACAATTCTGCTGCTGTCACTGGGGTTTTTTGGCCCACCCATCTCTACCTTCAAACCTCCTCAGGCCCTAGTGACAATGGCAAAGACAATCCTAGAACACAGTGCCATATTCAGGGACTTCAGTCTCTTCAGCTCAGCAAAGAGAAGGTGGTAAGCAACTAAAATCTCTTAGACTCTGCATGGAGAGGTGTTGGAACCCTAAAATCTGGGAGTTTTGAACTTTCTGTGCTGTCAAGCATTGACCCCCAAAAGAACACCACTTTAAACCTGAGGCCTTGAAGAAGGCTTCCAAAATTAAATAATAGAACTAAAATCACTAGTGTGCAGTTTGAATAAAAATGTGCAATATCACATAGTGAAAAATTTGGAATTTGGGGTTTTAAAATATAGTAATAGGCATGGGACAAGATGAAGGTTTTAGAACAAAGGTTTTTTTGTTTCTTCTTTCTCCGCTTCTCCTTGAGTTTAAGTAGTACTTTTAATTAGATAGAAAATGCCGCACTGCAGGTCACAGGTGTTTGGTCATTGAGGCAAAAGTAAAAATAATTTAAGTGTTAGTTTTTAATTGGATTATTTGACTTTAAAAGACCTTGTAATGAGCAAAATACATGATCATTTTTAGCTTGTTAGCTAGAAGTGCTGTAGCACTCACTATAACATAGATAAAAATTAATAAACAACTGAATCCAAACATGAAACTCCGTCTCTCGTACTTTTAATCCCAACACCAGAGAGAGAGAGAGAGAAAAAAAAAAAAGTAATAGAGAAGTGTGGCAATAGGGACCTCTTCAGCTTAGCAGGAAGAGATGCAGTTCTGCAATACTTAAAAGGTGTAAAGTAAACAAATTCAGACTTAGAAATAAGACCCAGAAAGTTGTTTCTATTCCTATTTAACTGGAGAAAAACTCCCTGAATGCTAGGGACTTTCCTAACCAAAAAGGGATGCTTTTTTAAAATGTCAAATTATATTTCAGACAGTCATAAATTCAAAGATGAACTCCATGCATGTTATGAAAAATGCCAAATTTGTACAAAATACAAAAAATATTTTCAAAACATTACATTTGAAGAGTCTTATTTTAAAATCTAGGAACTACTGGAAATAATAATTTACCTCAAGAGATAGTGGCCTAAGGGGAAATGGGGATAGTGCATCTACTTTGGAGCCAAACAAATTCAACAGAACATTTGAACGGTGCCTTACTGGAAATCTGTGAGGAAGAATTTAAATGTCTCTAGGATTTGACTGAAGTGAGGATCCATTGCCCCGTGAGAAAACATAAGATTTTGAGGGCCTGGTACTGCTCACACTGTGGCTCTGCCTGCTGTGGTGGTGAAAAGCAGCAAACCCAGATGAGATCCCTGCAAGGGGCTCTCTTTGGTGAGTCTGACCATGCCATGCCTGTACTTGCCTGGCATCTTTTATCTGGCCACTGGCATGCTGCACTGAGCAGGAAGCTGTCTTTGATATACCTCCTGCCCTGATCAAGAAAAATTTGTATTCCAGGCCAAGCACCAGTGATTTTGCTCTTATTAATGCTTCTGCTTGGATAGAATGAGGTTCTGCAGTTTCTCAAAGCAGAATTCATCAGCAACCCTCCTGCTTCTCTGCTCTCACTTTCACTGCACAGTGTTTTGGCCAAGACTCTAGCTACCCAGCACAATTCATCCCTTTTCTGCCTAGGAGTATTTATACCTCTCACATCTGCACAAGGACAGATAGCTTCTACAGAATCTGAGACAGATCTTAACACTTGTCTTATTTGTCCTTATCCATGTAAAGAGGGTGCACCTAAGGAATTATACTTCCTTCATCTACCTGTGTCACCCCTATGGCACTCCAGGACTTTCAGAAAGAGAATTACATGTAAATCAAATGGTTGCAATTGATAGCAAGTAAAATCTAATCTAACCAAATCTGGCCTAATCTAATGTAACTGCCATTATATATTAATGTGTGGTTCAATAAATGCAGTTATATATACAACATTGTAGTTCTATACTACTCCATACTGGGTTGCAATATAATTATAGATCCAGTGCACCAGGAAGTCTTTTGATTTGAGGGGGAAAAAAGAGATTGGAGTTGAATAAATTATACATTAGAAGGGAAATAAAAAATGGACTGCAATGGCTCAGAGAGCATGGGAATTTGAATTTTTATAAGTATTTATTATGTTTACTGTATCTGCATTAGCAAAAACTGCAACTGCCTGAGCAAAACTTTTTTCAGCTGACATAGCACACAGCATTTATTTTTCTCTTTTTACTAAAGAAAGGAAAGGCTTTTTTATGAATTAGTGTACTGCAATACTAAGTTTTATATTATCTATAAACTAAGGTAATAAAAGAAGTCACATCATTTTAACCTTGGAATCCAAAAGGGAATGTGGCGGATGTGTAAAAATTTAATGTTCTCTAGTGTCTGGTTAAGTGGTCAGTGCTGATGAGTGGGAGTTTTAATTTGTCTCATAGTAGTATATTTTCTCATCATTTTCCTCCCAAAGGCTCTCTGAAGTTTGGGCTGCATTTCCAAAGCAGCCAGGCTATGCAATCAATCTGCTGGTAAGGAGATGAGGAGATCTTGACCGAAGCTTTTTTTGGTAATTTGAAGGTCAGCTAAATGCTAAGCTCTTCTCTCATATCAGAGTTGTTTTCATTGTGCTGTGTGTCTTGCAACTAAGTTGTTTCAGTGTATAAAAAAAGGGCATTTATGCATGGTTGTGGGCATGTGCTACATTTCTCCCTCAGAATCCAGACCAGGAGTTGCTCAGGTGCATTTGACACCTGTCTAGATAAAGCTGGTGTCATGAGTTGCAGTTGTATGATAAGCATATAAGATGATAATGTCCTTAGTCTACAAAGACTTGTGGCTTTTACAGTATCTCTATTGGCAGCTGCATTCTGGAAAAACAAAGTATAAATAATTCATCACTAAACTACACTGAAATACATTTTGATGCAAACTCCCAATTCAGACAGTGACAGTTCTGGATGAAAAGCTGAATTGGTCCGAATGAACCCAAAAAATTTCCCTTCTTTTTATCTTCTTGTCTCAGATCAAAGCAAATGAAAAGCAAACACAAGCTCTCTGGTTAAATGGAGTAAACAAGGCAGTTTCATAAGAATGGGTTTTCAAGAAAGTTATGCAGATATTTTACTCTTTTAAATGTTTACTAAAAATGTGAGTGGGTTGTTTTGGATACTGGGGTATTCACTATTTTTCAAAAGTGTCTATTTTCCTCTGAGTTCTTCCTTGTGTTTGTATGAAATATTGTCTTGTCCTCTCTCTGAGAATCCTGACAACAAAAGATGATGCAGTAAAAGTCTATGGACTACATGTTTGTGCGGTTGTGCCTAGTGCTTGCAAATCCTATGGGATAAGAGCTGCCATATGAATGTAAAGATAAATCACAGTCTTCTTTGAACTGATGACCCTTTGCTGCTGTCATTTCTGACAGGATAAGCAGCATGAATAGCAATTCTCAGAATAAAATGCCACAATAAATCTGTTTCTTTCTAATTTTTCAAAATATAAGCTATCTTCACGTATTTAAGGCCTTATTGTTGAGTATTTTCTTCAAAGTCAAAAATAAATGAAAGGCAAAGTTTAGGCTAGAATAAACTTTCAAAGCAGCTCTAAACTTGTGGGTTTGATTTGCAGTTCCAGAAATGAAATATGTACCTCTGACTGTAACTCTTGCTGAAAGGCAAGAAAATTGAGCCACTTTTTATCTTTTTATTTCTTAGACCAACCATTTTTCTCTTTTTCTTTTTTTCTTTTTTTTTTTCTTTCCCTGCTGGATGTTTTCCATAAGCCAAAAGTCCATTACCCACAAAAAGATTCTACTGATTTCTTTGAAACTTTGTGCATTCTCAAACATTGCCTTAAATATTGTGTTTTGTCAGTGTCTGGGCTTGCATTTCTAACCCGATGCTTTACGTGAGATAAATAAGCCAGGTCCTGCTTGTCTATGAAATGTCATCATATTTTATCAAAATACCAAATAAATTCTTATATCTATCAAGTACATATGCAAAGAATCTTTGTTACCATGCTGCTTTCTTGTAATTCTTACAAATTAGTTCATTTAAGTTTACTGATCCTTTTTGTTAAATTTTATTTACACTGACAAAAATAACATTTGCTTTGCAATTGTCTGAAATCAAAACATACATAATTTGGAATTTTGGACACTACAAAATCTCACAGATATCAGTGCCACATTAAAGCAACTGGAATGAAATGGCTCTGATAATATTTGCTCTAGGAATCTTAGAGTCTGAAAATTCAAAAGTCTTGTTAAGGTCATGTTGAAAAGGAAGGTGCCTCTAATCTGCTCAGGAGTTCATCAAATTGTCATAAAAAGTGATACTATTTTGGGGTTTTTTTGGTGAGCTGATTCACTGTATTTCTTCCTGACTCCCTTCTTTTTTCCCACTGGTTGAGAACACAGAGGGTTCCCTAAACTCATTAGTGGCACGGAAATTTGTCATCCCCATTGTCTATCACTATCTTGGCAAGCTGATCTGATGACCCAAACTCTTCCCAGCATAATCCATCTAAGTTGTCTTTTTCCAAAGGGAAACATCACTTTTATTAGAGAACAGAAGTGATAGATGACACTGGGATTACAGAACCTTTTTTCCTTCATTGCCAGAAAAAGACTAAGCAGTGACACCAGTTCAAGTGTTTCTCAGGTAAGTGGTTGTCACCATGGTTATGCATGAAAGTCAATATCCACTTTTAGCTTTTGACCTTTTCATTCAAAATTTGAATTTTAATAACAAAAATCCTGAGCATTTAGAAGGGAATGTGACTTCTATCAATGAACAAATATTATTGCATAATATATTTAATATCTAATGACTCAGGATTCAGCAAAGAAATGGGTTTTGTGTTTTCCTACTCTCTGTTTTGAAGAAGGAAATGCAGTGAATATGACATTTATCTATTGCCACTTGGTAAAGAGAAAGAGAAGTCAGGCTGGCCTGAAGGAAAATTTAACAGTGAATCAGAAATGCCAAATTTTAGAGGAAATAGTATTGTTTCAGAGGCGACTTCCATGTTGCATCTCTTCGCCCAGCAAAGTTAAGGAAATCTCAGGAAAACTTTGATAAGAGCAGAGGGATTACCTCAACAGTCATTGCATTATCTGAAAGAGACTGAATTAGTCTGTGAAGCAGATTATAATATTGCCATTTAAAATGTAAAATTCTGGCATTGATATAATTACACACAGAATGGGTGCTGTCTCTCTGTCAGCAGGCAGGAGTAACTCAAAGGACCAAGTCCATAAGAATATCTGTCCGTGACCACCGTGTCCCAAATTCCATCAATTTTGCAGCTCAGACTTTCAGCTCTCTTCACATTATTACCATTCATCTTACTGTAAGTGCCATTTATCTTATTTTTGCTGTCTCAGATAGATGAGAATTACTTCCTGTTCCTATGAGCTTCCTTAAGACGAAAGAGAAGGCAAAAGGAATATTTTTAAAATTCTTTCTGTGAACTTGCCAGCATGTCTTCTGTGTATTTATTTCAGTTGAATGATTCTTGGAAGCCATGAACAGAAACTATCTCACCACAATGCTGATGTCTGAAACTGAGCCAGCCAGTGACCAGGGTGGGCACCTTCAGGGAGCGTGTCAGCTCATCTCTCAATTTTGGACATTGACTATAGGAAAAGACTACTCACATCCTAATACAGTCATTTCCCTCTTTGGGTTCTGAAGAGAATGTTTTGGCTTCTGAAAAGAACTCAAGATATACAGAATGTGTGTGTCTGTGTGTCTGTGTCTGTGTATCTGAATTTGAAGAAAAGTCCTGTGCCATGAACATAACAAAGTAGAAACGTTCTAGAGTTTAGGATGATATTACAGAATGTGTTGTCTAAACAGTTTTCACCCTTTGCATTTTTTTTCTTCTCCTTTTTTTTTTTAAAAAATATTTCTGCACTTAAACCAAGAATTTCATTTTCTCACGTTTTTGTGAGAGTCAAAATAAAAATACTTTAACTGGTAACTAAAAGAAAATCAAACTGTTTCATCAAAGGTAGAGTTTTCTTGCCTGAATTTCTATTTCCTACAGATCCATACTAACTATAGCCTATACATGGCATTCTTAAGGTCAGAAGAGAAGACAACACTGAGGTCTTCCCTGAAAAGGAAATGGAAACTCATCTCAAAGAATTTGTTTCCTGAGTATTTTGTTCAAGGTAACTCAAACTGCTGAAACAAGTTCTGACAGTTAATTGCAGATTTTACAGCTGGTGAACATGTGAAGTAGCTCTGAGCCCTATACGTTGATCTTTGCATTCCTACTGTGTTCAGATATCCTGCAGGCACTCAAACAGAAAGATCAGCTCTGTTTTTAAACTTTATTTCAGTTTCACATGATGTGTTTGAATCCTTGTACCTTGCATAAATGGAGATCTTGACTGCATGGTTTGATTTCTCCACTGTGCTCCGTACTGTTGCTGTACACTGAGAGCAGAGCTTCATCTGTCTCAGCAAAAACTCCTGTTCTGTTTAACATGGTATGGGGTCACTCAAAACACAACTGAGAGCTTTGAAAGTCTTGTCCTGAGGCTGCCACCATCTTGGCATGGCACCAAGATCTTTGAGAACAACTACTGAGTGTGTACCAGTTCTACATGCAGTAACCTTAAAAGGAAATCAATCCTGGTGCACCTAGGGCATAAATGTTTAATACCTTTTATCTTATCTCTTTAAAGCACTTTTAATTAAAAACTGTGACATTTTTCTTTTTCCTCCTTGTAGAAACCTGGAGAGGGCAGGAGTTACAATAATGCAGTGTAAAAACGTTATCTTTGGCATTTTTAGAACAGCATCATATATTGCTTGCTAATTGGAACAGAATATTTTTAGAGCATCTTAAATTTGTTCTTCTTTCATAATATTCCCCAAAGAAACATAACAGAAGTAAAGGTAAAAACCAAGTTGTACTTCTAGATGAAGAGTCCATTAGCTCTTCCATAGATAATAGCATTAAAGGCCAAGACCTTTCCTTTTTTAAAGCAATATGCAGTCATCTGCTGATCTTGCCTTAGCAGCAATCAAAATGATTTTGTAGATGATAGCAAATTTTAATTTTTAATGAGGCTTCAAACTGCTGCCATAATTTTTTTTCATATTTATACCAGCAGGCAATTCTATAACTGAGACAGGTTTTATTAAACTTGTTCTGTGTTTAACAAAACAAAAAGCAACTGAAAATAACAGCAAAAACTCCAGCTCCTTCAATGCCAGATGCGAACAGATTATTTTTCTTCCAGGAAATGATTGTGTCAAAATGAAAAAGAAATGGGATTATGTGAAAACCCCTGTTTACATGTGTTAAGAGTTTTTGTTGCCATATGAAGACACTTTAAACTGTAAAATCCTAAGGAATAATCAGGGATATATTTTTGTCTCACTCTGTTCCTATCTCATTGATGGGAAAGCCAATTGTAGATCAAATTGGCTTTGTATGACTTTTTGATAGATAAAGCATGCCTTTGGAGCTATTCTTCCAGGTAATATCTGAATTTTCAAGGATCCATATGCCTTCTGTTGGCAGCAGGTGTTTCAAAAAGAAGTTTATGAACACATTTTTGGGCTGCTTTGCAATGCAGACTCAGGGGGCTTCAGGCAACAAACCAGTGTGTGACATACTCTTCCTTTTTGTTATTTCCTTTTTGCTGTAATGCAGCAAAACTGCACCAAATAAGGTCTTTATATCTGTATTGATCTTGAAATAGCTCATATAGGAAGTTGATTATTCAATCACAATAAAAACCTATGTATTTGATTGCTTTACGATGGGTTTTTTTTCCTTACTTTGTTTTCCATGCAGAAGTAACTTTTTTTACAAAAACTTCCTCAATATTTTTATAGATATTCTGAGCTCTTTTCCCCTCCCCCTACACCTATTTCTCTCCCACTCTGTTATGCCCCCTTTGATTTCAAATTTTTAACTAGAATACAAACACTTCCTCTACTGCTGAAATGCGTTATTAAAAAAAAAAAAAAAAAAAAAAAAAAGGCAGCAGCATCTGTTCCAATTACCTTCCTATTCAAAGGGCTGTGATTGACTTGAAACAGTTTCCCCAGAGAAAAAGATGCCTTGATTTCTGGACTGAAACTGTACTTTGTGATAGAAATACTTGCAAAAGAACCTCAGTGTTTAAATCTTACAATTTCTGTGAATGCTTTATTTGTAACCTGAGGTTTCTTTCCTCATTGTAAGGCAGAAATGTGGTGCATAAAGCTTTTTCAAATATAGGCAACAAGAATTAGGGCAAAACACTGCTGCAGAACAACACAGCAGGAACCACAAATCAGTAGCACAGATAAATACAAAAAAACCCCTTGTTTAATTATAAGATATCCACTGCAGACTGATAAATTATTACTGCTCATTATTGCTGCTTTATAACATATCCAAGTGGATTCCAAAATTCCAGGAGTGGAACTAGGTCTTCTCATGACAAATGCTTCAAAGATGTGTAATAAATATTTATCTAATCTTCAAAACCTCCCAAAGGTTATTCATCCCATGTACCACAAATGCTCATCCATTACAAAACTCCATTTGTTGCACTCTGGGGATGCTTGATCTTCTCCGTCAACTTTGCAGAGAATCCCTTTGACTAGGTTGCAAACACTTTTATAATTAAAATTAGGTGAGATGAGTCCCACATGAAATAAATGCAGATAAATGGCCTATATTTAAATCAAAATATTATGTGCCTAATTAAGCTATAAAATCTATGATGGAGTTTACTATCAAAACAGTGGTGAATTATTCAAGCCATCTACTCTCCCAGTGGAGGCAAGAGGTACCAATATTAAATATGTTCTCTCAGTGTCACAAAGAAGGCCAGAAATACTTCATTAATGCAAGAATCTTAGGATGCTGAATGAAGTTTTCAAGTTGGAGAGAGGCAGTCACAAAAACTAAATCCAGCCCCACATCTTCTTTAGTCTCCCACAATAGCCAGTGGAATGAAATGATCCTCCAGAGACTAAGATGTTGATTTAGGTGCCTGTTCTAAATTGCTCTCTCCATCAGGTGCAGCAGAAGCTTGCAAGAGATTAGTCTCACTCAGCTAAGGTCAACCTCCTGCATACCTGTTGTGCAAAAGGCAGGATAAAGCCTTCATCTTAGACAAGAAAATGTGTAATGGTGCCATCATTTTGATGCCAGCTGCACAGAAACCTGTGTTTCACTGGACACTGATATTAAAGGTGCCTACAGATCTCCTAGCTCTCCAATTCTTTTTCACAAGGAATGTGCATTTTGGTACAGCTGCTATACTTGTTCAGCACATGTGCTTTCACAGGTAAAATGCCCTGTGTCTAGACCATGTTGGTGACTGTACTTTTTGCAGTTTAATGATAATGTTGATTTCTCTTTGTAGAGCATTCTGGACAATCTCAATGTGGCCCAAAGTTCCACAAGCAGAAAAACATTATTTTACTGCTTTGTCTTCAGGAGATGCACAAGGATGTAAAGAGCAGTTCTTTGACAATACATCAACAGAGTTAACACAAGAAAAGAAAGAAATGTCATCCAGGGAAAAGCTCAATAAATGGGACCTTGAGAACCTCAGAATGTTCAACAAGGCTAGCTAGAAGGTGCTGCACCTGGGCAAGGGCAATCTGAGATCTGAGTAAAGACTGGGAGAAGAATACTTTGAAAGCCCTGTGGAGAAGGACTTGGAGGCTGTCATGGATGAAAAGCTGAACATGAGTCAACAGTGTGTGCTCACAGCCCAGACAGCCAACCTCATCTTCAGTGGCACCTGAAGGAGCGTGGGCAGCAGGGGAGGGAGGGGAGTCTGTCCTTCTGCTCTGCTCTGTGAGACCCCACCTGCAGGGCTGTGTCCATCTCTGGGGTCCAAGCACAAGGAGAATATGGATCTGTTGGAGTGTGTCCAGAAGATGATCAGAGGGTTGAAACACCTCTTCTATGAAGATAGGCTGAGATAGTTAGGGCTGTTAGGACAGGAAAAGAGAAGAATGGTCTGGGCAGAACTTATTGAGATCTTGCAGTACTTAAACAGCCTTATTAAAAAGAGGTAGCATGACTTTTAAAGTGAGCAGATAGTGACAGGACAATGGAGTGGTTTTAAACTAAAAGAGTAGAAATTTAGATTAGATGTTGGGATTGAATTTTTTACTGTGAGGGTAGTGAGGCACTGGAACAGGTTACTCAGAGAAGTTTTAGATGCTCCATCCCTAGAAGTGTTCAAGATCATGATGGAATGGGGCTCTGAACAACCTGGTCTATTGGGTGGCGTCCTTGCCCATGGCAAATTATTTTAAGGTCTCTTCCAACCAAAGCCATTCCTTGGCTCCATGAATAAATGTACTCTTGTTTGCAAGGTTAGCTTACATGAGAAGGAGATTCTGCTGAAGATGCACATTTCAACATTATTTATAGGCAGTGTGGAATTCAATTAATGACATCTGAAGGATCAGATGAATATTTTTTCTTTTTAAAAATACTTCTATAGGAGAGCAAATCTGAACCATGATCTACATGAACCCCAGACTATTTTTTTTTCCATTTTCATTCAGGTCAGCTGGAAAAAAAATTCTGCTCTCTGCAGATTTCTCTGATTTCCCTGTCAACATTTAAGGTTCAGGATCATTGGGAGGTATCAAACTGTGTAGTCCAAATAACATATAAATAGCCCTGCTTCAGTTTTATTCCAGTTTGGAAATATCTTAGAACATCTAAGCATCTCCATATTACAAGCTTTTGCAAGTTGACAGAATACAACTAGAAATCTTTCTGAAATTGTTTTTTCTCAATGAACTCTGGCTGTTCCTTTGAATGGCTTACTGGTAAGCACAACCTTAATGCAGAAGGGTGCTTGATCACTTCTAATCAGTTTTGTCCAATAAGCATTTTTCCACTTAAGCCCATACAAGGGCTACCAGCATTGTCAGAGAAGGAAGATTATTGATTTATACCCTTCTATAGAATGGGAACTATGTAAGAGAAAGGAATTGATGGGAATTTGGCTATGGATCTTGCAGCTTGCCAGCATGCATGTTCAGATGAGGCAGGGGAAGGAAGGATCTGCTCCAGAGGACCTGCAGGTCAAAACTTTTGCCACCTACCAGCTTGCACCCAAGTCTGAGCTTCAGGCAACATTTCTAAATATTGCTCATTAATCCAGCAGGATTGATGCCTCAGAGCAGACCATCAGTGGTGAGAATAAATTACTGCAGGAATGTTGTGCTAAAGGTGTGCTAAATAGCAAAATTATATGGTCAAATCCAAAAAATGGTGCCAAGGCTGCATGTCCATATGAAACTTAACGTGAATGCCTATGTGAATGTTCATTATAAAGCCACAACTAGTGACACATTCATCTACTCTTTCACACAAAGAAAATAGCTTATCACTCTGCTTTTCCTACAACTTTTACTTTCTATATATAGCATTTTGAAATTGTGTGCACTGTTTCTCTGCCTTACTGACAGGCTAATTTGATTGGAACAGAAGCTTCCATAAATAACAATTGTAACTAGGTTACCACACTATGGCCCATTTATCCTCTTTAGCAAAGCAATCCAATAAGCCAGAAGAGCTCAAGAATTTCCTTACTTTTTCTAAACAATCACAGTTACTGATTTTTTAAAGTGAGCAGGAACTGGAAGAAGAAAATTAAGGAATTGAACAATGAAAACTATCCATTTAAGAACATTAAAGAATAATAATTTATCTCTGATTCTTTTACAGCTTACTAATTGTCCCTTTTATCCTTTTTTTTTTTTTTTTTTCCCGATCGTTTCAGGAGATGATAACAGAAATTATAGATCAAACTTAGAAATTTTCCTTTTCCTTTGAGGGACTTTGTACTAGGTTCAGAGAACACAAATAGCTATGCTAAAAAATTCTGTTAGTTTCTTCATTTGTGCTCAAATAACCTTTTCTGCAATAGATTTCTTGTATTTTGCAGCTGACAATACCAGAAAGTTTAAGTGAGTTTAGGAGAAGTTGCATCTTCTCTTCTGCTCTGACTCTCAACAAGACCAAACCTCTGAAACAGAGAGTAAAGGTGAATTAAATGACCTTGGTGAAAACCAAGATTAATGTAAACTCCAATGCCCATGTATTTTGTACTTTAAGACTGAAACCCATAATCTGAATTTAGACCTCTAAATCTGCTGGTTCTTTTGCAATCATATAATCACTGGGAATACAGAAGCACATTTAGCATACAGTCTGTCTGTTTCACAGAGAGATCTTAGAAGTAGGCGAATCATGACCTCAAAATAACTATTTCTTTTCACTGATTTATAAAAAAAGCCTGAAGGGCCTACTGAAGATGGAGATACCTATGATTCTATCCAACATAGCATATGATTTTAGGAGAATAGGAACAATATTTTGAAGAAACTAAATTTAATATACTCTACAATATTCCTCTCAGCCCAAGGATGTAATTCTTAAAAGATGTTAAAACTCATATCCAGACTTTTAGATAACACAAATATTTCCTTAGTGTCTCAGGTTTTGAAAACTTAGGTTACCTTAAAGCCTTTTCTTTCGAGGCAGAACAATCCCAATTCTCTCAGCCTTTCCTCAATTGAGGAGTGCTCCATCTATGCTGTCATCTTGGTGCCCCTCCTCTGGACTCACTCCAACAAGTCCCTTGCTGAGGACCCCAGAGCTGGATGCAGTATCCAGGTGGGGTCTTACAAGGGCACAGTAGAATGGCAGATTCACCTGCCTCACAACAGAATCACTGCTTCTGTGTCCAATCTAAGTATCTGCATGAATCTTCTCCCTAATAAACGCCATGGAATTATCTCCACTAATTCCTGTAATGATCCAGGCAATTTCTGCTTGACCTGAAATACACGTCTTAGAAAGATTCTAATGCTTTACTTGGGTCAGAGGTTTCAAGTGATGGAAAATGCATTCCAGGCATGTTGTCCTGACCTCTGTCACTAAACTTGTACAGTGCATTTCTAGTTTAATTTTGTTGAGCTTTGACTTTCAGTCACCACATCGCACCATCTACTTGTCTGGCAGATTAAAGAGCTTTGCACTGTTAGAAGTTGTCTCTCTGTGCAGATATTTTTAAATGTGGTCAAGTTACCTCTTAACCTCTTTTTCTCAAATTATTTTTACATTTAAGAAGAAAAAAAAAAAAAAAAAAGATGAAAGAAAGTCACATTTAGCAAGTAGGTTCATCTGGACATGTTCTGTTAGAAATCAATATTTCAGCTGTGTGGACCTGAACAAGGAGCATGTCTATTAATGATTTGCAGGGTATGGTTTCCAGGAAACTCTGTGAACATCAAATGATCATCCTACTACTTTTGTTGATGCTAGTTGAGTGGGTATCACCTGCCCTCTACTGAGGGCAGGGTTACTGCTGGCTGAATCAAATGTAGAGCAGCAGCTGAAGCTTTTCTAGCCAAAGGAAGGGAACAAACTGCATTGATTTTTAAAGATAAAGAACTAACAGTGGGATTCAAACTGTCCACTTTCTCTTTTATTTTGAAACTTAAATTTTAGCACCTCTTTTAAGTAATTTAAGGATTTTTTTTCATGTTTTATGATTAATCTGGGTCAAAAAATGTTTCACTTCCATTTTTTTAAATGGCATGGTAGTAAGCAATCAGGCTTTCTCTGCCACTGATTAAAAAATATTGCTTGGTTAGCAAGCATCCCAGGAAAACTGTAGCACTTTTAACTTACTGCTGTAAACATTCTTCTAATTAATTGAATCAAAGAAGTAGTTAGTCACTACTGGAACTGCAATACACATGTCCAGTTATCCAAGCCTAGTTGTTGTTAGGAATGGTCTTAATTGTTTGTGGCAGCCACAATTCTGCTCAGCTTGCCCTGAATATGATATCACTGAAAACTCAGTTCTGAGCCATTTTCCATCCTAATCAGCATTTCCCATGGCCCTGCTGTCAGCATGGCCCTCTGACTCCAAGGAACTTGCAGCTTTTTTTAAATGGCCTGAACTGATTCAAACAAACAAGGTTTGGAAGAGAGTTAAAGCAGTAATTTATGTATTATCTAGTTCACTTCTCATGGTGGAGCTACTACAGGCTTCCAGCTCAAACACAGCACATCCTACCCCACGTTAGTCAGAGATATGGAATTTAGAAAGCCCATTGTACTGGTCATTCCCTCAATACAGGTCTTCCTCTAAGTGCCTTGCAGCCATTTGGGAAGAGCTCTGCATTTACTTTAAGTGTGTAAACTGCTAAACCAAGAAAAAACAAACAGTGACAAGTTTGTGAGCTGGACGTAATGATAAAGGATTTCGAGAGGTTCCTAAAAGGGACTTGGATATATCAGAGGATTTCCACAAAGGCAGGGTGGGCGAATATTTTCTGCACCCATGGAGACAGCCAAATGTAGGCAAGTTACAACCCAATCCCATCAGTGTGATGGCTTGCCCCACAAATTTCTGCCCCTCTTCCCAACTCTAATCTGTTCCTTTCTATTTCACAAAAAAAAACTTTGTGCATAATTCCTTGCCCAAACCCTATGTTTGTACATTCATCTTCTCTAAAAAAAGATATCTCTTTCCTGTGTTATAGACCAAATCTTACTGATACCTGCAGTGCAGTTCTCACCAATTTAGGAAAGCAGCATGTCATTTTTATGTTACAGTGAGCAGAATAGCAATGAGCAAGAATTGAAAATTGTTATTGAAGAAATTCTGTATGTTTAAAGATCCCCTGAGATTCACAGAGCAGATGTGAGTAGAAAGGGGAAGCACTCCGAAATTCTCCCCACCAGACTTTTCCCCTAGAACAGGTAGCCAAGACTTTTCAAACTTTCCAGTCTCTTGGGGTACTTTTGTTCTTGATGTCACATAGAAACTCTAGCAAATGGCAAAGGACTAAAGATGACTGGAAAATGAAATTTTCTTCATGAAAAATTATTTATTACTTGGGTCACATTGGGAGTTTTCAGGAAATAAAATGAGCTTCTGAAAATCAGGAACAAATCTTTCCTGAAAGGAAAAATTCACAAGATTTCTGTTTTCTGGGAATTAAGAGGTAATTTTCCCATGTATCCTGTCTGTCTGAATCTGCTAACTCTCTACCTGAAGCTCCAGGGAGCAAATGTCAGAGAAGCCAAAGGAGCCAAACTGATGAGAAATATTAGGCTGCATCAGCTCCCAGTTGATCATCTAATGGAATCCAGCCCTAACCGTTCCAGCCTATGCAAAAGTATGAAGACAGGGTCTCTGCTTGCACTATTGTTTTACCACAGAAACATCTTTTTTCCTCATTTGAAGAAAATTTTTAAATACGTTAGGTTCAAATGCACTTCCTGAGGAAGCAGGGATCATTTAAAACTGAGGCTGTTGTGGTCTAACAAGAAACTTGCTAGTGCAGCTTTATACAGCTGCACAAGTTACTGCTGATAGAACTAATCAGCCTTTAAAATACTCATGGGATAAGCTTGGAGTGAACATTCAGGAGAACTGTGCTTTTCACACACAAAACTTTGCTTTTATCCAGAGGTTCTGGATCTGTGGTACCAAAAGACAAGAAAAGACTGATAGCACCCTGGACATACAATGGATTTGGTGCTTGTCTATGCTAATTCTTTGTTTGATGCCCATGACTGAGGCAGTTCCCCAGACAGGGACTTTATAAAGACCTGAAAACTGAGCAGGGCCCAGCCATATGTGTTTATATCTGTGTCAGTGACTTTCTGTGACTGGAGAGTCTGGTTCAGAGGAACAAGACAGTAATTTCCCATCTCCCTTTTAGGCAGTTTTCTATGTGAATGAATACATGGATTTTCACACGTGTTTAATTGAATTCCCACACATATCTTTGTTTATATTCCTGTATCTTTGTGCATATGTAAATATGATATGTATAAAAGCTTGTGAAAGTTCAAGATGATCAAATATCTCACTCTTCATGTGTTACAGATAGAGTGTGAAAGCAATCACTTTAAAAACAAAAACAAACAAAACCCCCAAAAAGTATGGGAAATAGATAGAATGAAGTAATGCCTGTTCTCTCTCCTTCGTTTCACAGCTGGCATTCTCAACATCTGTTACCCAGCTCCTACAGCTCTCTGTGTGACCAGGGGGAACTGGAAGGAAACACAGAAATAATGCAATATTTGAGCAGCCCATCTGGGTTAGGGAGTATGGGAAACCCACAAGAATTTGTTGCTCATGATGCTGGAGTGAGTTGGACCCCTACTCTCACAGGATACATGCTTGCATTAGCAAGGCTGTTGTGGAGTAGTTCATAGATTATGGTTAGAAACTGGAAATTACCTCATTCCCTACTTGAAAGTTAAAAGGAAGATTCATCATTGCTCTTAACCTTCCTACTGCTTCCATGCAAATCATTTTCACTTGGCTTTGTGAATGAGAGTAGTGTTGGGCACTGTAAGGATCTACTCTGATGTCTTTCTGCAAAAGCCATGAGAGGTAACCTCAAAAATATTAAGTCTATTATGAAGCTTATGTATCAGTTTTTCATAAGCCACTGAACTGGATAAAGCAACTGCCTTCTGTGGAAGACTAAGTTTCAGTCTCCAAGTGATAATTTTTTTTTTTTTTTTTTTTTTTTTTCGGATACCAAGCTGCATAATTTTCCAATCTGCTGTTTGGACTTTGAGCATAGTTTTTCTAATATACCATCTAGTAAACACCAGACAAGAGATTTCTTTCTTTGGTGCCCTTGAGATGATCTCAACTTTTATATATATATATTTTTTTTTGTCCATAAAATCCAAGCTAACAGTGCTATAAATGCTGAAAAATGTCATTTTTTTACCTTTGCTACCTGTTAAAATGCTGAGTGCACCACTCATCAAGGTGCTTCATTTATGTAACTATGCTAATTTTCTTCTGTCATTCTCCTCTTCATGTTGAAATGCAAAAAAGCTAAATTCATTAAGGCTTGTGAGGGGTTTTAATTTTGCTGGCTGGCACAAATTATAGAAAGGTAGTAAAATTATCTCCAGTAAAATTTGCAAAGGTGGAATTTGAAAGAAAATGTTCTCCAGAAAAAATATTCTTTGGATTTTAGCACATGTTGTATAATTCCATTAATGGTCACAAAGAATAATGAGAAAACTACCAGCACTATCTGACTCCAATTAGTTTTTCCCTTTGCCTCAGCCTCCCTGGGGCCAATACAGCTCTATCTGTTCTAAAGATAAACTATGTTGTTCAGTCCTCAGTGTTTTCAGGTGGACTTTAAGTCAGCATTCCCTTTGAATCATTGTGTGATGAATAAGCAGGGATTTAGCACTGACAAAAGGTTGAACTGATGGATTGCAGCTCCATCTATAGTCCCAGACCAGGATGGCTGTGGCTCCCAGGAGCTGGCAGGGCATCTGTCAGGGGAGGATCACTACACCTTTGCCCAGGTTTTAGGTACTGAAAAGGCAGGTGTGGAGGGCTGAAGTGTGTGCTGCCCTGCCCACCCGGAGCTGCAGTGCACCTGAAAGGTGTTTGCAAACAGCTCTTCTTGAGCACTGCTACTCAGTTATGGCAAGATGAAATCACTTATGTCTTGGCCTAATTTGGGTTTGCCAATTTTAATATATTCAATTTCTTTTAGAGGTAGGATTTAGGAGCAAAGACAAGGCAAATGTAAAACTTAAAAGGGTATATAGAAGAAATTTATTAGTAAAACAGAAAAAAACCCTAAGAAATTCAGAATAAGATTTCCAGATCATTCCCTCCTCCTCCCTCTCACCTTCTATATTTCTGAACTTCAGTCAGTTTTCCACTTAAATAATCATTTCAGTTCACTCTAGAGAGAAAAGTTCCTTTTTTGGTTTAAGCCTAGGGGGTTTCTTCACTTTCACAATTTGCATCCACCTGCAGAAATCTGCAAATTGTGGGACTTCCTCCCATCTTCACTGTCTTTCCAGAGCTGTGTTATGGGTTATGCCACACACCATGGGGATATTACTTTTAAGGGCAAGCTGTTCAAAGACAAAATTCTCTTCATCTCTTCTTCCATTAAACGTCTCTGTCCATCTTTCCAGTCTCTAGAACAGAGAGCCCCATTCCCTCAGAGCAAAGGATCTTTTTCCTCAAGCACTTCAACCCCCTCAAGTAGTTTTCCACAGTTTAAAGGAATTTCAGTGTAGTCCAGTCCCACCATAGCCCACAAAAAAGGTTTCTCAGCTACTTATCAGTGGCATCTCTTCAATCTCTTCCCATCTGGAAACTTGGCTTTCATTTCACTGACTTCAGTATATTCTCTGCTTTATTCCTCTCATTCAGAGGAGCTCAGGAGATCTGCAGTCTTATCTGAGCATTAGAAGGGTTAAAATTGCACCCAAGAGGTGAAGGGAGCCGGGCCATGCCATCCTGGAAACCGTGCCATGGCTTTTGGGCTGTGTGGAGGAGGCTGGATGAAACTGCAAAGTCCAGCAAGCAAATGCGGGCGGGGGCTCGGCTGGAACAGAGCCCAGCTGCATTTCCCCAAGCTGTGTGGGCGGCCGGGGGGCTTCTTCTCCCCCTGGACACTTCTAAGGGCAGGGCCCGGCTGAGCTGTGGCCATGCTGGAGGAAACTAGAATCTTAGCAAAGGCTTCCCTTTCCCCCCCTCCCATCAGGGCCCTGAGCTGAAAACAGGGATGCCTCGGTGTCTCCCCCACCCCTGCCCGGCCAGGCCGCATGGGGAGGGGCTGGCCAGGGCTGGGGCTGGGCCTCTTGTTACCTGCCTTCCCGACGGAAGTGAAAGAGGCAGGTTAACTTTACTGGTGTAATTTATGAAAGAAAAATAACTTTTTAATTGGTTATCCAGGCTGTCAACCACCAAATCAGCCCTCCAATTGGTCCCCTCAGCCCACAGAGGAAGCTCCACAGAGGAAACAGCCCTCCTCTCTTTCCAGGCTTCATGACCCTCCTCTCAGGTGATCCCTACATGCAAAACCAGCACAACTTATTACTTTATATCACTCTTCCAAGCTGTACACAAAACAGCTCAGGAGCAGCTCCATAGATTTATTCTATGCCGCATTGATAAGAGAGCTTCAGACATTTCAATTTAAGGAATTATTATCCTTATACTGTTCTAAGCATCCATTGCTGACCACTATCTGAGACAAGATACAGCTAGAAAAGTTGCTTAACCCAGTATGAAAGGTCTGAATAATCTGATCTCATAAAAAGTTGGTCTGAAATCCTGCAATAGTTTTGCATGAAAATTGAACAGTAGATTCTGATGTCAATTTTGCCTATTTAAAGTTGTTTAACTTTTAGATTCCCTAACAACCATACTATTGTGTTAGTCTTTATATTCTGGAAACCTTATTTAATATGTTCTGCCAAGTATGAGGTCTAAAATCAAACAACTGAAGCCTAATTGAACTAATGAAATAGTGTTCTAAAAATAAAAATAAATCAATAAAAAGGGAAAGTATTCAATTTCTCTGATTATTTTCTTCTAGACAGCAGAAGAGAAGAGCAATTTCAAAGCCAGCCAGTGGGGATTGCTCAGCCTCATGTGGCTGTTATGTTTTAGCCTGCTGCTACTAGAATTTTGGGAGGATGTCAGGTTTTTCTTAGTATTCCCCATTGGCAAAATTGAAGTCAAATCATTTATTTCAAGAAACGAACTAAGGCTAATGTTACTTTATTTCAAGCAACTACTATCTGATTCTAAATAAGTTGTAAAATACGGTACAGTAATAGCCCATATCTCTTTGAGTTGTAGAGGTGTAAATACAGAGGTTTTAGGTATCTGTACAGACAGTAAAATCTTTGCCCCACTCTGGTAAAGGGCACTACCCTCTCAATTTAATATCACCTACAGAGAAGAACTCTCCAAGAGAGGTTTTCAACTAAAGCTAAAGCTGCAAACTCAAAAGCAATATGTCAGGGGCTCCTTATATCAGTGACTTGCTGCAGGCATAGTTGGGGGGAAAGGGTAAAGACAGGGAGGTAAAGCCTCCTGGTTCACAAAAGGATTCCTTCTAAAGGGAAAGCTCATAGAAACGGGAGCCATAAACTTCTGCCTCTTCAGTGACCACGCCAACATTGACTCTCTTAAAATTATAAGAATTTTAATGATCAGAATAGGATTTGTTCAGAGTTTATGTATGAACTGAGAATTTGATATTTTGCTACCATGATATCAGGATTTCCAATATTAATAAATCTGGAAAACCCCCATGGTCTATCCTGTATTAGACTGCCTGCTATGCCTGAATCCTGCTTGTGTCACAGGGAATGTGAACAATCTCAGAAGTGCTGGATTTACCATGCACCTATGGAACACCTACACATGTATGTTTTGTACAAAATACCCATTTTTCCTGATGCTTAATTCTTCAGGCCATGGCATAGACCTAAAACATTAACCTACTGACCTCAGCATTCTTTACATTTACAAGAAAAAAGAATCACAGGATCATCTACGCTGGAAAGAACTTTTATGATCATCAGCTCAGCGAAGTTAAGCTAACACCATTAAACATTTTCTTAAGTACCACATCTACACAGCTCCTAAATACATCCAGGGATAGAGACTCAACTGCTTCCCTGTGCAGACTATTAAAGTGCTTGAAACCCTTTCAGTGAAGAAATGAGAATAATAGCAGCATCATTTATCTCTGTTGCACTGCCAATTTCCAAATAGTGGCATGGATCCATTTTAACCCCAACAGGATCATATAGATAAGTCAGGGAGTGCTTCCAGCATCTATTGCAAGGGAAGGGAAGGGAAGAGATCCCATTTACCTCCACTGCAGTATCAGGATAGATGATGCTTGAAGCTGAGGTTAACTAAAACTATAAATCTGGTCAGAGGATGAATCTCAGGGGGAGATACAAAGCAAGGTAGATTAGTCACAGGAGATCAGGACATTTTGTTTAAGGTTACATTATCGAAGTAGTAAATAAAAGCTGTTATCTGATGGTCCTGGTAGTGTGTGTGAAACCAATCCATTTCCCCACACTGAACACTCTCATAAACATTTATGGTCAATAAGCCATGGGTTTGGTGAAAAAGACAGTTCAGCTCTCATCACATGAGATCATCTTTTCTGGAAAACATCTATGATGTAGAGAGATTTTGTTTCTGATAGCATACCAAATATTCAGACAAAGGCCAGTGGCAGTATTTCTGGCCAAATCTTTTTGATTTGAACATCTTCCTCCCATTTTAGAATTTTTGAAAAGAAATGCACCCTTATTAGAGGGAAAATTTATTTTCATTTATTGAAATATATTAAAAAAATTCTAAGAGAATAAATGTATAAGTTACTGGGAGGAACCTAATTTATGTTTTAATTGTAAGCCAAGTAACTGTGACACCCTGCTTCTATTTTTTACAGTCAGGACCTCATTTTTTTTCCTGAAAAAATGGCTCTTTGCCAAAATTAAACTCTGCACTCTCTGCATTGCTCAGTTATATTTCAACCAGGAAAAAGGCAGATATGAGGCTAATGCCTTCTCCACTACTTAACCACTTTGAAAATAGGTGTGATCACTTGAAATCCCCTCAAGCGCACACAGAAAAGCCTGTGCATTCTGTGTGAGTGAGATGGGCAGTACTGCAGCAGCTATTGAAAGATGGAGGATGAAATGTTCCTGATGTAGGAATGCAATTTGGACAGGGATTCTGACATCTCCTGGACTCTGTCCCCCCATCACCTTTGGACTCTGAAGCTCAGCAACAAAACTATTTGCAGATCATTTAGGATCACTGAGCCACTCTCATTTTGGCTCTGCTTCCTGGAAGATTATTCCAGTATTTTGTTCTGTTCTCATTTCTGAAGGGATGTAGAACAGAATTGGACCCCTCATTCATGCACGTGTCTATTCCAAGGGCTGTAGCAAAACAAGCATGAAGATGTCATGACAAACAAGGGCAGATACACCAGGCAGAGGGTCACTAAGGTGATATCGAGCCAGTATTTCTCCCTGCACTGTCAGTTGCCTCAGTCAACATGAAATTACTTCTTCCAGAATAGATTGGATCAGCTGTCCTCTCTCTTTGGACTCTTCTAAACATTTCTATTTGCATTCCCTCTGGACGCACAAGTCAAAATAGATCATCACAAGTTTTCAAGCTGGATGCTTGCAAGACTGTCACACATCTGTGCTAAATTCCCTAAGAACAGAACTGACAAGATACCTGTTAGAAATCATTATCTGTGAGCCAAGGAGGAGATTTCAGTGTAGTTCTGCGTAAAGGCTTAGGGCAGTGTATAAGACTACAGGGAAACTAACAATTTTGGAGAATTGTGCTTCTAATCTGATTCTGGGGAATTATAATTTGACATTGCTTTGTTTTTTTATTCTCATAAAGGCACTTTTTTTCCCCTTGTCACAGTGAGGTCTTTCTACTATTCACATTTGAGACTTTACATGAGCCTTCATAATTGTTTTGTATAAAATACATTGATTTCTATCATCTTGTTTAATGATGTGGTACATTGTTTATAAGATAATGCAATGAACCCACTTTGAACTCATTCTGTTATCCCATAAGTAATGCAATAAACTGCTTAACAGGGCAATTAAATCAAGTGATTTCAGGTTAATGTTATTAGACAGTGTTCAAGAACATGCAACTTTTGTTTTGAGGATTGGCTTCCCTCTTAAATATTGGAAAATGTACTTTGCTAATGTTTTTGTTTGCATTCCCTAAGGTACTAATCATATTATTCATTGCTCAAGACCAGAAATATTATAGCAGCTTTCCAAAGAGAGGAGAGAGTTAGTGTAGCCTCTAGTAACTTGCAGCTAAGCAATGGATCTAATAACCTTGGAGAACTCCCCAGGGTATTATGCAGTGTTCAAAGCTCAGGAGAAAAAGACATTTCATTATACAGACAGTGGAAAATCAAATATATGAAAAAATATAAAGGTTAAATATATTACGTGTTGAAAAAAAAAAATCAGGCTGCCCAATCCATATATCATACATGATTTTAAGTTTTGAAATGGATCCTAATGATTCTTTTTTAGACAACACCACTTTTTTTTCCATATACGTTTTTTGGCCTACCCAAAATTCTAAGTCAAATAATCTGCACTGCACAGAATTACATTAGGAACCGTTCCAGTGAAATTAAATCTCTATTGTGTATCTTGACTCTACTGTAATGATTACTGCTCCACTGAGTATGTAATTTAAAGTCTCTTGTTAATAGATGAGGTGCTGAACACCAACAGCTAGCTCTTCTAAACTTCACAGTTGATGAACTATCTTGCTTACAGCTGTAGAAATCTACTTCCAATTGAACTTTCATGAGACAATACTGACATCTAACAGCAGGAATAATTCTCATTAAATATTATTCTATCACTTCAAATGAGGTCTCTTAGCTGACTTTTTTCTTTCTTAAGGTTTTCACAAAGAGTTGAGTATTCCAAAATGAAAAGCAACCGTTGACTTCTTACCGAGATTCAGATTTTCAAAATACGGCAAAAAAGACTCTTATAAGCAAAGGAGGTAAAAAACCTCCAAAAACAGCAGTTCAAAACAGTAGTTAAATCCATTGTGCTCTTAAAAAAAATATTTTTAACTTAAATAAATAATGAAAATAAATAAATAATTAAATAATAAAACAATTAAATAAGGATAAAATAATAAATATTGGATTTGTCTGCCCTTCTTTAAGCTGAACAGTCTCTGCTGTCTCTTCTTTTTCTCATAGGAAGGTTGCTCTAGTCCTTCAGTCATCTTGGTGGCTCTGCACTGGAATGTCTCTAGTATATTCCAGTCTTTTTTGTACTGGGAAACACCACACTGGCCTCAGCAGTGCTAAATAGAGAGAGAGGATTACCTCCTTCCATCAGCTGGCAATACTTCACCTAAAGTAGCCCAGGATTCCATTTACCTTCTTTGTGGCAAGGACCTACTGCTGGCTCGTGTTGGACTTGGTGTCCACCGGGACAAGCTGCTTTCCATTGGTTGCTGGGGTTGTTAGTCCCCACATGCAGGACATTTCACTTCTCCTTGCTGGATTTCATGAGGTTCCTGTCAGCTCATTCTTCCAGCCTCTTGTGGTCCCTCTGGATGTTCAATCCTCTTGTTTTTTGACATCAGCAATCCTGAAGAAGAGAGTTTGTGCCATCACTCAGATCATTAATGAAGGTGCTAAGAGGGACTGTATTCACTATGGACTCCTGGTGTATACTGCAGCTCCTGGTCTCCAACTAGACTTTATGTTACTCATCTCAGCTCTCTGGGTGGTTTCCACGTAGTTTTCAGTCTCCCTCAGTGTCTGCATGACCAGCCCATTTGTGAACACCTTGTCTATGAGATCTCATGGGAAGCAGTCTCAGGGGCCTCACTGCAGTCCAGGCAGACAATGTCCACTGCCCCTCCTTCATCTGCGAGGTCAGACATTTATCACACAAGTTTATCATGTTGGTCAAGCATGGCATCCCCTTGATGAATGAATGCTGACTATTGCTGATGATTTTCTTGTTCCTCTTGTGCATGAGAATAGTTTCCCAGCCTTCACCTTCCCAAGGGCAGAGGTGATGCTGACTATCCTATAGTTCTCTGGTTCCTTCTTCTTCCCTTTTTTAAAGATTAGAGTGATACTTTCCTCTAGACTTCAAACATTTCTCTCAGTCATCATGATTGATCAAAGATTGCTGAGAGTGACTTTGCAGTGACATCTGACAGCTCTCTCAACACTCATGTGTACGTCCTATCAGGGTCTATGAATTTATATATGCCCAAGTTGCTTAAGCATTCTGTAACCTTATTCATTTCCACTGAGCAATTTCCTCACTCCATCCTTTACATCTGGCCTTTGGGACCCAAAGCTCCTAGAGTGTGCCTCTGCTTGTAAAATCCAAGACAAAGAAGGCATTCAGCCATGTCTTGTCTAACAGGTCCCTCCTCTTCCTGAGCAATGGGCTCACAGTTTTCTTATTCTTTCTTTTGCCAACTATGCATTCGTAGAAGGTCGTCTTGTCTTTGACATCTCTGGGTACACACATATGGGCTTTAGCTTGCCTTAGTTTGTCCCTGGATTATGGATAATATTTCTGTATGCTTCCAGGCTACCTGTTCTTGCTTCCACCCTGTGTATACCTCCATCCTCTTTATGCTTTCATAACTTCATGCTGAGCTTTTTTGAATTCCATCCCGAAATATTTTACAGAGGTGACCTGATTCTTCAACAGTGCTGAGCACTCAACGACTTCTACTGACACACTTGGGAAACTAGGGTGATACACATTAGGGTGATACATCACATATGAGGAAAAATTCTTAAGTCCTAAACAATTGTTTAGCTCCACTGAGAAAATAAAAATTCAAATTTTTTTCTGTGATTTTGGATGTAATCTTAAACTGAATTTCATTAGGTTCAAACAACAACTTTTCCCATCCATATCAGCTAAACATTTGCTGCTTTTGAGTCCAGCTGTTGCTACTTGAACTATTTGTCTCAGGTGCATATTTTTTGATTTCTATTTCAGTGTGTAAATTGTTTGCATAAAATGATTAACATCCAAGCATCTGATCACTTCTTCATAAATCTTTGCTATGTGGTTCTCATAAACTCCTTTCAACCTGCTGCATAGATGTTTTATGAACAGCAAGAATTTTTCACATTTATATACATTTTTAACAAGCACTAAACAGACATTAATTAAGCAGGACAAAATTTTCAGAGCTGTCTAAAGAAGTTAAATCCTGAGGTCTCTTTGAAATCAGTCAGAGTAAGCATTTAATTTCCTTGTGGGAGTGCAGAAATCTCATTTGCAACTATAATGGCCTCAGTGATGGCAACTAGCACTCATCCTCTTAGACACAAACTGCTTGAAATACACAGCTAAGTAAATACCTTAGTTCATTTTCACTAAAGGGCACTACTAGCTTGGAAAGGTTCTGTCTAGCTGCAAGCATGACAGACAGGTTACATGTGCTGCTTGAACTCTCATGTCCATCAGGAGATGCAGGAAGTTATTTGACAAGGCTGAGATGAAACTCACTTGGATGCTGTGATCTGCTTCTCACCTTAAAAAGAGATAAAGGGGAGGCACTCCTTGGTGGCCACATGAATTTTCTAGACCTTAATTCAGAAAACTAGGTCTCCTGGAAACAGTGCCTGAAATCAAAAGAAAATTGAGGTTAGCCAAAGAGGTTAGAAATTCCACAAAGCAGAGCATGTCAGGTTCACCTAACAGCACAATGTATTTTTCATTTGTTTTTGTTTAGCACTGTTGCTGAACATCCTGAAAAATATTTTTTTGACTCTGCTGTACGTACATAGTATTTCCACACTTCAATTATTCTTTTTACCAAACCTGAAAAGTGTTATTTCCCTCTGCTTTATTTGACATAAAACTCAGCTACATCAGAAGGGCTGACTTTATTATTAAAGATTGCTTAAAAATTACAGCTTCTTTTTCATATAGGGACTACATTATATTGAATCCAATCTGTTACTTTTCCTCCATCTTTTTTCTTTTTTGAGATATCTATCTCTAGCATAATTAACTAGGTAGTTCTAAAATGTAATTTATATCAGGTAAATGGGTCTGAATTATGTTGTACTTAGAGAAGAGTGAAATGGGAAATGCAAATTTGAGTTCACATAAGTTTTTAAAAAGTGAGCACTAATCCTTCAGGGACTCAGGATTTGACAAAAGAATTACGTGAATGATGTATGCTCAGAGAGAGCAACGCTGATAAGGAGCTAAATCCTGATAGTTCTCAAGTGTGTGAGCAAAGTGAGCCTGATTTTTATTTATTCTCTCACTCCACACAAGGATGGAGAACTGGAGAGATTGACTCTAGACCACTTTTTTGCTCCTTACCTCTCAAGCCTAGTTATTGAGAGATTCACATGGAAGCAGCATCTTATCCAGCCATCATTTCCATAACACGTTTTCTGATTCTTCAATGTCTCTTACTGAGTTTCTGATCTTTGGACACAACTGTGTATTCCATGCACCAAGGTAACACTGGACCCTGCATTGCCATGGTCCCAGTCAGACCCCCATGCAGGAATCCCATCCTCCAGACATCTCTCTTCAGCTGTATATGACAGATATTCTTCATCTGGAGCCTGACACTCAGGGTTTGTCACTCTGTCTTAAGGTTCCTATCAGTTATAGAAATGAACTTTGTGCAGTTAAAGGTGAAGCTCAACCACACTGAAGTCATTATAGACATGTGGTAATGAGTGGAAATTGTATTAGATCACTGTTTCCAGAAACTGCTACAGCAAATCAACAAGGCTCTAAAAATATTCCTGCTGGGATTCTGGACAAAAAATTTTCATCCCTCCATATTCAATATGGACTGGAAGTGGAATCAAAATATTAAGAAAGAACCAAACTGCAAGATAAGGCAGCTTACCTTGGTCAGTATAGAAAAATGGAAGCTTAGAGCATTTTGATTGCTTTGCTCCCATAAATAAGTCATGAAAGAAAAAGAGGATTTTTTATGTTAAATGAAATTGTCCACATGACTGGAACCAACATTTGCCAAAAAATGTGAAGATGTGTAGTATGAATAATTTATGAGAAACTTTTCAAAAGAAGACATGAAAGCAAAAGCTCACTCTTCAGCACTTTGCAGAAAAGGATTATGTGACATGGCAGCAGTCTGTTACCAAGAAATGAGACAATTTGATCCAAAAGATCTGTTCTTGTCTGTCACTAAATTTAGGAGAATTTTAAGATGCCTTTCTTTGCTTTTTTTTTTTTTTTTTTTTTTTTTTTTTTTAGGAAGGTAACTGATCATCTGGAATTGTTTCCTCCTAGCTCTACAAAGCATGCTGTATTTATGTGCTTTGAAAGTCAAAAGCTATCACATAAAATAGGAACATCTCACAAATTGTCAGTGCTGGGATTTGCATATATTATTACCATACTTCCTAATTATTTCTGGTTCTATTTGCATAATGAAAAAGGGAATAGTTTCTTCTCAATAACAGTAAATATAAAACTGTGCCTGTCACTCCTCCATGGGGAAGGAACTTTAATTTTTTTGATCTAAAGCCTAAAGTTGAAAATTCAGAGAAAGCTAAATAAAAAAATAGGATAAAAAAAGAAAAATTATCCTACTTTTTCCTCTAATTTGCTTATCACAGATAAGTGATTCCTGTATTTTCTCAGATGAAGTGTCTAAATGACTAAATAAACATCTTTGCGAACTTTCAGGAAAGTAGATTCTTCAGTTCTATTTGCTTTTGTTTTACTATTAATGGGGCATGTCTGAGCTGAAAAGGTTGTGAAGATTTATGCATTGTGGTGACACTTTATCCTGGGCTCACTTAGAGAGAAGAAATATTTTATTGATTGCATATCTGTCTTTTATCAGAGGCCATCAGCCAGAACATCAAGCACACTCGCTTTAATGGCATAAAGTTCATTTGTTGGAGTTTGGTAGTGATCAGAATAAAAAAATATCAATTATACAAAACCTCCAGATATATCTGATGCTTTCTCATACTTAGCAGCTAAAAATCTAGAATTGATAGATTTGTGCTTGCAGTACTGTGGTGGGAGCCACAGACTGTGAGCTCAGTTCCCATCTCAGGCAGAGGATTTTTATGTGATACAAAGAAAATCACTCCAGGAGTATTAAGGAGCCACAGCACATTTTCATGCTATGTGTAAATGAGCCAGCTCTGAACAATATATCTGGACCAACTCCATGCAAAGGCAGTAGGCTGATTGAGAAAAGAACATCCAAGACAGTCCAATCAATTAATCTGAACTCTCAGGGAAGCTGTGCAGCCCAAGTGGACTGCTTTACTAACATCACTATGCACCTTCCAAATTTTGGAGCTAAGGAAAAAGCATGGCAAACTCCAGAGAGGGAAATCCTTACGGTTTTATGGCTTGCCATCTGCAGCCTCCCTCACAGGACAGTTTTGCAGGTATCTACAAGTTGTGCAAAGATTGAGTAACATAATATAAAAAGTTAATTTAAATAGACAGAAATGCTGAACCACAGGACTCCAAAACACACAAAAGTCTCTAAATACAATTTACTGTCCATTATCACCTGTCCTTCATTATCACTGGTACAAAAAATTACTTCTCCTTCAAAACAAAAAGGCTAACAAGTTAGCTGGCTTCGGGAGACAACTCAGCAGGAACATGAAGGCACCAACTAGGGAACAGAAAATCTTTTGAAACATATGGGAAAGGTAGTAAGAGGAAAGGGAATGACCATAATTGTGCAATCCATATTAAGCAAATGTGAAATCTGCCATCAAAACAATCCTGATATGAGCTGAAGGGTAAGGCTAAGGGTAACAGAGACAGGAGATCCTGGCAATGGAGATTACTGGCAAATGGATTTTGCTGAGTTATCACATAAAGAAGGATACAGGTATGTATTGGTGTTGGCTGATGCCTTCTGAGGATGGCCTGAAGCTTACCCCCATCACACTAACACAGAAAAGAGATGGTGAGAGTTTTTCTCAACCACTTGATTATATTATGAGCTGCTCCTCTGTGAAAATCTAAATTTTCTGTCATTCAGATGCTCAAGGATTGCCATTACACGTGTGATACTCCAGATTATGGACATGTGTAGAAAATTGATTAAATTTTTTCTTCTCTCAGTTCTGTAGAGAAAAGCATATTTAAAAGGGGCTGTAGTCAGGTTGTACCATATTGTGGCTTCTTTAGGTCTTCTAGCTAAGCAGATGAGAAACAAGAATAGAAAGAGAAAGAGAGCATAAGAAAAGAAAGCATAGCAGAAGAGTAAGATTTCTAGTTAAAAAGGAAATGTGAGGAGAGTGGGTACAATGGAATCCCTGAACAATCTAGCCTCAAAACCAGAAGTGATAGACAGAGAAATCACTCTACTAAGTAAAAAATAATTAGAATTTCCATGCAATATTGTTTTACTGAAACAAACCCTTCTTGTTTAGTGAAAGGCCTGCTGATAAACAAAAATAACAATTAATATTAATAAGTAATAGTACTAAGATTCTTATGTGTTGAGTATTATTCTACTCATGTATACAAAAAAGTAAATTCAAATGAAAAAATGCTAAAATAGCAATTCTTCTGAGAAAAGGTAATGTGAGAGAACATAAATATTTTCTTATTCATTGCTATATCAATAGGACCTGCACACTTATTATTTTTAGCTAAGCACTATTTTATAATCCTAAAGATGCATTAAAATTTTTTTAGATTTTTAAAAGAACTTCTTTTTGAGGTAAGTTGAGGATAGTAAAAAACAGTTTTTAAAAATATAGCATATGTTTTTAATTCATTGTTACTATGGGGGAGCATATTTGTTTTAAATGTCTCTCTTGCATGTACAAAGCAACAGAAGAATGCCAGAGTGAAGTATTAACTTGTTATAAGTTGCTACGCACAATAATCACAGTTTGCATCAGCCAAGAAATCATCCCATAGTTCGCTTTTAATTAGCAAAGAAAATGTTGAATTTTTATTTAGAGCATTACTACTCTCTTTGGATTCTTATGCCAAGCTTGGAGCATCATAATATGCTTTCTCATAACATTTTTAATGCTTCCTTTCACTTTCAGTGAGGTCAGAAACAAATATTGAGAAAAGCGGAGGGTCTTTTATTAGACTGATGATTTGAATTGCAACCAAGGTTGCAGAGGAGGGAAAGAAAAACCTAACTTGGGAGAAATTGCCAATCTGCCAATCCAACAATCAAGTACAGATGTATTTTACTTTTCTTCTGTAAAATGAATGTACTTTGCATGAAAAACAGTAAGGCAATACATTCAAATGCTTTATCCAGTCACACATATACTATTAACAAAAAGCAATACATAGAAAAATACTAGAATTGACCTAGAACAGAACTTCACTGTGAAGTATTTGGCAAAATATTGTAGCTTATATATACAGTGTACATGTATAAATTGCACATGCATATAGTATCACCCATCTCTTGACAAATGTCCAAGAATTGTCCTCGTTGCATTTAAACAGTGCAATAGTGGAGCAACATTATTTAAGCCATTTTCCAGGTAGCTAAACAGAAGAGAGCCTGGGAAGAGCAATTTATCAGACTTATTGAATTATTAGGATTTAAGTTCCCAGTGTCCTGATGTGTATAGTGTTCCCCAAACAGGGTCACACCCTGATCTGAGGACTGTCCAAACAAGCCCAAAAGGATTGCAGAGGGCAGGGATTTACTGTAGCACCTTTCTGTCACATAGACAGGGCTGCGCTTCTTGCAACAGATGTAGGGGTCACTCCTAAGACAGAAACCTTTCTTCTGTTTATCCTAGTGCTGAGCACAGCTCTGTTCTGCTTCAAAACACAGGAGTCAGGGGTTACCTAGCATCCCCTTTTAATGTAGCAGCCAACAGTCAGAGAACAACTTTTGAAGATAGAAAATTTAGGCCTGAGACTGTTGAAATCATCACCCAGGAGAGCACCAGGGATCTTGATCTGCGAGCCAGGTTGCTGCTCCGAGACTCTTGGGGATTCTGTCAGTAACACTTAATGCACAATGACAAACTTGAGACAACAGCCCAGTGTCTATCCCATGAGTGCCTTATCCAGGGTTAGGGAGTCATTTACCCACCTGAGATCCCTGGGTGTGACTCGGGGTACACAGAGGGACAGTAGAACTGGGGCCCTCCAGAATTCCAGTTGCTAATGTCACCAGGCAGCTGAAAGGGCTTTCCAAAATCGAAATTTGGAGCATAAACAGCTGAAAATTTCTTGGAAGCCTTATTTCCTAATTTCTTAAATTGTGGTTTGAATCTGACCTTTTGTTTAACAGGTATGACATCGTTCATCCCTGCACTTTGGTCTAACTGTCAGGAGGAGTTAATTGCAATCCATATGCTAAAGTTCACTTCTACAGGATCAAAATTTAATTATAACCCTTAAATTCTCTTCATCACATTTTCAGAGAATAGAGGTTTTAAAGACCCAATGGAAGAGGAGTGTATATTCAGCAAATCCTTTTTCCCTTGATGGTTAGGAATGGAAGGTAGCTCTGCTGTATGTACTGATTTGAGGATTTCCTGAAGTTTCTCTGAGTTTCATCTACTGTAAATCTTATAATAAAATGTGGTCTTTTGGAAGGACAGACTTGTTATCCATTAATTTTCATTCCAGACTCATGTGAATCAAACTTTTAGCTGCTGCTGCTCCAAGTGTCTCAAATGACAGTAAAATACCTACAGACAGATCTTCACCATAGGGTTTGATGTAGTCTTGTGGTAGCACCTATTAATACCATGCACTTTTCCAGCACCTTTTCCTCAAAAACTTCAAAGAACCAGCTGGCTCTGACCAGGCCTGTGAGATCAGTAAGGGATTTACATAGAAGACCCTTCTCAAAGTGTAAGCACATGCTGGGACACAGTGCTGAACATGAAAGAACAGTGCAACGTCACACGACTGTTTGCAGCGAGGTTTAAAAAGAGTAGGCTATCCTTTCGAATCCTGCGGGAGTCTGCTGGGAGAATGTGTGCAACTCAGCCTTTGAGCCTTCCCATGAAAGGCAAGGGATTTGTAATCCCTAAGGTAAATTAGTATAATGCCCTTGAATTCCAGTTGTTTCAGTGAAGCAGTAGCAGCAGACCAGCTGTCTTCCTCAGATCTAAAAGAAGGCTGAATTTTTTTTCAGAATTAAATTATACAGGTGCAGCTGGGGGAAGAGTATGACCTGTAATTGCTGTTATTGATTCATGAGCCAGGAAGATCATATTTTGGCTTTTAGCTTCCACAGTGGCAGTGGTTAGAAAAATGATCATTTTGCTTGTCTTCTGACCGTATCTGACATAACGTCAATAAGACAAAGTAAGCAGGGCACTCTGCAGTGCTGTTCTTTTCTCTGCAGACTCACTTCTCAGCACACGCATTTTAGAAATGCTTTGTTGTTTGGTTCATACAGATCAGCTGTAGCATCTCAAACTACAAACAGTGCCTTGTATTTTCCAAGTAAATGCAGGAAACCAGAATAAAAATCTGTATACAAGTATAGACTTGTTTTGATTTAATTTAATTACATTTAAACACTTCACTTAAAATTCAAAAAGTTCTGGTACTGATGTCTGAATAACTGCCCAACCTCTTGGGATATCAGACCAAAGGAGCTGGTTTCAACATTCAACACTTGACCTGAATAACTGGAAAAAAATCAAAACTCTTCCAGAAAATAGGGATGAAAACCCAAACGTAGAAATTAAATAGGACATACCTTTATCTCAATTGACACCACAAGATAGAATGCATTCCACCTGCAGAGTCACTCCATAGTGTGATTTCTTTCAATATTTGTGATTACTCAGGTTGTCTGGTCTGCATACGTTGGTGAAAGACATAAATTTTTTCCAGAGAGTATATGACTGTGATTTCCCCAAGAGAGGACAGAACAACAAGCATCTTGTCCTGTGACATCTTATTCACGAAATGTAAAGATTTGAATTCTATCCACCTTTTTTCTTTGCATTCATCAGAGGACTCACCACGACCTATTCCCTGTTGAACTTAAGGGTAGAGCAACACTGATCTTGGAGGACCTGCACTGGGTCACATAATCAAAATTTTGGTTCACTGTCTGTCACTAATTTTATTACCTAAAGAGAAGGAAAAATTTCTTTGCACTAGTGAACACACTACACATGAAGTAATGATCTTTATTTCATTGCTTGGCCTATATTATCATCATCAGCTTTAACCATCACAGAAAAATCAAAAGCACCACAAAATAAAATCAAAACCTGTCATCTTCAAATGTAAAAAAGATTTTAAAAAATTAAAAAATAAAAAAATTAAAAAAAAAAAAAAAGGAATGTGGGATCACTTCTTTCTTTTAAACCATCAGATAGGGAAAAATAGAAGTAGAAACAAGCCAAGTTCAACCTCCTGACAGAAAAGTATTAATTTTTTATTTCAGTGTAGAAGCACAAAAAGATCATGACCTGTAATAACAGACAAGATAGACAAAGTTCTTTCATATGTCTATTTTATTCTTGCAGGATTTTATGAAGAAAATTACTATTAATAACTTGGCAAGTAATAAAATCTGTAAAGGCAAAATTAGTCAACTCCACTAAAAGGCATTGAGGAATAGTATACTTCTGTAGTCTTTAATTCAAATGAAGTCACCCAACACTAGGGAAAACATACCTGAAATTACAAAATCACCATGGGGCAAAATAAATGGCAGTACAGAGAGCATAAACAGATGTGTCCCAAAGGTTGGAATAACTTAGCTGCATAAGGAGAAATTAGGGGACTTACTGTGAAAATTATGAAAGATATGGTGCACAGGGAAAATCATGGTTAAATTAAATTGGAAGTGAGTTTAGAACGACTAAAAGAGATATACATCTGTATGCAATCTGTATTCAGCAATTTGGGTTTTATTGTTGAAGGAGGTATTTGATTTAAATACTGTGGCAGAATTTCCAAAGGGTTGGATAATTTTATGATCACTAATAACATTTGTCATTATCTATGTTGCAATTATGATAAGGATAATCAACTCTCATGCTATAGGGCATAAAGTTATCACCAATGGGACCTGAGATTTTTTTTCCTACCTATTAGGTTTCTGTTTAGATTTTTCTTGTTCACTTTTGCTAGTCAGTTCAGTGAAGTATCCTCCAACACACTCAGTTCAATTCCTGTTGCTTCAAAGGGACCTTATATAGATTGTGCAGGTGTGATTTTTATCCTGCTAGGCTGAAAGCCCTTCTTTTGGAGGTGAGGGAATCTCTTTTACTGCAAAACAAAAGATGAATACAGGACTGTCATCAAAATTAATTAATAGCTAATACCTTGTCTGTATGCATTCATTTGCTAGATTAAATGGGTCTTGGGGTCTGAATGAGGCTGAAGGGAGTCAATTCATAGACAACATTGATCAGTTCATGCTCCTCCAGGAGAATCATCTTAATTGAGCAGGAGAAATTTGTCTTGGATCAATACCTTGCTGGCAATGACAGTTTGATGGTGGAAAGATAATTTGAACTGACAAAACTTAAGAGATTATATTTGATAGCATATTGATATCAGTACCTCAGAAACTGTGAAGAAGCAAAAACATGGAAATAAAGGAAGAGTAGCTGTTAAATGCCTTACTACCCCTTCTGAACCTCTCCCACTTTATAATACACAAAGTTTCATTTCAAGACCTTGTTTTATCCCTGCTGAATCAATGTAACCTGTGCTTGTGAGAATTCTGGCCTCAACATTCCTTGAAAATAAGGCTAATGTGAAAATTGTAAAATTTTTGAATTCTTCTGGAAGCTTTTTGTACTTCTAGATGAAAGTCTATTTATTTTTGAAGTTTTTTAATTTGAGAAGGAAGTAATTGCTTTCCAAAAACTTCAAATTTTTCAAGTGCTTAGATCTAAACTATAGATTAAGGGGAATTTATAAGAACAAAAGACTGCTTTGCCATTCCCTTTTAAAACATGTTTATGATGACAGAAACTAATTTAAATTAAGTTTTAAAAGAACAAGAAGAAAGTATAACTATAGTTAGTCACGTTTGCCTTCAACAAAAAGTAAACTGTTCTTTTCTCTAGTCCACTGAATATTCTGTAGGTGGAGCAATAAAAACTCTCTGCACAGGTCTTGCTTCTGACATTTCTGTTAGACATCTGTTGAAGGATTAAATTCAATTCCAGGTTCAAACAATAACTAAGTAGAACCTGGAACATATATACCTTATCCCTCATCATATTACAGACAGACTGGGTAGCCTGGAGGCCAACATTTGGTAGGACACATTTGGTTTGTGATTATTTCATCTTGAGATGAATATTCAAATAATTATTTGCACATTTAACGTGGCTCCATTTTGCAGGGGGAGTTTGATTTGTTTGCCTACATGCAGCACAGCCAGCTCAATCTTCAGCTATCATACAGCTGTGGGTCCTGTGTCACCCCACTCAACCCCATGCCTCTGCCAAAGGCAGCCCACAGATTCCCAAATCACTTCAGATGCCCAATACAGAGAGAGACAGTAGAGGCTCAATGCTCTGTACATTTTTTATTAATTTAAATGGTTATTAGTCCTAGGACAGCTGCTACATTCAGAAAGCCCACAGTACCAGAGTGGAAAAATGGATATGCCCCTTGCAAACAGCCCTGCAAGAGACACTCCTTCAATATGGACAGAAGAAGGACATAAGAGCTTTGAATAAAGATTTACTTATGGAAAATAATAAAAGCTAACACAAATCCAAGGTTAACTGAAACATATAATTAAACTTCACATTTATTTTAATAAAATACAATATTGACTTTGCTCTTTAAAGTAGATTAGGTTGTTGACATTACAGCAGTACAATAAACAAGCACTAAGCTTTTTACTAGCAGAACAGAAAATTAAAGCTGGTTATGACAAGATGAATAAAATGAGTTTATTCAGGACTGTATAAATCATCAATAAGAATTCTTAATCACTTGCCTCCAAAAAGCTAGATTATTTGATCTCCAACAAAACTGGGGCTGTGTCAGCAAGTTGGATGCAAATCAAACAACATTCAGACATCTCAAAAATTCTGGAAGTATGTGTCTGGAATACAGATGAAGACCAGAAATTCAGAGAGGCCTTCTTAGGGTAGTAAAAAAAAATAAAGAAGAGCTCTTTATTTTTACACTGAGATGTGGTTATTGAAATTGGAGTCTCTCAACAGCATGGTGTATCACAGATAAAACACTTTCCCTGGTTTTCTAACCTTACTTTAAATGTATGCTTTTACAAAGACTTCCCTTTGTTTGATGCATGCTGAAAGCTATCCAAAGCTAAGCTGTTCATTTTGATGCTTAATCATATTGTATTACCTTTCACTAAAGAGCTACACAGTTCCTGAAAAACTTTACTATAATTTAAATCTTGCAAGCGACAATAGTACACTTTGATTCATGTGTTTTATATGCAAAGTCTTATTGTAATGTTTGTGATCAATAAAGGTGTTCACTCTGGCATGGAGTAAACTTGTCAACTGTTAATAGTTTACTATCTGTTTACCTACAACATAGTCTACTCCTGCCTCAATAAAATGGTTGTTCCTGATCTTTTCATAGCACATAAATAAGGATTAAAAACAAAATAAAAGTAACTATAAAAAAGTAATAAGAAGTTTATAACTTCAAAATCTATAATGCAGAATTAATATGGAGCAAGAACTTCACATCTACCTGTACATGGATGTGTTTCATAATGTATGATAAAAGCTGAGAAGTGAATCTGGAAAATGATCAGTCTATTTTTTTTCCCATGTAAGGGTTTATTTTTAAAGTACCAAGCTCAAACTCTTGCTTAAAGCTTTCATTATTTCAGAATGAATTTTAACATTTGCTTGTGGCTTACTGATCTAAAAAACCAGGAGGAAAAAGAAGGAAAAATCATGGAGATACTGTGCTGCCACAATCTTCCTCCTTTGAATCTGATTAGGATACAAATGAAGGATGCATGGAGGGGATTAAAGCTTCATAGTCTTCTCTAGCTTGTTGATCCCTTTCCATATTACTATGGCAGAGCTGCAAATAAAGCAGAAGTTTGGCCAGATTATCTCTTTACTCCAAAATACAAAATATATTGTTCAAGTGTTGGAAAAAGGATAAAAATAAGGCATGGGGGTAACATGGAAGATTAAACATTGCTAAAAGAAGACTTTGTCAGGTTAGACTGATAGACTATTTTCCTTCTCTGAACAAAAAAAAAAAAAACTTCTGAAGATTTGTACTTAGGTGAATCTTTTGATACAATAACACAGGAAAAATTATATTAGCTGGAGAAGGTAGAAATTGTAAAGTTAGAGAAGAGGTGAAAGTGCAAATAACAATTTGTTGTGTAAATGAGAATTGATTGTCCATGAAAGCAGAACTGTTTGTCAAGAGAAAGATTATCAGTAGAGTTCATCACAGTTTGGATTCAAGCCCTCCTTCAAATTATCATTTTTGAGCAAAATAAAAAACTGTAGATGCAATAATAGCTCAGAGTTGGAAGATATCTTTTTGTTCAGAGGCAAAGCATAATATCTCAAAGAAAGAAAGAAAACCTGGATGCTTCAAAGAAATGAACTAATCAACTTTCACTGTGAGCTGAAGGGTCATCACATAAGGCAAACAACACAGCAGGGGCAGTGAATTGCTGGCATGATGTTACCACTCAAACAGAGAAGGCATCCAGGGGTGAATCACCTGGAGAAGTGCCTCTGGAGAAAGTGTGTTTATACCATTGTAAAAGTGCTTGCTGAGAGCTCACCCAGCATCCAAAAAAATGCAATTACTTTTGACCATGTGGGATCACGGCCAGTAAAGTCATTGAAAGTAGTGGGATTTCCTTACCATGACAAGAGATTAAAGGAGCTCCTTTTCTTCAGCTTGGAAAACAAAAGCCTGGCCAGGGTGCAAATATCTGTGAAGGCAGAGACTCATCAGTTCATGAGAAAGCAGGCATAAACTGGCCATGAACACACTTATGCCTGAAAATAGAATGATGTTAAGCATCATGTTCTGGGAGAGTCTTTTGGCAGAGTAATGGGGACATAGGACTTCACTGAAGCAAATAGGACTGCCCAGGGGTCATATTCTGTGTCTGATCATCACATCATGGAGGTGATGTTGATGATTCTGGAGAGCTTTCTGTATGTTCTTAGCTGTAAAAAGAGCTCAAGAAAAGCTCATCAGGCTACAATGTCAGCCATCAAGGAACTACAGTGGTAAGAGGTAAACTGGAAGGGAATAATCTATTCCCCAAGTAAAACAAACAAAGAAAGAAACAAGCAAATCTAAGGGTTTTCCTAGTTTACTCTTGGGAATAAGGCAGAAGAGTTGAACACACACCCTGAGCAATGGAATCTACACTTACTTATTCTTGTATTTCATTCTCTTTGCCAAGCACAATTCCAAGATTAAATATAGGCTTCTCTGGGACCAAGGTTTTTGTGACCTTAAAGATTGTAAGTTCTCTCTCTGAAGAGATATCCATTGTCTAACTCAGTATGCAGTTTACATTTTAGCTTCTTACTAGAAAGGGCTTAGGTTAGAATTCAGATACTGATTTAAAATGCTGAAAAAATCAGTAGGAATTTTCCTATTAAAACTGTAAAAACAAAACAAACAAACAAACAAAAAAACCAAAAACAAACAAACAAACAAAAAAAAAAACAAAACAAAATGAAAAAACAAGTTAGCTCAATGACTTTGCTGAAGTAATTACCCAAATAAATAAATTCAGAGAAACTGGATTGTTTAGTTCTTGAAATAAACAGTAGGCCAATCCCTTGACAAACATTTTTAGTGGTGTAGTAGATCCTACACACTTAAGGTTAGAGATTGTATTTAAAGGCAAAAGAAGTTCAGGACAACCTACTGTGAGTGAAATATGATTCTGTCATTCAGTACTGCTGTTTTCTTGAAATGTTTTTGGGTCTGATGTGGAGACTGGCATCAAAATGCAGGTCAAAATATGTAGGGGTTTCAAATATGTGTTAGATATTGTTTTGGGCTGATTTCTTTTGACATCCAGCTGTGTTTGTGTTTGGGAGCAGTGTTTGAAATCAAGGGTCATCTCTGCAGGCAACTATGCTGGGAAAAATTACCTGGCACAGTAAACGGAAAGGGTTTGAGCGAAATACCATTCACAGCTGAATGGGAATGCTTCACTTACAACAGTGGGGAAGATTGTCATAGGAAAAAATATTTCTTAGCAGAATGTGTGACAAAGGAACTGTTTTACTTAGGATATTTATGGGTAATAATTTCATGTGCTTCCCCCACTCTCCTATTTGAAAAAAACCCAGATATACCGTGGTGCTGGCTGAGCAGAATTACTCTAAAAATATTAATTTCTTCTCCTTAAGCCCCTAGTGCTCCAAAGACTAATTTTTCTCAATGTTTCTAGAATTGATCACACGCTAGGAATTTAGATGACTACTTGGAGCATAAAAGACTAGATTTTTAATGGAGTTCAGTTATGAATAATAAAAGCTCTAGAAATTAGCAGAATACAATTCAAAACCCTAAACAAATTAAAGAATTTGCAAACTGATGGGAATTGTCTGTTTGCAGCTGTCTTGTGTGAACAAGGGTGTCATGGTGGGTTTGGTTTCTGTGTATTGCAATGAACAGAAAGGTACATTTCTTATGTTGTGCTTATATTAGGAAGTCACACTTTATGCTTTCCTTGTTGGGAGTAAGGTAATGACAAACCAGAGGTTATTCATCTTCCAACACCCAATAATACAGCAAGTCACACCCAAGCCCTGTTTACTGCCTCCTGAAGAGGAAGTGTTTTTAGAAATGCACAAAATCATACTGACATGAAGTGAGGGAGAACCTGGGACAAGTAACAGTCATTGAAAACTGATGACATACTGAGATCTGAACTTATAGTTCTCTTTATTGTTAGATATTAGTAACTACAATTAGAATTATTTATATACTTGCATATGAATTTCCATCACTTCTCTGCTTTCTGTGCAAGCCATATTACAGTGAGGGTGAGATGTATTTGAGAGTCACCCTGGCACCCTTTTAACCTCAAAGTGAGTAATAGGCTTGTTTAGGTAAAATGCCTCTGCTCCTCTTTAAGCACATAGACCAGGGTATGGCAAAATGTTCTGTAGAATTGTCTTTTTCTGCATTGATTAAAATTACTTTAGATGACAAGTGAAGATGTAGATCCTTGCATTCTGAGTATCTAAATTTGCTCAGATGAATCACATTTCCTTGGACAATGAAGTTTGTCTACTATATATATGTTTGCATAGCACCAGTATATAAAAAATGGGTAAATGGTAGCTCTGATCCCTCTGCCTAGCCACTTAAAGATGTTTATTGAAACACAGCAATTCTACTTGAGAACTGGAGTCATTGAGAATTAGGACAGTTCTCTGACTTCAGCACTAACCAGGTCCAGGTGCTTCTGGGAAACAAGCAAAACCATCAAGAAGCTGCCAACTGCAAAAGATGAGCTAAGAATTTCCTAATCACAGTTTGACTTAATTTCACCTTGCAATTGAAGCTTCTCCCTGGTTCAAAAGCTTGTTAGTTAGTTCCAAAAAATCTTATAATATATGTGAATATTCTTTCTTGCCCTATAAATGCACATTTTGTCTTGGACTTCAGGTAAATGCAAAGCTTCTGTAACAGCTTGCTATTACCAGTCACTGGGTACTTCACACAGAAATGAACATATCTAACCCATGTCTACTATACTGCCACATGGTAGCACACATATGTTTATAGAAACAATGCAAATAACAAGTGTCACTGTATCCATTTTGGCAGATGAGGATCAATTCATCAAGATGCTAAGCAAATTGATTCCACCACAGAACATCCTTTACACTAGTTCTTAAATCAGTGGTTTCCAGCCTTTGTCATTTGTAGTGTTTTCAGAAATACCACCTCTGAGACAAACAGGATTTATGGTCTCACATTTCTTTGCTGTTCTCTGAAGTCACTTTAGAAGTCACTGGTTTCTATAAGTGTTGGGTAGCACAGGTTGAAAGTCATTGTCTTAAATGAGGCAATCCTGCTTACCTTACCATACGGGTATGTGTTTAAGAAAGACAGCTCTTCCAGCACAAAACATTCTGAGCATTTATGTGTGTACAATGGCAGATACAATAAAGCCCCACTGTGTTTAGCGTGTATAGAAAGTTCTGCAAATCTATGTCATTTCTTCCCTATAATATTTTACAATTGAATAAGTACAGTCTATAGTGCATGTATTTAATCTGTTTCTTCATGTCAGCATCGGAAAAGCAGTCTGAACCACCAGTACAACACTTCCAGAGAAGAAATAGAAGTGAGATTTAAATGCATTTTGTCTTTCTTTTCTTTAATCTGAGGTGGCTGATGCCTATTGTCTGTGTAGTTTTCCTATTCATTAACATGTCAGTTGAATTTCATTTTTTGAATGCTAAGGAAGAATCTGGAGGCTTTTATTTTCTTATATTCATTCAATTAACCCTCCTTCTTAAATGCTAAGTTTAGAGCCTAAACTTCTCTCTCTACAGTGCATAAACAATTTAACATGTCCTCAATGTATCCAGATTTTTATGGCTATAGAATAGCTCCATTGTTTGGTGGCTACAGTAAAACAGTGTCAGTTTTTATTCTTCCTGCTCCCAGATGAGGGTCCCTGTATGGAGGGAAGGATACAACAGAAACATATCCAAAAAGTTATTCATTTTATTCCAAACATAAACAACAAGTGGGAGATTGGGAAAGTGCTTAGTGTTGGCCTAAAACATTTTCAGTTCTACAGAAATGAGTGGTAAAACTCCTGCTGACTTCAACAATGCATGGTTAAAAAACACCACCATTGTCTTCCTTTGTAATAAAACAGAGTTACAGCTAATCCACAGCACATACAGTCTCCCAAGTTATGGCTTTTCCAATATCATTTTGCAATACAAAAGCTAAAAGCATGGCTACCTCCCAAGGAAACAGAATTTTTCTTTCTATATTTAGAGGTGGTCATGCTGTTATTTTTAACTGCTCCATAATATGACTGTACAGCTCAGATTTTGGCCTCCATGTTTCCCAAAAATCTCTGCATTATAGCAAATACACATCTCTAGCAGGCAGTCTTACTAAACTCATTCTATCCTACTGCTTCTGCCAAGTGCTTCACACAGTTTTTCATGCTGTAGAGCACCTGGTTAAAATGACCCTATCTTCACTTCTTCATCTACTTAGACAAATTTTCTGGTTAAAGAAACAAAATTTCATAGTTTTTGCCCCAGAGACATTGCACATATTGTACCAGAGTATACCATTTTCCATTTGGAACATTGACACTAGAATATTCATTATAACAGTCAAAAATGTGAAAACCTGTGATTTCAATCATTAGTTTGTTTACATCTAGGAATGTTTAGGTTCAGCTGCTAATATTTACCTGTACATGTGATATCTAGGTCATAAAAAGTAAATTCAGTGTATTGCCCTTGATACAATTCACATCAGTTATGCATAGATCCTTTAATAGTTCAATGGCTTTTAGATTTATATCATTTTCAAGTGGAAAGGAAACAATTGCTTACATTTAGTCACATTTCACTCTGTTTTAAAAATAGAACTATTAGTAAAAATAAAGAAAAACTGTATTTCCCTCCACTCTGAATTGGTAAACCTGTATACACCATCCCTGACAATGAGCTGACAGTAAGAAATATACAGAAGAACTGCCTTCTCTCAAGAGTTTTGGTTTGTCTAAGGAGGAGGGCACATCTCTCACTGGGGAACTTCAGACAGTTCTTGGGTTACTCTTTGCCAATACAGAATCTTTACAATCCTTGAAAGCAGAAGAGAGACTTGAATACTCTTTGAATCATGAAGATGTTGGTAAGAGCCTTTGACAAGTGGGAGGCTCAGCAGAGGGCATGCACAAGATACTGTTGTACCTGTAGGTGAGCCAGGCAGGCAGACACTGCTCCTGATATTCTCAGTTTCAGCACTTTCAAGAGACTTTTCAAAGGTTTCAGATGCTTATCAGGGTCATCAAGCATCAAATGCTTTTTGGATCTCTGTCTTTTCATAGGAAAGTCTCTGTATTTTCACTAAGGGGATATTTTTTGATAACTTGTATCAGTAGACAGATTTGCACAAATCTGAGGTAATGGTCCAGGGAGCACAAAACGGACTGTAGTTTTCATGTGTATTAAATAGTCAGAAAATTCCTATGAGGGTTACCTCACCTAATGAACTATATTCAAGCTTCACACTTGCCTTGATCTCATTAAGGCCGTATTTTGCATAAATCGACACATGGAGCTGAGACAAGGCATGACTCCTCCTCCCCACTTCCACAGAGAAGCCAGGGCATAGAAGGTATATAAGAAGCATAATGATAATAATAATAATAATAATAATAATAATAATAATAATAATAATAATAATAATAATAATAATAATAATTTAAGCATATTTATTTTATAATTAACCTTGTAAGAAGTCCAGTATACTTCCATACTTCCAGCATGCTCCTGTCTGCACAGCTGGGTGCCTTGATAAGTTTGAATTGTAGAACTTTTAGAACTTTAACCTCAAGAAAAATCTGAAATACAAGCACTGATTCTGTTGGTAATTTCCAAATGATGCTGGCCAATGCTTTTTTCAGATTATGCCTTTATTATGGCATTTACCTCATCTTTTGTGATATATTCTCTCTTACAAACTTCACTGAAAATAGATTCACTTAATGATCTCACTTCCATCAATTTTGCTTCCATTAAGGATAATTTGAAATAAAATGTCCATTACAGAAAACAGCAACAACAACAACAAAAGGATATTTGTTACTTCTGAATATGGCAGAGTCCCATCACTGACTTACTTTTCTCTGTGAATATCCTAGAACAAGAGTGCTTTAAGACAACACTGGAGTGATGTGACTTTGGTCTCATCAACTCAGATGTCTTTGCAGTTACAATCACAAAAACAGTGATGGGCTGAGGAACATTTCCTTCATCATGCTTGAAACAGTGGGCTGCTGACTTCCAACACATAGCCAATGTTGCTATGGTTTGGGATGGCCTGGGCTGATGAATTCACCATGAATTCATCCCAGTGGAATAATCAGGGAGACAAAATAATCAGTGTCATCATGGCCAAAAGTTTTGGTCACTTTTGAAAAATCCACAGTTTGAGATTGGCCTAAAATAACCCTCAGGAAGCACACTAATGTGCCTCAGGATGCTAAAGCCCTACAGTAGGCACCAACAAATATTTATGGCCCATTGTGATGGCAGCTCTGAAAATATTGGTGTGATAGCACTGCATTAGGTATCCTGCAGAGATTTCTCACATAATTCTCCCGAGTTCTCAGTGAATTCCTTTTGTTTGGTAAACGGTTTCGGTTCAAGAACTTTTTAACTCTCCAGGCAATAAATTTACCCCTTTTGTGAAATTTTTTGAATACTCTGTGAAGTTAGCACTAGAATGAGCAATGAACTGTGTATTCAAGCTCAACAACTGTGTCATGGGAAATTAAAATTATGAGTACCTTTACAGCGATTCACTTTAGATTAGTGGCTTTCCATAAAAAACCTTAGGGGAGGAGTTGGATTTTCAAATATTATGGCTAAATCTCTCCCCTCTGCTCACACAAAAGGGAGGAAGGAATCATGACTGATCTCAGATGGGACAGGCCATACTAAGCACTTTTTAAAATCCCAGCTTTTGACAAGCATTTAGTTTCCAACCTTGGCTATTGTCAGAGCCCAAGCAGAACTTGCTGTTTATCAGGTCACTTCAAAGAGACTTTGTTATGTTGGCATCACACCAAGCAGTTTTGGCTATCTCATGCCAGGACAGAATAAATACAACTTAGAACCAAAAAATTAAAAGAGATATTGTTAAATTATAGACTTTAACTAAAACAGAATTTTGAAGGGAGTGGTTATTGTTTATTTCCTTGAGTACAAGAAGAGAACCATCCAAAGAAGTGGTGAGAAAACATGTTCAAAAAATATGATTTTTTTTCTTCATGAAGTGCAATTAAAATTTCAATATCACTGCCGCAGGATATTGTGAAAGCAAAAACAAAATTAATTGACAATTTTTCATAAAAGACTTTCAAGCATGGTATTTTTAAAAGATAAATAATGAGTCCTTATCAAGACTGGTAGAATTTACTAGAACAGGATCACCTGCTATGTTTTTGTATTTTTCCCTATTGTATCCACATTGAGACAATCTTAATAGACCTATTATCAGAAAAAAAAAAAAATAAATACAATCCAGATGAGTTATTGTTCTGGCCCAAAATGTCTCCTTTGTGTGCTTATAGCACATGAAGCTTTTGCTACTTCTGCTTACAAAAGGCTTCCTTAACATCCCATGGCTTCTCAGATGCAGATGAAGAAAAGTAACAAAATTGCTTTAAAACTGCTTTGAATACACTTGTGAGGTAAAAATACAAGTCTTTTCTGAGAAACAAGCTTAACTGTTAGTGACATGTAGATCAATGCCTGCATTATTTATAATATTCATTTCCTCACTGCAAGTATCAGCCTTGAATTTGACCTCACAGGTTCTTCTTTTCTAGAATTTCTATGTACTCTTGTCTTTGAAGCTTTTCAGGCTAAGAAAAATCTCTGCAAATTTGTTTTGATTTTCTCCCAGACTGCCAGAAATTGGTGGAAACATGAGAAGATATTTCACAACAAACACCTGAGGTTGAGGCAGGGTTTGGTTTTCAGACAGCTTGTTTTCCACTTTTCAGAAAGACTGACTTTGCTGTAAAGGTTATTGCTCCCCAGTGACACACACATGCTGACAAGTGGGCTACAGGAGCCTGGTTCTGTCCCTTGAGCTAAAGAGAAAATGACCATAATTGAAATCTCTTCATTTAGCCCCAGTCAAGACAGTGTCAAATAAGCCAAAAATCATTTGGATACCTGCACATATTGATGTTGTGTCCATGCAAGTCCAGAGAAAACATCCCACAATTTCTGTTCCTTTTTAAGTATTTGAGCTTCTAATGTTATTATAATTATACAGCCTGGGAGTTGATTTCTTCTCCCAGTATTTGTGATCCTAATTAAGCCTCACATTTTTTATTAACACTTCATCCTATTTTGTACAGGGAAGCAACCTCTGGAGATGCTGTTTTGTTGTGCTGTGACACCCGAGGCCTTGCATCTCTCTAATTACTGGGGCCTTCCTCGGCTCCATTAGGATACTGTCCTGTTTCATCCTCTCTTGCTTTTACATTCTGGGAATGGCTTCTTTTCCTAGTATTTGAAGTTCAAATTAAGTCTCATGTTTATTAGTAAGAGCATCCTTCCATGGGAAGAATAGAAGCCCTCTGAGAAAGATCAGAGAGAGCTGTGACACTCAGGGATTCCTGCAGTAGGGAGGGCAGCAGCTTTAGAGGGAACAAACAAACAAACCCCTCACATCTCCAAATTATATCCAAAGGCCACAACAAAAGCCTGAAGCTAAGAGGGGGGTGCTTTCAGTTAGCTTTGATAAGGGTGTAGAGAAACCAGGAAGGTCTGAGCATTAGCTATGCATAAACCAAAAAATCATGGCTTTGTGATCTGGGCACCAGAAGGGAAGAGCACAGGGGCAGTAGGGTGAGTGTCAATGGCTATGAAACCAAGGGGGGAAAGATTTTTATGCTGTTCTGCTCTCTCCAGAAAAGTATCACCCCCTCTTGCCACTGTGACTCCTGACACAGACTTGTGCAAAACCCCCAGGACATGTCACTGCAAGGTGTACAAATCAGGACAGCTGCTCTGACAGCCCCACCTTTATACATACCCTGCTGTCTTGCCTCTGCCCATTGTAAGTTTTAACCAGGACTGATGTAACAGACTCCAAAGAAGTAGTACTGTGGAGTGGTGAACATGAAGTTGTATTGGTAGCCCAACCTCTGTCCATGGTTCTGCCATGGGCCTGCTTTATGCCATATATAGAATTAGATCAATGGCTTCTTACCAAATTTTACTTGCTGCTTTTCTCTCTAATGCCTTTCTCCTGATGTTTTATCATGTTCTAATCACCATTTCTCTGCTGCAGACTCTGTATCTGATATACAGCTGACTCTGTATCTGTTTGCAGCTCAAAGACATCAGCTTAAACATAATAATGAGATGTGACACCAAAAGCAGCACAATTTCTGTGAGGAGTCTTTGCCCTGCAGTTATCAAGGTTTCAGATTTTTTTAACTCACAAGAATATCATCCTCAGCCCTGTGAACTCCTGCTTGCTTTGCAAATCTGGATTCACTTATCTGTAATGAAACTGGAACAAATGGGGAAAAATTTTCTACTGCTACATGAATAACAGGGCAGCAGTCCTAAAAGGTTGCAGCTATCTGCAATCTATATTGGTAGAGATTCAGATAATCTTGCAATGGCACTGAAACTGAATTGCTTCAATTTTCAATAAAGATAATAATGGTCTTGAATGCAAAGAACAAAGGCAGGATGACCAGTGATGCTATGGAAATAATAAATAACTGTGTAGAAGAAATACTTTAAAAGTTCAATGCTATCACAATCTTGAAGAAGCAGATAATCCACATCTGGCCCAGCATTACAAGTCTAGCAGCAGGGAGTTTTAACTAGACTTGTGCAATCTAAGAAACATTTTTATGACTGGAACAAACCAGGTATAGTTCATACAACATGTGGATAAATGCTGAACTGCTGAGCTAAGGGCTGCAATGCTCTTAAATACCAGCAAACAAAAAGCTATTAAATGAAGAAAAGTGATAAATAAGGAAAATGGGACAGTTTAGCAAACATTATCCGTGCCTGACTAGTATGATAGCTCTCCCTGATAAGCTAACTGATCTTATAAACAAAAGATCTAATCTACCTGGAGTTCAGTAAATCATTTAATATAGTCCCTCATGGGACATTATTAGTTAGGCTAGATAAAATGGGAATCAGTACAAGAACTAGAAGGTGGGGAATAGCTAGCATAAAGACATGAGAATTGGTTGTTTCAAGAGGGAATTACCAGTCTGCAGAAAGGCTACCTGTGGACTCCCACAGACATCACTTTTGGAATCAATTGCACAGGTGAAATTTGCTGGTGCTACAAACCTAATCATCACAGATTCTTTCTGAATCAGCTTATAACAGCTAAAGGACAGCTTGCCCTGTCCTCAATCCAGGCTGATGTGGTGTAAGCCATATCTGATCCAAAGCTATATAACCAATCTTTAGGCTTGAGATACTAAATGAGAGACTCTCACACATAAGAAGAACCCCTTTACAAAGGATCTACCTCCCATTGCTGTGTTAGACTGTGGTTAGATCAAGTCCACAAAGGGTTATGCTTTTATATCCCAAAAGAATAACCAAGATGCAGGACATGAGGAAGAAGACTTATAGAGTACACAAGGCAGGGCACTAGGAAACTGAGGTTTAGAAAGATAATATTTTCCCAGAAGTTCATTGTTATCAGGAGGAAATATTAAATAGAAAAAGCTACAGGTACATTAGGTACATTATCTAATTCCAGGATGAAAGAGATCCACAAATGTAATGCACTGAGGAGAATACCCTCCTAATTTCAAAAGCTATGTTATTGTGGAATGCTGTAGTAAGACTACATTTAATACTTTAGCAGAATCACAGAATGAGTTAGGTGGGAAGGGACCACAGTGGGTTTATCTGGTCCAGCCTCCTTTCACAAGCAGGGAGATCCATGGCACAGGATTGTGTCCAGATGGTTCTTGAGTATCTCCAGTGAGGGAGACTCAACAGCCTCTCTGGGCAACCTATTCCAGTGCTCAGTCACTGCACAGCAAAAAAAGCTTTCCTGATATTCAGGTGGAATTTCTTGGCCAACAGTTTCTGCTCACTGTCTCTTGTCCCATTGCTTGGCACCATTGAGAAGAGCCTGGCTCCATCCTCTTGGCACCCTCCTTCAGGTGCTGATGGGCATTGATGAGGTCCTTCCTCGGTCACCTTTCCTTGAGGCTGAACAGGCCCAGCTCCCTCAGCCTGTCCTGCTAAGGGAGATGCTCCAGCCCCTGAATCATCTTTGCTGCTCTCTGCTGGACCTGCTCCAGGAACTCCATGTCTGTCTTGTGCTGAGGAGCCAGAACTGGGCACATCACTTCTGATGTGGATAGAGGTGATGCTTCATCATCTTTCCAGGGATTGAGGGGAGTCTGACTTGATGGTAATTCCCTATGCTCAACCACACTCACAGGGACAAGAAAGGTGAGCACAGAAGGCTGCAGATGACAATATGAGCACAGCAGAGCCTTTCTTCTGGGATGATTTTTTTCTTTCTTTCTTTGTTTCACTACATACATCGCTATGTTCTTATTCCTCATTTTCTTACTATGAATGTTGTTACAGTAGGATTATGTATGATGGGTGGAACTGTGCTTTGCTTCCTTCTGGCTAATACTAGCTGATAACATGAGCATTTTTTCTTTGTTTCAGGACAAAGTCACTAGAGTTAATTTAGGCCATAATAGTAATAGAGAACTGCTCATTGAATCAGATGCTGATCTCAGCAGGGAGGAGGTAAATTATTTCCATGTAGTAATTTAAAAATCTGTTCCTTATTGTTTCTCAGCTGTTAGTTGTTGCCTCCCAACTGGGCCTGTGCTGGACTGTGTGCTAATTGGACCCAAAAAGCATTGGTAAGAAGGGTCAAAGAGCCAAAGCCTTGGTTTGGATCTTGGGCTATGATGCAGGGAAGTCATGCTCTGCTCAGCACCTGGAAAATGAAATGCTTATATGAAAGAGAGAACAAGGCTAACACAAGAACAAATTGTTTTAATCTGGCCATAAATTTTGGCTGTAATTCTTTCTGAAATTCTTCTCCTGATCATAGCAGTGGGATTCTGGAAAATCCATTTTTGGGAAGCATCGCATGATACCCCATCCAGTCAAGACCAGAGAACAGGCTCAGCAGCTGTGGGCACCCCTTCAAATTCTTTGTTCTTACCTTTGAGAGAATTGCTAAGAAAACTCTGTCCTAACCCGTATCTTAGGTCACAATGCACGGGTCAGAAAAAAAAGATGCTTGAGTTTTGGCTCCCAGGTGGAGTTTGTGGAATTGGCATTTACGACAACCATCTGATCTCATTATGCATAGCAGCCATCAAGAGGTGATAAATGTGGAATCCCATAGCACCATTTTTGCAGTTACATTTTAAGAGCTGAGCAGCATGTAATTCCAAGCTGAATCAAAAGGTTCTCTTTTAAATAATGCTGTCCTCATGTGTTGACTTAAGGAAAGGTATGTGGGTGGTACTTACTCTCCCCAGACCATAAGTCAGGCAGACCTAGTGTTATCTCATTAGTAGGCATAGGGACACAAAGGGTGAATTAGAAGATGGAATTTAGAAAAGATAATAGGCTTAAGGCTCAGCTGTGTGGCAGCCAGTGGCAGGATGACACTGTGTACATGTACAGATTCCAAAAAGCACTTGGTGCATGATAACTGCTCTGCAAACTCATATGATCCAATATGTTTGTTCAGCCAGCTTTTTTCTGGCTGCCAGGTGGGTTTGTCTGTAGTGTCTGATTTCTTTACAACAATCTGGTTTTGTGCATGTGTTCCCTCTTAAAAATATGGCTCCAACAAAGTTATTTTCTCATTAGAGTTTCAAAAGACAAAATGCTGATACAAAACAGCTTTCAACATTTTCACACATCATTGTAAAAGTAAGCATAGGAAAGGTGAGCAGATAAGATTTACTGTGCCACCTTAATTTGTATTTAATAAATACCACTCATAAAAGATAATGCTCACATTACTATAATAAAATAATTGATTGAATGAGATGGTGAAATAAGAAGGGCCATTAATTATGATCACAGTAAAGTTTTACATTAGTGCTCCTTTAGAATTTATGGAACGAGGGAATAGCTGCACTGTACACTGTTGGAAATCAGAGACAGGTGCTTGGTTTTGAACTGTGTCGAGACCAGAGGATGAACTACCTATCCTCTATCTTGTTTTTGCTGGCTTAGGCAGGATTTTTTAAAGAACAATTGCCACTGATTTGTCGTTTTGGTTTTCTAAAGTCATTTACTTCATTCCAGTGAGCAATAGGTAAAGCTGTTAAAAAAAAGGATGTCACCAGACATATAAATGGTGCCTTGGCTAATGAGCCCTCTGTGTCTCACAGCACTGAGATATTTTTTATCATCTCAGTTACTGATGTGGACACAAATGAGGAGCTGAAATATAAGCTAGAGCAACCAGGAGAACAAGTGGGTAGACATATTATTTCCAGCTTGTTCTTTGAGGTGAAACTTGGGGTATATAATATATGAAATGCAAATAAAATTCAGGGTGTTCTAGATATATGATTATATATATATATATATGTATATATATAGCATCATCTGGAGTCTACAGACTGTTTTATCAAATCAGATATCTCATTCTATATATTTTAAGACCTTACTCAATAATTAGATCATCTGTTTGGCCTTCAAAGGACACATCATTTCAATCTGTTCTCTTTTACTGAATCCAAGAAGTTAATTTTGCATATCAGTCCAAAAGACATCAATATCAGCCAATATCAATAGCATTTGAGACTCTTAGCAGGGGTTTTTAAATTTGTGTTGATGCATTTTTATTGATCTTCTCTTTTATCTTCGCTCTGTCTGTCACAAGATCACTAATTTTCTGTTACAGAGTCAATTGGTCCTGTAAGAGATCTGGGGGATCATCTAAGAGATGCCAGGGATAACTTCCTCTCAAGCAAACAAATGAAACAATACCAGATGGGAAGGTAATCCTGGGGATGAGAGCAACCAAAAATCATCCTGAAAGCCATTTGCAATGGACCTTCTTGGAATCATCCACTCAGAGTGGACTCTAGGAAACAATAAAGAAAGGGATGTGCTGAGGGTTTCCCTGAACTGAAAGATATGGATAAGAAAAAAGATAAGAAACTCCATATACGGTGACAATTAAGGTCTGCTGGATCCAGGTGACAACTAATAGGGTGGAGAAGCCCCCAAAAAGCCTGGAAAACACCTTTAAGACTAGATGAAAATTTATATGAACATGTAATGCCTTTAAGCCAAGGGCTGTCTTAAGGTGACATATAGTCAGAAGATTTTGAGTAACATCTTATCCTGTGAAAGTTAATCACACTCCAAAGGGAAATAGCACAGAGAAACAATGCATGTATTCATTGTTTAATGTGAGAGGGAAGGTTGAGTGAGACAACACAAGGTAATTCTTCACTGTGTTCCCTAATTATATACCATAAATGTCAGTCACAGTTCATGTTACCTGTAGTTAACTGTAATCCCCCTACATGAACCCAACATAAGTTAGCCAGTTTGTACAGGTTGATGTTAAGTATGCTTCAGAATAGGGTACATCTGATTGCCAGTGGAGATGGGGGGAAACATCTTTAATCTCGTTCCATAAATCTCACTGTCCTAACCTGGAGCACTTTTAACCACACTTCCTAATGCAAGATCTGCATCGATGTAAATTTTTGTCCCTGTCTGCCTGTTGAATTTTCCAAATCTTCCTTGCTTGTACAGGGTGAAAAGAATTTCTCTTGAGGCAATGGCAGATCTCTGCTTGTAAAAATGACAGACTATTAGAAATGCAATCCATTGTGCGGCAAGGGAACAGAACTTTTTTTCTAGATCCTATAAATTAATATATTAGAAAATGTGGTTATCAGCAGGCTGTTTATGACCAGAAATATTTTCTTATACCTTAGTGCTTCTTATATCTTTAGATAAGACACTTGTAAAATAGGCCTTTATGTGTAATATAAAGCATTTAATGAAACTTTCATTTGGAGGACATTGAATTCAACAGACTTAACTTTGACACTGACAAATTTCTCACAAGAGATGATTTGCATGAAAACCACTGGGGTCTCATTTTAGTTCCTGTAATACACCAGAACAGTGATTTTATCATTTCAAAGTCATTTATAAGAGCCTGGAGCTACATGACACAATGGCAATGCTTGGGATTGCAGCAGTACATCATCTGCATAAGTGGCATAACTTTCACTGCTGTGATAATCATTTCCAGAGCCTATATCATGCATATAAACATGTTTCAATCAGGGGGGAAAAAAAAGGTCTAATTGATCAATTATTTTCCAAAATGTCTTATCATTATGCAGCACATGTTTATCTACATTTTTAAAGGACTGAAAGGTATGGTATACTGATTAGGTTATCATTTTCCTACCTTTTAGTAGACCAGATGTTATACTACAATTTTTCACACTTATGTACAATACAAAAGTAAGAAATTTACTAATAAATTTTTGCCAGGTAATCCTCTTTGCTGCAAGACAAAAAAATTAATAGGATCTAATTAATACTCTAAGATGAACACTTTATGTGTCTTGGACAGACTCTGGATTCAAATTTTTATTTTAAAAGTGTTAAATGATAGTAAAAAATACACACCTAGCAAGAGTCACAAGTGCACAAACAAAAAGGGCAAAAAGAAAATCAATGCAAATATATAGCCTCCAAAGCAGAAGGATCAATACCCTCTGATGTTAATACCACAGAGTTAGATTTATTAACCACCTAGACATCTGAGAAAGAATTTATATAAATACTTATCCCCTCTATTATAAGGATTTATATTTGAAGTTCATCTTTGCAAAAGTCTATTATAGTAGGCAGCCTCTTTACTTAAAAATGCTCCATACAGCAGTGACATTTCTTGTATAAATCACTCCCTAACTGCTACAGAAACTGAAATGGGATTTTAAGCTCCTGATAATAGCTCTTCAAAAACACCCAAAAACATTCCTTTTTTGAGGACAATTTAGGTGAGATTTTGTAAAACTTATTTGAGGACCTAAATGTCCCTGACTTCATGGCAGCCAAGAGTTTCCTGTTGTAAGCCATGGTCTTTTTTAAATGTGCTGGGAAAATGAGAGGTCTTCCCAGCAAAACCAAGGGTCTTGTGGTTGGATGGAGACCACAGCAGTGGGAAATACAAGCAGGACAGTCTGTAACTCACTTCTCCTGGTGGACCCACTGTTCCAATGTTTTCCTAGCAAAGTGTGCTACTTCATAGGTCCTTATTTCAGGCCCTCCTGCATGCAGCATGTATTCACAATGCCATAATATGAAAAAACTTAGGGAAGTGGTTTTTAAGGTAGTGTTCTCAGTATCTGAGCAAATACAAGAACACAAGTCTTCAAAAGAAACTTGAATTGCAGAATCACATGTGGCCCAAAGATAACCTGTGGGGACCGGAGGAAAACCCAGTCCTTGTAATGGTTTCCCTCAGGCTAAATCGTTCACTGGCAGGGCAACTTCATATCACAGGGTTTAAGTACAGCTTTCATTCATTCTGACTGAGATAAATAAACAGGAAGACTAAGATAAGTAAGAACCAGCCCACATTCCTAGCCTACAATGAAAATAAGCACAGTCACACAACATATATAAAGCCAAGCACCAGGCACCAGAGATGCAGCCTGGGCTGTTTTGAGAAGAGACAGCAGACAGAAGAGAGGGATTGTTCCAACTGTTTTGATTTCCCACTATTTACTCCACTGTTAAGCTCTCTCTATTTCATTTATATACTTTCAAAGGTACATGGCTTTTAATGTATTAATTCTTCCTAGTATCTGAGTCTCCCAAGTGCTTGTGCATGTCTCAGTGCTCTTAAATAGTGGCTATAATCAGTACAATTGTGATTTTAACAGTTCTGGTTTCACTACATTAAGGTAGTAAAAATCATTGAAAGGATTCTTCAAAATTATTATTCTGCCTTGGTGCATGAACATACCTGTGAGCAGGTTTGCCACTTACAACAGCCTCTGCCTGAAAGAGGCAACACAGAGGAGGGAACGATTTGTTAGCAGTGCTGTCAGGGGAATGTTCCTCCTCTACCCATGTGTGTAATCTGCTTGCTCTAGCTATCAGTCCCTTTTCCTATGCAGCACTCCACAGTATTTACTTGGAATGAAATCCTGCTTTTGGAACCTGTTATTGTCAGTCTGCCCCTCTGCAAACTGACTTCATGACTTTTTTTTTTTTTTTTTTTTTTTTTTTTAATGCATGGCATACCAGGGTGTCAGAGTATTTCTAATCATGTTTTTTCTTGACTAGGACATAGGAAGAACTGGCACCATAGGAACCCCTGACTCTGTGGGGAAAGAACAGCTGGCTCTCAGACCCACACCAGACTGGAAAGCTTAGCTTGAGCCTCTGCATGTTTAAGCATTAACACGACTTACCTTACTGTTGTATTTTTGGGCTATTCAGCAGCTATAACAACCTTTGGGGACACCTTGCTGTGCTTGCTGAGACAAAGCTGTTTGTGAAGCCAAATGGCATTGTGCCTGAATAAGACTCAAATTTGGACAGATGCTTGCATTCCTGTAATTCCTTAGTTTTTGCCTTGAGTGCCCATGCTATGAGGTTCAGTACTTATATTAAAGATGCTTCATTTTGTCAAGCTGAAGGGTGTTCATCCTGCTGAATACTTTGCTTAAGAAGGGATTTACTTTCTCTCTCCTTTCCTGGCTCCCTGCGTTTCCCTCCTGCTGATGGATGATCTTTCCCTAGCGACCCTAGAGAAGGTATTTTTCCCCAAGTGTGAAATTGATTCCAGCTGACAACAGAGTGTGTCAATCACTCCCCACTTTTGTCATCTTCAAAGACTCCTCTTCCCCTTATTTAAATTGTATTTTCATAATTGAAAATTGCTTTCAGATGACTTAATGAATTCCTCCACTCTATTAAAGGCTGAAAGCAGATGAAATACTGCAGCTTTCAGATTAAGTACATTTTTATAGGGAAGCTTTAGCAGAAGCTTCAGCAACAACAGCAACAATTTTTCTGTATTAAGACATGCCCACTAAAGAAGTAAATCAGAGTGGTAGAAATGGCATTTTACACTAGTACCACTGCTAGAAAATAAGTCCTAAATTGTATTTTGACCTTATGGATATATTTGTGAAACCTCTGAATAGCTGGATCTGCCATCAATCTCCAAAAAACTAATGTGATCCATTGATAACTCAGATTTGCATTCTTCCCTGTTGATATAGTGCTGCATTTTCCATTGTGATATCTCTTTAGAATGATAAGAATGACCCTGGAAAGCTTAAATGCTGATGGCAGAACATACTGTGTAACCTCTATTAGCTATCCACAGTTCATCTTATGTTAGTAAGTAGAGAGAGACATAAACTGTTTTCTTATGATGATACCCCTGATCACTGGGGCTTAAAAAGCAGACTTGCACAACAAAGTAGTAGTTGATAGATGCAGCTGAACTATTAAACCATCTGAAGCTATGCTTTGAGACACTGTAGTGAAAATATCTGCTGATATTTATGCCTCAATTATTCATGCAGTTTATTTTAAAGCAGCTTAACTTTTAACACCTTTTTTGTACAGAAGTGTGAACTAGTGTTTATTTATATTCTAACTATATGTCTATATAGTATCTATATTTGGAAATAAGACTTTTTGAAATCTTAATGTGATTTCTTTTGACTGTTGGGGTTTTTTTAAAAAGCTGGATGGTGAGTTGATATATACTCACCGTGGGCCTCAAAAGAGCCAGTATCTCCTGGATTAGTCTGACTCAAGACTGATTTACCAGGCCCACTTATCTATGTGCTCATTCAAATGCAAAACTAGAATAACTCCTCTAAGACAATGAAGTTGCCTCAGTTTTGTCCTGGTATGCATGGTGTCAGAAATAGGACTGCTGTGTTTGTATGCATAAATTCCTTTGCCCTCTTACTCACCTGGACTTTCTTTTCACTTCCACCTTTTTTGGTATTAGCAGTATAGTAGTAGTAGTAGTATGCACAGAGCAATTGCAGTTCAGTCTCTTTGCACAATAGACCTATGCAGTGCAAAAAGCTCCAGAAGAAGGAGAGGGGAAATGAAGTATGTAGGTGAGCAGGTAAGACATAAAATGTAAGGCCTAACAAGGACATAATTTTGCACAAAACTCTCCACTTGAGATTATCTTACAAACCTGACTCAGCATGATTATATCTTGGTTTGTCACCTACACTTTGGTAAATGTAGCTTTAAACACCATGGCCTTCCCAATACTTACCTCTGGTTCAAATTATCTGAGCTGAAATCACAGACAGGCACAACACACCAGCACTGAGAAACAGGGAACTTCAGTAGTAGTTATTTATTTCATGTTTCATGAATAATGATGTGATTAAAATAGTCTAGGTGCTGCAATGCAAAGAAGCTCAGCATTGTATGCAATGGGTTTTGGGGGGGAAAAGTGATTAATTTTTCATATAATGTAATGCATATCTGAGCCAGGGCACCCCTGGCATATGACATGATGTGTGTGAATGATTTGTAGACCAAACTGAGGCTGATGAGTGATGACACATTGGCTCTGTATTATTGCCTAGTTTATTGCAGGAAAGGTCTAACACAAAAAAAAATCTTGTCCTTTTCTATTAGTTTTTCTTAAATTCCACAATTGATATGTCTTAGAGGTATAGCACAAATTTCACAGCTGAGAAAGCTCAAGTGGCTCCAGGCTGTCTTTCCAAACATGACTTCTAAGTTCCATAGTAGTATAATTTAAGGCTATCCTGCAGTACCCTGCACATCAAAACATGTTTCTAAGAGAATGTTAGAGCTGACTGCATTGACAGAATCCTTTTCTTTCCTGCAAGGTTTAGAATTTGTGGCATTAGCAACACTTGAGATAAGGGTTTATAGATTTGGCTTACCCAGCTTCTGATGAGTTTTGTATTTCAAGTGCTTCTATTAAAGAAAACTGAATTTTGATTTCATGTTTGTGAGCAGAGCTCTAGGGTATTCAGGCCTCTCCATCCAAGATATGCTGTAATTGTCTGAAAAAGAACTTGTCCTGCGTGTTAAAGCTCTTCCCTGACAAGAGTTACACAGCTCAAAGGCTAGTTCTGATTATGTCTTTCTCATAAACAGCATTGATGGTTTTCAAAGGCAGACTTCAGAATCTACTAAGACCCACATGTAGAATCATACAGGTTAAGAAAGTCCTTTAAGGTCATCGTGGCCAACTGTTAAACTGGCCCTGCCAAGGCCATCACTAAACCATCTCTAATTGTCTACATCCTTTAAATGTCTACATAGATGGCAACTCAACCACTTTCCTGGAAGCCTATTCTGATGCTTGATAGTGGACATTATTGACAATATTTATGTGAATTTTTTTTTCCTTATATACAATCTAATATACAATCTACCCTGGCACAATCTGGAGCCATTTCCTCTTGTTCTATCACTTGTTACTTGGAAAAGAGATTGACCCCCATCTGGTTACCCCCTCCTTCCAGGCAATTGTAGAGAGCAATGAGGTCCCCTCTGATCCTCCTTTTCTCCAGGTTAAACACCCCCAGCTCCCTCAGTCACTCCCCATCAGCTCTGTGCTCCAGACCCTTCCCCAGCTCCACTGCCCTTCTCTGGACTCACTCCAACCCCTCAATGTCTTTCTTGCAGTTCCTTTTATTGCTCTGGTGAATGGACATTTATCTTTTCTGGCATGATGTTAGGATCTAGCCCTGTTCAGCAGCAAGCCTGATGTGTGCTGTACTGTGAAGTAAGCATCTAAGATGAGAACAATTTCTGCTAATTCCAATCCTTTAACTGCAGTGTCCTAAACTACACACTTAAGCTTCATTAACTGAAAAGTGCATTTTGATATTTTAGGGCTTTACATTTAAGAGCATGAATGTATGAGATGTGATGAGCAGCTCATTTCTGCAGAAAGTACAGAGCATCATAGAATAATCATGCAATAGTTTGGGTTGGAAGGGACTTAAAAGAACACCAAACCCTTGATAGGGGCAGAGATACCTTCCACTAGATCAGGCTGCTCAAAGCCCCATCCCTGGCCTTGAACACTTCCATTGATAGAGCATCCACAACTTCTCTGGGCAACCCATACCAGTGCCTCACCACCATCACAGTGAAGAATTTCTTCCTAATATCTAACCTATACCTGCCCTCTTTCAGTTTAAAGTCATCCCCTCTTCTCTGATCACCACATTTCCTTGTGAAAAGTCCTCTCCAGTTCTCTTGCAATCCCCTAGTAACAGCTAAGTGTTATAAGGTCTCCTGGAGCCTTCTCTTCTCCAGGATGAGCAGCCCCAACTCTGTCAGCCTTTCTTCATGGGAGGTGATGTTCCCATTGCTTTTCATTCCCATCCCAGGAACATATTTGTGCCTTTTTCCTTGCAGTGTTTTTTGTACATAAATGAATTTTTATTTTTTTCACCAAATTGGAAATGAATGGCAAGTACTGGATCTGCTACTGAGATGTTTTAGATGGAGAGGAAATAAGCTGTTAAGACAGGTTCAACCCCCTCTGAAACCAGTGTCTTTAAGTACTTATCTCAGTCAGGGTGAATTATCCACTGGAAGGATTTGTCACTGTCCACAGGCTCTGAATCCAACTTACCCTGAGTCATTGCTAACACAAAGAAAGCTGCATCAAGGCTAGACACATCCCCCAGTATTACACTAGCTAATGACAGTATTAGTCATGTGTGCTAGTACATGTGTGGATCTTGTTCCAAAGCAACAGGATCATGAGGGGTTTTTGCATTTCACTGTGTTCTTATCATTTTTTTTCACATGCACATTATGCTGGGAAACAGAAAAGCTGAGAGGAAGTGTTAATCTAGAACAGGATTTGGTAGATACAGCTCCTGACCCTGCATATGTTGTCACTGTGGAAATAATTTTCCCGTATCTTGAGTATTTTGTGCCCAAAATTGTGATACTGAAAAGTTATTTTCAGGAAGGAAACACTTGAGTTGTGAAGCAAGGAAATCAAGTGGTATGAAATGCCATGTTATTGGGGCAGTGCTGCTAAGATGAAATGGACTGTGCACATTTTGATCTTTTAACTTGAAATTGTTGCTTTAGAAAAGTAGTCTCATTTGCAAGGCTATTTGGAAAAAATGCCTGAAAGCATTTTTGTAAGTCATGCTCCATGCTGAAGCTTCAACAAAACTCTAAGAAGCTAATGCATTTAACAGAATCCCTGAAAAAAATATACTTTCCTCTTCAATTAATATATAATTTTCATTATCATTGTAGCTATGGCATTATGTTCTCCTACTCCAAAAGTTCTATTTTAAACTAAAGAAAATTAGAAGTTAAATAATACTGTAAAAAAGATAGTTATAATATTTTTATAATTATAATGTTTTCAACATTCTTTTTTTTTTTCAAAATGGATAATGCTTAATTGACTTACTGAGTTCTTGGAAGACTTTTTTATTCTACAGAAGAGTTAAACAGTGCAAAATAGAGCTTCTCTAGCAGTTTAATTTTGTTTAAAGTCTTCCTTCTGGCACCAGAAAAAGAAATTTATATAGACATGGATGGTCACTTGCTACAGACATGAATATGAAGCTGGAAAGGGCAAGAAAGATTATGATGAGAAAAATCTTTTGAAACAAATGAGTGTGGAAAACTGGGACAGTCACAAGTCATGGATTTTCTTTTGGATTGATGTGCACTGATTTGTATATTATAAAATATTGCTTGCACCTGTGGAGAAGAACAATTATAATATGAGTCACAATGGATGTAGCTTAATTAGAGAAATATAGATTGGACTTTTTTCTAGTCAGAAGCTTAAGGGAGCTTGGGACGGTATAAAGAAATATTTATTAATATCATTAAAGCTTTTCATAATCACTTCTAGATTACTAAAAGCCTCTGGGTAGAATGAAATTTGGGGTCTTCCTACCACATAGGAAATGACATTGTGATTAACATTAGCACTTATTTCCCATATTTTAACCTGGGCCAATGTCTAGTTCATGTACCTTGAATATAAAGATAAATCAGACTCATATATGAGAAGTTTCTTCCTAACCCCAAAGTAATTACTGGTAGCTATAATTTTAAAATCATATCACTTTACACATTTATCCCACAATTACCAGAGAAACCTTATGGATTTACATGACTTATTAGATTTCATTACATCTTTTTACCTAATCTTTTCTTGGCTATTATTTTATTTCCCTTATATTCTATATTACATGTACTCCTTCTTGGATACTAAAAAAAGAAAAAGGGAGATGTTTTCAAAGTGTTCAACAACTTTCAAGCTACATAGCTTTCAAAGAGCTTTCATCTACTGCCAGGATATCAGTGATGATGTCTATTAATGGCATGTTTATATTGAAACACATATATGCACTAATCCTATAGATAAAGTGCATACTATGTATGTATATAGCATCATTTTTTAAAGAACAATAACTTGGAAGTGAAAAGTTTATTATTGAAAATTTTGTATTTACTCAATTTCTTGCCTTATATACGGAACATAAAGCCACTGAGCTGATCAAATTATTTGAATCATCATCTTTTCTTAAATGAAGAAATGGTGGTAAAACAATGGAAAATAATTATCTATGATGCAATAAAATCTCACTGACTTTTAATCTGCATCCTTTCTTCCAATAAATGTATTCCATTTTCTAAATCAGCAGAATAAAAGAGGACATATCTTAACTGCTACCTAATTTTAAGGCCATGCTTAGATGAAGATAACATTGTTTTAGTATCTTTGTATGCATCATCAGCAAACTCCCAATAAAGGCCTCTAGGCATTTGGAGACAGATTCTCGTCTCATTTACATTGCAGCAAACACCATTCATGAAAATTAATTGAAAGGAGAATTTAGCCCACTGAGCATAAATCCAGTTTATGAAAGGCTGTAAAACCTGACGATATGAATTTACTTTAGGCTGAAATTCATTAGATGTTATTTCAACCTGATATGGACTATATATAAATTAGGTTTTATCTCTTTGTGTTTTATTGTTTATTTTAGATTTCCCTTTAATATGAATAGCTACTCTAAAAACTAAGGTCATGTCTGTATTCTGTTGCATTCTGGCAAAAGATTCTCTGCAAAGTTTAAGAAAAAAGCAAGAAGTGGCATAAATGATAATCCATTCTCTGAGAATATGGTATTAAATGCAAAATTATTTCAATCTATTCAGCATGAAATCTTGTATTAAATCACTCTACTTTTGAATAAGCTTGTTTGCAGGTTGTGTACATTGTATCTAGCTTTAGACCAAGACTGTAGCTTCTCTACAGTGAAGGTTAGACCCTTTTCCTTTAACAGAAAGACAGGGACAGGTATTCCTAGAGGTCCTGGCTAATCTTGCCATAAATATGTTGGATTTTTTTGCAGAGGCTGTATTGCCTTGTAGAAGTGCCTATTTCTGTCTAACACTTGACTAGACAGCTTAGAACAAACTAAACTCAAATGAGATTAATCTGACTGCTATTTTTTTTCCCCAAACTTGCACTCTGCAGCAGTTGGAGATTACATCAGAAACACAAATTCTTATTTAAAAAAACCCAAAAAACCCAAAACTAACTCTAAGTAACAAGCATGTGATTGCAAAGATCAGACACCAGAAATCAATTTAAAGGGTCTTTTAAAATACTATAAAAAATGTCTAAATCAGTGGTACAGTTAATTTGGTTTTGCTCTCTGGAGCTTGATTTTCAAAACAGGATTTTCAATTGGATTAAAATGTGGGATGTACAGGATAACAGCTTCCGACCAAAATATTCCCAAAACCTAGACACTGGAGGAGTCACCCAAACTTTTGTTTTGTTTTGTTTTGTTCTCCTGAAATACTACAAAAAAAAAATAATGAGAAAGTGAGGTTGTGTTGGATGATTAACACTGGCATCTAGGAGCTTCAGGAAGACTAGGAATCTTCTGTCTATTAATATTATAACCATCTAAAATCATTGACTTAAACCAACACTTGTTTGTTTGTATGCTTGTTTGTTTTCCCTATTCAATAATTTTCTGCTAATAACAGGCAGACTACAAGAACTGATAGAATAGGGTAGGAAAGGGGATTTATATGTCTGCAATTCATGCCACTGAAAGCACACTAGAGGCTCAAGAGCTCCTTTTAAGAACAGATGCAATTGTGTGTGTAGTAGTGTAATTGACCACACATTTACCCTTGTTTAATAAAATTTGGACATGCACAGAATAACACATTTGACTGATTGTATGTGGTGGAGTAATTACACTGAAGAGAGTGATTGTAAGTCAGAACTGGAAAGTAATGAGTAGAGAACATTTAATTATAATGTAAGCAAACACATAAAAGCCTGCCAAGAATATGAAGGTGAACACTGGGATTCAGCAGGACAATATATTTCATAATAGAAAGTGTAGAGAATACATAGCTTTTTGACAGTGCAAGAGTAGGACTTTTAGCAACAAGAACTCTTGGGATCAAAACTGTGCATCAGATGAACCTATGGATAAATTGTGTATTCCTCATCTCTTCATAGTCTTGCTAATTAAATGCCTAGTCTCTGACATTACTTGGAAATGGAATAATTTTCTCTTTGCCACTTAGTCAATGATATTGTTTTCAAGATAGTGCTGCTCTGTCATGCTCGTATTTTGCTTGGTCGATATTCATCCAGTCTTAATTCCAGGAATCCTGCAACTGAGTCTGCTTCTTAATGCTTAACACTATGGACTGCTTTTGTTCTCTCTCATGCAACAGCAGACAAGAAGTCTAAATGTCTGTGTCTTTAGACAGCATGAATGCCAGGTTTTTATTGCTTTAAGCTATGCTCTGCTCTACCTAACAGTTTTCACTTATGAATCTGAATTATAGCCTTTTCCCATTTTAAGGCCAAGTAAAAAAAGTTAAAGAGATGAAGGAGGAAGAGTAAAGCTACAGCTGCAGGTGATGGGTCTGCTGGGAAATAAGAATAACCTACCCAAAAAGAAAAAAATGAGCAAGACTGGTAAGAAACAAGGAAAGAAAATTTCTATGGATAAAGTACTAAATGAGATCAGGGTTCAGCCACAACCTTACTTTTGGGATAATCTTTAATTTGTCTCTCTCTCTCTCTTGCCCTGCTAACCCAAGATAAATCTGTCTGCAACTATCTATTTTATATTTCCCAAAAACTACATTTTTCTCTACTTTTCATGCCAAAATTCTGCTTGTGCCTTAAGTTTAAACTTAAGGCTTACTGCTATTAGGCCCAAAATATTACTAATATTTTTTTTTATATATACTTTGTTGGTTGTAGAACTGGTGGGAGGACAAATTAGAAAGAGGAAGAAAGCTATTCATTAACAAAATTTGTTTCCCAAGAGGTTCCATGATCTCCCTTAGTTTTCAGAGATCTTGGATAATGAAAATCCATAGGTCCTTTGAATGACAGCAGATGGGCCTGGCCAGGGTCACATCCAGGAAAATTATGGGAATCATTTGGTTAAACGAAAATGGATTTCATTTGCAAAGTGGCACCTAATCAATCTTATAAATTCTTAGATAGCCATGAAATCTTTAATATTTTGTGAATAACTCAAACTCAAAACAACTTAATGGACACTTCTCACAGATTTAGATCTTTCCCAATCACAATCTTCTCCTCAAATATCTTTGACACAAAATGTAAGGCTAAATCACGTATTCTCTTTTTTAAGACATGGGACAACTCATCAGACCTGATCCTCAATTCTGCCACTATTAAACTGTGAATCTTCATCATCTCATGTCTCTGACCCTCTTTTTCTCTTCTATTAGTTTGTCTTCTCTATATACTGTGTGAAGGCTGTTTGTAACAGTGACCTGAAAATGCCTTATGCATGTAGACAATGTTCTCTACTGGGCACCTCTGTGTAACATAATGAAATAATGAAAAGTGTCCCTCAGCTCTCTTGTTTCTGAGAGCTCTTGAACACTCATTTTCAGCCCAGATTTCCCTGTGAATCTTGGATTAAGGGGGAAATAGATTAATTAATTAATTAATTAGTCACATATGAATCTCCTATATACAAAAAATGACATCTGGGTGCATTTTTCTGAGCAGGCCTCTATAAATGACATTCTGTAAACAATATTCTGTGCAAGTTAAACCAATTGTCTTCAGATTAATCCTGTTTGGGTTATGTTTCGTTGTGAAGTATTTTCTTCCAGAAATAAAAAAGGTATTTCTCCAGTTGCAAATACCAGGCTGAAGAAAAGAGGCTCTGTGAATCAAGTTAGTGGTGGAATGTCTAATTTTTTCCTAAGGATAAAAACCATCAAATATGTTGCTTTCTCCTAGTAATTAATTTAATTATTATTGCAAAATGCTTAGTCGGATTTATGAAACTGTATACTTTGGGAGGAGGTTTAATAGTTTAAGAGTTACTTTCTAGAGGTTATTGTAAATACACAGTCAATAACATTCATGCCCATATAAACAATATTGATTTCAGCCTCTCACTGTGGTAAACTATTCTAAATCCTCCTTTTCTTTTTTTTTTTTTTTCAATACAGTAACATAATAACTCTTAGGACTTCCATAAAAGCAAATAGAAGCCAAACATAACTCTACTTAAAAAATGAATGCCTTTATGCATACTTAATAGTCTGGAGCATAATATTTGTATATTGTGAGAGGAATAAGCATTGGGAAAGGAACTATGTAATTCAGAGGATAGTTATGGAATGAGGACCACATATTTTTGTAAACAGACCTATTCTGATCCTGGAGTGCCTCTGTGATCCCTTCACAGCCAGAGAAGTACTATAGGACAGAAAAAGACACAACACACAACTAATTTCCAGTTATCTCTTTGTAGGATTATCTAGATTGCAGGCAGTTACTTAGAGATATTATGGTGCAGACATAACCCAACTGGATAATTAATGTTGCTACTGTCTCAAGGACAATGATTAACCATGGCTAAGTTTGTGCATAGTTTGCAAGACTTGCACAAGACTTCAGGGATTTTTTTTTTTTTCTTCTGCCCTGTTGTAGCCACACATTCCAGTGAAGTAATGCTATTTTATCTAACTCCACATCTGATGGAATGGTTTTAATAACAGCTAAGGATTAGAGTGTGTCATGTCAGAACTGAAGTACAGGACCATCACAGACAAAATTTCTCTGAATATATGTGGGCAGCAGGACAGGTAGGAGAGGGGCGGCTGTCAGTTCTTAGAAAATTACAAGCCAAGTGTAGGAAAGTTAGTTCATTAAGAAACTCAGTGCATAGCTGTCTCTTTTATAACTCAGAAGGCAAGGGTGGGTGCTGTGTTTTCCAAGAGTCAACAATCCATGTATGAATACCATTTCCGTGGCAACCAGTAACTTTGACATTTAGAATTAGAGATAGGAAAATGAGTACCACTTTCTAGGCACTTCTGAAGAACCATCATAAGTCCAGCTCATAACTACTCTAAATTTTTGGTATTGATTTTATAGTCACCTGCAAGTGGTATTAAACATAAAGAAGAATTTACTTGCCAACATGTTCTGAGTTTGTTGTTTTTTTTGGCCACCATGCAGCCCACCAGACGAGACTGCAGATTGATTTCTGCTGAGGTCCATAATTTATACAAGCTTTTTTAATAGGTATTGGACACCTGTCTGTGGTTAATAGTAGAGTTAAATCTTATAAGAAAAGGAACTGGGTTGCCAATTTAGGCCTGAATCCGATATTTCCAGCAGAGAACAGAGGGAGCTTTGTTTCATGAAAGTGCAGGCCTTGCAAAAGTAGCTGTAGTTAGAACTTTTAAAGGTCAGTGTTTGAGTAAGACTTTAAAGAAGAAATAATGAAGGGTTGACTCTATTGCATTTAGAATCTAGGTTAAAAATACCCATATCCAAGCAAAAAATAAACCTGGAATAAGGTCTTTTTTCTCTAGGATTTGGGAACAAAAATTGAAGATGAATGTATTTGCATAGGTGAAACTAATTTCACAGGCCTTGACATTACCTGATAGATCAGAAATCTAATGTGATGAGGTCTAACAGATTCTGAAACAGTCTAATGCTGGGAGCATTGCTTCACTGAAGTTTTAAGCTACAGCTATATGGTGAATGGGGAAATTGGCATGGTGGAAAGCTTTATCTACAAAAGGCAAACATTCCTTTGTTTGAAAGCTGTATTTTGAATTGCCACAGGGAACCTGTTCATATTTTGAGCTAATTGCAGTTTCCTGAATCTTAAAAAGTTCAGCTCAATGAGATTTACTGCTGAGCAGAATTGGCTGCAATACCTTTTTTAAGCATTTTTTTAAGAAATCCTCTGAAATCAGGGTGGTTCCTCTCAGTCTGAAGCCTGGATCATGCTCAGTGCATCGTCAAGGTTATGTATATCAGGCCATGCAAAACTATCAGCACACTGTTTACATTGCAGTAGCTGCTAGTTCCATTTCTTAAGCTGCAGCAGGAATTTCTTTTACTTCCAGGGATACTTTAATTCCCCCATCCATTTTCCGTATCTCCAAGCTGAAGTATGTTGCAAAGAAAAACCACAAAGCACACCAGCACCTCTAATCACAGTTGAGGCAAGGAGAAAACAAGAAACTGATATGTTCAGAAAGTAAAAGTAATCTGACATTGTCATGTGTTGGTTGTTATAAAAATTCTAACATTTATCACATCTCACACCACTGTATTTCAGCTGGATTCAAAGCAAAGCCTCTTGTGAAAGAACTGAAGGTGGCATGTCTCAAGCTCATTTCCACTGAATAACTGAAATGTTGATCTGCTGCTGCAGAGTGAGTGTATATCCTGGATTTTTATTCAGACCTCTAACAGAAAACATTTTGTATATCCAGTCACATGCCATGGTAAGGCTTCGTATATTCAAAGATCACTCATGCGGCATCCTTAAAGAAAATTCAGTTCTGCAAGGGACTAAAAATTAAAAAAAAAAAAAAAAACCAACAAACTTTAAAATCACTTGCTAATTTTTAAATTCCTGCCTGTGTATTTCTGAACATTATCCCACTTACTGAATATTTTCCCATTTACACTGTAAAATGGGAATGTACTGGCTCATATCAAGAGTTCATCAACAGTGCCCATAAAGGATATATATCTCCATAAATCAGTGTGTAGACAAGTGACAGTGGGATGGACCAAGGGATTGCAATGGGATTGATTGCCTGGCTTCTGTTTTACACACATACATTGAATTTTTTAGGCTACAGTGCATTTTAATGCTTCTCCAAAATCTCTTGATGCTCTCACTGTACTTTGCACTTCACCTTTCATTGAAAGCTCTGTTTAATGTCTGGCACTCCTCAGCCCACCCTTCTGGACCTTACAGCCAGACACCCATTGCACCAGGAACAGGAAGACAGGCATGTGGTACATTTCAGTTCTTGTGTCTTGACATACTGCCAGGCAGAATATGACCAGGGGACCCTTCTACCAGCTTTTTGGATGCCTTTGGAAACAAGGAGATGATGTCAGGTTGTCTGACACCTGACAAAATTGTCTTCACAAACTATGGGGGATTTTTTTACACTTTTGAGCCTATGATCTTCACTATCATCATTCACTGATCCTCAAAATGATTTTTTTTTCACCCAGATTCTTTTAAGTAGACTCTTTCTTTTTGTCTTTTTTTTTTTTTTTTTTTTTAAGCAGGAGCTGCTGGATTCCAGTATAAATTAACCAGATGGATCCATGACCCTAAATCACTGTGTAGAAATATGCAAGAAAACAGTGTGCAGCTGATTGCTTCTCTAATACTACAACATCTCCCAACTATTTTCAGCTAAGAGGAGTCTCTGAACTGGCTGTTATCCTGCATATTTTAGAATCCTTTGAGAATTTTAGGTATCATGCGTTGTCTAGTGAGATCTTCAACCAATGTCAATTTTGGCTGTACACAGAATTCTTTTACAGGAATAGCACAATGATAGCACATATTGTGTGTAAAACCACTGCTTTTGTTGTTTATGTGAAAATAACTTTTATTCCTATTACTTGGCAATCAATAGTTCTAATCTTAAAAAGAGTGATGAATAATTTGAGTCTTACTTATGTCTTCCATGGCACTCATAGTTTTATAGAAGCTTATCTCCTCTGGAATCTTTTGCTTTGAGGACAATAAAGTCTTCACCTACTCAGCTGCTTCCTATAGAAAAGCCTTCAATATCTTTTAACCCTTGTTATCTTTTTCTCAGCTCTTTTCTATTTCCTTTTAAAAGGAGGAAAAGCACAACAAATGCAATGTTCCAATGGCCTGAAAACAGACTTGAGCTATCTGCACCTTCTTGTTCTGTCTGTGACCTGCAGTGAAAGGCAGAGATCATCTCACATGGAAACTACTTTTTGTCTCAATTTTCTTCATTTTTTCCAACCTTTTATTTTACACCATGGCCAAAGCTGTCATAAAAGCAGTGACAGACCTCAAAAGATAGGGAGGACAAGCCCTGAGATTTAAGTGGAAGTCAAGTGTAAAACCCATATGTGCAAACTACGTCAGTTATGACCTCACTTTGGGAACTAAAATATTACAGGAAAAAAACCCCTACAAACTGAAAATTCTCTGGGTTTTACATATGGAAATTGAATGGATGCAACTGCTATCATCAAAATGAAATGCAAGTGGACAGAATGTGTGTGAAGACAAAAGGAAAAAAACTCACTGGGGTGAGCTGTGAGCTTATAGCTTGGCAATAAAATTGCTTGAGCATTCTTCATAAGGTAAAGAGCAATAAAACCTCAAAGGAACCAAAAGTCCATTAGCAGTAACCTAAAAATAGTCCAAGGAACTAGGCATATAAACAGACATTTTGCAAGTGAAGAAGTAATGAAAGCTACTCAAAAGTTAACTTTCTGGTCAGAAAATATTTTCAACTGCTTTCCTGAATAAATAATTGTTTTTTAATTACTGCATCCTGCATTAGGAGTCATCTCTTCACATTTCCATATATGTAGCTTCCACTGTAATGTAAATGTTGAAGTGACAGATTTTCTGCAGAACTCAAAACATCATATGGTTTTGACCCTTTTGGGTATATGAGACATTCTAAATACTGGAAGGTTTAAACTAAGAAAACTTAGCCTCTTTTACTGATGATACAAACACATGGTATCCAGCATGACAACCCTCTTATGCGAGAATTAACAGATTTAACAATATGCATATAATCCCCTTAACTACTGTAATTATTCAAATGTGCAAACTAATGTATGAGTAAACACATGTGCAGAGTGAAGACAGCTGTCATTTATTTTTTTAATTTCAAAGTCATAGCCCAAATACTGGGAACATAGTTTTTAGAAGCTCCATTTTCACATTATGAATTGTTCTATATTTTTATAGTCTGGAAAGGAATAAAGCAAATATTTTAGTTTGGGGGGGAGCTGAAATCCATCTGTGACTGAGAAATATAATTGCACTGCTTTACCATCAGAGTAACATCCCCAGAGTCTGTTGTTGGAACTGACAGCAGAGTTGAGCTGATGGTACTTAAAACACATAGAATGACAAACACCACTTGCTTAGCAACTCTTCAGCCCACTTCTTTATGAGTAATGCTGAAGCAAAGGCTAATTCTCACTTTTCCACCTCTCTTGCAAGCATGCACTTCACTCAGTATCTGACCTTAAAGATATGAATCTCTCCTGTCAGTTTTTTTATCATGCCAGATTTCCTGCCACAGTCGCTATCCCACATCCCACCTCATGAAAATGAAACAGAAAAGATGCAGAAACAAATGTGATGTTTGGGTCTCACGTGAAAAAGGATGGAGAAACACTAAGATATAGAATTTCCACTACCAGGGGTTATGTTAAACTCTCAGATGGGATATGTAACTTTTCACAACAGGTTTGAATGTCCCTGATGGAAGTGAAGAACGACTCACTCAATTATAGCAGTGATGTATCCCAGTGTACACCCGAAACAAAACCACAGAGTCAGTTGTGTAAAAGCCATGGAGCTAAGTGAAACCTCAGACATGTGGAATGCAAATTGCTCACCTCTGATGAGCACTGTATTCACTTGATTGATTTTAAATGGCTGTATAAGTGTTCTCATACATGTTGAACCTGTATAAAAAAATTAAATAACTCCCAGTGGAATTTTTCTGGTATTACACTCCGAAATTGAGCTTAACTTGAACAACAGAGTTTAAATACCTTGGGATGTATTTCACCAGAGAATGATTTGGATTTTAATTTTAATTCAGCATCATAAAAATGTGGGTGACACAGTCATTTTGAAAAGTGTCTCATCTAGGGTATAAGCCAAATTCACTATTTCCAGTGTTATTCCAATATTTTTATGAGATATAAAGCTGGTATGTATTTTCAAGTGATCCAAGTATATGTAATTTTTGATTTTAGATTTCTGACAAAAATGCATAACCAAGCCACTGTTTAGAATCTCTGGGAAGAATAGATATTTTTCAACATACCTTTTCTAAAAACCTTGGAAAGGGGAATGCCTTGAACTTTCTCAATCGTCACTCTTTGTATTTGCTTTATCTCAGTGCCTGGATTCAAACATTAAGCTCTTAAATAGAAGATTACTGCCACTTTCTCCCAATTTATAATCTGATGTGTCTGTGTGTGATTGAGCTCACTAAGCCTACTGAACCTTTGGTCTTTCTGTTACTGAACTCCATTAAAATATCTCTTGGTATACTGCACCTCTGGAAAGATGCTCATCTCCACTTGATCTAAAGCTTATTCCAATTCAAGCAGAACTTGTTATTCTGTTGCTCATTTAAACAACAAATTGATTTTTTGGAAATTTCATTTAACTTTCATGCTTCAATTCTTATTATCTAGGACACAAATGAAACTGAGCTTTATAAATCAAAAGTCAATACAATCAAGTAAAGTTCAGAAGTTACCAAACAAATCTGTGATTTGATGCCTGTGAAATTAGAAGCTTGGAAAGAACAAGTTAAATCAAAGGTATTTCCTGTACATAGAAACACAGAAGTGTCTGGGCTTCCCTCACTCACTTCCACTCACTTCCCTCATTGATATGTCAATACCTTAATTCAAACCCAGCAGAGCTGATGACAGACTGGCCCCACATGGTAGTTTATTCAGCTTTTAACATATAAATCACTTTGTTTTACTCCCTACAATCATCCACATATTTTCACCATGTTGTATCAACTAATACTAGAGGAGGGGGAAAACAAAATAAAATAAAGCAAAACAAAGCAAAACAAAACAACACAAGAAACAAAAAACCCCAGCAAACCAAACCAACCAACCAACCAAAATACACAAAACAGGAGGGATATTACAATATAGTTCGAATATTTTAAACCAGATTGTAATTACTATCTCAGATTTTCTAATTTTGCTAACCTGAGCAAAAAAAAAAAAAAAAGGTTGTAAAGATCTCAGCTTTGCCTCTGAGCCTATCTTTCTCAAAGTTGGGGATATACCAAGAACTTTCTGCTGTGACCCTACATGAAAAGTAGAACAGGGAGGTCAGTGTGTGAGTGCAATTTTAAAAGCCTTCAGGGGAGAACATTCATTGAACTTCTAGTCAAAAGCTCATCATTTAACGAGCATTAAACTTGGAGTAAGAATTTCCAGCTGTAGGAAGAATTTAAGGCAATGGTATTCTCTCTCTTGGACAATTAAATTTTCCCTCTTCAGCCATCTCTGAAGAAGCTGGCACTGCCTGATTCAGATGCAGGAATTGGATTTCCTCCATTACTTAGCTAACTTTCTGAGATGGCTTCAAGAATACAGTCTAAGGTACCTCATTATTTCCTTGAGCTACTGCCTGAAATATTGATAGTAAATTACAGTCTCTGTCACTAATCACAGAATAACATTGAACATTTAGGAAGTGTTTAAATTTGTTGAGACACTATTTAAGACTCTGTGCATATAGAACATATTGAATAAAGTATGGAGACTTGGATCACTGTTCTTTTTTAAGTGAATAAAAAGTTTAAAACCCCAAATTGTGTTGTTGAACTTCAGAGAATTGCGAGGTTTAGGAGGGTTTGAGATCATGACTTAATAATAGACTTTGCATGTTACATGCAGCCTTTAATTTATGAATTTATCAATGGCAACAGATGTGCCATTTTGCCCCTACTGTATTAGTGGCATCCCAGGGCCATTGCTGCTTTGATAAAGAAGAAGCAGAAAATCCCTCTCCCTTCAGCTGAGAGAGGATACATGCTTCAAGAATGTAGGACAGGAAAGAACCTGAATCTTCCAATTTATGACAATAAGAGGGGTCAGGATGTGACTTTATTCAATGGTACAATAGGACTACAACAATTTGAGTCACTTTATGTGTGAAGTGTGTGAGAAGTCTCACCTGCCCTGTAGCTGCTACCTCAGAGCAGGACACAGCTTACACAAACACTGCTCTGGACTGGTTTGCTCTGTCTAGAAATCTTGGGCATTGCACAAGCTCCCAAATGGCACTGGCTGTGTTTCTGTTAAAAAATGAACAATCTCAGTGCAAAATAATCCAGGTGCCTAAAGTTAGTTGTCTAGCACAGTTTAGACATCTTGGTGATTCCAAGAGTGCTCCTGTGTTGCATATGGCAGCTTTGTGGCATAGAGGAATTGGGAGGAGTTAAGCTGGAAACACAGGGTGCAATGTGGGAGAAGAGGTTTTCATTTTTGTCTTTGTTTCTCACTATCCTAGACTATTGAAGTTTGCAATAAGTTAAATTATTTTTCCTTAAGTCTAGTCTGCTTTGCCCTTGATGGCAATTGCCTGTCTTTATCTCAGCCCATGAGATTTTTCATCTTATTTCCTGCTTCTGCTCTGCTGTGGAGGAGTGACAGACTGGCTGAGTGCAGGTATGGGAGCCAGCCAAGGTCAGCCCACTGGAGAGGGGGCTGAGACAGTGAGACCCCTTTCCAGCTGTCAGGAGTGTGACAGGGCTCTGCAGGGCTGGTTTATGGTGTTGATGTGAACCACAGAGCCTGACGTGTGTTCTCTGGTGCACTGATCTGAGCAATAGGGGAATTTGCTTATGAAGTACAAAGTAAAGCTGGAAGAGATGCTTCACCTGTGCAGAGCTCTCCAAGTTGGAACACTAGCCCCAGCCCTAAAGTCCTCTCATACACTTTTACCAGACTCCAGGTATGTTTTCACTGAAGAAAACCTAATGGACATGATCCCCAGTGCTTGTGATGGCTGGGTTATCTGATTACCTATCTCAGTCACATGGATGATGGTCTACTGTCTCAGGAATACTGAAGCCTCATTGAAAATATTTCTGATGTCTTTATGAGCAGAAATACACACAATATTAGTGAAATTATTGTCTGGCTTGTCTCTTTTTATGATCCCACTACAAACAGGATTTGTATATGTTGAAAGTGCTGAACCAATACTGGGGGTTTTCCCCCAAAAGTCTACTTACTTGTGGATTTTATATATTTTATCACTGTTATGACTCTATTAATTGCTGTAACAAAACTTAAGGAGAAATGCCATTGCCACTGCTGGCAGACAGACATCGTAATCAAATAGCATTTGATTTTTTAAATGTTTATTAAACAATAATTAGGCCTTCCAAAGCACATCATATCTGTGGCAACCCATCTCCTTGCTACGTGTGCACAATGGAAGAAGGTCCCCAGGGCAGGAGGACAGTGTCACATCAGGCCTCTCTGCAATGCTGCAGTGAGCACGGAAAGCCACTTCTGAACTTGTGAAGAATGAATAGGTATTTGGCTTTTCAAGGCAGGAAAGATATTGTTGTGCTCACAGGTCATGGGTGCAAACTAATCCTACCACATACCTTGAGACAGATGTTTTCAGTGACCTTGGGTAAATTTCTTGACTATGTATTTCTAAGTGTATAGGCACTTCATGATGCACATAGACACTAAATTTAACCTCAAAAATAACATTTCATCTTCATCTGCCTCCTTAGGCTTCTAAATGGCTTTTAAAATCTGATCCTAATGTTTTGTGCCACTATTTACCATCTGGTAAATTATGATAAACACTTTTCTCCCAACTTTTTGGGTTGATAAGGCTGTAATCAAGTAAAATCTCCTGGTTTATATTCAAGGTTGATCTGAGACAAGTGGATAAATTCAGAAAATGCAAACTGATGCTCATCTCCCTTTACCTGCCTTCACCTTAAACTACATTCATGTTTTTCAGAAACTTGTCTTTTACTGTCTCCTTGTTCAGTGCCAGTTCAGCAGTCTGAATTGGGGCTTCAGAAAACTTGCAAATTAATCATAGAACTATGGTGATTGAATTAATTAATGTGTATCCTGTGGGCAGGAATGGGAAATTCTACAGTATCTTAGTGCCAGGTAATAATAACAATAGTAATATCAACTAAACAGATTCCAACAGAATAAGTGAATTCCTGAATTTGCAATGCCAGAGCAGGGTCTTTCAGCAGATCTAGTGCACCAGAGCACAGGATTTTAATTTTCTTCTGTAGGCATAGAAAGATTTTTTTCCTTCTTTTGAAAATGTTTGTATAGAATTCTATCACACAGATATAACCAGACTGTCATTGTCATGAGAATCAGAGAATCATGGAATGGTTTGGGCTGGAAGGGACCTTTAAAGATCATCTAGTTCCACACTCCAGGTTGGCATCCTTCACTAGAGCAGGCTGCTCAGAGTTTCACCAAACCTGGGAACTAAAAGAAAAAAATACATCCTCAGCTGAGATAGTTCTAAGAGCAGTATGGCATACACTTAAAACACAGTACTGTGCTATGATGAGGGTCTTGGATAAATTCAATACACATTTCCATTCAGTCTGGATCCTCACATAGAAGTTTCTGGAAATGACAACTAACCACTCTGTTCTATAGTAAATTACACCCATTTTTTTACAGGTCAGAACAACATGTGAGAAGGCAATGACAATTTCTGTGCAAAGCAACAAAGAGCTAGGCTGATGGTATTAAAATATTTCAGCAGGTTGGTCTCTAGTGTAGCTGAATTGTGATCAGAGTGTGACTGGAAAGAATCAGCATGTCTGGACTTTGCAAAATGGATAGATGAGAAGATCCCCAAGGAGCTGCCCCAGACACCACTCCTAGCAAACACATTTTGGCTGCACATTGCCTCATTAGCAAAGTTAAGAAGCAGACCTAATTGTACTAAGCCTAGACCCTGGCCAATGTTTCTAGAAAGTGAGATTTTTTTTTGGTACAATGCACATCCATTTCTGTGGTGCCACATCAAAAAGCATAGAGACATCAAAAAGATGGTGTTTTACACCATTTGAAAGGAATGGAGCAAGATTCTATGTAAGCTATGAATCCAGCAGGAAATTTCTATCCTGAGTACAGTGTTGAGGGCTGTCTGTGGTTTCATTTCATCCTATTTGGAATAAATGCAAGCACTTTTAAGGATTCCCGAAAAAGCCTATTTTAGCAAGAACTGACAGCTTAATCTTTAGGTTGCTGACTTGAAGGGGAAGCCAGAAAGAGATAATCTGTGATTTTTTTAATGGAAAATGGAAAATTAGGATAATATTTTTAAAGCCTGGAAAGCCTCTCTGACAGCTTCTACCTTCCAATAATTTCTCACTTCTCTAAGACTTTAGAGAAGTCCTAAAAATAATTCCACTTATTCAGTAAGACAGAACTTTCATTCTAAATATAAGCACATTCTAAATATAAGCAAAAATTTTACTTTAATGAAATCAGAATTACAAAGCCAGGGGAACATATTTTTTCTTGCTTCTTTAATCACATTGAATATTTATTTTAAAGGAACCTTGCCATTGATACACCCCACAAAATGAAACAGGAGGAGAAATATATATTAAATGTTTTTAATGTTCATAACAAGTTTTATTCTCATACAGTTCAATTTTGCCTTGAAGTTGTTAGGGCTATATGTTAGAACTATGGGAGAAAACTGTACTGATTTTGTGAACATCATTGGAAACCTCAGCGGAGAGGTGGTACAACTTCTAAATTTTTAAACAGCATAAGCCAATCTCCATGGCCAGCCCTAATTTGTAAATTATATGTTTTATCATACTATATATTGTAAATTATTGAACCACAAACACCCTGAAACTGATTGATAGTGGGGATTGACCCCAGGTGCAAGGTCCTGGTATCAATGCAGGCTGGGGAATGAACAGATCAGAGCAGCCCTGCTGAGAAGGATTTGGGGATTTCTAATGGATGAGAAACTCAGCATGACCCAGTAATGTGTGCTCACAGTGCAGAGAGCCAACCTCATCCTGGGCTGCATCCAAAGCAGGGTGGGCAGCAGGGGAGGGAGGGGATTCTGCCCCTCTGCCCTGCTCAGACCCCACCTGCAGGGCTGTGTCCTGCCCTGGAACTCCCAACACAAGGACATGGGCCTGTTAGAGCAGTTCCAGAAAGATGATCAGAAGGGTGGGCACCTCTCCTATGAGATAAGGCTGAGAGAGTTGTGGGTGAACAGCCTGGAGAAGGCTCAAGGGAAACCTTATTCTGGCCTTTCAGTACTTGAAGGAAAGGAACTTTAAACAAGGACATGCTGCCAAAGGGTGAGGGGTAATGGCTGTAACCTGAAAGAGGGTCAACTTAGAATAGCTAAAAAGATGAAATTTTTAACAGCAAGAGTGGTGAAACACTGGCACAAGTTGCCCAGGGATGTGGTGAATGCCCAGTCCCTGGACAGGCAGGTCAGGTTGGAAATGGCTCAAAGCCACCTGATCTAGGTGAAAATGTCCCTGCTCATTGCAGGGAGGCAGATGGACTAGGTGACCTTGAAGGTCACTTCCAAACCAAGATGTTCTGTGATTCTATGTCTCTGTGAAGACACTACAAGTACCTCCATTTATTCCTCTATGTCTCAGTTTGGGGTGGGTTTCTTTGAGAAATTTAATATTCCTAATCCTGGATTTCCTTGCACATATAATTCATCTTCAGTTTACAGACTGTATGGGGAAAAAAAAAACCTTCTCCATCTGACAGGTCTAACAACTAAAACAATGGCCTGCTTTTTCATATGATGTCAGTGTTTACTTTCATGAGAAAAATATATACATTACCAAAACTATCCTACTTGAGCAATGAGGCTTGGAAACATTTACTGCCAATTTTTCAGTTAAAGCTGCTAGCTTTATCAACCTGATAGCATTAACATGGACATAAAACTGAAGAAAAGATTTAAAAACTGAGCTACAAGTGTAATTAAAGCAATGTTACTGTTGTAACATCCAAATACACATTTACAGCTTGAAAATGAACTTTCATGTCACTTCTAAGTCAGAGTTTCTAAGGACTTGTGTGAGTCCCAGTGTATCTCTCACAATAAGAGAGCTCAGAGAGCAATTTCTCAGATGTATAAATCTATGTGAACAGAATGTCTATTTCTCAGCATGTTTTGGTGCCTTTTTGGGGTGGAGGGGGTGAGTGTTGATGTATAAATTAAAAATGAAGAGTGGAAAATCACTCGTAATTAATGTTATCAAATCCACTGCAAAGGACTTTGTATCAAAGCTCACAAACTTAGAATTTATGATCATAAAATATAGCTAAATAAATGCGCATAGTTGCATAGCAAAAATTTTTTTGTTATTTTTTAATCTTAAAACCATGTTAAATAAAGGTCTAACTATCTATGTCTTCTTTCTTTTTAAATCTTCATTTTTAAAATAAGATTTCATACAAAGTACACAACATTTTAGACTAGTATTTGATAGCTTCCTTAAAGTCTTTTACTGCTCTTAATAACACTGTTCAGTAGTGAGTAAGAGGGTCTTAACTGTTGGAAGAAAAAGGTTTCTTAAAGTTTACCCAAACCACTGAAAAATGAAACTTCAGTCTTTCATTAAAAACTTTCCAAAACCAAGATTTTTTGTTTGTTTAATTTTAGTACATATGGACTGAACAAGTATGGTTCTCTGCTGTTTTGGAACACTTAGTGAGCTGGCTGGCATAACACAAATACTTGGGAAGCCACAAATAATCCAAGTCCATGCTCAGTCTGCAGAAAATAGTGAAGGAAAAGACATCGTTCCAGAGTGTTCTGATACCATATGGCAAATAACATTTTCTGCTGGTATGCAGCACGCTTTACTCCAAGGAATTTGCAATTATATTCAACTAATTAACATCATTTATTTTTTTTTACCAAGCTGTCTTTCCTCTTAAAAGGAAAGGGAATTCAATCTCTACCCACTGTGACTACTGTTTTTATAAGGTGTGTAACTGTTGAAAGAGGAGAAGGAATTTTAAGGGCTATATAGTAAATATGTGCACAACATCAAGAGAGGAGATAAAGACTGCCAAACAAATTTTTATTTAATTCCCAGTTTCTGACAGATACAGATTTCCTTTTAGAGTCGTCAGAAGTCTAAGTACATACTTAAAAAGATAAAACCTCCTCAAAGAGCCAGAGTCTGAACCTGTTAGCAGCCCCCCTTCCAATCCACTGCTGTTGTCAACACCCAGGGTCAGCACTGTGTGCGTGAATATGTTTGGTGTCAACTGCTCTTCAGGTGCTCCTTTTGGTTTTTTCCCTCTTGCAAGAGAAAAAACAAAACAAAACAAAACAAAACAAAACAACAACAACAAAAAAGCCAAAACAAACAAACAAACCCCCAAAAACCCCACCAAAACAAACAAACAAAAACAAACAAAAAAAAAAAAAAAAAAACCAAAAAAACCCAAAACCAAACCAAACCAAAAAAAAAAAAAAAAAAAAAAAACCAAAAAAAAAAACCACACACCAAAACTGGCAAGAAAAACTTCTCTTCCTCAAAAGTATCAAGGAGCAAACAATTCTCTTGGCTCTCCTGTGCTCCCTGACACAGTGATGTATTGGGTATTTCAGTTATATTCGTGAGCCTAATGTTGGTCTGCTGTTTCCATTTCAAACCATATTATTAAAAATATCACTGGGATGAGTCTTATTGTGGGATACTGTGTACCATCTCCCTGGTCTTGCTAAGATGAAGATAAGAAAAGGCAATAAAGCCATGGGAGAAGGACCTCCACCAAGGCAGGGTGTAAGCATAAGGTTTATGTCCCATAAAAGTCTATTTCCTCGATTTGAACAGATGTTAAGTGAGGAAAGGAGTCCTACAGTAGTTGTACAGGACTGGTTACAAGGCATGCAGGGGACTGTGTAATGCCACCGTGGTAGAGAAGGCAGAAAACTTCCCAACCCCTTGCCTGTAGGAGCTGTCAGACATCATGCCTCCAGATTTCATACTTTCTAATTGTCCACAGCAAGGTAAAGAATGTACTGTCAGTTCTGGGCTTGTGATAACTGCTCTTGCAGAATAAATCCAGAATCTGGAATGTTAAACTTCATTGGCAAGTACATTCATTTTTGTTCTCTTATTCCTGTTTATTATTATTTCTCACATGCAAAATCCCATGTGGCTCCTATTTTCAGAAACAATCAGTATTGGGAGATGATGCCTCCAGTTTGGGCAGCCCTCCTAAAAGGAGACTGCCAAGGTCATAGACCCATCTTGTCTCACCTAATTAAGGCACTTGGAAGTCAGATGTTTGCTGATAAGATCGGTATCCTGGGCTCTCTTTATAGTCAAGGCTGAGAAAAGGCAGCTACAGAGGACAATTCATCTGGATTATATTAGAAACTTATTTTAGAAAGAAAACAATCATACTCTGAAATTTTCTACTTCTGTTCATTGAATTTAAAGCTGGAGTGATAAGCTCCAACATAAAAACCTAACTACTTGTGTAGGTTTGCCTAATGTCCCCTATATTAGGGATCAGTAATGGTTATTCAGACTACTGAGTTCTTTGTGCTCTTTATAAGGCTGCCTTAAAAATATCTATTTTACCTTGATCTTTCCTCATTGTCTGGGAACTAGAGAGCATGCCATGTAATAGAAATAAAGAAGGGACAAGAATGATTGAGCCAAATTAATTAAGTACCTCTACCTGCAGCTAAAACTGAGAGGTTGCTGCAGCAGGATCTTGGGAACTTGTCAGGAGGACTGAAGATTTCTAAAACCCAGGACTGAAAATTTCATGCATCTTGAACAGCAGTTTCTTCTCACTTTCTGACCTATGTCACACAGGTGATACCACCCAACTGTGTGACAGGTGGTGAGATCAGCACACAGTCCCCTTCAGAGGATTTGTGCAGGTATACAGCACTTGACTATGCTTCAAGACTCAAGATCAGTGTTTCATCAAACTACATTAGCCCAGATGAACAAACTTACTTAACAGTTTGGGTGACAGGTTTATGCCAATTGTCAATTTACTCAAGAATGAGCACAGGGAGGACTGTGCAAATACAAACTGAAGAGCCTGAATTCCCAGCTTGCACAACTCTCCACTACCAAGTCATTGAGAAAGGAGACCTAGGGTTATGTAGTAAAACTGGATTTTTGTACTGTTCAAATACATCTGCATATGTATTAATACAAATTTTCAAGTGAATTACTTCAGTCTAATGACAATCTCCCCTCTGCCATGAGCTACAGAGTGCTTTGGGCATCAGCCTGTCACATAGCCCTGCCAGGAGAGAAGTGCTCCTTGGGGGATAATGATATCGTTTGGTTAATGGACACTGGATGTGATTTCGTATGCTCACTTAGCATGCTGGGTACTGAAACAGGAGTCTGCACATAGTGTGCTTAAACTATTTAGCTGTCTTCATTTGACTCATTAAAATCTCCACAGACTGGCCTAAATCATAATCCCATTATGGTTGGTGGCAAAGTGTCCGTGGATCTCACTCTCTCCTTTCCAATTTCACTCTCCATCACTCTTTCCCAGTCTTGCCCCTGTCAGCATTTCTGCACTCATGGAAACAGAGCTGAAAGCAGCAGGATCTTTCTCCCCTGTTTCCCACTTGATGTGATGCACAGATGGCTTTTCCTTTCACTCCCTGCCTCCCCCTCACACAATTCCAACAAAGTAGTAGGAGGAGGGCTGTATGCAGCCTGCATGTTACAACACTTAAGATGGACTAAGGACAGTCACAGTACCTAAGTTTAAAATGAGCAATTCAGATTTTTTGCTGTGCTGGGACTGTCAGGCCCTAATTCCCTGTAGCATCACAGTAAAGAAAGTCATGGTTAACTTATGCAGCTCTTGCTGGTGGTCTAAATATTGCTCCTACCTTGCTCCACAGGCAGGATGGGATGCCAGTCCTTAATAGCCAGAGGTTTGAATTGCTTATTTCTCTTCTGAATTTAGACACTGTAATTGGAGTTTCATTTCATATAGAAGCCAGAATAGGAAGCCAGACCACAGTCCTAAATCACAGTCTGAGCTGTTCATTGCTCTCACGAGGTTATTAGATGCCATAGCAGATGGCCTGAGGTACCAGAGGAGGAACTCCAATTATACCCTCAAGGCCTTTGATAAAACTGACCTCTCATACATTTCATGAGACCCTCACATTAGAGAGTGTAACCTCTGGACTGTTTCAGACATATCTGCACACCATTTATTTTTTCAATGCACTTTTGCCTTGAATCACATTGGGCAGATAACAATGTTCCCTCAAATAATAATAATCTTGTTCCCACTTGAAGTTGACAAAATTTGCTTTTACTTATATATGTATAAATAGTGAATATATAAATAGTGAATCCAATATGTGGAAATAGTAAATAGTCTGCTTTCATCAGATGTGGAGCTAGTGGGGCTGAGAAGGAGAAAGAGAGGCCATCCGTGTTGGCCAGAATGCTGCATTCACCATATGCTACTGCTGAATGTCCAAGCTACCCCTAAAATTAGGCAGGGGGGGTTACCATGACTAGAGATCCAGCAGTGACAGCTGACACAACTTCATCAGTCTCACTTGTGTGACTCTTGAGATACCTATTTCCTTATGGAGTTGTGCATCCCTGATGCCATAAACCTTGTGTGTATTTAAAAGATTACTTTAACAGAGGTTAATTTAAAAAAAAGGGGGCAGATAGCTGCTAATTCCTCTGTATGGAGTGGGTAACTGCTGAATAATATCTAAACCATTTCACAGCTCCTCCAGTCCTGGTGTAGCTGTAATGACCTTCATATATAATGGAGTATTACACTGGAATATGGTTCCTCCTTTGCCTGACACAAAAGACTCTTCAGGACAATAATTTTCAAACTTTTATGTGAGCTTTCTTCCTATGCAACAAACGTGACTAAAACCATCTCCAAAAAAGTTAGTACTGCTCTCTTGTCCATAATATACAAGAAGAAGAAACTTTAACAGAAGATCCATTAAAACAAAAGCACTGCTTTGTCTATTTTCACTTAAGTGCAAACCATGAAACATAAAACATCTTTGAAAAACATCCATTTTTCCATATTGTTCTAATATTTCTGGCAAACAGTTTCTAGTACATGATCAATATGTAGGTGTTTTTAATTGTTAAGATTTTACCTCTAGATTAAATTACTCAAGGAATGGTTTAAACCTGTATAACTCAGTGATAAACACCACATAAAAGATCAGAGAAAAGAGGTTAACAAAGAGAGAGGTATTTTCATCCTGAAACATAGCCATGACTCTTGAATGAAGCAAATATTACACAGGGAACCAAAAAGTGCCTGCTTAAGAACACCCCTTTTTTTTTTTTTTTTTTTTTTTTTTTTTTTTACCCCTGGAATGATTGACCTCAACAAAATTATTTGGATTTGGTCTCAGTGGTTTCACAGTTCCTCAGTGTTGAGCTGGAAGCTGACTGAAGCACTCAAAAAAGCATATATTAAGCAAATAATTAAGTCTAACTGGGGAATAGCTTTTATATGGTTGATTCCTCAGGCAAACCATCCAGAAATTTTATGTTGGTTTTATGTAACAGCTGCATGGAGGAATTATCAGTTTAAATAGGGGCTATTGTTAACCTTAACTAGTAAGACCTTGAGCTCAGCTGGCTGTTGTGATCAGAGCACAGCCATAGTCAGGCCATGTTTGGTATAGATTCACCTTTCTGCTTCCTCCTTATCCAGTATCCTGACTGTGACGCTGGCCAATGCTTAGAGGAAGAGGCAAAGAACCCAACAAAAAGCTGAGTAGACAGCACATGAGTTTGTGGTACACACAGCTCTGGCATCACCAGTGTTCCTCCTCAAAGCATGCACTGCTGAGAGTGTGGCTTCTCAGGTCTGTGTACCAGGAGATCACGATTTCTTGGCTGAGCCCAGTTTTCAAACATGTAGACACATTCTTTTTTGATTGTTTGAGATGTGGGACAGCTGCAGGGGTGGTAAGTTGAACCAAAGGGGACATAGGCATATATCAGAGTCTGCTGACCTTTGGAGCTACAAGGATGAGAAGCAGCAGCAGAGAAACAGGATAGACAACTTGAGACAGTAATATATTTAACTACTTCTGTAGAATTTGCCACGACATTTCTGTCCCTATCTTAAGACAAACCCAATTTGACTCAACAGAGCTTTTTGAAATACTATTTTCTTTTTATTTAGTAAAGTAAATCTGAGGAACAAGCCAAAAGCAGTCAAACTTACAATTGTTATCAAATTCTACTTCTGGGCTCAGGTCAAAGTCATATGGATTTTCCTTTTTCTGCCTTTCAGAGGTTTCTTGGAAGTCCAGGTAGCCCACTATTACCACAAACACTCTTCCCATCTCACATCCAAAAGGAACATCCTTTGTAATCTAGGCTTTCCCTATGTCTTTGGGAGCTTCCCTTACTTTCTAAACCTCTGGCCCAATAGCCAGATTCATTATACTCGGGAATTTGCCATGCAACAGACCCTTGCCTCCTGCAGACATTTGGAACACACATTTGGCTCTACACAGATTTAAACAACCAGATTAAAATGTATCAAAAATGCATCAAAATACAGTCATTATGATTAATCACTCTAAGTATCCCTTCAGGGCAATTAGATCAGGAGGACTACTGCACAAACATATTCAGGATGATTCCAACACCAGAGACAGGACAGTAAGCTACTTGCAATCCTGGCATATATAAATACTATAAATCAAGTTGGCACATGCTGGAAGTCTTTTCCAGAAAAAACAGGGCTGCATAAAGACATTTCCTGTAGAATCACTGCTCATAGCAGCAATCCGAATTCCCTCATGAATTCTTAAGGTGTTAAAATTTTTCACTTAACAGTTTATTTCAATTGTTAAAGTTAAGAATTATACCACAATTCCTTGAGCTGATTTTAATACAGAGATGTCTTTCCTTTTGGGCAGAGCCCCAAAACACTGTGTGTGTGTGTGTGTATATATATATATATATATATATATATATATATATTCATAGAATGTAGAAATCTTTGCTCCCAAGACAGAATAATTTTTGCTATATATACAACCAAAACCCCTCCAACTGTCCTGAGATAACAACATGTATGGCTTACAGAGAATCAAGTTTATGAATAAAAAAGGATTAGGCTGGCTGGCTCCCAGGATTATTAACTAAAATACGGTTGCTTATCTTGAACTGTAAAGTAGCAGTGTATCCCACCATGGCCCATTTCCAGAAGCTATAAACATTTCTCCTACTAGATTTGCAGTACAGTTTTCAGGCATCTATTGATAGTTGAAATTCAAAAATAACATTAATTTTCCAGTTAATGTGTCCAACCTCTTCCACATGAAGAGTGCTTAAATTAAGTAAAATCAGCGGAATGACCTACTACTGGTTTAAGATCTCAGATGAATGCAATTTACTGCTAATATTCTGGCAGCAAAACTGGACAGCAATTATTAAGATCTCTAGTCAGAAACAACAAATACTTTGAATTTTGTGTGCCTTTATAATTTTCAGGGCTTTTATATACAAAAAAAAACAGGTGGTGATGTGCTAGATCTTTTCAAGTTATATGCGTATTAACTCTGGAAATTGGAGTCAGTATATCCCTAACTGTAATCTATTTCTCTATCTAGAACTGCATATACACATACCAAAGCAAAAGGGTAATACTTTCCACTTACAGACAAAAATTCTCCTGTCTGTATTCATGGAGTGTAACAGAGCTTGGCAGAACAATTTTTTACTTTATTTTGCGTCAAAATACTTCTTTAGTTGTCCAGATGGTTTTACAAAGATTCATCCATAGGTTTTTCCATCTCTCCAATGAAATTTTGTCTTGATTTATGGAGAAATTAAATATCTTCCTAAGGAGTATATATGGGGTCAACCACAAGCTTTGAAAGCAGCTCTTGCAGCACTTTTGGCCAGTAATGAGGGCTAAAGTCAATATCTGGTGAGTGTTGATGAGAAAATGTTCTGCTGACATGATACATTCCTCCTCCTTAGTCCACCTGGGTGTAGCTAAACTTTCTAAATGTAGAACTCAGGATTTCACGTGAGAATTGTACTCCACTCACAATTGCTAATTCATTGAATTATGGAATGATTTAGATCAGAGAGGTCCCGTGAAGGTCCAACAGCAGGACCCCTGCTCTAACCAGGACCATCAGTGATTCCATTGCTCAGTCTTGTGCCATTGAGTCTCCAGGGATGGAGAATCAAGAGTGCTTTAGCCAACCTGTTTCAAGTGCTTGTGGGTTTTTTAAATGTGCAACAAGACATTATATTCATCTTATTATAATTTGTGTCTGTTGTACCTCATCCACTCTACCTGAAAGCACTTCAGTTTTAACTTCCCACAGATACCAAAGAAATCTGGCCTGGATCAAAAGAACCCTGAACTGTTGTACATAGTACCTGCATTAGAGATTAAACTGGTGCATTATATGGGACTTTGCATGTACAGAGTCAGGGCACAACATGAGGTAAAACATGCCCTCAGAGGTTTATTGTAAACAGTGCCTCATTTATTACTGAAGCATTTAATCCTGAAGGTTGGAAAAGACTTCCAAGATTAAGCCCAACCATCAACCAAGTACAACCATGTCCACTAAACCATACTTCAAAGTGAAATGTCACCTTGCAACTTGCTACTGCACCCCAGCAGCAGGATGGAAAACAATGGTGCAACCCATTTGAAGTAGTTGATCTTTCCAAAGTACAACCATGTACAGAAAAAGGTGCTGAAATATCAGGCTTAAGTGTTCTCAGAAAAAAATAAATGTTTAGTCACATGCATTTTTATTGAGTAATTGCATCTCCTCTACAGTAGTAGATGCCAATACAGGATTACTAAGATACAGATACAGTGTTGTGCAGCCTCAACAGGGCTGGAGTAAAACACACTAAGAAACACATCAAGTGACTTGTCCAAACCTACAATTGGAACCATTTCTTTCAGTTGAGACAGTTCTTTGGGTCCTGTGGGAACAGGTTAAGGGAGCTGATGATGATGAAGAGAAATGGTGACATTTTCACTTAATACTTGTCTTTAAAAATAAGAAGATAAGAAAAGGGCCCAGCATTTCCCAGTGGACAGCTCTGCAACATTGGACAAGATTTTAGCAGGGTAGCATTGAAGCTGAGTTAATGGGCTGAGGATGCCAGATCCTTTGAGAGGAAGGAGGTCTGTGCATCCTGGGAGACCACACACAAAGCCTGCAGAAGTGTGTACAGGAAAATGACATGTTAATGAATCCTGCAGACAGGAGGAATTTTAAGACTGCAATATGAAGCAATTAATGGAGAAGGCAGTTATGAAAATACACTAAAGAATAACCTCATAAAATGGGGTCTTGCAGTGTCTAACAGGCTCTAATGATAGCTGAGACTTAGAATGTGTTACTGCCTTCAGGAATCACCACCTCCTCTGGATCAAAGGGCTAGTTTTAGCTCTGTGCTAATTGCAGGATATCTTCTCACTCCAGAGTGAAGGTGATTATCTCCAAAAACAGAATAAGTTGACTAAATCCAGATAAACAGTAAGACATTATCTTTCTTTTCCAGGCAACTAATTAAACAGTTTCAAGCTGTAATCATGTGTGTACATAACTTCCACAGCATTGTAGTTACAAAAATTAATGTCAGGTACCAAAAGGAGCAGGAATAAGGGATGGATTGTTGAAAGATAATTAGGTAATTATTACCTAAATACCTAGAAAAATATATTACATTTGCAATGAAAAAAGCTGTTACAGGTTATCTTTTTCTCCCACAAATTTTTGTGATCTCTCTTTTGTTTCTCTGACTTGCTCTAAGTCATTGTGCAATACTCAGACCCCACGCCTTTCACCAAGTTAGAAATATCAACTCAGAGGGTGCTTTACCAAATTACTTTAAAAATGTTTTCACACATTTGCAAGCCAAAGAGGGAATGTAAAGTTTGGGGTTTAATGTGCTTAAATTAAAATTTACTATTCAAAATACTCCTGGAATCCTGGAGTGCATTTCCAGGATTCCTCAGCATAGTACAGTAGATACATCCATCCTTAAAAGGGGAAAAGTTAAAGAATGAATAAATAACAAAAATTACTAAATGAACAAATCTAAGCATTCAAAGGCACACTGGGTTATGGTCCAAGTCATCTCTTCACCGTCTAATAGAATGGCTTCTTGAAGGAACAGGGCATCTCTGATCTGTATTTAAAATCAGTCAGAGGCAGGGGAAGCTTTGATATTGCTTTATAGTCCCTGATTGTACCTATTTCAGAAACCATCACTTCCTTTTCTCCTCTCTAAATTTGAACTAATATCTGGCAAACAGGCAGCTGTTCAAAGAACAGTGATCCACAGTAATAATGAAAACATTTGAAACATAGACATGCAAACAGTTTTGTAGGAGAAATGTCAGTATCCACTTTCCCCATACTGCATACAGCCATGTTCAGAAGCCCATGTCTGCAGCACCTTGAAAAGGAGGCAAAGATTTTTCTATGTAATTACTGTATGTCCTCTCTTATTCAAGATTGTGGCATTCAGCTCACTCAGCAGAAGTCAGTCACTATTTCAGGACCTCTCTGCAAACAACTGGATGTCAGCTTTGAGGGTTACATTGCAAATGCCTCACACCAATAGCTGGACAGGAGGCTTGCTAACATCTACCTGAGGAGCTGCTGGCTTGAGACAACAAAAATCAGCTTTTAGATTGTTTCTATAATTACAGGACTTCCCACATTAAAGTGGCCTAGTGCTAAAGTTTTCAGAATATCTGATGAAAAGTTTCAGAAGCTTGTTGTGACCATGTTCTATTTTCCCAACAATGTGATTTTCACACACTTAGTATTTTGCTCCAGGAGCTGCAATGTGTACCAGCACACTGTGAACACTTTGTTCTCATTTTGTCCACTCAGCAAACACTTCACATTTCAGAAACAGCTCAGAGAGTCTCTCAAAGAGCCTAATCTGGTGCATGGGACTTTTCCTATGAATGACACTGTAAATGCAGGCAAAAAGGGTGCCAGGTGTAAGACTTTGGGAAAACTGCAATGTTCCACGATAGGTGTCAGCATATGCTGATGGCACAGCTGCACAGATAGAACCATTTTCTCAGTTTAAATCAATGTACTTCCATCAGCGTTGATAGAATTATGTTAGGCTATTAGTAGAAAGCAAATGTGTTTCATTTTAGTACAAAAGGATCACCACCTTTTTTCCGTCTTGGAAACTGCAAATGTAACTGAGAACATTAAAGGGATGATTGTGACTAAGCAAATCAACAATCAGTATTGAAGATGCATTTTTTACAGTAATTTTCGCCAGAGCATTAACAACTTAATTTCTCATTTTCCCCTCACCATGTTAAATCATTAAGTTCTCAGTTTACTTGAATAAGATAATTGTATTTGGAAAAATTTCGTTTGATGCTTCATCTTGATGCATAGAAGCAGCTTCTCATTTCATGGTTTTGCCAATTAAATAAATATAATGCCAATAGTGATAAAACTAATGAGGAAACATTTAACTCTTGCTTCAAGTTGAGGCTCAAAACTATTTGAATACTTGTGGGATTTTTCAGAGTTGCAGTGGTGAAAATCGGTGCAGAAGTTACCAAAGTCAGAAAATTAATCCAAATGACCTTCTCAGAGGGTGGTTTCCATGCCAACCTTAACTTTTATTACAGGACAGTTTGGCTGCATAACTGTTAAAAAGTTATGAGATCTAATTTTTTATAATAGCAAAGTAGTTTTTCTCCTCATATTGTAAATTGCTGACCTATTATTGAGTATATTTTCAGCAATAAGGCTGCTCTTGGACAAAGCCTCAGCAATTTCAAAGCCTCAGCTTCAGAAAGTTTTGCAATAGAAACTATTACACAATCTGAGCTATAACAAGCATCATTATTCCCTCTAAAGCTGTCTCTTAACTTGTTTTGTTGTGGCCAGTAGGGGTTAGGTATCATTAGGTCCTGTAAGCAAGAAGATTTAGAAAGAGCAAGGGGAACTAGCTATGACTTTATGCCCCAAATCCACAAAGGCTATGTGGTACCCATTCCTCAGTGTAGTTGCTGGGAATTAGGCAGCTAAATTATTTTGAATCAGATGTACTTCAATACAAATTTAGATCTAAAGTCCAACATAATCCTCGTGGTGTCTACATTTATGTAAGCTTAACAAGTGCCCAGTTGGAAGAAGAATTCAAAACCAGATGTATCTTATTAGTGTTTTGTCAAGAAATAACAGATTGTCTAGTGGCTGTCCCTTGATATTTCTGCTAAAAGTACTGTGAATTGTCTATGTATGCAGAGCAGAGGACAGGAAGAAGGACATGAAGTTTTCCACGGCAGAGAGAACAAACTACTAGGTCACTGGGCTTTAGTGGGAGTCAGAGGGAAGGAAATAATTTGGTTTGAGAAAGAACCAAAGTGCAGAAAAATAGTTTCCAATGTATCAGAAACTCCAAGGTTTTTTTTTTTTGTGAGGAAGAATACAAGAATACTGCATTTCTAGGACTTCATCACTCTTCTGACTGTAACTGTCTTTGGACAATTTATCAATTTTATGTTTTCTCTGTCAGGACAGTTTTTGAACAAGAGCTTCTTGTAAAAAAAAAATAAAAAAACCAAAATATGGAACATTCTTCAGGAATATATATACTTGCATGGAAGAACTTTCTGCTGGCAATGAGAAAGGCAGGTCTACTAGTCCTGATAAGAAGCTAGCCTAGGGTTTGAGGCACTCATCCAATACAGAGCAAGGTATGCTTTGATATTTCAAAACATTTCTGAAGCAGAGGGGAAACTCCACTTCTTCTCCAGTTAGAAATCATGGCAAATGTATGTAAAATGGACCCTTTCTCAAAACACAGTAAGTTTTCCTCTGCACTTAAAGTGATAAAATTATTTAAGCTTGAACTGTATTATTTTTTGGTTTTCTTCTTTTCACATCCTCAGCACCACATTTTCAATCCATTACTATCTGATCATCATTGCAGCAAGCCTCTCATTTTGACCCAAGCTGTACTTTTTGGAAAGTCATGCTATTTTTCTCCAGGTCACTGGTTCCTTTTCAAATTTAAATCCTGTATTAAATTTCCTTTCTCTTTATGAGCTGACCTCTCATTCTAGTCCTAATATGCCCTCTCCTTTTATTGAGACAACTTTGTTCTCAGAATTACTTAATTGGTTATTGACTGTTGTGGAAACACTGAAGCTTTGTGATTAATTGATCACACCATGTATCCCATATTGGCAAGCTCTCTTGTGCCACACAAGACTGGGATTTCTGTTTTCATCATTTAAAAAAATGATAAATAAAACCAGAATCACTCAGTGCTCCTGTTTAACTTATCCATAGATTTTGTTTCAAATAATCTGTGTTTCACATGTATCAGAAAACATTTTAAGAGATACTTGATATTCTTCAGCCTCATTCCTCCACGACAGTCATGCATTGTACATCGATAATCTAAAGAGCTATCAGCAATTTAAAGAGTCCTATGGCAACACTGTGGGAATCCTATAACAAAAATAAAAAGGATTCTTCCAAAAGAAGTGGTGCTTGAAGCACTCAGCATCTTGCCTACATGTAGCCCCTCATGGTTGGCGCTCCTTGCCCCAGAAAACTGGCGTGCCCCCGCATGTGCCGGCACCGTGCCATCCTAGCAGATGGGCTCAAGCACAGGCAGCCAAGAGACCATCCATGAACATCAAATGTGTTTTCTGAGATCATAGTTCACAGCCAAGAATATTTCAATGGTTAGCTGTTCTGTCAGTGTAGGCAAGGAGGAAAGCAAGCCAAAGAGAGGCAAGCTCCCGCAAAAAGTCACCCGTTTTGCAAAATTTACAGTTCACAGCAAAGTGAGGTCCTCCCAAAATTTCATGTATTCAAATACAAAATCTGCATACAAGGAGTTGAACAGGAGTCTCACTCTAGGAAACCTTTTGGAATTCAGCAAATTTTCTGCTAAAATACAATAAGACTCTCCAAGACACTTAATTCAGAGGTCATCAGCTCAGAGGACACCCAGCTGAACACAAACACCTGCTTCAGTTAAAACACAACCAACACTGCAGGACCAAGCCTTCAGAGGAAAAGTCTCAAATTTTCACTACTTTCAATTGTATTCACTTCTACAAGACTATGTTATAGAAATCCACAGTTTATGGTAAATGCTGCTGTTACCCCATTAGAATTGTAGCAATTTACTGAGGAACTCTGCTTTTCTCATGTGCGGAAGACTTCAAATCAGGAAAAGAAGAAAGGGATATGGTTTGAGCATCACACTAAATAAGGTAAATCACTTCTTCATGATTTAAAGAAGTTTGCTGAGTTAGTACTTGAATGTATATGATCAGTATCACTGCTCACAGGAATATTGTAAAGATATAAAAGAATGGAATATATACTGAATGTATTCTGAGTGGGAAAAAGGAACAAGAAGTTTGACAAGAGTTTTTCTTCAGTAATGACATTTGCTGGCTCAAGCTGGATGCTAGCAGACAAACCTCTGAGGTGAAATGTGTTCTGTGCATCCATTCCTGAAATCTTCATTTTGTGTTGTTTTAGGTAATACATACCTATGTCAGGAAACATTGTTCTTTCGAGTCTGCTTTGTCCATTCCATGGCTCCTGGTATAGCTTGTGAATTGCTTTCAGGATGTTATTTAGGTATGTATGGAAAGAATTAACAAAAACCCTACCAGGCTCTCATCTCACCTTTGACAATTAAATACAGAATTCAACTTAAACGTCTCCAGTATATTACCAGGTTTATATACAATATTTTTTTTCTTTTCTTGTTTAAAATAAATTTAAAATGTACTGTAAGTGCATTTTGTTTATATTTTGCAATCATGCACTCTAAATCACTTCAAAGAAAATTGAAGAGTACAGAAGAAAATTGAAGAGTACATATCCCACATTTCTGAAGCATGCCAACAGAAAAGCCATCCTGCTGTAGTGGTTGAATATGCTTACTTGTCCCAGTTGATCAGATATTAGGCCCATTCTATTACACATACACGTCACAACTATAACCTGCAGTCTGCATTATTTCAGTTCATTATATTATAAAATAAAATCACCTATCATCAAAATTTCCTATTAGTTTAAACCACAGTTCTTTTTCGTAGCAATAGCAATCAGTTTGGAATTAAACACTGTCTTGCTTTCAATTGGGATACAGTTATCCTCCTAGTAGCTGGTACAATGCTGTGTTTCAGATTTAGGATGAGAATAATGTTGATAAATTGTCAATGTTGTTTCAGAGCAGTGCTTATTCTAAGTCAAAGACTTTTCAGCTTCTCACCCCAGCCTACCAATAAGGAGGCTGGAGAGGCACAAGAGGGGACATGGCCAGAAGAGCTGACCCCAACTGGCCAAAGGGATATTCCATAATGTGTAGTGTCATACTCAGTTTGTAAACCAGGGGTAAACCTTGCTGGGGGCAGCTGCTCGAGATTTGGTTCATCATCGGTCAGCAGGTGGTGAGCAACTGCATTATGCATCACTTACTTTGCATATTTTTATTATCATCGTTATTATTATTATCATAATTATTGTTGTTATCACTGTTTTCCTTCCTCTCCTATTAAACTGCCTTTATCTCAACACATAATTTCTACTTTTTTTTTTCCTTCCACTTTTCTCCCTTACTCCACCTGGGGGGAGTGAGTGAGCAGCTGTCTGGTGTTTAGCTATGTGCCAGGATAAACCACAGCAAATGCATAGCTGATTCACCCTTCCACACCAATTTCTTAGTGTGACTAAGAAACACCATTTTCTGGATGTGACTTGTGACTCAACCTCTTCCTTAGCTCCACATCCATGATCACCTGAAATGCCCATGTTTCCAATGAAACACTGAAAATGACTAACAGCAGCAAAAGACTTACAAGAAAACCATTTTCTTGTGGAGGACTTCTTAAGTAGAAAATAATGTTCCCTCTATTTTGCAAAGAAAATTTAAACGGAGTATCTCAACCAAATCAAACCACTACATTTGGGCATTTTATGATTAATATTAATGAGGTTGTATTTATAGTATTTTGTGATTTGTACTGCATTTTGTATTCACCTGTCAGTGAGCAGCTAGCAGTATTCTTTAGGGATCAGTACTGGAATCATCACTGTTTAATGCCTTCATTAATGACCTGGATGATGGGAGAGAGTATACTTTTACTAAATTTGTGTGTTATAACAAACTGGGGAGAGCTGCAGGAGAGCCTGCTACTGCTAAAGACCTGGAGAGCCTGGAGAAATGGAATAGAAGGAACCTCCTGTTGTTCAAACAGACCAAAGTAAAAGGTGTTGCATCCAGGAAGGAATACACTGGTGCAACATTGTAGGCTGGGATCCAGCCTTCTAGGAAGGAACTCCACAGAGCTTATCCATGTAGAGATCCTGGTGGACACCAAGCTGAACGTGGGCCAGCAGTGCACCATCTTGCAGAGCAAGCCAACAGCCTCTAAGAAATCCAGGTGAGTGATCCTCTATTCATTACCTGGGCATCTGAAGCAGTGTGCTCAGTTTTGGACTTCCCAGTACAATAAAAACTGCAGTAATACTGAAGCAACAGTGGCCCTGACTCCCCACCACTGAGCTGGGGAAGAGTCTGGAGAACAGAACATACAGGGACAAGCTAAGATTGATGTGCTTGCTCAGCCTGGAGAAAAGGCAGCTCAGGAAATCATAATGAATTCCAGTTGCATACTAGGAAAAAAAAAAAAAATCATAAAAATTGTCAAATACCAGAATCCACGGAGGCATTCCAGCTCTATGGGACATGGTCCCTGACACTCTCCTCTAATTAGACCTCCTTTGGACAGGAGATTGGACTAGAGGTCCTCCAGACCTTCCCTTCCAAACTAAAATATTCTGTGATTCTTTGAAGAAAATCTCCAGTTTACAGCAGCTACCTTCTTTTCCTGGGTACTGATTCCATACTTACATTTAGGACTAGTGACACATACCATGTAAACTTTTTAAAGAGTAAGTAGAGAGGAGGCAAGTGCAGTTTAACAGAAATTAACACTGGAAGAAATGAAAGCTGTACTCAGTCCAGATCTATACTCAAACTGTATTTCAATAACTCTTTGAAAAGTAGAGGAATAAGAAGATTTGGCACTTTATTCACTAAATAGCTTACAAATGGTATTTAAAAAAAAAAAAACAAACCTGTGATTCAGTGACTCCTTTGATGGCAGTATCAAGAGTGAAAGGTGGTTTTCGCAAGTTGTATTTGTGGGCTTTAAAAATAAATTTTAAAAGGACAGGAAAAGACCAAAAGGTTCCAAGTAAATGTTCAAAAGAGAAAAAAAGTTCTCCAAATTTGACAACTGATTTTAAAAAATTGCATATTTTTGTTCTTGATGTTTAACTGAATCTGGATAATGAGGCATCAGGATCTAAATCAGCTTGGGTGGGGTTTTTCTTTTTCAGAGATTTTATTACAGGAACATGGGATTTGCCCTTTTAATCAGGTTTAAGATTTGTCTAATATCTTTTCTTCTGTATCAGCAGCAGATACATGAGCAAAAACTAAACCTTTAAGGCAGTGGTGGAATAAAGCACCCTTCATGTTAGATACCATATTCCCCTTGTATTAGTAACTGGCTTTAGCCTTGTAGCCTGGAATGCTAATTGTTTTAGCTGTATTATTAATTAGAATAACTCTGTATGTTATTGCAACCCTAATACACCCCTTCTATAGTGGAAATGTGTAATTTCCTGTGGCAATGAGTTCTTCAGGCTAATTGTACATTTTGTAGATAATTATAATTGCAGATAATTTTGTATTTTATCAGTTTTGACTGTTCTCCGTTCTAATTTTGTTAGATGCCCTCTTATTCAAATATTTGAGACAGAGGAACAGCTCTTATATTTACTTAAACAAGCCCATGCTCATTCTCATAATTTTTGCAAGCTCTTTTTTGTTCTTCCATTTTACACAAGATATTCATACAATGTCTCCCTGATTCATCCCAGGCAACAGCAGATGAACTTCACCATCCTGTGGTTCACTTGCTGAGTCAATCATATAATTCAGCTCTAGTTCAGAAGTTATAGGTCTTTTGCATAACCTGACCTAACATGTCTTGGAAGCTAACTAGCAAAGTCTGTAATGAACGGGTAGACACAGACCAAACTGATGAAGTCTTAGAAGCAACAGAACCAAGCCCTCCCTTAAAAACTCATCAACATCAAATCCTGTATTCAAATCAACTTAATTAATATGACATCTCTTAGAAACAACTCACACCTGTTGGAAAATTCAGTTTACCAGAGAAGCCCTGAAAATGTGTAACAAATTTTCCTCCCAAATTACTTCTTTTTGACAGAACACTTAATATTTAGCAAAGCATGGCAAACATTTTTTTAATGAATGAAATCCAAATGTGGTCACTTGAAATTTTGTATTTAGAAATATTGCTGCTGAATCTCTTTGGAGCTGTAAGGGAGATTCCACACCCTTTATTAATCAGGCAATTCTTTCCAAGCAGCATGTCAAAGTTGTTGATCAGGGTCATGACGTTGCAATTCAGAAGTGAAAAACACATGGATTACAATCATATCTCCATTTGATCAGCAACTGTTCTCACCACCTCTTTAGAACACAGTTTCTCTTAAACCATTACATTTTTATACAATTAAAATAAAAACATAATATAAATATATCAAATATATATTTATGTTCTAAAACAAACTAAAATAAAGGGAATGTTGATCAAATCTAGAACTGGCACCTTCAGAACTCCAGATTAGGGTATGAACTTTTGTATAAGATTCCTGCTATAGTTACTAAAGCATTTGTCTGAAGACCATGGGAGCACAAATTCCTTGGTCATTGTAAGGCAGCATCTCCATAGGCCATTATAAAAGCAGGTCAATGCTTTGTAGAAAGTGTGTAACTCAATTTTCAACAAGATCTTTTCTTAGAAATATGCTTAAAAGAAAAAATATTATTACATATTATTATATATATTATGGGAAAATATATAAGCCAATACTGACTCCTGTTTATTACCATGGCAAATATTTTAATAAAATAAAGAGCAGCCATGTTACTACTACAATCAGTAGATGATTACTTGCCCTATTTGAGCAGAAATACCTGACACTGCACTGAGCACAGCTAAACTACACTGACCAATGCATACAAAAGTCAGAATGAGGCATGCAGTCACTGTGTGTGCTAGAGGTTGAGAAACTGGGTTATTATTGTAGTTTATTTCCCCATAATTTGACTGAAGGCTAGATAGATCATGCAGGAACAGAAGGGAGAATATTACTTCTCCTGATTTAGGACAATTTTTGTTGCAATCCAGCCTACAGTGAGGAACAATCTGTGAAAAATAGATGTCTTTCATCCTATTTTACTAGTAATTTTTACTAGTAATTTTTTTTTAAGACTAATACATCACAAGGAAAGGCAAGATTTTTTTTATACCTCCTAGAAGGCCATAAACTGAAAGGTTAAATCATTTGAATGATTTAGCCAATAGAAGTGCTAGAGAGGAGTCAAGAATAAAGGGCTGTATTTGTCAGTGGAGAATAAACAAGTGAAACATCAGAGGGCTGTTCAGCTAATTGTTCCCATGGGCCACAGTCTCTGGGAAGAAGGATCCCATGGCTTTTCATTCCACCAATCTCCTGTGGGAGAGGAACTGTTGTCTTGCACAAAAGCAGCTGCTCCCATGTCCCAGTCCCCACATTTCATGGACTGCATTTACACAACATGGTGGAATGGCAAATTCCCAGTGGATACCACACACCATGGATTTCCTATTATTTGAAAATTTTCCAGAGTAATGTGATTTTTCCATCTGTTGTTTCATCCTTGTCTTGAGGACAATAGCAGCCAAAGATTACAATGGAGATAACAGCATTATTTGCAAGGACACAGGAAGGGAATCTCTACTCTTCCCAGCAGGAAAATAAAACTTGTTTAAGCTATTAAACAAGGATATGAAAGTTGCTGGGATGCCACCATGATTCTGCAGATACCATTATGAGCTAATTCATTTATAGACAAAATATCCACCAGGGCTTTCTATTGACCTGGAAAGGCCATGGGATGCAGAGCAGTGAAGGAAAAACCTCCTGGGGCTCTCACAGATGCCTCTAACAGCAGCAAATCAGCCTTCCACATTCACTGGTTTGAGTTAATCTCTCTCTGGTGCACGTTGTGGTGGGTCAGCTGCACACCCATGACTGATTATCACATTTCAGCTGGGGAAGGGTGTCCTTTCAAACTGCTCTTTTATTAATTTGATTATGCTCTTGCATTTTTCCTGTATTCAACAAAATCACATTAGAACACATCCAAGGAAAAGTCTAATTTTGTCAGTGGTAAGATAGTCAAGCACTGAGACTCAGTTTATAAGGTGATAAATTTTTTAATGCTGGTAATATAAACTGGAATTACACATGTTAAGGTAATTAAATCTCATGCTTTCAGGAAAAAAAAAAAGTCTCTGTCCTACTGGTAGTCTGGGATATATGATTTATTGAACAGATGTATCTGTATCAAACACTACTGAGCACAGAGCAATGTCTTGATGAATCTATTACGTCCCCTGAAGGGGAAATCACCACTCTTTTGGTTTGTGCTACTCACAAGCTACATTAGCATAACAGATCAGACAGAGCAGAAGGCAACTACTGCTTTGGGAATAGAAGGCCAGGATCACATCCAAACTACAAGGCTTATTAGTGGAACAAGCAAACATCAAATCAGCATCTGCCGGGCCTGATGGGATTCACCATGGGATGCAAAACTGGGAGTCAACATATTCCTTGGCATAGATCAAAAACTCATTAAAATCAGAGATGTCACCAAAAGACCAGAGGAAATCTAAGTGTGGTGCCAATGTTAAAGTATGAAGAGATGAGAGTAATAGACCAGAAAATTTGGCTTCTGTAGCTGTAAACATGTTGGAATGAATCTTTCAGTAGAGATAAGTTGGTTATTAAAACAAATCCAAAGGGGCAAAACGATACAGTGGCAACAGCTCAGTGTTTGCCATGTCAATTACAAAGGAGCAGCTATGACCCTCATGATGGCTGTTTTCATCTTGCTCCATGGAGTTGACTATAGACACTGACTTTACACTGGTCTTTGCCATGGATAACAGAGAAGAGCACAGGAACGATGATTTTCAGAAGAGGGGAGACATGATAATAGACAAGCAGCACATTTTGGAGGGATTCTCTTAATAACATGTATGTATCACATATACATATGTATGTAACATACATATATGTAAATACTAAATAATATGTATTATTTATCACAGAAAATATCAGATTAAACTATCGAAACAACTGGAGGACACAGATGGAATTCAGCATAGCAAGCAAGAGATATGGACTGTCAGGAGAAAACTATAAGCAAATAAAAGAGTCTTTTTTAGATTTTTCTTTCTTACTTATACTTTTCTATATATTAGAAAGCAAAACTGGAACCTACAGTATCAATGAGTGCACTCCTCTCTTACAGTAAATATTGCTCTTGAACTTTCAGTATTTTCTGTATCACAATGCAGCAAATTATCAGGGGGCCAGTGAATCAACCAGTATTCATTTATGTCCTCCATTTCTTCTGACAATTATTATTAAAGGGGAGACACTGGAAGAAATATATGCACTGAGACCTGATTGCAAATGGAATGAGCAAGTTTTATTACATTACATGGGTACATTCCTAATAGGAATCCATAGTTGAAGAAAAATTAACTGAGCTATTGAGTGAATCAGCATCAATCTTCTCCATTCTGTAATATTAATAGAAATTACAAAAGGCTCATGCTAGAAATCACTTTCAGAGACAGAAATAGATATTGCCCTGCTTAAATGGATGTTCCAGGCAAACAGACTATTTTAATCATGGTATAAACTGCTCCCTCTTTGAAAAACTCAGTGTAAACCTTGAGGGCACCCTTGTCACTAGAACATATGGCTTATGCATCACCATCTTCTAAAAACACACCATGAGAGGTCCTTTTTGGTTTCAAGCATTCATTTTTTATTATTACTGGAAAAGAATAATGATGCATTATTTTCTGATATATAATTTTACCCAGCAGCTGGATCTAACTGCTTCATAGAAGCTTGCACACAAGGTAATGCCAGTAAGGGATACCTAAATAAAAGATGATGAAATTTACCTATAGATACTAGATAGGTAGAGGCAGAGGGCTTGAGGGTGTTTCTGGTAGCGGCAGGTCTAGGTATAAAATCATTTAAGGGAAGAGACAAGCCAAGGTGCAAGAGGGTTTCTGCTAGAGTTTATGCAGGATATCAAAGGTATTCCCAACTTTTCCTTATATAATATTTGAAGACATTAGGAGGACACAGCTCATTTACTGTCACAAAAGGCAGGCATCTACTGGCTTCAGAAGCTCAGCTCCAAACTGAATGTATCTTAAGCAAATTTACACAAGGTAAATGTCTAGGAAACAGAAAAAGTCAAAATTACTCATAAGACAATTTGGATCAGCTTCTGTATCTCTGAATTTGCAGCGATATTTAGCACCAAGACCTCCTCAACTTAAACAATATCTTTTGAGAGGAGAAATCTCTCTGGATGTTTTCCCTTTTCATAATGCCACAGTAGGTAAATGGATTTTCCCTTTTGATTTTGGGGGAGGGTCATCTGGTAGGAAGAAGACTTTGAACCACATAAATTTCACATTTACTTCTTAGAAAAGACTTATGCTCACCAAGCATGGCTCTTCAGATCCTGATCAAATATCACCCAAATAAAGGTTGTTTTTTTTTCCTAGAAGATGTTGGTCAATCCTTTCTGATCCTGATGGATCATTCATGTTTTAGGGTTGGAGGGATGAATTAACATGAAAATATCTGAAATATTATAATCTTAGGCAGCATCTAGATCATGCCAGTGTAATGATGCATAGATATTCACCTCCAGTATAGAAATGCTTTTTTTTCTCCTGCCTTTATTTTTGTCTTTTTTAATCCCTTGGAAATTCCCAGTGATTTGCATCAGTTACTTCTGTAGAAAGGTATTTTTTTTATACTCATTACATTCATACAACTATAAGCCAAGAAGATTTTTTAGAATGTGCTTGAGTTGAAGCTACTTAGGAAAAAAAAAAAAAAGGGTGGAGGAGGGGGGTGGGAGAGAAATAGGGACAGAGAAATTCCAGTTACTCAAACATATTTTTCTCCTTGGGATAAAAAAAAATATTCCATGACCACTATGCTTGGTGATCAGCCACTCATTTGAGCTGGTCTGAAGAGAGACTACAAATGGAGAACAGGTTGAAATTAATGGCTGGTTTACTAGTGTGTTATCTTTATGCTATTATTGCTTATTGTTGGATAACTGAATTAACACATCACCTGCAAATGAATATTTATTGCTATAGAATTGTCATTAATGTCTTGTTGTAAGTTGAATTGAAGCTTGGACGTTTTTTCCAGGGTGCTTTTATTGTTTAAAACTAAACAGTCATTGTTGGCACCTGTGAAGATTTTGAGCTATACTAACCTAATGAATTCAAAACTTCGAACTATTACAAATCTGCAGCAACCATGAGGGAAGAATCTTCATCTAGGCAAAACATAGAGAACAGAAAGACTAGGAGAAATTAAGATTGGTATACCTATAAAGGTAATCAAAACAGCAACAGCAGGAGACCTTTTGAAAATTGTAGCTAGTTTTAAACATCATTCAGCAGAACACTGGCATGGCTGGGTAAGAAAAAAGTACAAATCGGACCGACCTGGAGGGATTTCAAACAGCATGTTTCTTCCTTCATATTTGCAGGCTATTAAAAACATCCATGCTGATTTGGATAGCTTCTACTGTTCCAGCCTTTACTCAGTCCATTGAATGTGTCATCATAAGGAAGGGAGACAAAAAATTTTAGCTCCTTTTCTTTAAGAGGCTCACAGAACCACAGTACTATTTTCTTTGTTTGCTCTGTCCTTCTCTAGTCACATTGCAGTGTATTGTTTAAATGTGGCAAAGAGTGTTTAAAATTACTAAATTAGTGAATTTTTTTTCACTTTTGAGTGCTCTGATGAAAGGTAGTTTCACATCTTTGCAAAACACAAGAAGGTACACACAGGGGAAAACACTACCAAATACCACAATTATATTTGCTTCAGACACAACTCAGAAACAGAAAATTCAAGGGCAATTCAGCTTCATTAGCTCTGATTCCTAGAGAAATGCTTCTTTATTGCTTCTCTTTTTAACAGGTACTTATTTTTACAGATACCAAGGTGTGCTGGATTTCACAAGACTGACTGAAGCCTGTTGGAGACAGCATGAGTGCATCCATTGGCTCCAAAGGTTTTCCAGACAAAGCCCTAACACAGGAGGGGATGACAGATTCCAGGAGCCAGAGATGTATCTCTGTGAAATACACAGTTTGTTTCTGCTACTGCTCTCTTATTGTTAACATTACAGAAGATTTATATATCACACTAGCAGTCAATAGAAACGGCAGTCAAAAGGTAATGATGTATTTCCTAGGAGCTGGAATGTGGGGCTTTCACACTGTCTGCCTTCAGGGTTTCTAACTTAACAGTTCAGTCTTGCTGAGTTTTATATTCCCCCATTGTTAAAGATCATTGTTGCCCTCTCCAGAGAGAATACTAATAGAAACCCCTCTACGAACTAACACTTCAAATGGATTTCTTCCTCTTCATAGGCCACATGAAAGTTAGATGGCATTTAAAAATAGTGTGAACTTTGTCTTGGAGAAGCTGGCACAGCTCCTGAAGATGATGTGAAAGAACAGCCTCCATAACTTAACCTTGCATGGCCTCCCTTAGTAAGCTTTTAGGAGTCAGGCAAGTTGGGTTTTGATACTCCACCCTTTTATGTGCTTGCCGCTGGGTATTTAGCATGGGCACAAATATTACAACCATCCATAAATCCACTCCTTTGCTTCCTACAACCAGCTCTAAGTTTTGGCTCGCTGAGCTCCTGGCATAGAGTATTCCATAGCCAAAGTAAGTGCTTTTACAACTTTTTTTTCTAACAGTTGGCAACTCATATATTTACTGAAGTCCAAACAACTCTAACATTTTGACAAGTCCCATGTTAGCATATGTCTTCATTATATCCATCAAAAAGACATGGCCATCAGTTACAAGAAAAGAAGATTTAGGCAACCCAAGTCCCTGATCACCAGTTCTCACAGTGCCCTGTCATCAATGCTGTCATGATTCCTTATTTCTATTATACAGGGTACAACAGAAATGAGAGGCTGCTAAGTTTTGTTTCCATCATTTAAATCCAAGGCACCTAACAGAAGTTCATTGCTACTTTTTCTGCTCAAAACTATTGCTGGTCTTTCACTGTGGAAGAGACCATCCAGTCTTCCGCTTATGGCCAGTAGGACATTACTCATTCTCCTCAAGGTAAGGACACTTTTCTACTATTGAAAAGCCTAAACCTGCCTCTTTATAATTCAGACTTCTTACCATTTCTTCTTGTAAGTATGTAGGTACAAAACTATCATCAGAAATCAATGGGCAACACCTACTGAAGTCACTAGCAGCTATACAGGTGCAAAATTCCTCAAAAAAAAAAAAAAATTAAAGAGTTTTTCTACATAAGAGAAGTCAAAATATTATACTTCTTGCAAAATGGACTTGCTACTTTTTTATATCCCTGTCAGTGAGGCTCGGACTGGGTTGGTAATGGCTAATGGCAGAACTGAGAAGACATATTCAAATGCCTCTTACTTATGTCAGTGCTTCTAGCTGAGGCTAGTCCTGCAGGAAAATAAAACTCCACTTGTACAGGATTGACATATTTTGCCCTCAGGTATATAGCCCTAGGCTATACTTCCTGTATGCACAGCTTCCCTGTGTGGACAAACTACAAAGAAGGCAGGAAATGGTCATGAGCGGTTCCCTAGTCTAGCCCCAAGTTCCATCAGAACTATTTACACTTGTGTTACTTGTTCCTAAGAACTTCTGTTGATAAAAATCCCTCAAATTCCCTAAATAATATATTCCTTGTGCCTCTTTTACTAGCTCTTATGTGCGAAATTCATGGCATAAGTCTTAATAATTCTATATAAAGGAATGAAGACTTCTCACATGACTAGGGTCATACGTCAAATGAAATAAGAATGCAATCATCTGCCAATTTGACCTGTGGGTAACCATCAAGGTTCTGAATAATCTGTACTCTGACCAAAGCTAGAGGCTGTTGGAAGTCTTATACTTTGCAAACTTGTTTCCCAGGGAAATAAAATAAAACCATTTGGCATGGCTCAGCCATGCAGTTTACACTGCCTGTAAATAGCCAGCAAGGAAGCAGAATCCTGACAGATTACTGCGGAATTCCTTTCAGCACCAGCCAAAATTAAAAAATCACAGCAAACTGAGGTAAGAACACATCTCTGAAAGTCACCTTGTCCAATACCCCTTGTCTAGGGTAAGGTCAAGTAGAACAAGTGGTGCAGGGCCATGTCCATTTGGGTTTTGAATATCACCAGGATGGGTAATTCCACAATATCTGCCAGCAATCTGTCCTGTCTTAAATCATGTTTACAGTAAAACATGTTTTTTTTTCTTATTTTGGCAACATCCTATAAATAGGATAAGCAATTGATCTGAATTATTAAAGGGATTGGTTATAAAAATGTCTATAAAAATAAGCTAAAATAAAGGAGTATTTCTGCCAGTATATTAGTGGGATAAATCACAACTAAAAACCAAGTCAGAGCTGCACAGTGTCAGTAAACTGAGATTTATGTACTATTAGAAGCAAATAGCCTGGAAATCTACAGCAAAAATAATGTTCTAATACACATGCTGACCCCAAAGAAATCTCCTTCTGCTATGCTCAAAACCTTGTTCATGGGCAAAGAGAAACACACCTAAAGGCAAATTTTTATTCTTAATATAAATGAAGCCTTAACAATCTAATTCAAGAGTCATTATTACACTAGATATAATTTACACAGAAAAATAAAGAACACATAGTAATCAAGTTAGAAACCTCAGTAATGGCAATATGTTGCTATTTAAACTGTAACAAAAATCCTCTTAGATTTTTTTCCCCCTGAAGAAAAAAAGGTACTTCTTATCCAGGAAACTAGTAACAGGACAAGAGGACATAGCCTAAAGTTGGACAGGGAAGATTGATGGACATCAAGAAGAATTTAATAATGAAAAGGTAGTCAAGCACTGGAATGGACTGGCCAGGGAGGTGGTAGAGATCTTCAAGAAATGACTGGACATGGCATTCAGTGCCAGGCTCTATTTGAAAAGGTGGTGATCAGCCAAAGGTTGTACTTGATGATCTCAGAGGTCTTTTTCCAACCTAAACTATTCTGTCCTTCTGTGATTCTTTAATTTACATAATTCTCCACTTTTGCATGTTAGATACTATTTCTTTATACTTTTTCTCATCCATAAAGACTGATTTTTTCAGGTGTAGGTCTGAGTTTCATTAACTACTGTTACTGAGTTGTTTATAGAGTCAGCCTGTTCCTGTCTCTAATAATCACATGCCTGTACTTCTCTGCATCACACATATCGTCTCCACTTCTCAAGGCTTGTGTTTCTCCACAAAACATCGTGTTAAGGCCATAGGTATTTCATTGTACATAAAATATTTATTTGCATTTTGTTTCTGCTATCTACCTAAAAGTCAGAGGATATCATAGAAAGATAAGGAAGTGAAGCAATTTAGCCATTTACAGCTGGTCACAAAAAGGAATTGATGTCAAGGCTAAATGAAGTCAAACAAAGCTCAGGCAGGTCAAATAAAGTTCACATAGAGGAAGCCTGACAAATCTCCCTCTGAGAACTTGAAAACTCTGTAGAACCCTGTGTCTCTAAGCAGCAATGGTGTAATGCAGCAGTACACAGGCACACTTGGGAGGGGATGACTGCTCCTGAGGTGAAAGCACAGCAGGTTCAGAGATGTAGAAGGACCTCTTTGGACTTGGCAAGTGTCACGGTGTGACTGGGGTTTGCCAATTTTAATATATTTAATTTCTTTTGGGGAAAGGATTTAGGACAAGGACAAGGCAGGCTTAAAACTTAAAAGGGTATAAGAAGAACTTTATTAATAACACAAAACAATTCAGAATGAGATTTCCAGATTATTCCCTCCTCCCCCTTTCCTCATAACAACAACCTACAGAAAAACACTTCTCAGTTATCTACTTAAATAATCATTTCAGTTCATTCTAGAGAGAAAAGTCCTTTTTTAGTTTAGGCTTAGAGGGTGTCTCACTCTCATAACTCGCATCCGCCCAGAAACCTACAAATTATGATTTTCCTCCCATTACCACAGTCTTTCCAGAGCTGTGCTAGGGCTTGTGCTGAACACTTGGGGTGCCATTTTAAAGGCAGGCTGCTGAAAACACAAAAGTCTCTTCATCTCATTCTCTATCAAATGTCTCTCTTCAAATTCCAGTCCCAAAACAGAGAGAGAACTTCATTTCCCTGAGGCAAAAAGTCTTCATCTCAAGCACCTAACCTCCCCAAGTATATTCCACCAGTTTAAAGGAATTTCAGTAAAGTCAGTCCCCTAGAGTCCACAAAAAAAGGTTTTCAGCTACTTATCAGTGGCGTCTTTTCAATCTCTCTATCAGGTACCTGGTCTTCATTCTGCTGACTTCTGTAATTCTTCTTGCTTTATTCCTTTCGTTCTGGGGAGCTCAGGAAAAAAATCTAGAGTCTCATCCAGGCACTGAGAGTTAAACTTGTATCTGGAAAGTAAGGAGCCAGGCTGAAGCCACGCTGGGAAAAACATGGCCACCAGGGGACCACATGGAGATGGCTGGGCCTCCCTCTGCCGCGTGCTCAGCTGGGGCCTGTATCCAGACAGTGAAGAAGCCACGTGGCCATCTGGGGGCCTCTTCTCAGAACGCTGGGCCATGCCGCATGGAGAGGGAAAGCCAGGCCGAGCCGGAACCAGGGAACCGAGCCGCGGCCCCGCCGAGCCAAGCTGGGGTCGGGCCAGGCCGGGCTCTGCCGAGCTGGGGCCACCCGGGGCCAGGCCCCCCCTCCCAGGGCCAGGCCCCCCCTTCCGGGGCCGGAGCCCTGCAGCAGGCTGCTGCTCACCTCCCCGAGCGGAAGGCAAAAGAGGATGAGTTAACTTCCCCCTGTGATTTGTGAAAGCAAACTACCTTTCTAATTGGTTTCTTGGGCTGTCAATCACTAACTCAGGCCTCTGATTGGTCCCCACAGCCTCAGGGGCGGCTCCCAGAGAGGGGGCTGCTCTCCTGTTTCAGGCCCTTGTGCTGGTCCCCTAGGGCTGGCCTCCCCTCCCCCCCCACTCCACATGAAACCAGCACAGCAAGTTATCTTTATCTACCTCTTTATCTTGCCCAAGGTGCTAGTAATGGAGGCTTCTGACATTTCAGCTCTAATTCTTTTAAATATCATTCTTACATAATTATACACAGGTTTGAAATACAGTCCTAAAACACCATCCATTCCCACTTGTGTTGTCTACACAGATAATGCTGCAATGAGACACATTTTGAGAAATAACTGCATCTCTCTGGTCTGTCTGGGCTAAATCTGTCTTGATCCAGATATCTTTGCTATAGAATAATGAGAGGTAAAACCTGCATTTTTGGGTGTTTTTCCACAAAGATTGAATGGTATTTTGATAGATAAGACAAGAAGATCAAAATATCCTCCTGTGACAGTGCAAAATTTAATTGTGTGATTATGTCAGAGTGCATAATAAAAAGAGTACTGGTCTGCAGGAGGACACACAGCTGCACAAAGCTCAATGGCATTATTGACTTGACTTAATTCTGCCTTCCTGCAGAAGTGCTAGCAGCATGCTCCGAGATTAACTGGTAAAAAGCAATATAAAATTTCTCAGCATGATCATGGGTAGATATTTTATTTCTGATTGGCTCATCACTGGAAGAACCTCAAGTGTTAGGACGAAAAGTGATCTGTAAAAGCTACTCCTCAAAAAAAAAAAAAAAAAAAAAAAAACAAAACAAAACACCAATACTAACCAACCAAGCAACCAAAAAACCCCCCAGAAACAGGCAATACATTTTTTTTAATTTGCGGATTCCTATTCCCTGTGACTATTGTTCAAAGAATATAAAAGATATATCTCTTCAGAAGGAGAATAGACAGTTTCAGAATATTTGTGTGTATACCAGGCTCTCTAACTCGTTAGCATTCTCATTGCAGAAATATTTTTATAACACTACAAGAGAAAAAGTTTCCCTATAATAACATGTCAAAATAATAAAATATGATCAAAACATCCTGCAAAGGCATGATTTTCCATCTGAAAATGCTGACTCCATGCAATAAAAACATTTGAAAATCATACAGTAATTTTCCTAATTTTCACATTTTGATATAAAGTTTTGAGTGGTATTATTCTGACATTGAAGGTTTATCATAGAACATATTATGGAAGTTAAAACAATGTAGATGAGTAGAAAGGAAATATCTTCTGAAGTGAACCATAAGAAAAAAACAAAACCAAAACAACAGCTCTTAATTTGAGATGAAATAAAATCACTTAAAAATCACATAAATTATTGTGGGACATAATTTTTATTTTCAAGTTCATACTGAGTGTTCTATTAGTTTGTCAAATAATGTTTGAATCTTGGACAGTTAGAATAGGTAAAATAAATCCAAGTGTTCTCATAATAGTATTAGTATTGGTCTTAAAGTATGCCACTTTCCCCAGCCACCTAATTTCCTTGGGAGAATAATTATTCTTTCATAGAGATAAAACTCCTTCTCCAGTTATTAACTGCAACCTCCAAAGACATTTCAATTTTTCTCAACCAATATTAATTTTAAAAGACAGATTGGCTGTGATTTTCAGAGACTGACTAAAGCCAAGAACAAGAAATTCTTTGATAAGAGATGTGAAACATTTTGGTTTAGATATGACAAGAAATTCTCCATCAGATCTGTTCATTATCTTGACTTGGCTCATAGTGAATTTCTAACCTGGCAGAGGATTCTGTGGAATAGGAAAATTTCTCAAGATTTTTCATATCTATTTTTAAATAAAATAATATTTATCAAAAGTTTTTAAACAAAAAGGTTGGTCTTCTAACAAAAAAAACTATTTCTGTTACTGCATACTGAGACAAAGAAGATCATTCTGGATCATGCATGCATCATGACAATATCAGCTTTGTAGAAGGTATCTTGTACTGAAAATTTCAAGGTGCTGATTATGTACTAAGAATGGTATTTTCAAAGGTAACTCACTTGCCTAAGTCCCACTGAAATCAAAAGGGCCTATAGATTCCAAGTACATATTTTCAACTACTTGCCTGCACTATATGGAGGCATTCAGTCCACCTGAGCTCACCGATCCTGAGAAGTAAATAAGCCTCTTGTATTCAGTGCAGCAAGTGGATCAGCAGGACTCCTAACTCAGGTGTTTAAGATTCCTTGATCTAAGGGTTTAGACACCTTGTGGTTTTATGGGAAATTGGTTCAGAGCTGAATATCCACTCTTTCAAATTAAAAATCTGTAAGCAAGCCTAAGCTTGTAAGCAAGTAAAAATACATCTGACTGGTTGTTTTAAACCACAAATTATGAACTTTATTAAATTAGAAATTACGTTAGCTGCTGTTGCCAATATGATATTCGAGTATGGTTAAACAGCACTATTTGCATTTAAAAAAGGTGTTTTTTCACAGACACTGAAGAAGGTGATGTGCTTCTCTCTACCTTTCACTATCCTGCCAAGTACCTACATGGTACAAGGAGACACATGCACATTTGATCCGAGAACTGAGGTCCAAGCCCATTGTCAATAGCAAAATAAGGGCTCAAAATGATGTCTTTGATGACCGTATTTTTTATGCCTATATTGCAATGGAAGATGTATTGAGAATAAGCCACATGGAATAAAAGCATAAAGCATAATAAAAATTACAACTTAACTTATAAATGATGGAATTACTGATATAGCTAAAATATTAATATGAAAAATTACCTCTCAAGAGGAATAAACCATAAAAAATGTGAAGAGTTTTTCTTTATAGAAGATATTTATACTTGTTCTGTGTTTGGCAGATAAAGAGAATAGACTGACTGAAAGGGTCTGAAGAATGATGAGAATAAAAATTCAACTATATGATAGTATCCCACAGTTAGTCTTTCAATATACTTTAGATTACCAAGCCAGAAAGATCATGAAAAAAGGTTTAGTTAGAGCAAACAGAGCAATTCAGAAGCTGGGAGTAATGGAGATGTCAGCTAATACAGCAGAACATAGACTATAGTTCTTGAAATAAAATGGAGATGGGAAGTTGAGGGAATAGTGTTCTACAATATACTAAAAAATCAGGGAATTGATGATGTGAAAGTTGAAAGAAAGGAAACGTGGCACTGACCATGGAACAATGGCATTCTTGTCTCAGGAAATAAAAGAAGAGGAATAGAGACACCGATCTCAAGGAAATAGCAAACTCAATTCATTACTATGGAAAAAATGTCAGCTGAAGAACTGAAGCCACAGACATTTAAGTTAGGTGTCACTGAGGGCTGATGGTGTCCTGGGGGGCATCAGGCACAGCATGGCCAGCTGGGCAAGGAAGGAGATTGTCCCACTCTGCTCTGCTCTGCACTGGGGCAGCCTCACCTCCAGTGCTGGGGACAGTTCTGGGGGCCAAAATAGAAGACATTAGAGAGTATCCAAAGGAGGACAATGAAGATGGTGAGGATCCTTGAGGAGAAGCCACATGAGGAGTGGCTGAGGGCACCCTGTCTGTTCAGCCTGGAGGAGACTGATGTAATTCCTAACCACATTCTACAACTTCCTTAGGAGGGGAAGAGGAGGGGCAGGCACTGATCTCTGCCCTCTGGTGACAGGGACAGCACCCCAGGGAATGGCCTGAAGTTGTGTCAGGGGAGGTTTAGATTGGATATCAGGAAAAGATTCTTCCTCCAGAGAGTGTCTGGACACTGGAACAGGCTCCCCAGGGCAGTGATCACAGCACCAAGCCTGACAGAGTTCAAGAAGTGTTTGGACAATGCTCTCAAGATCATGGTGTGATTCTTATGGTGTCCTGTGCAGAGCCAGGAGTTGGATTTCAATGCACCTTGTGGGTGCCTTCCAACTCAGAATATTCTATGATTCTGAAATCTTTTTCACTATAAGGTTATGTAAACATGAGGACAGATCATCTAGGGAGATTTTAGTCTGTCTGTCACTGGAGATTTTCAAAAGCAGCTCAGAGAATCATCCATCAGGGAAGACAGAGATATGGCTGATCCTTCCTCTGGAGTGGCCATGCCAGTCTTACTAAATTCTCTCCCTTTGATTTCTTTGATTTTTATGATCTGTGTTAATTAGCTTCCCAAATCCTTCTTTGCCCTCTTTTTGCTGTGTTCTCCTTAGGGAATATATGTCACATGAAATAAAAATGTATTCCTTTACTGGAGTCTCTTTTGCTCTAAATTCAGCAGTTACAAAATCAATACCAGTTAGACAGCAATGAAACCTTTCTGCCTTCCTTTCTCCAATCAACTCTGTTTAAAGAAAAAGGAGGGCTATTACACTACATATAAAATATTGATCTGAAAGATACTAAAAGTGCATAATGCATGAGAAAAGCTGAGATTTCTGTTTTGAAAAATTCTAGCAAGACTGTTTTTTATTTTGTTATATAACAGTCCTGTTTATTGTCATTTTAATTTTACACTTGGAATATGGATGAGCAAATGATTCCCCATAAAGCAATACTGGAAATATTTAAAATGCACAGTGAGCTGCTAGGCCATGTCTCTTTGCAAACACCTAGCTCTCATTCCTCAATCCATTTCCCTCAGTTTCAGTAACTCTCACTAGAACTGGGATTTAGGTCACCAGTGCCATTCCAGTCAGAGGGTGATTTTATTTGATCAGGAGGAAAAGCTGATAAGGAGGACTGTCAAATGCATCCTGGCTAGCCTAGCAGCATTATTGGCAGGCAGTCTCACCTAGCAGGAAAATGTATTCAGTGGGGCAATTCTCTCCCACAAAACTTTGTGTTTTCAAATGTATTATTGTACATTAATGTCTTCAATTAGCTAAAACAAAGCTTCAAACACATTTTATTTAGTGATAGCACTCAAAATAAACTTAGTCTGTGACTGTTCAGACATCTTAATTTTATGTGCTTGGCTCTAGAGTGGAATTTAATATTACACAAAAACTTGTGAAAATGTTAGAATAATTATTGGAGAGATTCCAAATCTCTCCTGCCCTGGAAAACTGCCCTACTTAATAAACTACAGAGACATATTCAGTATTGTTTGCTTCACCAAGGCAATGAGTCTTGAATTTTTCTGAAAAGCAATGAGAGGAATGATTGAATCCTCCTCCTGATTTCTCTCCAGCCCCTACATGCACTTGCATAGGCAAAGAGTGGTGGCAAATAGGAAGCTTCGGCTTCAAATTGCTCTTGTTTAAAAGGAATCAAACACTCCTTTTTAACTGACTTTTAGAGGACAAACATCATTCCTCCATGAATGAAGACTGTTCTTACAGAAGTGTGCCAGACTTGCTGTTCCTGAGAAAATCCCTCATGTGAGATAGGCACAGTGGTATCTGGTCTCGGGATCACAGTCAAGCTTAAGCAGGACAGAGGGGCCAAGCTGCTCTGCTACTGTCTGAGGTACATCAGAGTTAAAAACCTGAGACAGATGCTGGGGTTGCTCACACTAAGATCTGCAACATGGCAGTAGTTTTTGGGGTTGAATTCTATTTCAAAACTACTTCAGGAATGGACACCAATCCTTAACCTGTAATCGTGACAGGACAGATAACAGCAGACACATAATCATGACTTTTCTGACTTCTGGTCAATTGAAATCTTTATCTTACAGGAGTCAATTTATGCTTTTGAGACTGAAATAACTGTTCTAGATGTTACATGTTTGGGAAGAAATCTACACTGTTTTGTGGGAATTGATGGGAGCAGGAGCAGTTCAACATCTTCTTTAATGACTTGGTCGAAGGATTTGAAGGGATACTGATCAAGTTTGCAGATGACACAAAAGGAGGAGTTGTTGAGGCCCTTGAAGGCAGGGAGGCCCTACAGAGGGTCTTTGATAAATTAGATGACTGGGCAACCATATTAAGTTTAACAAGGGGGAATGTAGACTTATTGTTCCCACGATACAACGTTCCACAGGGATTTCTTCTTTTTCTGAATGAGGCAGAGAGACTGGACTTCTAGTTGCTTTAGAAAGTGTGGTTTATTTTTCTTAACTTCTATAGAAAATGTGAGCTCTTGTTACAAGTGTTGAGAGCATGGCTAGAAGTCACAAGGTCTTTTAAGGATTTATTAACCAATAAAACACTACCAAAAGAGATATTTAAATTATTAAGCCAACACTAAGAAATTTCATCTAATTACAGTGTGACCTTTCTTAGCCAATCCTGTTCTGACACAGGCCTATTTTAAGATCTCTTGTCAAGTTTGCAACTACTTTTATTCTTTCTATATCTTAAACTCTATAGCTAAACTTTTCTCTACTTAACATGTTTCTGCTTTAAGCTTTAAATCTACATTTTTGCTTCTAGCACCTAAACTTGGAAGCTTTTCCCAAGGCCTCAGATCAAATCCTGTGGTTTTTTTCCAAGCTTTGATTTACAGGCCCAGTGTTCTGAGAATTCCTTGCCTCTTGAATTCCAACAGGGAAATGCCCAAATCTGCACCTGGGACAGGACAACTGTAGAAACTGGGGAGCAAGAGTTTGGAAAGTAATGCTGCACAAAGGGACCTGGGGATCCTGGTCAATGGCAAGTTGGACATGAGCCAGCAGTGCCCTGAAGCCAGCAGGGCCAACCCTGTCCTGGGGGGCATCAGGCACAGCATCACAGCTGGGCAAGGGAGGGGATTGTCCTGCTCTGCTCTGAGCTGGGGCAGCCTCACCTCCAGTGCTGGGGGCTGGTTTGGGTACCACAATACAAAAAAGACATTAAACTATTAGAGAGCATCCAAAGGAGGACCATGAGGATGGTAAAGGGCCGTGAGGGGAAGCTGCAGGAGGAGCAGCTGAGGGCACTTGGTCTGTTCAGCCTGGAGGAGGCTGAGGGGAGACCTCAGTGCAGTTACAGCTTCCTTAGGAGGGGAAGAGGAGGGGCAGGCACTGATCTCTGCTCTCTGGTTACAGGGACAGGACCCGATAAAATGGCCTGAAGTTGTGTCAGGGGAGGTTTAGGGTGAATATCAGGAAAAGGTTCTTCCCCCAGAGGATGGTTGGGCACTGGAACAGGCTCCCCAGGGCAGTGGTCACAGCACCAGCCTGACAGAGTTTTAGAAGTTTTTGGACAATGCTCTCAGGCACATGGTGTGACTCTTGGATATGGTCCTGTGCAGGGCCAGGAGTTAGATTTCAATGCACCTTGTGGGTGTCTTCCAACTCAGAATATTCTATGATTCTATGAATTCACAGCTTCACTAACTCAGTTTTGCTATTGGCTTTAATGGAGTGATTAAACTTTGGGCTTACTTTTAGAGTGACTTAGTTTCTTCCTCTCTAATAAGAAGAGTGCTACTTAAAAATCTCTATGCTAAACAGAGATCTTGGCATGGTAGATCATAGCCAAAGTTTAGTTTCTAATCCTACAAAGACATATAATATGCTTAAACATAAGAAAGTGAAGCATTACAGAGGTGCTGCTCACTTTGGACTGAGTTTTCCACTCTCTTCCATGCTGCTAATTGCAATAATCTGGTGTCTTGAAATCATTCAGTTTGCTCTTTTTAAAGTGTGAACTGAATTTGTGAATTTCATAGCTGTGTTATCAGGGTAACTAAATTTCATTTCAGGATAAACTCATATTGAGATCTTGGCCTGCAAATCATCATATAAGAAAGGGGTTCCAGAGTTTTAAATATAAAAGTACATGGTTGGACTTTTAGAGATGATTGTCATTAGCACTGGAAAAATGAGGCCACCAGAAATTCTCTTAATCTGAAAAATACATTAAAATGTTTAGGTCTTTGATTACTCTTCCTTGCACATAGATTTGCATTTCTATATATAGACAGTCAAATATATTGCTTATGCATGTTCACAATTTTGAAAAAAATTTTTAAGCCTTACAGAGATGTGTGTCTGAGCACTGGTGAGCAGCACTGAGTCTTGGTAGAAAATCAGCTTAATTTTCTTCTTCATCTGTTTTCATTTTCCCATTTTTGCTTGAAGGATTCATCCCTCATCTTATTATAACTTTGTGGCAATTTATTGCAAAGTTTTGGTAGATTTCCTTAGCAGAATTCTGTTATTGCAAGTTGTAAACTGATGTTTTTACACCCACATTGTGACACTGACTTTTAGAAAACCATCTAAATTACCACTGCTTTGAAACTAAGCTGGAGAAAATATACTACAATATCAGTTCTGGTTGAGGAAATTGTTTGACAGAGACAGAATGATTCCATTGTCTAGGGACTAAATCTTAACCTGAGAGGAAAATCACCTCCTTCTTGTAAAAGTAATTTAATTGAAGTGACAGGCAGACAGCCCTCTGCCCCCTCCACTCAGTGGTGTATGCTGTCTCTCAGCTGAAAACTTGTGGAACACATCTTGCTCTTAAGGATTAACACATCTCCAAATATTTCATGTATAATGGCACAGCTTCCATGGGAAAGACTGAAAGCTATCCCACCAATTTGCTGATAAGCTGGGTGTCAAGGCAGTCCCCAAGGAAGTAAAAGTTTGGACATCTCCAAGCAAATTCAGAAATGGAATATGCATCTGCCATATCCTGTAGAAAAGTCCCAAGCTGCCAAGTATCAGATGAAAAAGGGGCTGCACATCTGCTGCTGCTTTTTTTTAGGCCCAAACCCAGCAATTATGGCTTAGAAATTCCTTACTGATGCCTCCCGCAGACAGCCTGAGGGAATGCTGCACTGCTGAGCTGAATACGAGTTGTATAAATCACATCACAGTAGATGAAAACACCTACAGTTTTTAAAAATATCTGGGCTCATAAAGGTGAAGATAGACATGTCTGTGGGATCTTCACAGGTCCCTATATATCTAAATATGATTTGGAGATTGCACAACTAGGAGTTTTGCACTTAGTGTATTTGAAAATCTCACTGGGCTTTACACATTTTACCCAAAAAGTCCTGATTTTAATGAACCTTTCAGCAAGCAGGGTTGTTTCTTCCCCTCTTCACTCCTGTTTTATGCTGTCTTTAGCAGTGATGTATGCTTCATTTGTCCTGGAGCACAGAAGAGAAGAGTCATGTCCATGGAATGTCTCTTTGGATGCACATTTAGCTTCTGCCTTCAGTTTGGGATGAATGCCAACAGTGCTGGTGTCACTGAGATCTCTCAAACCTCACTCTGTGCACAATTGTTGCTCAATATTTACATAATCAGCTCTCAATTCACCAGGTAGTAAATAGACAAAATATATGTACACATCTACTGAGACAGAGGAACCCAAGAGGCTCAGCTTCTCTGCAGACCCTTAATTTTAAAAACACCAAAGATATGCAGTTATGTGGTGATTCATTTGGGAGCTTACATGTGCTAAGATACATAGATCTAATATTTCATTTTGGATAAATGGTTTATTTCCAGCAGTAAATATGATGTTTGTGAAATGAGAATAGGCTATTTCGAACTGTTATAAAGCCACTGAATAATTGAATTATTACTCATCAGGGGGCAGTGCAATTTGTTACCTCTGTGATTCCAACACTGTGAATCAAAGTAATTACATTCATGGTGTCATTTAGTGAAATAACACCATGGAGGTCTCTATGAAGAGAAAGACAATAGCTGAAAGGATTTTGTTGAAATAATAGCACAAATTCAATTGGTCCTTTTGCTTCATTCATTTATTATATGACTAAATTATTAAATGACTAGCTCATTCAGCTCTGCTTTGTTAGAGTGACAAATAGAAACTTTGCAAATAGTATCTATGAAAAGGGAAAAAGCACAGCTTCTAAAGCACAAAAATAGGCCCTTTTAGAATCACAAATGTTCAAATGGCAAATGGTAGAATAAAATTATAAAGAAAAAAAAGAGAACACAAAAGCAGATTTTAAATATCCCTTCAAAGTTCAGGGGTCAGATTTCACTAGAGGTTTGTCTGGTGTAAAGAATTGGTGGGAGATATCTGAAGATTGCTTCAAACCACAGAGCAATCACTTCTAAATCTCATGAACTAGGCTTCAGAAAACCATGAAATCGGTACTGAAAAAAAAAAAAAAAAAAGAAAAAGCAAGGAGTCACTTCAAAGAGTAAGTATTCTGGAGTTGCTATTTCATGTTTGTCCACAAAGTAAATATGCAAGAATTCATTTATGCAAATATGAAGTGGTTTCTGTTGTGCTGCTTCATGCACATCTTACACCTTAGTGCATTTATTGACAAGACCAGTTTGTGAGGTGGGACAATCCTGTACTCACTGTTTTGAAAAAACAAAGAGAAAGATCTGAAAGCACATGATGGAACCTGAATGCATGGCTTATGACCACTTTTTCTTAATATTTATTTTAGCTTTTTCATAAAAATTATTTATATATTGTTGAACGTGATCACAACCATCTTTGGCTTTCTTTAGGTATTTGTGACTTAAGAGAAGCACATGTAAAAGCTAAAAAAAATAGGTGTCACAGAGTGGTGACCTGAAGCATCTTTTTCCAGATACCTAAATCAGTCCTTAAAAAAGTGATTACTACACACTACACCAAACTACTGATGATGACCATGATGATTGTGGTGGGTGGGGGTTGGGTTTTTTTGAGATATTTCACAATATGTTCATGCACTCTATGAACACTGGTGGTAAACTTTTAAAGCTGCATTTGGGTCTTCCTAGGTAGATTCAACACTGACCTGGAGAAACCACTGACTACCTGCAGTTCTGAGGCTATTCCCAGTGGATTTCACCAGTACAATATTAATAATCACAACTGGCACTAATGATCCGGGGTAAGAGAAGAACAGTAAAATCTGCTTGTTCCTTGTGAAGTCAGCACAGAGCCAGTGCATGGAAAGGGAGTAACAGCAATTCATGAAGAGTTTCATCCACTGAGATGAATTCAGTAGGAATTGTTGGTGTTCTCTTGTATCTGATCTCAAAGCAACACCTTGTTTTAAGCTAAACAGCTGTCTGCTGGAGGGAGACAACTTGCAGCTATTTAGGTGCTGTGAAGCCTTGTGCTAGACTTGATAACACTTCAGAAACATTAGGATACGGAAATACTTCAGGCAGGCCACTTTTCTTTTTAATGAACCACTGTTTCCCTCCATGAGGTCTAATATTTTTACTTACCCTAAGGTGGACTATCTGTTCTGCTGACATCAGTGCTGGTACAATGGGAGAGGTCTTCCCAGCATTTGGGAAGGATTTGTTTAATTAACAGAAGACACATGCCAGTTCCAACAAGCTGTTGAGCACCTCAGTCCTGTAGTGTTTTTAATTCCCAGTCAAAAGTTGAGACCCTAATAACTGGAAAATTTTTGCCCTAAAAATAGATTTCTTCACATTGTTGGATTCCTGTAGCATTTTATACAATTACAGCCTTTGGAAAATTTATGTTCTGCAGATCTGGGTAATAAATCCTACACTTTACAATACTGGTGTGGCTGTGTTAGAAGCCCTTACTGCTGAGTCTAACATTTATTATTGGGTAAAAAGGTGGAAAACAAATCCACACTGCAGAAAGCGTTCCACAGTACCACAGTGTTTTAGCAAATTCCAATCTGCTGTTTTAATCCATAGATGTATCATGGGGATTTATCATGGTGCCTACACAAAGAAACAGCAGGCCAACATGCCCATATTTTTGGAATGAGAAAAAAAAATGTGATTTTTTTTTTTTTTTTTTTTTTATAATAGGAACACAGTTTTCTGATGTGTGTAATCATTTGAGGAAGCTGTCTTTCGGCTGAGTAATTTAAAAACAAGAATGTTTTTTGCTGAGGGAATGTTTTCAGTCCTTTTTGAAAAATCTGTCTCATATGATATCGAGGTGATCTTCAGGAGCCTGACAGTGCAGTTCCATATTATAGTATCTCAGGGCATAATTTTATGCTGAGTTATCCCTATAAGGAAAATCAGCATAAAAGATATTTGCCTTTCCCTATGCCTGGTTGCTCCTTCCTTGTATTCTGATGGACATACAACCTAATATAGATCAGTGAAATTATCTATTTTAGAAAGCAAACACCTTCCACTATTTTTGTACTGAAAAAAATCTATTAACACTCTGTTTATCCTAAATCAAGAAGATTATCAGGCCATTTTACTTCACTTATCATCACTGGGATTTACTCTTTTCTCCTAGTCTCACTGTGAGACCTCACAGACAACTGTATCCATGGCACAGAGCAGTTCTGCAAAGTGCTCAAAGCCTCCTTCCAGCAAGGCTGGGACTAGCAGGCACACAGAACCATGGCCATGGGATGGTTAGGGTTGGGAGGGACCTCTAAAGCTTATTTAGTGTTTTATTTACCCCCCTGCAGTGAGCAGGGACATCTCCAACTACATCAAATTGCTGAGAGCCCCCTGTCCAGCCTGATCTTGAACCCTCTTGAAGCAGCAAGCTTCCAAGACATGTAATTACATTCTATCATGTTACATTCTCCTTGAAATTGATATTTACAGCCGTGACACAGCAAGAGACCATGGACAGTCATGCAAGTAGACAGCAGCAGTACTATATTATTTAAGGCTTAAACACTGGAATTAAAATGCTAGAGTGTATGTGTGGTATATGAAAAGAAAAAAAAAAAAAAAAAAAAAAGAAGGCATTTACATAGGGAACAGAGGGGAAGAGCAGAAAAGAAAAGAAATCAATCAAATAGGGAGGAAATGTGACAGAGTTAGTAAGGCAAAAATTACAGCCTTTCAGTGTTCTTATTAAGGAGGACACAGGATGGGCTCTGAGTCCCTGGCCTGATTGGCATCCCCTGTGAGTTTATGGCAGATGGTGAAGTCCCCCTCAGGAAATGCTGTGTGCAGGAGTTTTGAGGAGTTATCAGTGGGAAGGGCTATCAGGTGCCATAGTTTAACAACTACCACATCCAATGCACAAAGTCATCTCTGAAACACTAATCTTTGAGAAATCAGGATTTTAGTTAAAAGTTAGAAGAAACTGAGCTTAAAACAGTTATTTAAAACTTAAATTATTAATTGCCTGCCATTTTATGTTTGCTCAGCCGTGCTTGAAATGGGAAAAGATAAAACTAGTAAGTAGGCCCAAAGAAACACAAACAATTGCCACCAGAAACTTATTCTTTGAAAATTGGAGTTGCCTCAAAAGCCATTGATAGAAAACATCGAGAATTCAGGGTGAATTCTTACTTCCTCTTTTTAAGACCCCTCCCCACAAAAATGACCCCAGACTTAATTCAAAAAGCCAACCACACATGCTTAATAGCCATTCAAGCTAATTACCATAGGAAGCAGGGGATGGGAGGGGCTGTTTAATGAATATATATTTGTTTGTAGCTTTTGTCAATAAATAGACTTTGTGACCACCTGTAATTTTGCAGTGCATATTAGAAGATTACCTCATACTGTTGCCCAGCACTGAATAAACACACACTTTCTAACTTTAAATTGTTAGAGAGTCTTTTGTCCATCACAGTTGAGTATTGGTATTAGACCAGAACTCATATTTTATAAATCAGTCTCCACTTCAGCCTGGTTAATGAAAACATTAGGTTCTTGGAGGCAGGCACATCCTGAAAACATCTACATTTACTGCCAGGACTGTGTGACCAAAAGTTGTGAAATCAGGTGCCCTCCCTGCACCACGCTCCATGTGGCACCCTGGCATTCACAGGTGAATACAGGAAAAAGGCTGGTGCCACAGGAAAATGCTGCTTTCTGAATAAAGCCTAGTTGAGAAAAGTTCCTGTTTGTGCATCAATCCCTGATTGCCTCCAAACAAATGGAAACCTTGTAGTTAAACACATAGTAAGTGTGGGTTACTTCCAAATATCCACAGCTCTCTGATAGAATTAAACATGTCTGCCAGAGACAGCTGCTTCTAGTCATCCTGCTGATAATGATATTTAAACTTTCTCTCTTCCTTCCTTCCTTTCCTTTCTTTCTTTCTTTCTTTCTTTCTTTCTTTCTTTCTTTCTTTCTTTCTTTCTTTCTTTCTTTCTTTCTTTCTTTCTTTCTTTCTTTCTTTCTTTCTTTCTTTCTTTCTTTCTTTCTTTCTTTCTTTCTTTCTTTCTTTCTTTCTTTCTCTTTTCTTTTCTCCTTCCTTCCTTCCTTCCTTCCTTCCTTCCTTCCTTCCTTCCTTCCTTCCTTCCTTCCTTCCTTCCTTCCTTCCTTCCTTCCTTCCTTCCTTCCTTCCTTCCTTCCTTCCTTCCTTTTCCTTCCTTCTTCCTTCTTTCTTTCTTTCTCTCCTCCTTCCCATCTCCTTTCCCTTCCCCTTCCTCCATTTTCTTTTCCTGGGTTTTTACTGGAGAGGTTATAACACTCAAATCCTCCCAGATTAAAATCATATCACTCCCCCTTGAGCTAAATAAGCATCCTTGGCTGTGTAGTTCTACTGAGTCTAATGGGCCTGTGCCAGTTTTATGGTCTTTGAGGAATTGTTCACTTGGGCCTAGACTCAATACATGCATGGAACAGGTTGGGGAGCAGGGGTCTCTGCCTTGGGGGAGAGAAACTTCTCAGCTTCATTCATTTGCATAAATAATTCAGTTTTACACATCTTACCAACTCGATATTTTCTGAGCTTTGTTTTTCTGGGGGCTGCAAGATCTAGTTTCATTATCAGGAGAAGTTTGTAAAGAAAAGGGAGAGAAAGAAGATCCCTAGTTAATCAGTTATGGTAAGGACTTGATCTGCCCAGCCCACTATGCATTTTAGGAGTGGAATGAATACAAAAATCAAGAAGATTCTAGAAATAAAAATCAAACAGTTTTGTTAAAATGTGTAAAAGTGCAAAAATATGCAGCCTGTGCAGATTGGTTGTCTGAGCTGAAAACAAGATTGACCTAAGACAAAACATCATTTGTGGGTTTGGATTATCCTGGATGCACAATGGTGTTGAATTTGTCCCTTTAAATCCATTGATCCCGTGAACTTCACTACGATGTACTTGAGACTGTATTCACACAATAACTGGCAGCTGCTCTACTTGAGCATGAGTTCCAGCTCATCAGCTCACCCACAGCCACTGACCATGATCACAACCCCAAAGCAAGTGCAATTGCATCATGGAAGCTGACACGCTTGGCTCAGTCTTTGGAGCAAACGCCTAGAAGGTAAAAGACAATAATTTAATTTCTTGACATATATCTGCTGAGAACAGCAGTGTAAGACTATGCTTCTAAAACAGCACTAAAGGTGTTAGGTTTTCATTTCTCACTTGGATTTGGATGATGTGATTTTTAAGGGCATCCAGAAAATCTCAGGAAAAAAGACACCAGGAAAAATCTAAACTGTTAACTCGAAAACCATGAAGTTTCCAGTTTTGAGGAGTTTTTAGTGTATGAGATCTGAACCATCTTACAAGAGCCAAATCCTTTCTAAGATGCCATTTAATACTGATTCATTCCTATTTAACCCTCCTCTGGACATGGCTCCTAAAGTCTGCAGATATATTTGGCTTTAAGATATGACAATAAAGCAGGCTAAAAATGTAGAGCTTTTAATCAGAAACATGTTTTATTTGATCCAGTATTTATTAGCTCATTTAAAATGGCTGTTTGAACTGATATTTGTTGTCATTTTGATAGGATAGAATGCCTTGAATTTAATGAAGTTAGCTGTATTTGAAATCACGGATAATAAATGCCTTTCTCTGCAGTGGGGTTGCATTTTCTAAAGAATTTATGAAATGTTAGACCAATTATGTTAGACTACTTCTTTTGTGGAAGATGACCTATACATGTGGCCATCCCAGCTGCCCTCACCTGAATCCTTTGGGAAGATAGGGTTTCATGACATGGAAATTAATTGAGCCTCACAGTCTTGTATGCAATGCATTGCTTGTCCCCAGCCCCACATTCAAAGTCCAGGTTGGAATGACATCTGGGTGAATAATGACACCCTTGTCCCCAGTGTAATATTGTTGTGTGTGGGCTACCAGGGAAGAATAACATCCTGGCCAGCTCCAGGGTGTGGAGTCAGGAACTGCTGCACCACAGAGTGTATCTGCTTCACAGTGCAAACACTCACCAGTCTGGTTTAAAAACACCCTGACTCTGTTGGCTGGCACTCCTGCTCCTGCTGGGCTGTCTTTTAAGCTGCTGCCCATCTCCAAGGAGCTCTTCATGGGCCTGGGGAGACTGAGAGATTCAGCAACTTTTACAGACTTATAAGTGGCCATCCCTTGCTAATCTCAACAGTGGATGTAGCTGCTTCTCCTACGTGGCTGTGCCGCAGGTAAGACACCTGCACTGCTGCTGCTCAGAGGTTTCCTAAAATGAAAGAATGCATTTTTTATAGATTCCTTAATGTGAAGTGTCACATTCCTGGCACAGAAAGCATATAGTCTTTTGAAGTGTTTGCAAAAATATATGAAGGATAATTTTTTTTTTTCCTCAGGTTCCCCTATATCTGTGACTAAGTGGTGGGGTATTTGCAAAATTTAGAGAGAGATCAGAAACATGGCTCTGCATTTGAGGTTCATTTGTAGAAGGCAAAGTAGCATATGTTATGAGTCAGTTAATCTCTTTAGGGCTTTATCCAGCACAAATTAGGCTCTGTGGTCACCGAGTCACAGCAGGCTGTGGGCTGCTGCAGCCTTGGAGCTTTATTCCGATTCAGCTGCCAAGAAATGAACTGCTCTGTGGGCGCAAAAATTGGCTTATGCTCTGTGAACTCCAGCCAAGCGTGAGCAGTTTCAGAGGCTGCTCTTTCTCTGTGCACAACTACATGATTTCATTCTCCTCATCTCTCCAACAACCTTGATGCTAAGATGCAGCCCCTAGAAAATAAAGAAGGTGCTAATTCAGACTCATTAGAAATCAGTAAAGGTTGTGAAATAGTTTTAAAATATGTGGAAGCCCTTATTGCTTTGGCTGTTACAGATGTCCACTGCAGGGATTAGCTCTGTGCTGCTGTTGGAAGTAGGAATTGTCTTTTTTTTTTTTTTTTCCCTGTTTGCTTTGGTTTTCATAGCTTGTTTTGCATTTTGTTTTCTCACTAGTTGCCCTCAGTCTATAGCTGGAGATAATGAAAAAGCCAGGAAAAATAAAATTTCTTGGATTTTCTAAGTGGACAAAAGGAACAGTAAGGCATAGTTTTAATTGCAACTAATGTCTTATGGAGGCTTGAAAAACCTCACTCTTAATTCACTTAAGAGACACTGATCAAATCATAGGGAAATCACAGGTGCTCACACACAGGTGTCAAGATGTCTGGCCCTACATGCAGCTTCCTTCCCTACTTAATACTTGACCTTGGTAAAGAACTCATCATCTCTGCACTATATATTGCACATAATAAATGAAGCTGTAAATAGTTGCCTGTGTCACAGCTATATGATATCAGTAGTGCTAATATCAAATGAGTACTTACTCTCTACACAAACTACAACAGAAATCAATTTATTGTTACCCTATTTGTTTTTGCCATGTTATTTATTTATTTATGCAATTCGTATGAATAAATGACTAGCATAAACATTGCTTAGTTATTTTCACTTCTACTCTTAGTGATTGTCTTAAGTGATCATTCCTAGAGAAGGGGTTAATTTTGATATGCTTAAGTATAAAATATACAGGATGTGCACAAATGTGACATCCTGAACACTCAAGACACTACTTGAATATCAATGACAAGAAGCTGTTGTCACTGTTGGCCAGGAAACATTGCCAGAGGAGGACAGACATGGGGCTGAATGCCACCTTGTAAAAACACCAAGAACTCCAAATTTCTGTGGAGCAGGAGCAGGAGGGCATGTGGAGCAGGAGTCCAAGAAACAGTTGGGCTGGCTATTGACATGTTATTTCAGCTGAGCACCCACAGCCCTGCCTTTCCCTCCTACAGATAAGTGCCTGAAGCTGTGATGCTCCTCGCCTTGGACTCCTGCATCCCAGCTCAGGTTCATGAAAATCTCCTGCTTCAGGCTATTTGGGATTCAAAATCTGAGTGGTTTTTGTGTAAAGTAACCTGAGAGGTCTGATCTGGCAGGTGTTCTAAGATAACACACACATTTGCAGGCAGCCCTGACTTCAGCATGAAGCATGGCAACCACCATACTTGAGCTCAAAAACACAGCCAGAAGATTAAGTGCCATTCCAAACTATTTGGCTTGTGGCATCTTAAAATCCTATCAAATTTAGGTTCAAAATGCACACCTGGTAAGATTTAGAACTGGTAAAACATAAGATTGTACTCATTAGGTAGAGAAAGGCACAAGGAGCCTTCTTGTGCCTCTTTGCCTGCTTTCCTATCTGGCTTCAATATTTTGTGTTCACTTAGGATTGTACCACAGCTCCCACAAGTCCATTTCTCATCAATAGCACTGACTGAAAATTTTACAGTGCAGGATAAATGTAAATATAAAAGGAAGTATTTCTAAACTCTCCTTATTATCTAAATTATGGATCAGGTATCCAGCAGCCTAAAACAATGTATTAAGGGATATTGAACCTCATGATCCAAAACAGAAATCCAGTAGCTTGGTTATGTATACCCATCTGTAATTTACCTAATGCATTTTATCTGTGAGTAATTTTTCAATTATTCTACTCTGTACCAAATAACACTTGCAAAAATATAGTTGGACTTAAATGTATGCAGATGTTTAAGGGCTTTGCTATATTAGGGCATGTGGGACTGACCCTGATTCATTTATGTTGCATAACTGGAAGAAATATTTCATCTGGTCCTGGTAATCCTTCATTATATTTTTTATTGACAGAAGCTGTAACATACATAGGGTTGCCTCAAAAGTATTCAGATACCTGCAGCAAGTCAAACTAGCTTAGGAAAATCTCTAAAATTTTATTTTCTGTCAACTCTGCTGGGGTTTTCTGCTCTTACTTAAGATTGCTGGTCTATATAAGGCAAAATAGAGACAGTTTTCCAAAAGATCTGCCAAATGTTTGTCACATTACAATTGTCATAAACCCATGCTTTTATTATTATTTATTATTATTATGACTAGGCCTCATAAAATCAACAATTAAATGTGTTTCTGCAAAGATCTTTGAATGTAATGAAATGTGGAACCTTTAACACAGAAAGTCCTTGGGAAGCAAATTCTTGAAGGACTGGACCTTCCAGATGGAGCTGACTGTGTCCTTTTTATATACATTACACACAGCACCTCTGTTTCTGCTTTAAAATAAGAGCAACCAAAAGGAAGGTGTCCAACCTTTCCACTGCATCTGGTGAACTGCAGATCCATGACATGTATTTGTGTTCAGCACCTGATGTTGTATAGTCCCTGCAATTAATACAGCCACAAGAGCAGTGATGTAAACATAGCACAAAATCATTGGCACCAAAGAGCTGAGTAATTTATGAATATTGCTTTTAAATCTATATTAATCACTGGTCAGGGAAAAAGAAAAACCCAAAAACATTCACTGAGACCTATTTGCTTTGCAGTTAAATACAATTTAGGATAAGGCAAAAGGCTTCTAAGCAATTAAATTCTCCTTTAATTCTTACAGATTTGATAGAGTAAATAGATTAGTAAATTCCAAGACATTATTCCAAGTATTCATGAACAACATTACATGACAGTGTGACTCAACAGTACAAGCAGCAGGTATGGACAAGATCACTAGGAAGAGGTTTTCAGTACAGAACAATGCTGTCAGCTGTCCTGGCTGTGAAGGTACAAACCAGGCTGAGCTGCTGGACTACCCCTGGAATTAATGTGTGCATTGTGATTTTAGCTGACACACAGCTAAACCACAGTTATAGCCAAAAAGCAAACTTCATTTTCCTGCACAGAACTTACATCCCACAGCTCTTGCCACAGAGCTGTTCTGGGTGGTACTAAGCTGGATGCCTGCAGCCAGGTTTTGTACTATTAAGGCAGACTCCTGTTCCTCCATGGGTCTGTTTTACTAAAGCTTGGCTACTCAGGTGTGTTGTAATGCAACAGTGAGCATGGCATGCTGCTCTGGGTCTCCTTTCCTTTTGAATAATATTCCAAAAGCCAGGAAAGCATATTCTGTTTTCCAGTGATCAGCATATAACTTTGTTCAAAGTGGGTCACACTGTTATGCAGATATATGAGGATCAGCCCACCACAGTGGAAAGAAAAGCCTGGGGAACAGAAACAGTCTTAAGAATGACTTCATATACCTTGAGGCTTTCATAGGGGAAGAGTAAAAGCAAAAAAACCCCAGAGTTTGTAGTTTTGGGTCCTGCTTTGCATAGTGTCTGAGATCTCCATTCAACACCACTGATGTTCCAGAAACTAGGCCAGAAATCATGCTGCTCCTGCTGTGATGGGAGTGACAGGTGCCTGCTTGGATGACAGCAGAAATGCTCTCTCTGTGCTGGTAGGGCAAAGCCCTGGGCTTCTCATCCTGCATGTGCTCCTTACCAAAGCAACAGATTTGGGTTTGGTTGCATCTTTTATGAACATTTTTTCAATAAATTAATCAGAAGCTCCAGGGGATTTAAGTTTTTAAAAACAGATCAGTTCTTTTGCAATTCCCTTCTCAGAGCTTGAAAACTGGATTTTTTCCCATTTAATTTTTCATATTTCTATTTTGCAAAATTCAGGATCCCTGAGCCAATGCAAAGACAGAGTTTGTACTCCTCTTGACTGGAATTTGCCTCATAGCCACTGTCCGTGGGGTCTGATGAGTGCTCCGTGCAGCTTGCTCTATTCAAAGACCTGCATCAGGATTCACAGCCACCATAATCATGCATGTCTGAACCACAATTCCTACAGCTCATCAAAAACCTCCAAACACCACCTTGTCTCAAGCTGTCCCTCTAAGTCTCTAAGTTTGCACAGGGTGAATAATCAGCAGAGCTCCTGCAGTGCCTTCTGAGACACTCTATGCACTTGGGGAGCTGCATACTTCTCCAAATTCCTCTTTGGACCAGTTTGGCTGCTCCCAACAGCTATAGTGAATTGCACACACTGCCTTGAAGCTTTCTGGTATTGTTTGGAAAGCCAGTTTACAGTTAGTAACTTTCTTAGATTCAGAAATAAAGAGCATTGAAATCACCAATAAGCTCATGCTGTGGAGGGCTTCAAAAGACTTAATGCTGGATAAAGAGGGTTCAGGCAGAGCCTGGAACTGCAGCTAGGAGTATCCCCTCTGTTACACTAAAATAGGAGGAGTGGGTATATGTAGTTTGTTTCAAGCACTTTCCTTGTTAGCCAATATGGTTGTACCCTTTTGTAAGGAGAGACCCAAAGGAGAGAACAGAAGTCCCTCCAAGCCCACAAAACCATCCCACACACCATATACTGCATCATTTTTAAGGATTCTCCATAAAACAGGTGCACAAAAGGCAGGTTATTTGCGGTCTTTTGCTGTTTGCACAGTAAAAAATAAAGGCAAAGGAGACATAAGGGCATAGTCATAGCTCATAACTTTTTACAACAAATACACAAACGTGCCATTCCTAGCAATATACTTTCAATCTCTCTTGTCTTATTTCTGGTTATTTCTATAATATATATAACTCCCTGTGCTCCATTAGAGGTCTCACACAAACTTTGAAGTTCTGCTGATGAGATACCTGACAGGGACACAAAAGAGATGTCAGTATTTATTCAGGGCAGTCTTGACTCAGACAGGTGTCCAGGCAGGGGGCTCACAGTAAGACACAAGATTTCAGAACCTGAGAATCCCTGTTAATATTAATGAAAGCATACAAGACCTTGCATGCAGGGATGCAGAAAACAACTGTGGTAGAAGAGCACTATTTGGGCTGAAGAGAATAGTGTAAAGAAGAACTGAAAACTGAACCTTCTGGTTCTGAGCAATGTCAAGTCTCCTGGTGCTGACTGCCCAGGAAACACTGATGTTTGACTGCTTCAAGTTTGGTTTTTCTTTTGATTTAAAAAGAAAGAAAAAAAAAAAAACAAACAACTTTTTTCTTTCCTTTCTTTTTCTAGCTAGCACAAGACCCCAGTAGTCTTTAGCAGGAAATCTCTCAAGACTCAAAATCAATACAAGCTGAAAAGGGTAATCATGGTAAAGGCTTTACTTTTGGAATCTCTTGGCCAGAGACAAACTTTGCATTTGCCAAGAATATATATACTCCAAGTAAAAGCATGCATATGCAGTAGGGAAAAGGAAAAGGACAGTCCAGCTGATGTGGGTTGACAGCAGATCTAAGGTTTTTCAGTCTGGCTGCCTGCTGAAATCTGCAAAGGGTGACTAGGAAATAAAAGGCTTTTGTCAGTAGGCTAGAATATGGTGTACAGAGGTCTACACTTACACAGAAAAACTTGTAAGAGTTTGAATCTGAAAGAAGTTAAAGAAGTTGAAAGCCACAGTAGTGGAAAGAGCTGAAAGAGAGGCAGAATGGCTGATAGTATAAGTTATAAAACTGTTAATACCCAAAAGCCTTTGACAAAAACTAGTGTACATACACACTTTCTGAAAGATGGCTTCCAGTCTGAGAATCATAGTATCATAGAATATCCTGAGCTGCAAGGGACCCACAAGGAACAGCAAGCTCAAAGGCTAAGAAAAAATAAAAAAGGTAACAGCTCAGAGATTCATCTGAAACCTATATTTTACTGGCACCTCATGCCAACACTTACTATGAAAATAAACTAAAATATAGACAGTCAATGAGGTTGTATCTGTAAAAAGGGATTACACTCAGATGTTAATAAAGTTTGAAATTCATCTTGAAGGAAAACACAGGCATGCCAGTGTTTTTCTGTGATGGAGCCTGACCAAAAAATAAAAATTGAGAATATTTTAACAAAAATATTTTGTTTGTTTGTTTGTTTGTTTGTTTTGTTTGATTTGTTTGTTTGTTGTTGTTTGTTTGGGGTTTTTTTTTGTTTTGTTTTGGGTTTTTTTGTTTTTTTACATTGTTATCTGGAATAAAATACTTTGACAAAGTTCAGTTGAACAGTTTCACTGTTGACTTAGTGAAACATGATTTGGTTGGAACTAGCTTAACACACCCATAGAGCTTTCTCATTATACCACCTCACTGCACAGGCTTTCTATCTCAGGAGAGTGATGACCATGTTTCCTTTTACAAGTTGGAATATTTTGCCAGCTATTATCATGCACTGGAGTCAGATGACTTCTACCTTGAAACACAGAGCATACTTGAGAAAAAATCCATTTTGGCTTGTGAAAGAAGGAAAACATACTTTGGAGGCCTTCAGACCATCAGGAGTGATAACATCTCAAACTGCCACCCCATGCATGAAGTGGAAATGCAGTATAAAAATTTACTAAACAGAGAAAGCTAAAATTTATGAGTCCACTCTACAGACTAAAGCACTTTTACCTATGCTGAACCAACTCAAACTAAAGCAATCCTACTAGACTTTTGCTAAGGAAGAAGAGTTTAAACAGATTCTAAAAAGAAAAGGCATTATATAAAGAACATTTTTCATCTAGAAATAATTGCAATCCCCTTTACTCGAAAATTCTAAAAGAACATAAGTCTTGATTCACAGCTTTGTTTTCCTTTCCTTCCAATTTTTATACATTTAATAACTTGGTGTGAGTGATAGAAAATTTGTATTATGTGGAAAAAGGTCTCAGCAGCTGCCATTAATCATAGCATTGGTTAAACACTGATCTTTCACCCACAGAGGAAGAAATTACATGTTTTATGGAAGATGGTACCTGCTGGCTGTGGGAGCTGGTGGTCAAGATGAGCAAGAGTGAACCTTGGCTCAACTGGCATAGGTAGGCTGAGAGTCTGGCCCCAAAAGCAGCAAGGCAGTGCTTGCAAGGACAGAATCATGGAATCACAGAATGGGTAAGGTGGGAAGGGACCCCTGGAGGTCATGTAGCACAACCTCCCTGCCCAAGCAGGGTCCCCTCGATCAGGTTACTCACATTTGTGTCCAATGCCTTTTGAATGTCTCCAGCACAGGAGACTCCACAGCCTCTCTGGGCAGCCTGTTCCAGTGCTCAGTGACCCACACAGTACCTCATGTTCAGCTGCAACACTAAACACAGAGCAGCAAAACAAAAGTGGTGAATCAAAGAAAAACACTTTTGTGCTGGCAGCCCTGAAAAAGGGACAAAGTTAAAGGCATTTGAGGCATTAAATTTTTTAACTGTGTTCAAGAGCTGCTCTAGGGGTTTCTGCTATTAGATTTTTAAACTGTGTTCAAGAGCAGCTCTGGTTTCTGCCAGGTTCGGGGAAGCATAACTTTGTGCATATTTATTGTAAATAAGCAGGACAGCACCAAAAAAACTGTCTGATTTCTGTCATCAATTTCTCCTCTTAATGGAAACCTGGCCAGTCCCCAAATACTAATGGCTTGGGCCAGGGGTTAGTGATCAAAGAAATTACTCTAGCAAATTTGTAGAGCTTAAGCAAGTGATCCAGGCCTAGCAGGAGAACCATCTTTAAAGATCATTGCTGTAAATCCCACTGCCTTCAGAGGAAATTAGAGGTGCACTTAACAGTCAAGTTCTACTACAATTATTAGGATAATCTTGCACAACACTTTCTGACCAAACATGAAAATATATTTGTAAAAAAAATCAGTAGAGTTATGGACAATTAATTCCATTTGTAAAATCCAGATAACAGGCAACCAGCTAAAACATCAATAGATGTGCAGTTCTCTGAATAAATTACTATTGTTTTATAAATCATCAGTCTGCTTCTGATTTACAGACAGATAAGTGTGGAATGCATAGTGATCTCTAACAGATGGGAAGAGTGAATTCTTTATACTGTGAATATTAATCACATCATTATTTTGCTTATTTCTACATCTCCTGCTTTCTGCTCATCTCTACTGGAGTGGTTAAATGTAATTTCAATACTAAAAACCATCAACCTAGGTTGAGAACCATGCTAGGGTTAATTACAATGCTAGGGTTAATTACAATGTGTTCTTTTTGCCAGTCAGTTTTCACTCTGGGCATATCATACCTGTACACAATAATGAAGCTGCTGGTGACCTGGATGGCCAGAATAGCCCTACAGAATTAGAGGTGCTGTACCATAAAGGAATCACATCTGAGTAAACAAAGCTCTAGCATGTCTACTTGGAATCCAATTATTTTTCTACCGTGTAGGAAAACCTACATAGCTCCATTTATTATGAAAGAATGACACAACACAGCTAAATGAATGGAAAACTTCATACAAAGATTTTTTCTTCTGTGCACACACACTTTCATGTTCCCTTTTACAGGTTCTCTGAACAAATACAGCCCATTATATATATATATAGAGAGAGCTCCCATTTCCAAGCAGCACTCTGCTTGGATAATATTTGTAAGAGGACCTGAGGGACTGGGAAAACAAACACTGAAGATTCCAATGCCTGTCACTTCAGAAAGATTTCAACTAAATTTTTGAAAGTCTCAGAGTTACCTAAATGGCATTAGCTATGAGTGGGATTTGGGCTTCTTTGAAATTATAGAATCCTAGAATCAACTTCAAGTTGGAAAAGATCTTTAATATCATTGAGTCCACCAGTTAAACCAGTACTGCCAAGTTACCACCAAACCATGCCTCCAGCTGCCACATCTACACTTCTTTTAAATCCTTCCAGGGAAGGTGACCCAACCACTTTACTGGGTAGCTTTTTCTGATGCTTGACAATCCTTTCCATGAAGATACTTTTCCTAAGATTGAATCTAATGGTGGAAGTGGCTCAGTGAGCACTTCTGCCAGCTCCCTCAGTACCCAAATCTTGAGCTTCTTCCACATTCACTAAGTGTAAAGTCTTTTCATCACATCAGAGAGAATACCTGAGAAATGGAGGAGCAAATCAAACCCAAATCCAAATTTCCCACACTTTAAATATTTTTGCATTAATACTGTAAATAATTTTTTGCATTAGTAGTGCTTAATACTAGTTACTAAAGGGGATTGAAAATAGAAGCACTGCAAAGAATGGACTCACCTTCTTATTTTCCTTTCCTTTGTAGACCAGTTCTTGTCTCATTTTTTTTGTAATTTTCCAAAGAAATGCCATACAAGAAGAATGGACAGAATCATCACATGAAATGATTAATTAGCAACTAGGCTTTTGGTCTGCATATGATGCTGAGGGACAGATTTATCACGAGGAGTAATAAAAAAATCCTGTGTCTGGTGGTATCTGGGATGTCTGATATAAACTGTACCCACCACAGAAATATTAATGACTCTAACTGATTTTCTGCCTTTTGAATGTCTTTCAAAAGTGTGTCTTCTCAGAGCTGGAAGGGGCTAACTATGATTTTCTAATTTACACGGCAAAGAGACTTATTCATCTATGGTGTCAAAGGGAATTGTTAGGCTAATGAGATTTTATATCAGACATTTATCCAGCTAAATAAACAGACCAGACTCAGCTTGTAAGAATGGCCAGGAGATTAATTTGAAATGTGCAAAAGAAAGAGTGGAATTTAGGGAAAGTATTTCTCGATACAATATGCAGACAAACTGGAAAATTGAAAAAGGCAGAAGCTTTTCTATCATGTGGTGTCAGTCATAGAGCTCAGGCCAGGCTGGATCCCTAAAGGATGCAAAAATAGCTTTCAACTAATTCAAACTAATGAAGAAATTGAAAGCAAGCACTGATTGTCATCTTTGATGTGAATCACCATGGAGGGTGGGGAATATGTTTCTCTCATAGGGAAGATGGAAGGCTTCAGATGTGCAGAGAGCAAGGAAACAGGGTATGGAAACCCCAGCCTGGCACAGGAAGACAAGCAGTGAGTGAATGAAGTGTCTGCCCTTCCCTTCACCCTCCCCAGCTTGATTCACTCCAACATTACCCTGCTCTCCTCTGGCTCTCCCTCCCACTCCACATGGCTCATCATCATTGCTTCTCCTAATCCTTGCTGCACCAGTTTCCACCCAAGCTTCTCACCCCAATCCCAGCCATCAAGCACATTCACTTCTCAACACCCTGCTCCTTCTCCTGCACCAACTCCTTGCCCAGTCAGTCCCAGTTGCCTCCCAACTTGGATCCTTGTCTAAGACATGCCCATCTCACCTCCAGTGCACCTGCTCCTTGCCCTAATTCCAATCCATATCATTCAGTTTCTTTGCCCAATAATTCTGCTTCTTCTCTGTTCACTCTCCATATCCCAATCCAGTTCTGCTGGAAGCTGCTGACCTGAGGGCTGCTAAGGTACAAGGCCATTAGAAAGAGTTCAGGAGGGACTCATTATTTTCATGGCTGGAACTCTGTGCATACTATCCCCAAACAGTCAGGCAAAGTCTTGTTAATGAAACTATAAGATATTTTTGGTAAAATAAAAACATGAAACAACAACAAATTGTGAGTCCCATCCCCATTACTGAAATATTTCCACCCTTGCTGGATGCCTTAAAGTCCTGATGCTTAGGCAGAAGAAGTTCAAATAAATAAGATCCTTTAGCAAAATTATTTGGACATAAACTGCCACCTTAAGTTTGCTCACTGGAGCTTGGGGACAGAGATATTAATGCAAGAGACAGTCTTTTTGAGAAAAACAGCCAAAGAAGACTGGAAAAACCCTCCAGAGATTCTCTGAAAGCAATAGAGGTTTTCCTGAAGGAGAACAGAATTTAAAGGCTGAAGGGGAAGAATGTACTGTACTGAACCATGAAAACACTAGAGAAAATGAAGGGACACTCACTGTATCCAAATCCTCCATAAATTTTGACCTATTGCTGACACAAGAGATCAGGAAAGAAGCTGGAAAAAGCATTGAGGGGATAGTATGAAGGAAAGGTGCTTGGTCTTGGCATGACAGAATTAATTTTCCTTTCTCATAAGTTATTTTGCCAGCTCTCTTGCAATGTTCCCTTTCTCCTTCCCTTGATTTACATAATCTCTTTCTAGGGATTGTAGTGGAGCCTGTACTGCCCTTTTGGTTCTTAAGGAATCATTATTTTACTTTTTCTTTATAGAGATTTCTTCCTTAAGGGGACTTTTTCTCTAAGCCCAGCAATACAATAAACCCAGAAAATTCAGTGATCTGTGCCAAGGCAACATGCTAAAGACATCACAATATACTATATTATGGAAATCTACATTTAGGGCTTGTAGAGAAACTCAGCCTAGGGAAATGTTACAGAAAAAAAAATGCTGTGGCATTTTAATGTTGGTGGTCTCAGCTTAGACTAAAGATAGAATTAATATGACTATCTATCATTCTTCTTCCCAAATACAGCTCCTTGGCTAAACAGAAATGTTTCAAAAGGACTGATGGCTCAGAATAAATCCAGTTTCTACTTGTGGGGCCAAACATGGCCCCATTGCTCCTGTCAGTGGAATATGTAGCTTCCATTGGACAGTAATTCCAATAGCATACAAGGATTCCTTCTACTTTTCCATTAGGAGAAAAGCTGTGCTTGTGTGAAACTATGTATTTCTTAAGGGAATGAACCAACATAATCACGGTGAGTTTTCATGTGATCCTTCCTGGTTTCTCACGCTATGCCCGAGGACATTTAAATAAATATGACAAGCAATGCAACAGCTGGTTTAAGACAAAAACTGCATGCTGTGCTTCTCAGTTCACTAAAGGCCATATCCTTTGGCAGGGATAAACCTCCTGATGCTTTTCCTCAAGAGCTCAGAATGCCAAACAATGGAAAATTAGCAAGGTAACTTTCCCCAGGTGACAGGTGAAGTTAATTCCTTCTCCCCTCCAAACTCATACATTAAATGTGCAAGCATGCTGTGAAATAAACAGGACACACACAGTGGCTGAAAGAACATCCACATAATAGTGAACTTAATGTTGCATGAACTGGTATGTTCAGCACTTGTTTTGAAAATTGCTTGTATTTAGTGCTTTTGCCCTTGTTTGGTGAAACTGACAATCCATGCTCAGAAAGGATCCAGAACCCAAACAGAGGAAATGCCAAAGGCCTGCAGTGACACAGAACAGAGCATGTGGATGTCAGCAGTGCAGCCTGGGCTTCTATTGATGCCCTGGAATTTCCTATCCTGTGATAACAGGTCAGACATTCTGCATTACAGTACCCTAGTGGTCTCCCAGAAAGTCTGTGTCCTTCTCACAACAGGGGTTCATCAAATCCCCATCAAGAAGAGTAAATTCCACCCTGAAGAAAAACAGCAGCTGTTGGAGGAAAACTGAGGCATGGAGGCTAAATTGACCTATAAAGTTGCAGTAGACTAACACTCTGAAGCTGAGTATTGCAACTTTTAGCCTGGTGCTGTACCCAGGGCCCCATCTTTCTGCTGTGCTTATACTATCAGATCCTGCTCAGAAGCTCACTGAAAATGAATAAAAACCCAATTGACTTAGTGGTTTTCTGACTTTGCTCTCTAGCTCCAGAAATAACCATCCCTGTTTACTTAGAAATATCTAAAAGAAAGGCATCAAAAATACCCCATTAATTTTATACTCATTAACATCTCATACATGCTTGATTAATTTGTGTGTATCTAGAGAATGCTGCCATTAATGAAGTTGACACCCTTTCACTAGGATCAGAGGGCTATGGATCTACTGGGGAACTGGCTGGGGCTGCACAGAGACTTGTGCCTTGTTAAATCTATTCACTGTGTTAGTAAATGAGTTTCTGAAATCAGAAAAATAATGCTAGTGTGTTTTCCTCTTTTTCCCATTCCTTCCTTACATTTACCTGACTCCCCTGTATTTTTTTATTTATTTTTTTTTTTTTTTTTAGGAAATAAAAAATTCATAGATTCTGATGCTGTTCATTGAAGAAATGACAAAAACCCTGTATCAGCAATTAAACTGGAGCCATGAAAACAAGCTCAGAGATTTATCCTCCATTCCTTCAGGCAAGAGAAAGTTCATGCCCACAGGTTCACTGCCGAGAAGCTCAGCAAACTCATTAATACTCCAGGAGCAGATAATCAATCCCTTCAGGTCAAAGAGGAGAGGTAATGGTATCAAGGCTTAAACAGCAACCCTTCAGCAGATCATCTGGTGTTGGCTTCAGATTATGGAGATTCATCCCCGAGGCTGAAGGCTTGGTTTTGTGTATTCTTTCCCCATTTCACATAATCCTAGACTGGCTTGGGGATTTTTTTTTTTTTTTTAAAGGAAAAGCCTTCATAATATACAAAGAGGCAGAATAATACTCCCTCTGGAAGTAAAAAGATGTCCTATAATAAAAATGCCTAACCTCTGGAGCGCATAAAATACATAAAATGCCTACATAAAATGAGAGCATATGTTCAGGGCAGAAATGTTATGAAAGGTAAAACAGTGCAAGGCACTTTATGCCCTTTTCTGTACCTGTAGACTTGTGGAAGCACAGCATGTTTACACTTGGAAACCAGAAGAATGGGTAATTAATGGGTGAAACTTCATTTTCTTTTAGCTTGCTGCTCTGGCTGCCCTATTTCTGTCCTTAGTATCCACAATAACCTCTTAAGCCTCAGCTCTATTCATGAGCTATGAGCAGCCCCCAACAAAAAATAAGAGAGCTATTCTTTATACACAAGGCACTAATTTTGGTAAAGAGGAGGATTCCATAAGAAATGCCTGGTTTCATAATGTGAACTGCAATTTATTTTCAGCACTACCTGCACTCTTGAGTTAACAATAACTCTGGATTAAGGCCTGTTTACTGACTTGCAGAATTTTCTTTGCCAGTGCAAGGACAGAATAAATTGCAGGATGCCAACAATTCAGGGAGAAGTGTGTGCTGTAGGGGCACGCTGCTTTATCCCGAATAGCGTGGGGCTTTCAGATGGTGCCAGGCAGGGTGGGACCCGCACACACATCTTCTGAGAGCCTGGGGCAAGGGCTGCAGGAGGGCAGCAGGTCATCAGTGCCACGGGAGGCCAGGGGAAGGGCTGGGGGTGAAGCACAGGGTGGGTGCAGAGCTCAGCCTTTCGTGCGGCGGTGGGGAGTGAGCGCTGAGCTCTGCAGCCCCAGGCCTTTGTGGCTCCCTGTGCTGCTGCTCTGGTCATCCAGTGAGACATTATTTATCCCAGTGCCTCCTGGGATCCAGCTGTCTCAGCTATCAGGCTGGAGGGAGCGGCAGTTTAGTCCCTTTCCACATAAAGCCTTATCCAGGTACACCCAGGATCAACAAGACAATGCAGCTGAAATAAGTATTGTTTGCCAAATGAACTGGACTTGCTAATCCCAAACCACTCCTGGGTGCAGAGAACTGCACAGCCAGGGCAAAGGCATTAATTTCCCTGTGCTTTTCAGTTTTTAAATAAATTGGCAGCAATTAAAACAGTTTTTGTAGGAAATATCTCCTAAAAATCTATCTCATATGCCCACGGGCTCTGTGGCAGTAGTGGTAGTGTATGAGTAAATAAAGGGAGTAAAAAGGTCAAATTAATTCAACAATCACATTCTCCAATCAAAACAGAGACAATTTTTGCTGGAAAAGCTGTCTCTGAAGTCCACAAATGCTCACACAATGGCAGCAGAGCAAATGAGACTCGGTTTTAATTTTACCATCACATTTGCTAATCTGACACTGAGATATTTTATTTGCAGTTGTTTCTGAATTACACTGCTGTAGCACAAAGCACAGTCAGACTGGAAGATAAAGTATCTTGATCTATGACTTGAGATTTCTTTATCCTTTTTTTTCCTATCTTTTTGGTATCTTGAAAATTTCACAATGTAGAACTTGGACAATAAATTGAATCTCAGATTAAAATATGCAGTAGTATTAAGAACAGTGTTAATCTCAGTTTACTAGCTCACATGGAAACTAAATCCCATATCATCCCTTCCAAAAATGATTCAGGCAGATTAAATCTGACAGGACAGCATGGGGTAATTTGTGCTGTGGCAGCATGCAGTGTACTAGTTTTCAGATAATTTCTCATTTCCAGGGCATTTGAACATTTAGCTTTGAAACTCTGACACATAAAAGGGAAAAAAAGCATTTGAGGAAAACTGTTTTCTCTCTTTCCTCCTCACCTTTTAGTTCACTTTTGAAGAAGTGAAGGGACGTGAAGACAGATTGCCATCTATTGGTGTGACCAAGAAAATCTGAGTGAAAATTCCCTGATCAAATACAACTCAAGTACCTGATTTCTAAAAATCTACAGATATTCAGTTTCTATATATAGCACTTGCTTAAGTACATTAGATGCTGTCTACCACACACCTACAGCAAATTAAATTACCTATTTAGACAAAACCAGATTTCCCTCTTTTTCTCCTCCAAACAATATACCTGGATTCTCCAGTCAGGTCAATTTTAATACAGTCAATAGATATCAGGGATTATCTTTGTAATCTGCTATTGTTTATAGAGGCCTTACAAGTGATATCCTAGAGCTGAGAAACAAAATAGAAAAAATCAAAAGCAAAGGTCTTGTTTATAATAGCTCATTTTAGCAGAGGAATTTTAGGTATCTTGGGAAGATACAAGAGATTGTCTTTTTTGCAGAAAAACTCAGAGAAAGGAAGTGGAAAAAGAAAATTAATTTAAGGATTTCAAGGGATTAAGGCATTTTCTGATAGGCAGGAAGAGGAGAGGTTATATCAGAGAAAAGGACCAGCAAGGAAACACAAAGAGAACACGCTAGAAGAGATGAGACTGAACAACACAAAACTTTCATGGTTTTAGCCAGCTGTCCCCTCTACCAGCCTTGCCACCATGGAGTAAGTATTTTGTAGCTAATCTTCAAATTTCATTGACTCCCAAAGCCAAGAGCAGACAAGCTGCCTTATGGACAATGCTACCTCGGGTGCATGTCACCACACACCAGCTGGATGTTGTTCTCTCCATCCACCACTTGAGAGGTTTACATGGCATTTTTCAATTTTATTCACAGTAGCACTGATTACGGATACAACATTGTTTATTATAATCCAGATTCTTTTGCTTAAAGGCAATTATCTCACAAAAGCAGAACTAAAGGAATGACAGCCACCAGCAAAGGGAATGATGCTGATCTCCCATCACAGCTGGGTCCTGAGCAAGGACAAGTGCTCTGATATTAAGGCTCTTTCCTTCTGTGTCCCCACAGAAAGAATTCTTAGCACAGATTGGAGTTTTAGTTCAGGCCTCACTGAGGCCACAGTTTCCCTTTTCTATTGCTTCAAAAATCACTTTATGATAGTTCAAAGAGGCATGTCTTTGTTTCCTTTCTTCCCTCATAAAAGGAATGTGTCAGCATTGGTTTAGTCATCCAGCCTTATTCTGACATTTTCTATCCATAAGCCTTCATCTGCCCTTAGATTTGGTTTCTGTCTTCCTCCTAACCAGACATGACACCTTGGCATAGTCTTCCCTTCTTCCATTGACACGGAGCATTTTTCCATTCAGCAGGGCCAATGTGTGGGAGTTGGAGGGCATTTCCCTAATGCCTTGGGAAATGTACTCTGGAACAAGGATTCACTCTGCAAACCCTCTTATTCAAATTGCAGACTGAAAAACTTTTTTTTTCTTCTCCTGAAGATCTCAATGATCTCAGCAAGGAGAGCATGTAATGAGAAGATGGGAGGAAGATGTTTTCTCTTCCTGAGGGTTGTTGCCTGCCACCAGCACTGAGGTGAACTGAGAGGAAGGCTGGAGTGCTACAGCCCAGCAGCACATCCCTGTTTCCTAAGTTCTGGGCTATCACACTGGCTGGTACAAGCCCTTTGCTTCCAAGACCACCACTTCTGGGCATCAAATTTCTCTCCAAAAGAAACTAAATGGAAACAGCATGTCCCTGTTTGAGGAAGAGACTTTCCATTACTTATTCCCACTGTCAGGAGAAAGTTAAAAGTGGCCAATGTTAGCACATAAGTAAATGAGACTACCAGGATGCTAAGCAATAAAGCATCTCAGAGATATTTACCAAGTAGTTTGGTTGATGTTAATGCCTGTAAGATCAGCATGCAAACAGCCTTTGAGATATATAATGAACAAAATTATCAGAGTTGGAGCACAGAGAATACTAGACCACTGCTGACTGACAAAGGGAGAAATTAGCTTACTTACTATTAAGAAACCAACTTACAGTTTTATGAGGTTCTATGTCTCTGTTTACCAGGAAATAAAATATAGCTCTGAGGTTTATTTATTGTGTAAACATTTCTCAGCAACTTGATCCCCCAAAAAGCAGTTGGTGGTACTGTTTTGTATGGGAAGGCTTCATTGCATAACCACATTACAGGGAAAAAGAGTAATAATTACTAACTAAGCCATAAAATCAGTTTTCTAAAGCAAGAGAGTTTAATATTAAGAGGAAGACAAGTCCACCTTGGGGTTCTACTTTTGGCAACAGATTTTCAAACAAAGAAACACTGCAAATCGCTTCAACCCACCTAACAGAAGTGCTGAACCTCATCATTGTAATTACAGAGGTGCCAAAGCTCAAAAAATCAGGTGGTACCCTAACAGGGAGTTAACCTATGCTATTTTCCACAACATGCAGATCCTGGCTCCATACACAGAGATGACAGAAAAGTAGTCCCAGTGCCTTTGAGGCAAAGCACCCAATGCAAGACTAATCTTGCAACAAATTTCTTTGGCAACTGGGAAAGAGGCAAAGTACCACCCCAAGACACTTTGCTGATACTTGGCAATAAAAAATTGCTGTAATCACAGCTGTGAAAATCCCTCTGAAAAGTGAAGTGTGTGGTAAGCACTGGCCCTGGCTCTTGCTAATGACACCAAGTTGTAAGAGGTGCAAAACCACTGATTCAAATGAAAGAGCACGCATTGGACTTAAACAGCTTCCTTCTTATATCATCTAATGCCTTTCTGTGTGACTCATTTGTGTTAATTCATATATGTAAATACCTTTTCTTCAAGTGCCTGCTTTCTTGAGCACGTGACAATAACTTTTAGTTAGCTATCTTCAAGCACTCAAAGCAAATTGTTAAAAAGCTCTTAATGGATGTAATAACAGCCTACTATAAATACACAGAGCTGAATGTTGCAAACAGGTGAATTCTGAAACTCTGGAGTCCTGGGAGCTAAGTTTGCAAGTATCTGTGCCAGCATGAGATGAGTAACACCCCAAGTATAGAAGGAGCCTGTGATGATTAATTTAGACTTGGTCTTCATAGCTGCTTGAGTTAGGACAAGGGAATTACCCCATTTCCACCCCTACCATTCGATTACTTCCACAGATCCAGGGTTTTGTGAAACATTGCAGAGTAAGAACTCCACTGCCATCTTTTAAATGCCTGTTCATACTTTAAAATGCTCACTTTAATGATGCTGGCAAAATTTATTACTCTGTCAATACAGTCAGGAGAGGACCTTCAGTCATTTAAGTCATGGTGTTATCATTTACACAGCTTATATTGGCTATTTGCAGAAAGAATTTCCCCTCCTCCACCCCTGCATATTTTCCCAGCATTTCTGACATGAAATCTGCAGCACAACAACAACTAACAATTTTCTTTCTACATATTGGACCGTGCAAAACTAAGAATGTAGGCACAGACCCAGAAAGGTCCTTATAAAGCACTACCATGTGGATATTTATTCCATTCTCTATCAATATTCACTGTAATCTAATCAAGAATGATAAGTTTTTGGAAGGGAGATTTTCATACAACTTCTGCAAGAGATGTTTGAAGTCAAGTTTGGTATCAATTACATGCTCTGCTTGAGAATACTGGGTATGTTTTTCCTTATTCATTCTGGGACAGTATCCATCACGTATAAAATTATTATTTCATTAAGTATTGCACTATCCCAAATGTGCATTTCTGAGTTTCAATTATAGATCAAAGGTGTTTTAAGATTAATAATGCTGATTTCATAGACTACAGATTTGGCAAAGGTTATTTCAGAATTCAGGGTTTGGTCTTGCAGCCAGCTGCTATTGACCCATTGGCTCTAATGCACTGTGTACTTAAGGAGAGCAAAGCCTGATCATCTGTGTGCAAAGTTTCAGCGTGGACTACAGCAGGGGGATCATTACAATAAGCAATATGAAAGCACAGCACTAATGACATGAGAGTATTGACATAATGTAACAGAGCCTGCAATCAGCGTTCTCCAGTGCAGCTAAAGCCATAGTTTTTAACTTTGTAATCATGCTGAACAGGGGCCTAAATCAGCACAAAAAAGTCTGTCAATTTTAGTGCAAATTAGAAAAAGGGAGTCAACATTATGGGAAGCATTAATGAGAATGCTAGCTCAAGGACTTCCTTCCCAATTTTTGTTTCTCATTTTTTTTTGTCAAGGCTTCCACTCAGCAGATACAGCAAATTTTTTTTGTAAAGAGAGATGAGCAAAAAATGCCAGCAGACCTTCCTGACAAGGAAGTTAAACCATGTTTTTTCTTCTACACATACAGAGACATGTTAGTCATTTGGAATGCTGGGTCATAGGAGGAGCAGAGCCACAGCCTATTCTCAGCCTTTTGCAGAAAGGCTGAAAGTCATCATCAAACCTCTTTCATGCAGTAGTGTTAGTAACTCTTCCTACAAACAGCTTCCCCCTGTAACTGAGTAGTCCTTGCTGGGCTTCCCTCTCAAACCCACTATTCACACTGCCACCAACAAAGGGCATTGCACTTGAACATCTGTTCTGTTGTCCATTGTCACTTCACTGCAGCAGTTCTGTGACTGAGCCTGCTTCCAGGAGCTTTGTCTTAGGGATACGCTTAACTCTTCTTACATGTTTTCTCTCCATTTTAAATGGCACAATCCACTTCCATGGTACAATCCCTCCTTTTGCTGTCAACTCTTATTTTGAAGGAGCACTTGTTTCTGAACCCATCTCTTCTTTATCTGCTTTGACAGAACCTGTTAGAACAGAGGAAAGGCTCAAGGACTATTTGTAGTTCTGTGAAATATTCTGATCTTCATGTTGCTGTGCAACTGATTATTATTTAGCATCTACAGTTGTAAGCCAGTAAATATTAACTAATGTTCCTGATCCTACATGCTTTTTCAAAGAACTCAAATCTTTCCTGTAGGCAAGCTCATTGAACTTCACAAGAGCATGACTTGCTAAGGTCTTTTGTATGAAGAAATTAACATTTAAAAATATAAAAAAAGAAAGAATCAGGCTTGGTTTGCTAATGTGGGCTGCAGTCAGAAACTGAAAAATGCTTCAGCAGTCTTGGACACTTAATATTTGTGACCATCTTCACTGCATTTTGCTGAAATGTTTCCACTAGTATTTAATACCAGTTTGTTATTTCTTAACATCTGGATCAGATTTAATAGCAATTACACATGTTGAAAAGAGTTTGGGGTTTGGGGCTTTGAGAGGGCAGGAAAGGTGGCTTTCAGTAGACAAACGAGCCTTGAGTCATTCAAAGGGAATCCCATTCAGGACAAATTATTTGCTTTTTCCTTTACCTTACTGAAATGTGGGTCAAAAAACCCCCTGTCCAGTATTTTAGTCCAAGAATTTCAAAACCAGATGGAGCAGGGTTCAAATGCCTAAACATAAGCATATAGTACTATTTTGGATCCACTGGGATATGCAAACATAAGTATGGAGCTGTCAGCCATGTCATCAGGAAGACCCATGCCACTCTGGCTGGATTCAAATATTCCAGAGGGAGCACTGAAAATTAGTAGTCACATTCGTAACCCTTGGCCATAATGGTTGAACAGGAGCTGCACAGACATTGCAAACTTACAAGAAGTGATAACAGAGAGTTATTGGTCATCTGGAAAAGTTGAAATCTGAGCCTTTAAACTAGCAAGAGCAGCAGTAGGTCAAAATCACTGAAAAGGAAAATATTAAAGACACAGCAGCTTGAATGCAGTTGCCTTGGATGGTTGTGTTGGGTTCTGATCTTTACCTACTAGAGGTAGGTAAACAGGTTATCAACTCAATTATCAGTAAGAAGAAAATGGAATACAAAATGCTGTCATGTGCAGGAGACATTTGATTGACTTTTATCATGTGCCAGGTGAAAAACTGTGATGCCGGATCAAATTCTCCCCTTGTATAAAAATGGATTTTGTTCCCACTCACTAAATGAAAATACATTCAATTACATCACAAAAGAAATCAATCCCTCCATTCTATACACACGGAAAATATATTTTAATTCCAATTTGTTCTGTTCCAGAAATATTTCCATCACTGATTTGGTTCTTTGCAGGGTAGCAGGCAAATTTTATTTTGTCCACATGTGGTCACAATAATAGTTGTGGGGTCATTATCACAGAAAGTAAACATCTGGGGTGATATTAACTAACTAAATGTAGTTTTCTATGTTTTAACTACTCTCCATAGGCTATTAGTAACTGCAGACGAGGAGAAGGCAGAGGTGCTTAATGCCTTCTTTGCCTCAGTCTTTAGTGGGAAGACAGCTTGTCCTCAGGACAACTGTCCTCCTGGGATGGTAGATGGTGTCAGGGAGCAGAATGGTCCCCCTGTTATCCAGGAGGAGAGAGTGAAAGAACTGCTGAATAGCTTAAATGTTCATAAATCTATGGGATGAGGGATCCATCCCAGGGTGATGAGGGAGCTGGCAGATGAGCTTGCAAAGCCTCTCTCCATCATTTACCAGCAGTCCTGGGACACTAGTGAGGTTCCAGATGACTGGAAGCTGGCCAACATGACACCCATTCACAAAAAGGGTGGCAAGGAGGATCCTGGTAATTATAGGCCAGTTAGCCTGACCTCAGTACCAGGTAAGGCAATGGAGCAGTTTATACTGAGTGTCATCACACAGCACTTAGAGGATGGCCAGGGTATCAGACCCAGCCAGCATGGGTTTAGGAGGGGAAGGTCATGTTTGACCAACCTGATCTCCTTTTGTGACCAAGTGACCTGCCTGGTGGATGCTGCATGGGCTGTGGCTGTTGTGTACCTGGACTTCAGCAAGGCCTTTGGCACTGCCTCCCACAGCACACTCCTGGAAAAGCTGCAGCCTTGGACAGGAGCACTCTGTGCTGGGTTAAGAACTGGCTGGATGGCCGGGCCCCCAGAGTGGTGAATGGTGCTGCAAACAGCTGGGATCAGTCACCAGTGCTGTCCCCCAGGGGTCTGTGCTGGGGCCAGTCCTGCTCAATATTTTTACTGACAACATGGATGAGGGTACTGAGTCCTTCATTAGTAAATTTGCAGATGACACTAAGCTGGGAGTGTGTGCCAATCTGCTGGAAGATATGCAGGGTACTGGGGCTGGATGGACTGGTACCAGCTGGCTGAACATGAGCCAGGCTGGGGAGTGTGCCCTGGTGGCCAAGAAGGCCAATGGCCCTGGCCTGTATCAGGAACAGTGTGGCCAGCAGGAGCAGGGAGGTCATTCTTCCCCTGTGTACTCAGCACTGGTGAGGCCACACCTTGAGTGCTGTGCCCAGTTCTGGGCCCCTCAGTTTAGGAAGGATCTTGAGATGCTTGGGTGTGTCCAGAGGAGGCAACAAGGCTGATGAGGGGCTTGGAACACAAACCCTGTGAGGAATGGCTGAGGGAGCTGGGGCTGTTCAGCCTGGAGAAAAGGAGACTCAGAGGTGAACTCATCACTTTTTACAACTCCCTGAAATGTGTCTGTAGTCAGGTGGGGATAGGTCTCTTTCACCAGGCAGCAACTGACAAAACAAGAGGGCACAGTCTTAAGCTGTGCCAAGGGAGATATAGATTGGATATCAGGAAAAAGTTTTTCACAGGAAGAGGGATAGTATACTGGAATTGTCTGCCCAGGGAGGTGGTAGAGTCACCATCCCTAGATGTGTTTATAAAAAGACTGGATGTGGCACTTGTTGCCATGGTCTAGTTGAGGTGTTAGGGCATGGGTTGGATTTGATGATCTTGAAGGTCTCTTCCAACCCAGTCATTCTGTGAATTCTGTGAATCTGTGAATTCCTTCAAAATTTGGAATAGAGAGGAAAATTAATCTAATTGGCTGTTCTTATGTTAAAGTAGACATCTAAAATTGCCAAAAAAACCTGCACCTTAGTTGAAATGTACATTTCTCTTCACAATAGAGAACTTTGCAACACAGAACTTTGGGTATCTCAGAAGTAAATGTCAGCACTGCAGATGTCTATAGTTAGATGAGATTAATTCAGTCACAAGGATAAGAAGATATGCAGATTATGTTAACACCTCTTAACAGCAATTATCTGTATTTTGAGGTATATTCAGATTAAATGAAAAATAAGCTTAATGTTCCTTTGCTTTCAAGCCCATAATAGTCCTGCTACTACAACATTCCTTCTAGTGGGAAGTAATACACCACTGATGATATACTGCTATTTAATATGACAATTTATGACAAGAGTTTTGATGTCAGTTCTGTAATGCTCCTATTAATGTATTTTTCAGCATTGTGGTTCATCATGAAGTTCTACATTAAATATAAGAACAGCATCTGTCTTGCACAGAGAACTGGAGCAGAGGTGTTTAAATTGGATAAAAATGTACAGGTGTGGAAGCACCACAAAGAATCATGTGGCAGGAGGAGGGCTAGAAGAATTGCATTAATGTCATTTAGATCAGAAGGTCATCAAGTTCCCAGCACATCTCTATGTTCCTTCTCAAACCAGGAAAGAAAAGACAGTGTGTTAATCGTGAGGGGTCACAGATGGAACAGGATGCAGAGATTAATCCCCAGTTTATATGGGGAACAAAAAAGGCATATCTAAAATTACCAACCTAAGCCAAATCCAAAAGGCATGAAGAGAACCTGGCCGATTTCTCTTGTCCTCTGTGTCACAGAATTATAGAATCAAGGTTGGAAAAGACTTCTAAGATCAATGAGTCTAACCATTAACCCAGCACTGCCAAGTCCACCAATAAACCATGTCTATAAGCACTGCATCTACATCTTTTTTGAACACTTCCAGAGACCGTGACTTCAGCACCTCCCTGGGCAGCCTGTTGCAATGCTTGACCACCCTTTCAGTGAAGGATTTTTTCCTAATGTTGAATCTAAACCTCCCCTAGCACAACTTGAGCATATTTCTGTTTGTCCTATTGTTTGTTACCTGAGGGAGTGACATACAGCTGTGTCCCTCTGGCACCACTGGGAATCTCAGTATGCCTGCCTGCACATCAGCATCTGGGTGCTGCAAGGGAAGACAGAATATTTGAATACACATGATTTGGTGTTGCGTGTGCTTGTGGAAATGTGAGAATTAATGACTGAAATCAGCTCTGTTTTAAAATATAATTGCCCTCCCCTCTCAAAGATCTCCTGCTGAAATCTCCTATGCTGTTGCTACAATGCTGCAGCATTGTTTCTGACAAATTATCTCTCCATCTCTGTCATAAACCAGCTCTTCATCAGCCTAGACCCAGTGTTTTCTTTCCTGTCAGTAAATATCCAAGGGCAGGAAATATTTGACACTACTGTAACACTGCAGACTTCATGAGTATTACACCAGATTTTCGGAGGCATGGTTAAGAAGAAATTCCAGTTCTGTTCAACCTCTAATTTCAGACTAGCAGCATGACTAAACTCACAATTACATTATTTCACCTGGCTGACACCAGAGAGAAAAACGGACAGTGACAAACCCTATCCTAGAAAGCCCTGAATTATGGGAGACAGGGTAGTTTACAACTGATTATGTTCCACTGCTTTGTGAATGAACAGGTTGAAACCTGGCACTTAACTGTAAGAAAGAAAAATTATTGCTTGGGTATATTACTCATCCAAAAGAAAAAGAGCCAAGCCCTTTGCTGGCATAAACTGCCACAGCTCTATTGATTTCAAACAAGAGCTTATTTGCATCAGATGAACATCCAAGCCATATTTTATAATATGCTCCATTTTGATTAATTATTACAATCCTAAAAATAATTTTTCACTCCTCAATTATTTTTGCACTACACATAAAAAGAAAACAAAAAGCCCTGCCATTGAATATAGCAATAAATATTCTTTAACCATAAGACAATTAATAATTATTTTCATAATTTGAAGAACATTAAGCTTGATGCTCACAATTGACTTATCTTGAAAAAAAACTACATCTCCTACACTCATTCAGGTGGACTCAACAATGTTGTCTGTGTTCAATGTTCTGTTTTTCCTTCCACCAAGGAGTTAGGTCATCAGGAACACCTTCTGAACAGAAATCCCCAAATGGACACTTTAAATGTCTGGACAAAACTGGATGTGGTTTTCTCTGTAAGCAGTGTAGAAGTGCCTGTAAGAGCCATCTGAAAAAACTCTTATCCTCATTGTTCAGAATTACAGAAGTATTGTTCATGCAGCAGTCTGGGCCTTCATTCTTCTGCCTTCAATTTACATATCATTACAATTCTTCCTTAGAAATAAAAACCCCCACATTATTCTGAGTCCTGTGCTCCCATGTGATACAGAGCAGGTTTTTCCTTCATCTGCCAATAACTTTATAGTTCATTCCCTTTCCTTCTCTATTATTACAGTAGTAACACACTGGATGTTTAGGAAAATCACGTCTATAGGCTGTTAGTGTCCAGATGTGTGAGACACGGGGAAAGGAAGGGGAACAGAGAGAAAAAAGCAGGAAGGAAGTAAAAGAAAATTGAGAGGCAGAAGCAGGCAAGGGCAGGAGGAAAGGAGGAAAACAGGTACCCCCTAGCAACAGGAATCAACACATCTGACTGCACTGAGAAATGCTGAGGGAATTCTTGAGGTCAAAGCACAAGTCATGAGGTGTTTTCTTCAGTCAGATCTCTGTGGAAGCACTTGTACATAACAAGCATGTTTACATCTAATTTTTTTCCCTGATAAATCTGCCTTGTGTTCAGTTAACAGGTTGTTGGTTTTTTTCAGTGTCTTCATACTGAACACACCAATATCCTTCATCTCATTCAACCACAGTGTAATACCCAATGTGGGTAAATACCTCCCCTAATTCAAAGCACATTTAGAATTATTTTACAAACCTGCCCTATGCTGTCTAGAGTCATGATCTCCTCTGACCTCATATCCCAAGCAACCTTGGACTAAATTTATACTTAGATGGAAGAACTTCTGAGGAATATATCTATAACAATAATAATAATGAAAAATACATTTTGGTAGCTCAGAACACAAGGTTCTGTGAGTAGGCATTTTGAACCTTTACAAAAAGATGCTATAGAATTTGCTATAGGATTATAAAAGGTTAAAAGACTTTAAAGCAGATTGGAAGATTCTTTAATAGGGAGTCCATATACTGTTACATTTTAAGGTCCTGACCCTTTCAGAATGACAAATCATGATTGATTGAAATGATCACGTAAAAGGGTATTTGCTTCAGCAAACTGCTTATAAAATACTCTGTGGTTCCAAAATAAGGCTCTATTGTTAAACATAAATATCCACAGATGTTTGTAAACTCGATTCTGCCATCTTGAAGATAAGACCAGAAAATATTCTACATGTCTATTTTGGGACCAATTGGTTGATCCTAACTGTTAAAGGAATGAAAATATGTTCTTTCTTGAGGTTTTTCAAATCTAATATATTATCAACTATGGAAGCAAGATCAGTAAACAGTGATTTATTCCCGTGCGTTATTACTATTTTCTCATACATCATTGTGATATATATATATATCATATTGTAATTCGTGTTGTAATTTGTGTTTTATATAAAATAAGTCTGCAAAATAAAAAAATAAAAATAAATAAATAAATAAACGAGCCACAAGGTAAAGGCAGTGATTGCCTCAGAGCTAGGTAAATTAACATATCTACAGGTCGGACTGTTACTGATAAGCATCTATCTCCTGGGGAAACCTGGAAACTCAAGGAGGTGATGCCTTTCCCGAAAATCCCATCACTCCCCCCCCAGGACTGCATTCCCCGACTCCGGATGAAGTCCACCTCCTAAAAGCAATACACAACGGACACAAAATCTCGTCAAAGAGCAGGAAGGACTTTGTCTTATGTGGACACCAGAGCTGAATTTGAAAGAAACAAAGGACTGTTTTGCTCCAGGCTATGAAAAACAGTATAAAAAGGGGTTCAACCAAAACAGCGGTGTGAACACCAGGGGAGACCCAGTGCGATAGAGGCTGGGTAACATCGTGTGTTCACCCAACAGCGAACCCGGGCTCGGTGTTGTACTTTCCGGTGGTGGCTTTGCAGGACCATATTTTGGTCGCGAAAATAAAATTTGCCAATTTAACCTTTTAATTCGGTTTGATTCGTTTATTACCTATAACAATCATCATTCTTTTTCATAGAATCATAGGGAAATTCAGGTTGGAAGGAACTTCAGGAGGTGTCTAGTCCAATCTTCTGCCCAAAGAAGGGCCACATCTGAGGTCACACCCCATTGTATGGTCTGCTCTTGGAAACCTCCAGACAGAGATGCTGCACAATGCCTCTGTTTTCACGGATTCCCACTGTCCCTCATCCTCCAACCATGCACCACTTCTTTAGCTAAGGTTTTTCTTTTGCTTTGTGTGTTGTCATAGCTATGTTTTAATCAAACTGGATTTATATTGGTGTACCTTGCTACTTGTAGAAAGTCCTGGTGATACTAATGAGATTATGCCCAAGTGCAAAGGCATCCATTCCTGGGGCAGGACTGCAGACTTTCTATACAAGCAAAGGAGAACAAATATAATGTTTAAAAAAAAATATTTAACAGAATTTCAACTTGCTTTTAAACAAACACATTTTCTGTAGATATCATTTGCTAAGCAAACCAAACCCAAACACCAAAAAAAAAAAAAAAAAAAAAAAAAAAAGGTCAAAAACAACCCCTAAAATCTCTTCCATTAGATATATATAATTTAACATCCGTAATTTAACAAAGCTGGAACAGTAGATATATTTGGAACAGTAGATATATTTAAAAGCCTAAGTCAAATAATCCTGAGAAGCTTTATACAATGCAGTAGTGATCTTTCTAGAATTATAACAAATTTTCTATTTCAGTATGCTAGCTTATCCCACATACTTAAGGACAGAAACAGGCAAATAAATGAAGACAAGATTTGAGACTGTGACATAAAAAATAGAGAAAAGGGGAGTCTAATATATACTGTCAGATAAAAGGAGCCTGAAGGGAGATGATAACACAGTTTAAATACCTTGAAGGAAGCAATATCAAGGAATGAAGAGAGTTATTCACACTGTGTAGTAGAGCTAAACCAATTTGTGTTTAACAGGACCTGCAAATTAAAATAAATAAATAAATAAATAACTACTACTTTGCAAGACAATATGAACATTTCAGGGGAACAGTACTGCATAACTAGGACTCCAGCAGGGAGACTACCACATTCTTCAAGTTTCTTCAAACCTTTGTTCCCTTGCAGGTCAGCCAGGCAGGCTTTGGCCCTGCAGCTGTCCCCTCTCTCAGTGGAGTGCTCACCCTCCACCCATGTTAATCACCTTGGCCAGCTGGAGCTCTGTGCTCACCCACAAGGACAGGGTCAATTGGTGCCCACCCAGCTGTCACCTGTGACAGACACAGAGAGCCAGCCTGCTCCTGAGAAGGCTGCTTTGAAACCATGAAGACTGTGAAGCATCTCCCTGTGAAGACTGGCCCAAGGACCACAGCCCCTGGTGGAACCCCACTGCACACCACCCACCAAGCTGCACTGTCCCTAGCACTCACAGTGACCAACATCAGCAGACCAAAAGCCCTGTCTGTCATCAAGGGCTTTCATATCATCATTACCATACGAGGCCTGCACTACACAATTTCAGTGGTTTTCTTTCAAATTACTGGACTAGATTATAGCAAGTCTAGTCCCATCTCCTGCATGCTCATCACCAACTAAAATGGAACAGGTGTGCTCCTGGAGTACGTCTTCCATCCTGATTTTGCCTGGGATGCTTCTCGTTTAGTTACTCTGAGACCAGTCTGAACAAAAGCAGAGAAAACATAGATGATGGGAGTCCAACTCAAAAGTGCACTCTTGATCCAAATTTAAATGCTAATGGAGATTAATCCAATTACTCAAGAGTTTCCAGGCAATTGCCTTCTTAGCCCTCTTCACCTAGGTGTAGAAAAATCTGGGCTTTATTCCCAGCATAGATCTCTTTTGTTTCTGCATTTTTACTTTTGCATTCCTCACCCTCACATACCCAGTTTCTGAAGAGACCATTGTTTATATCGATGACTTCAAAGTTTCCTACTTCATCTTTTTTCTCTTTGTCCCTGATATATTTATTTTTTTCATTGGAAATGACAGTCCCTGCATATTGCAATTAAGAAATAATGCTTGCTTCTCCAAGAAGGAAGTGGCCTAAAGATTTCCAGAGATTCAAACACCACAAGATGAAAACCACTGTTTTACAGAGGAAAGAACAGAAGCAATAATCAGCCTACAAGAGTAACACAGCACTTATGGAGGATGACCTACTTCTGGAGAGGCAACAATGCCTCTTCAAATGCTCTACTACTCTGTTCCACTGCATGGAACTCCCTTACAGTTCATGATTAAATCAGAGTAATCATACAAGGGAAAGAAAATTCCACATACATTACAATTAGATTTTTAAAAATGCCCTTTCAAAGCTCAGTGTCACAGATCATCTTTGATTTTAAAGACATTTTATTAGTCGTGATGACTCCATATAGGCCTGAATCCATTGCAATAATATCAAAGATGACAGCATAACCAAAAAACAAGAGAAAATGAAGGCAGGCATTGTCTTCATTATTCCTTTATATTGCAATATCTTCTGCAGGATAAATCAAGTGGATTTTACAAGCTGGGTGTTACAGCACAGATTCATTTTTCATAGCTTTCACACACATCTTTCTGCTTTAAACAAACAACTGCCAAATAAAGGCTAAACTGTGCTTTTGGAGTCAAGCCATCCCTCAAGCAGCTCTGCATGAATCACACTGTGTTTATTGGTAGCCGCAGACAAACAAGCAGTAGCCTTAACTAATGACAACAAACGTAATAAAACAGCTATGCCTCTTTGCTTCTAGAAAAGAGGAGACAAGTAGCATAATCACATTCCTGCTGTTCTAATGTTACAGTGATTTTTCTGTCAGTGCCAGACAAGACAGACATCCTTTCTCAAATTATTTCTTAAGGAAGGAGCGGCTGACCAACAGCAAATAAATTAGGTATGACACAAGTTACCTGGATTTTATTGTCTTGATAAAGACTTCCCACATGACTCAGACAAGTCATTTTTAATATCTCTCTCTCTGTTCCCAAGCATTATGTATGAAAATAATTACTTCAGTGTGTATTAAGAAAATGTTCATTGCATATTACTTGACACTATGGCAAGTAGAATCAGATAGCCCAAGATCTTTTATATGTGGGATTAGTCTAATTGTTTTGAGAGATGTTATATACAAGCACAATAACATGGTTACAATAAAAGAGCCTGATTCATTATCATAATTATCTTCCCAGGAATACATAGAAAAGATTATACCTGAGTAATATTTAATTGTCGTTTTCTTTAGAGCCTGAGAAATCACCAGAATGTTGAAATACAAATGCCAGCATTCCCTTCTCAAATCAAGACTGAACGGAGAGGATTTAGAGCAGCAGCACCACCTATCGGTAAATTTGTCATCAAATTACCTAAAAAGCAAACAGAAAATTACCAAGGCAGACTATGAAATGAAATGCAAGATATAACCTGTAAACTTTATCTTCAACTGTATCATCCTACTGCCAAGTACCACGTGAAACTAGGATCCACATCAAGGGGTACCCACATTATTAGTGCCACAGAACTCTTTTTCCACATGAACTTGTTCTTTTATTACAGGCAATGTTTCCTTGAGCTGCAATTTCACATTTTTCACCCCGGATAATTTTGCAGGAGCAAAGGCTGCCTAATTTGTGCAGAGGCTTCAGATAAAAATAAGGGTGGCTCTTCAAAGTGAGTATACACAGGAAAAGAATGTTTCTGGAAGAGGCAAAGCCATCATAAGTGGCAAACAGTTTTTCAAGCTGTCAGCAGTGTCAGTTCTGGCTGCGAAATCTGAAAGAGCAACAAATGCGAGGTTAGCGAGTGATTATTACTTGAGGAAGGGCGGCATTCACATAACTGAAAACAGGGAAATCTCACAGTCCTTACCGATGAGATTGTTTCTTCCAATGTGGAATAGCACTGCAAATACCTAGAAGATCATAAGGAAAATACCCACCTCATCACCTTAAGCTCTGAAACAGGCTCTAGCATGCAGATAAATATTTTGCTTGCTAATACAGTTTTCTATGGAGATGTTAAGCAAGGATTATGGCACACTGTAATAAAGGCAAAACGACACAGAAAGGAAAGTGCCATCAACTGTAGAGATCTGAGCAACAATCTGGGGGAAAATAAAAACCAAAACAGACAATTTCACCAAATAAGCTCAAAATTAGTAAAATCTATGGTCAGTGTAGTATCACATAATGCCACACTTTTTACATTGGAGGCTTTGATCCATGGTGCTGAGACCATCTAAGGCAGATCTGGCCATCATATCATTTGCTCTGCAGCTGAGCATCCTCTCAGAAGACCTGTTCCAAAGCCTCTGTGCTCTTCTATGGCCAGCACAAATTCAGTGTGCAAAGCACTTGCATCCACTGGGACCTAGTCTACAACCACAGAAGTCTGAATACAAGGACCTCCAGCTTCCCTTGCACAACAAATAGAGGTTTTATTCTTTTTTAAAGACATCTAATAGCTAATTGCCTGTTCACATATATTTTGAAATAACTCATTAGTTTTATCATGGATTTAGGCTAAAACAGCTGGTCACATGACTATTTACATGCTACCTTGGAGAATTCTGAGACCAGCCCAGCAGCTGAAATTACAAATATATGCCCTGGTTTTGCTGGTCCTGCTTCTAATTACTCACTCCTGAGAACACAATCAGTGTCAGCAGTTTCAGTGCTTAAGCTTCTCTTAGTGGTTATATATGATCAAATGCACAGTATACCTCTTTTTAAAATTTCTCACTGATTGACAGATCCATTTATTTACAGCTTAATAGACACAGGCTGCAAACTTCACTTACATCATTGCAATAGGATAAAGGGAAATATGAGCTGTGTGAAGGACAAGTGGCAGGTGGGTGTCCTCATTCCTCACTTGGTCTCAATGGAAAATTTCAAAGGGGTCAACATAAGGCACCCTACAAGAATGTGGTCTTTTCCACTTTTTACTGCTATAGGGGTTTTTTTCAGTTCTAGGAAAGTGACTCTCCAGAATGTTTGCAGAATCCAGGCTCTTTGCAAGAATTGTGGTGGTCGTTGCTCTCCAGATGGAAGCATTACCCACAAATAACTGCCCTGACATTTTTCTCCTTTGCTCTTTTCCTCTCCTGCCACAGCCACATTAATAAGTCACTAAGAGCAGGAAATAGAGACCAAGTTGTTTCAGATGACTAATAGAGTTCAGATAACTCAATTAATTTAGTGTCCAACATAAGGCACCTTAAAAGAACCTCAATTTTTCAGCAAATAGTCATTCAGAATTATATGAAGATAAAATAACATTCAATAATCTCAAGGGGATGCCAAGTACCAATTTAAAGTAAATGGGAACATCTTTGAGTTTCATTAAGACTTCTCAGATTTCGAGATTGAAAAACCATATATTATTTCTAAAAGATTCCCTTGTGCCTATCTAGAAATTACACTTTTGCACCCTGCACATTTGAAATTGCAGTCAATGTACACTTCAGAACTGCACTGAACTCCATATCTGCAAATAATTTCTGAATAATGTGGTCCTTTTTCCCAGTTTTGCAACAAAACAGAAGGATAATGTATTTTTTTAACAGTACTGACAAAATATCAAAGCACTCCACTAAGAGCATATTTTCCTTCATCAGCTCCCTTTGATTTCATGTCATTGTTTTGGTTCCACAAAATAAGCACTTTGCCTCCTTTTTTAGAGATGAAACAATTAAATATAGACAGAGAACTGGTAAGCATTACAGCAATGACCTCTAAATACAATTTTAGGAGATTTATTATTTATTACATAAATATTTGAATTTTCATTGAATACGTTAATTTTGGGTTAACCCTCCCCTACCTTCTGCATCAAGAGAAAACAGGGCTGTTGGCAAAACCTGGGTTTTTCAAATGCCCAGCTGTTACTATGTATTCTATAATCTTACCTCTGGCATTTTTATAACACCTACATGTTTGCCTAAAAGAGATCTTTCCTATGAATATGCTTTCCCAGCATATGTGCAAAATGGATGTATGAATTTTTGATTATCTCAATATCTTGGCATATTTTTCCCACAGTACATACCCACTGGTCTTTACCATGCTTTCTATATCTGTATTCTAATATTCATATATCTATTGTTACCTATATCTACTTAAAATTTGTATTTCCTTCCATCTTTTGCTGAGTTCAAAAACCAGCTCATTTCATATCTTCATCACTGTCATTGTTGTGGCTCCACTAGAAATTCTGCACTCACAGTGCCCCAAACGACTTCATATTTATACTGTAAAGAACAGTAAATGGGAAGAGAAGCACATATGACAAAATAGTCTGTTGTTGTACTCTTCTGGGTGAATGTTTTTCTCAATCAGAACTTCAGTAAGAGGAGATTATGAAAGCTGCAGTCTCTGTAAATAGCCAATTTTAAAAAGACCATCAGGTGCAAAATTGTAAGAGTGGCAGAGCTTGCTCTGGGCCTTCTCCTTTTTTTTGTTGTTTTTATTTATTTTTTTTTTCTTTCCTGCATAGCTCCATCTGCTCCAGCCTACTTACTTATAAGCCATGCAGCTTATAACTAAGAGACTGATGCTCTTTTGAACTGCTGTTGCTGTTTCAGTTTACTGGTACCTAGATCAAGCACAGAATTTTAAATTTTTCAAGCTTGTTTTATTGTGATGACTCTTCCTAATGTCACACTAAAGCCTTGCTCCATCTATTTCCAAACTATCCAGGAAGCTTTTTTTAAAAACTTCACAAAACAAAAATCCCTCAAAAACCACAAAAATCATAATCATAGTTACCATAGAAACTACCTCTTAGGTAGAGAACAATTTCCTAAAGAAGTCTGCAGAGGACTACTGTGTGTCATCAGAGCTGTAACAAAATGGTTAAGAAAAAAAGGACAGGTTATGCTCCAGAGCCTGAATTTCTCACAAGTTTCTTGCAGTGATGAAGGGCATCTATGTTGGAATAGGAATGGCTATGTGCATAGAGGGTCACATAAGTCCATCACAAAATAAAATAGAGTAATAAAACCTATCCCTTTGCATCTCCAAGTTGTTACACTTGATAAGACTATGACTGGGGTGCTGCATCAGCCCCAGCCGATGGATATCACTCTTTGCATTTGTGTTTATATCTGTGAAAAAATGACAGAGTTCCTCTGGATGGAAATAATGTGTTATCTGGGCTTCTCATGGCACTGACATCTTCCAGTCTTGTGATACTATGAGAAAAATAAATGTCTTGTCATTTCAGCCCATAAATGGCTCCCTTTGGCATTAAAAAGTCTGTAAAAACCATAATTACAATTGCAAAAAATACAGAGGCAAAACCCAAGTAACAGATCCTACATGCATTCCCAATGCATGACATATCAGGCATAAGTGCAGACACTTTTCTACTCAAAGATGCTGCCAAATGAAAAAAAAAAAAAAAAAAAAAAAAAAAAAAAAGTCAGTGCTATTTGTTCCTGCTACTAAAAAAAATATGTTTTCTGAACTGCATTTCAAAATCACTCTGTATTGAGAATGCCTTCTGGAACACAATCCAGAACTGCTACAGGAGAATTCTGCTACCACCTTCTGGCTGACAGAAAATCTTAGCAGTTATTTAACCAGCACACACTGAGTTCATAATGTGTTTGCTGTTTTTCAGCCTGCACTCTTCACATGTTACTGCCCCATCTTCTTTAATACATAAATAAAAAGGAGTTACACACAAAAACTCAAACTGTCATTTTGCAAACCCTTCTGTTTTATAATTGGGAAGATTTAAATTTTTCATAACCAAAATTAAACTTCTTGACATAAAACTAAGTGGGCTTTTTCCACGTCTTATCCCTCTCACAAAAGTGTTATGATTCCATCCAATTTATTTCATGAACAGAGAAATCCATTGTTGAAAAATGCTTCACAAAAAGTGGTCTTGCAAATTCTTTAGCACACTTTTCCCATTGCATGTGCTATTAGTCCCACTAACTTCACAGCCTCAGAAACAAATGTAATCAGTATGCTGGATAGCTGCTTTTACTTGAATACACTTGCTTGCAGTAAACTGAATGAATAAAAAGACCATAACCAGATCATAGTCTCCCTAGCTGTGTTATTACCTTTTCTACTGTTGCCACAATTTATTCTTAAAACTTCTGTAGTTGCCAAACAAAATCAGCACACAAAATCTTTTGCTCTTAAGTAAGTAGCCAGACGTCAGCTCCAGAAAAGCCTGAAGCCATTAGGTTCAAATTTCAGAATCCTTATGACAAACAAATTTACATTGTGTATTTAGACATTTAAAATACCCTTATTTTGAGAAAAACTTTAGATGTGGGGAACTGTCCAAGAAAGCACCTTGAATGAGTTTGGTAATCCTGACCAAGTGAGAGTAATCGTAAGGAAAGTATAGAGGAGCAAAGGTCACTATTATTTAGCAGAACTAAAGCCAGGTCACTTCGAATGTAAGCCCTTTCTGTTGCTGAAACCCGTGCTAAGAACTTCAACCAGATTTAGCTGTGTTAGTCTGGAAATGGAAGATCAAACACTCCATGAAAATATCCACCAAGTTAAACACCTAGTTCCAAATCCCCTGCCATAGGAACTGATGCTACCCACTACCACTGGACATTGTTGTTCAACTTGGACAAAGTTGTTCAAAGCCCCATCCAACCTGGACTCGAACACTCCCATTCTCTGAGCAACCTGTTCTAGTGCCTCACCACCCTCACAGTAAAGAACTCCCTAATACCTAATCTAAACCTAACTTCTTTCAGTTTAAAGCCATTATGCCTTGTCCCATCACTACATGTCTGTGTGAAAAGTTCCTCTCCAGTTCCCTTGCCGCCCTGCTTGTGCACTGGAAGGATGCTCTAGGGTCTCTCCCTCCAGTCCTCTCTTCTCTAGGCTGAACAACCCCAGCTCTCCCAGCCTTCTTCACAAAAGAGGTGTTCCAGCCCTCTGGCATCTTCATGGCTCTCCTCTGGACTTGTCCCAACAGGCCAACATCTTTCTTGTGCTGGGGGTCCCAGAGCTGAACACAGCAGGTGAGATCTCATCAGAGTGGAACAGAGGAACAGAATCCCCTCCCTCGCTCTGCTGGTCACGCTGCTTTTGATGCAGCCCAGGACATGGCTGGCTTTCTGGGCTGGGAGTGCACATTGCCAGGTTGTGTTGAGTTTCTTATCCACCAACACATCCAAGTCTTCAGAGCTGCTCTTACTCCATTCTCTGCCCAGACTGGACTTGTGCTTGGGACTGCCCTGATCCATGTGCAGGACCTTGCACTTTGCCTTGCTGAACTTCATAAGGTTTATGCAGGTCCACCTCTCAAGTCTGCTGAAGTCCCACTGAATGGCATATTTAGTTTCAGTTCTTCTCCCACCAGTATTCCTCTAATCCATCAACTTTGTGTTTGAATTGCTTTGAGTCACAGCATTAGTGTGCTCTATGTAGCCAGGCAAATTATCTTTCTATTTTATGTCATCTAGGGAGTTGAATTCTTTAAATTTCAACATAGCATTTATGTTTAATAATTCACAGATTGTGCAGTATTTCAATCTTGTTTCGGCTACAGGAAAGATGAAAAAGGTCATTATAAAACATGCATCACTACAAGTTATGACAAAGCAGCACTCTGGAGAATGGCTGTACATATTGTATCAAACAGGTTTCACTTTGTGCAGCAAGGTCAAAGGCATAGAAAAATTTAAATGGGGAAGCATCTACATATTATCCCACATCCTATTGGACTCAGTAATGAAATTTCCAGTCTCCTTATCAGCACCTGAAAGCAGACTTCCGAAAACTGCCTAAAATATGATAATGCTTTCTAGATGTTGCAGCCACCAAGGTTACTTAGAAAATTACCTTTGAAAATCCTGCCTTAAATGAATTCCAACAATCGTACAGCAAGCCTGTGCTAAAGTCTGATATCAAAGGAGGTGGTGAGCCTTAATGAAGAATCTACTTAAATTCAGGTCATGCTCTAGCAGCAAGCACTCTGTTGGATTATTAGAAGCGGATGCTGTTTAATCTCTTTTACCTCCTGGGAAAACTTGGCATTTAAAAAATCACAGAAGGGGGAGAAAAGAGTTGTCTCCCAAAAAGTCAGTTGTTCTGCTTCTCCATGAGATGTGACATCTTAAGATGTTCTGCCCATAAAATCTGAACATATTCAGTTGAACAAGACAGTTTCTTGCAAACTCTGTAGGCTTTTGGCTTTTAGCTTTACAAGGATTTACATTTGTATTTTAAATGTCTGCTAAGCTTCCTAAAGAAAGGACTTGTTTAATTATTTCACATTTTGATATTTTCAGATCTGAAACAGAGCTACCTGCCTTGATTTTAAATGAGTTCTCAGAATCCATTTAACTTTCAAGGACTCCCTCTCTCTTCCAAGGAAGCTGAAGGAGCCCAAAATGCCCTCTACCTCTGATTAGAAGCAAAAATATTCCGGTGTGATGCAACAGCTCTAGCCTGAAGCTTGAGTCTTGAAAATCTTCTCCTCACCCTCCTTCAGATTTACTGAAGGCTGGTTTAGTTGGGAGATTTTTTGCAATCCCATGTTCAGAAGTTCTGCATGAACAGTGTCTTGAAGACTCCAGGATGAAAGACTCCTCACCCAACAAACTGGCAAGCAAAGATTCTGCATTTTGAGAAGTGAACTGAAACATCCTGTTTCTTTACAGATTTCTGTTCTACAGGGAAACTCCATCATTTCCAATGCTTGGAAATACACCTAACTCCCATTAACCACGGACGAGATGGAATGACTTTTGAACTGGTAGAAATTCAGGGTGGCTTTTTTTCATGGAAATCTTTGCACAGAATCTAGCTCCATTAAAAAAAAGAAAAAGGAAAAAAAAAAAAAAAGGAAAAAAAAAAGGGAGGGATATAGGGATATAAATCCCTCTGCTATCATACATACATAAAATCCAGAGCACACATTCTTCCATTTTATGTCTGTTCAAGGTACAATACTGCTTCCAAAATTTTTCAACCATAACATTTCTGACGTAAGAAAAACAGAGCAGATGTAATTAAAATAAAAAGCATACACTCATAAATCTTTCACTATTTCTCCACTAAGATGTCTTATAACACCTAATACCAATTACTAAAGGTACCATAAAAACTTGTCTAATACTCTGGAATCTAACACTGTGGAAGATTTTGAAACTGAAAATAAAGGACAAAACACATAAAAAATTATCTACATTCACATTTTCAGTTCTAGGGAACCAAAACTCAGTGATCATCCATTAGACCATTATTCCTTATCACTCTGAATCTCAAATGAAAGGTTTCTAAACAAAATATACAGGAATAAATTAAATTTAAGTCTATCATGCCCACAAGATGATTATCTAAATCTTATTTGAACAAGTTAATTTCTACCTTTCCAACACTGAGTTGAAAGCCCCTCATGCCTTCCTAACAAGCACAGAAAATGTCTTTTTGAATCTGTGCAGACTTCTGTGAGATGAGGATTATGTAATGTCAATTTGTAGTGTTTTGTGCAGGCTGAATACATTCAATTTCAAGAGCTGATTACAAACCATTATTTGCTTCTATAGTGTTCTGTGGAACAAAAAAACTCATTCTATTTAATATCACATACATAGACAACTGATACAGCTCAGTAACTGTCAGAGATCTGACTGTGTACTAAAATTAACAATAAACTGAGTTTTCAAATGAATTTTCTTTAATGCCATACACTAGAATCTTGAATGATGAGGAACACATGGATTGTATTTTTCTTTTCACAGGTCTCCTCTGAGTGTTAGAATTAAACTCCATTACTAACGTCACAGGAATGCTACTTTTTAATCCAGTAAATATCACGCTGCTAAAATAACTCCTCTTGAATTTCAAAAAAATATTCTTTGAACAGAAAATGATGCTGCCTCTGCACAAGCATAACTTCTTTTGCATTGCATAAAGCCAACTAAATGTTGGCTCCTTCTAAAACGGATGTATGCTTGCACGCTATGGCTGAAATGCAACCACGCTCACAGAAATATCACAAAACTTAGTTTATGGATATAAATCACATTTTATTTTCATGTGGCACTTTTACTGACAGGCATACAGATGAATTTTATGTTTTAATAACAATTCTTCATCTTATGGTAATGACACACCTATACACAACATTTCTGTCCATTATAAGACATCTAACAAAAATAAATAATTAAATTATTTCATATAGAAAGAGAAGCATTCTGACATCTCCCCCTTCTTACCAAACTCTTATTACCACTTGCATTTATACATTAAAATGCTTCTAGTAAATAGCAAGAGAATGGGGGCTTTTTCTGCTTTAAATTACAAGAGGCCTCAATGGGAACTGCAGAAGGAAGCACTCAGTATGCAGTGGCTCAATCAAATGTGTATCTTTATGTGAAACACACACAAAAAGATGCCATCATACATCAGGCATCAATCCACAAGTTTGCAGAAGTTCAGGGTTACATTGGAAGCAGTCTCCTGATTATTCTTTTTGCATCCTGATACCCCCTTTTAAGAACTTTTTTTTGCTTCATTCTGTGCATGTATGCCTCAGGATTTGTATGAACACCTAGGCAATTCTGTTTTAAGAGCTGTGCAAAAGACATCCAAGTAGGAAGAATCAATATATAATTGCCTGCAGAAATGTAGATATCTGTAGTTATGTATCTAGAAAAGCATGAAGTGACAAGAGGCTTCAAACTGGAAGTTTTAGACTCAGTATTAGGAAAACGTTTTTCACTGTGAGGGTGGTGAGGCAGTGGGGCAGTGGATGTCCATCCCTGGAGGTGTTCAAGGCCAGGATGGATGGAGCACCGTGGTCTAGAGAAGTGTCTCTGCCTATCGAGCTGGGCCTGGAACTAGATGGCCTTGAAGGTCCCTTCCACCGAAAACTACTCCATTATTTTAAATACAACCTCTGCAATCCACAGTATATATAATCATATATAAGTTGGCCAGCTGTCAGGAGCAGCCAGGCAAACTTTAGGGGAACTAAGAGAACATAAATTAGTGCTTTCCATAGTAGGTTTCTAACGCTGGTATCTGTGCTTCAGTGCAGACGAGACAGCCATGCCACACACACACACAAGCACTGATTTCAAATCAAACTCACAGGAAAGGAAAGGGAAAGGAAAGGGAAGGGAAAGGAAAGGGAAAGGAAAGGGAAAGGAAAATAAATAAAATAAGAAGCGCCAGAAGCTCTGCCCAGGCCGAGCACTGCCCCGCAGCCGCGCACCGCTGCCGGGCCCAGTCTCTCGGCGGTTCCGCCGCCTCGCGCAGCGCCTGCGCGCCGCCCGCCCGCTCTCGCCGTTCCCCGAAGCTTCGTGAAGATTCCGGAAGGCTCCGGCCGGCCCTTTCCGCCGCAGGAGCTGCCCCGCCCCCGGTGCTGCTGCCCGGCTTCCTTCCTTCCTTCCCCTCTTCCTTCCGCTGGGTTCGGTTCGCCCGGGCGGCGGGGCAGGAGGTGCCGCGGCCATGTCGCTGCTCTGCTACAACCGGGGCTGCGGGCAGCGCTTCGACCCCGAGAACAACACGGAGGGTGAGAGCGGCGGAGGGGCCGGGGCGCGGCGCCTCCCTCGCCGGCAGCGCGGGGAGCGGGGGCGGCCTGCGGGGCAGTGCGGGCCGGTGTGAGCCCGTCCCGTCCCGTCCCGCCCGGGCCGGGCCCTCGGGGCTGTCACCCGGGACACGCGTGTGGGGCCGGCGCTGTCATGGGCGCCAGAGGTTCGCAGGGCCGACATTGCTTCTCTGCTGAGGGCCGCTGGGGCTGGTGCGTTCATGGCCGTTACCAGCGGGTTTTTGAAAGGCACACGCGTGTCTGCTTTCCCAGAGCGCTTGCAGTGCTTCTCCTGTGTGTGCTGGGATTCCTGGTGAAACGTGTTTTTAGAGCTCAGTCGTTTGGGAGTTGATAATTCTGCACGGGCTGCTGAAGGGTGATCTGAGTTTTCAGAAAGCTCGCTCTCACCTGGTTCATAAAGTAACTCTGTTGGTTGCATTTCTAGAATGCCCTCTTTGTGTTACTTTAATTTTATTCTATCCCCTAGGGTTAGAAGTAGTAACATGTTCTAGCCTGTGCATTTTCCATGGTTTAGAACCGTTGCAATAAAGAGTTTTTGTTTTTCTGAGCTACGTGTTTTTGCATAGACAGGGGCAACATATTGAGTAGGACTTGGTGATGTTAGTGACAGCAGAAGCAGGCACATTTGTGGAATACTTACATTTAGTGATCTCTTCCACCCCCATCCCCTACACCCCTTTGCCCCAAATGGCCGAAGCAGAGAAGGGCATTTATGGTTAATTAAAAAAAAAAAAAAAAAAAAAAGAGAGATATAGGGAGAAATCCTATTAGGACTAAAGCAACACTTCTTTATGGTTTGTGTGATCAAGCTGTAGTAAATTAGGTCAGCTTGGCATGGCCATATGCTAACTCTGTGGTGCTTGGATTGGGGAAAACAATTTCATGGTATGAAATTTGTTTCAGTAAGTGGCTGGTACATGTAGTGGAATCACTGTGTCCTAGACTAAGCAGTTCTGAAGGTAAATGTAATTATTCACAGATCACTACAGAGAACCAAGTTTTGCATTTGGGTGACCTCTACAAATTTCTGCTTTGACATTTAATGAAAGGACTAATAAAGTGCTTTAAAGATATAGCAGTAAGTTGATAAAAGTGTGTGCTCGGTAAGGATCAGTTTGGCTATGAAATTGACATCAAAAAGGCTCCAAAGAAACAAAAACAAAACCTAACAAATTGTGATATTTGTGTCTCCAAAAATTCTCTGAGGGTTAGAAAAAGTGGCTGTGAAATACTTTGGTTTTCCTGGTAAAGGAAAGGTATTAAGAGCAGTGGAAAGGTAACTTGAAAACATGAAAACATAGAATAGCAACAAAAGGCTGCAGCAATCTGATTTCTTACAAATCAGAACTAGAATATGCTTTTATCTGCTTGTATCCTAATTTCCCAGTTTTCCCTGCGCAGTGTGAGAAGAGATGCCTCGTGTCAGACAAGAGCTGTTGGACTTTGTGTGAGTGCAGAGGAGCTGGTGTTTCATGTCCTCTAGCAGGGACAGTGGTCACACTGCTCAGGGGACAGATCCCGCTGGCTCTGCTGAGGCACTGCAGAGCTCCTTCTCCTGGCATCCTCTCTCCTGGAGCACACAGGGCCCTCGGGAGGCAGCAGCCAAGTGGGATGTCATTTGCTCCACCATGGCCTGCTGCAGAGCAGGCTCCAGGGAGCAAGGAAAAAGGATTGCCCTGGGGCAGATGGAGGAGCAGGCACTTGTCTGTGCCTGCCTTGAGCTGGAGCACAGCCACCTCTGAGCTGGTTGATTGTGAGAGGGTTCTGGCCTCTAGAACAGTTGCTGTTACTAACAGCATCTCTCTAGTGGAGGATTACAAATACTCATTTCAGTACTCTGATTCAGAAATAATCTTTGCTACAAAACAGGTTTATTTTTACTCTCATGATGCTTCTAATGACATACTTTCGTACTTTTGGAAAAGAATAACCTCTACTTTTATTTTTTATTTGATTAAACAGTGAAGTCCTGGTCTCTATGCAAAATAACCATTTTTTTCCTTTTTAATTTTCCTGTGAGTTTTACCAGCATTAGCTTTTCATCCTGAAACTGAAGGAATTGATAGAGGTTTATAGATATATTTATAAGTCTTGCTGAAGGACTAATGTCCCAAAATATGTGCATTTTGAGTTAGGTGGGAACTGATATCTCTTAGACTGTATTAGTACTTTAGACTTGGGCACTGAATATAAAATAAAAGAAAATTATATAATGCAGGGTTCCTTTAAGAATCTACATAAAAATCTACACTTATAAAAAAAGATTAGAACAAACAACTTTGGGTTGGGTTTTTGCCTATTAAATATCTGTAGGAAGATTGCTAATAAAAATATTTATCGCTTTTTTCTTTTGCTTCCTATGATGTGAATTGTTACTCTTTGTGTCACTTTTAATTTTAAATGTTTCTAATTTTGCTTTAAAGGGTAGAAAATAGTGTTTAGAATCAAGGAGTCAAGTCAGTAAAATACTATTCATGTAGTAAATGTCAGTGAGAAATTTCATAATCTGCAGTTTTATCACATGAAGAGGATACTAGTAAAAGAGAACAGCTGTGTAATGCTGATAAACATCTGTGAGTACAAACACTTTCATTAATGAAAGTTCTGTTCCAGTGTAGTGTTTGTACAGAATCTATTAGTAATAAATAGTATTGATGTGTTAGAATGTCAATAGAATAGAATGTGCATGTGGAAGACTAATCTTTGGGTTCAAGTCCTTAGGTGGTTTAGGAGACTACAAACATCGAACAAAGAACAAGGTAATTGTGGTTAAAATCATGAAGTCATGATTTGAACTAAGAGACTTTTTTAACAGAATACTTCTCAATAGAAGGCTCTGATCAGGTTCAAATAGATGTATTTGAAGTGGTAAATCAGTATTTTCTGTCTGTCAAGTAGCCATAGGGACACTTCCTTACTTCTGCAAAATTACCATTATTATCAGTATTATCATTATAATCAGTATAATCATTATTAGCAGTAAGGCCTGATTACTGATGAAGGCTAGGGATGGTCTTGCTCCATGTGAAAGTAGTAGTTTGTCTTAGATACCTGCTTTCTAGTTTGTATTGTATAATACTTAAGACGAAGGAAGACCTGATTATTTATGTTTAATGTATGCACTCAGCTTTTTTTTTTAGTGAATCTGGATTTTTCTGAGTAATGATTTGCACTTGGGGAAGTGGGGCCGATCATGGCATACATGAATTGCAAATGTGACATTTTTGCTGGGTTTGTAAACATATGAATAAAGATTCTTGGGCTGCCTTAAAATTAATAATAATCATTGTCTTCTAGGTTCATGCACGTACCATCCAGGTGTGCCTGTTTTTCATGATGCTCTCAAAGTAAGTATGCAACTGTCCTTTTAAGTATTATCCTTTTGTTTTTTCATCTTTTTATTTCCAGATTTTTTGGTGTTGAAAACTGATGTTCAGCCTATCACGAGCAGCCCCATGAAATTAGAAAAGCACTGTTACTCATTTCCTGAAAAAGAAATTAAAAACTCCACTCATACGGTGTAAATGCCATGCAGGTCTAGATGACTTGTTTCCTGTTGATTGAATGACTTTAGGTCTCTCAGCAGTTTAATTAGGTCCTCTAAATATGGCTCCTGTGGAGCCATTGAGAGGTTTCATACTCTTTCAGTTAATTAACCTGTTTGGAATTTAGAGCAGCTGCTTGTGGTCTAATGTGGCCAGGCACTAATGTGTATGTGACATTTGTCTGCTGTAAAAAACAGTCATGTTCGTTTAATCAGCCAAATGAGGATGTTGGTTAAATTGGGGCTGGTCACCCATGCCTCTTATGCAGCTGTCCAGGATTCTTGGGCTCCATCTTCAGTGATGAATTAAATATACCTGTGACAGGTCTCCCTCCAGTGCTTAGACCAGCTGCACAGCCCATCCTTGGTTCTGTGCTAAACTGTTTTCCCTCTTCAGGATCTACTGGATGCATACAAAGTACTGACAGGGAATCATTTGAGACACAACTGCTGAAACAGTACTGTAAATCATTCTAATAATTTGATTGTGTGTAGTCAGAAATCTGGTGTCCAAAAATGGAGCCTGGCACTTCATTAATATCAATGTAGCCTAAGTGACTTTTCTTAGAACAGTAAACTGCTGTTTAGCTGAGCTTTGAGGACTGTGTGTCTTTTGGTTTTTTCTTGGTACTTAGGAGCTACTTCTACTGGAAGTGCATCTCATCACAGCAATGTAATGTCTTTTGGCCTTGTGAAGACTTCTGCATTTGTGGGCAGTGTGCTTGCTGTGAGCTGTTGTTTATATTGCAGTACCTGACTCTGGAATTTGCCATCATGTGCCACTGGCAAATTGGGACAAATACTCTTAGATCAAATACTGTACAGTTGCTTAAACTGTGATAGTTTGTTTTTTATAGAAAACTATAGCTGTACTCAGAGCACAGTACCAAACACTTCTATGTAATTATAAGGAGGGAAATTATACAGTTAGCTGAAAAACTTACATTTACTCCCTTTTTCTTTTGTATTCATTGTTTATAAACAATACCACTTTCCCTCTTCTCCTTATCCTTCCTCTTGACCTAATTTAAAAAATGATCATAATTGCATATAAGCAGTTTTCTTCCTGCTATAAGTTCTAGATAATCTAGGTGGGCAGGATGTACCTTTTGTCTCCTCTCCTTGTGGAAATGGTTAATATTTTGAAGATAATTTAGAACCACCTACCTAACACCCATTGTATTGCACCACTTAAGCTTTGAAAGCGGTGGTGCATTACTCAAAGTGTTGCCTGTAATAAGGTTCTTTGAGTTCTAAGATATATTATTCACAGTGGCAAGGCAATTTGCTCTAAAATTGAATTTCTGGTTTATATAATAAAAAGTGCTCTTGATTGATGTAGTTGGATAGCTGTGCAATGCACATATCCAGCTCTGTTGGTGGGAAATAAGCAATTGAAACATTTGAGTGGTGCTCAAGAAAAGAAAGAAAAATCCCTGTCAGTTTTGGAAGAGGGCTTGTGCATTGGGCCACAGGTGAACTTGGTCTCAGGTGTGGTATTTGTTTTGCTTACATGTTACTTTATGAGATGAAGTAACATTTCTATTTTCTGCTGTACAGAATTGGCACCTAACGTGTCATGGAAGTATTGCCTCACATTTACTGAACTTTCTGATGAAGGCAGCATCAGCAAACTAGAGGACTTCTCTGGCTTTTAAAAATGCTGATGATAATATTGTCCACAGAAGGGAAGAAAGCAATTGCTAATTTTGGTGTGCCACATCTTTTAAAGGAATATAATAAATATTTTGCTTTTTTTAAGCTGTTGTCAAGTCTGATAGTCATGCCTGTGTTGTTTCTATTCCAAAATGTTTATAGGGCTGGTCATGTTGTAAGAGGAGAACAACAGACTTTTCTGACTTCTTAAGCATCGCGGTATGTACTTATGATTACTTAAAATTTTTATACTTTTCAAGGAAAGTGATTATTTAATATTATATAATATTAAATGGTGCATGTGCTTACATGTTTTAAATTAGCCTACTTCTGTTAAAACTGTCATAATTCTTATATGCTCTATTTTCCTTCATATAATGCTGAAGCCAAGGCTCATTTTCAAGATTTAATTGTTAAAATTATCAAAATAGATTTTGATAGAGCTACTTGCTAATGAAGAAGGGTGGTCGATATTTATTGCTGCTTTGCTTGACTACAAAAAAGTATGCATTTTTCTTTTAACTTATATCCAAAGTGAAAATATTTTCCAATTTAGTGGCAGGGTTTCCATGCAGCCAGTGTTTAGAATGGACTAAAGAAGAAGAAATGAGTCAATGCACACAAACTACACTGTATTTATATATCAATAAAAATGTATGCTTTCCACAATAGGGTTGCACAAAGGGTCTCCATAACAGCGAGAAACCGCCTGAGCCTGTTAAACCAGAAGTCAAAACTACCTCTGAACGAAAGGAGCTAGCTGAACTGAAACCCAAATTTCAAGAACACATAATTCAGGCACCAAAACCATTGGAAACAATTAAGAGGCCAAGGTACGGTATATGAAACTTAAGGTTTTCCAAATTTGTAGTCAGTTGGCCAAGTTAAAGCTTGCTTGGTTATTCAGTGTTATACATTTCATATAGTGTAAAAATTCTGAAATTAACCTTAGAGGACCTTGGTTTTGGTAGCAGTGATGAGCTTCAAAATATGAGAAATGAATTCTGGTTATGACAAAGAAGTACTTGATCTTTCAGCACTTGGATCCACAAGAAGCAAAAATGGAAGTCTATAATCTTATAGCTTAAAATGCCACTAGAAGCTGTGTTAAGTGTTTTAGACAGCAATAAAAATAATTTGAGGGTGCTTGTATTTAGATGCCTTAGTATCTCTGATTTATTTTTTTGTATTTAGGCTTTCTAATTGAAAGCCAAGACTGCCTTCTAAGTTTCTAGTCTGTTTTTTCATAAACAGTAAGAATTGGCATTTACAAATCTAAATGTTTACAAATGTTAAAGATAGGTTTGAAAGGAAGAGACTTGTAGGAAAACTAAAAGTTACTACGTTGTCTTCTATTAATTCTTTTTCATAAAGTAGGCTGACACTAATACATGGACTTTTTTAGCCCAGATGAGCCAATGACAAATCTGCAGCTGAAAGTGTCAGCTTCCTTGAAGCAAGCTCTTGATAAACTGAAACTGTCATCAGAAAACGAAGGGAGAAAAGGTAAGGAGGCAGGGAAATTAAGTAGGTGTGTGATGCTAAGTGTCACAGAAATAAATGAAATACTGATCTTGTCATTTCTGAAGTGGTAGTTTCATGTAATTGTTCTTTTTCTTAAGAATCTGGGAAATACCTTCCAGTCCAAGGAATGATGATTGTAGTTCAAATGTGGATAACATGGAGACTTGGTTGTCAGGAGCAGTACATTGTCCTTAGCATTATTTGAACTGTGTCTTTTTTGAGATTTCCTGGTTAGAGTGGACATAGTGGAAAGTATCCATTTCTTAGTATGTGACTGGCAGAGTTTCCAAGAAATGAACTTTACTCCCTATTGTTGCAGAGACAGTATCATATAAAGCCTTCATAAATCTTTGAAATTTCTCCAAAGACTAGTTGGTCCTCCCTTGTCTGTTTTTCTTTTTTCTTCCCACATATTATTTGGAATTTGATTCCATAAGTACGCTGCTCCTTAAGAAACTTTATAACTTCAACCTACGCTTAGGGCTATTTTATGCTCTTTTGTTCTTGTGCCAAACTAATTTAGCTCTTCTTTCTCCATGGTATCCAGATTATTTCTCTGTGAGTATTTATAGACAGCAGTTGAAGCCTTTTACATTCTTAGTTTTACAAAACTGAACAAGATGAATGATTGTTCACTTCCCCTGTGATTGTACTGATCTTCTTAATCTTTTTTTATTTACCCCACTTAAAATGTGTAAAGATATAGAGCCTAGAATTTGATGCATAGGTAATACAGCATTTTGAATGTTTCATTGTACCTCTCTGGCAGATTTCAGTGTCAGGCAGAAAATAGAAGCTTGAAGAGGGAGGTTTTTCTAATCTCCTCCTTGGCTCATTTTAGTTCTTAATAAAAGCAAAGTGTTCAGTAGATTATACAATTCATTTGCTATTTTCATAATATTTTGTTTTCAGACGAAGATAGTGATGAAATCAAGATTGGGACAGCATGTAAAAATGCCGGCTGTTCAAAAGTAAGTGGTTCAGTTGTACTCTAAATCTACCTGCTCAGCTATTAAGTAAGCAGTTTTCATTTTTTGTGTGCTACAAGTTTATTTGCAAAAGGCTCAAGGTCCATTGGGGTTTACAAATGCAGATTTGATAAGACACTTTTGTATAGACAAATGTGAGTTGTGTGCAGAAAGTCAAAGATTTTTTTTTTTAAACCTATAATGAACTTCATATTAGTAAGCTTGTCAAATCCATGGTTCTGATGTGTTTTAACATATTAAATATAATATTGGTGAGAGGTGGCTTATTGATAACACTTGAGTTGCTCTTGATAATCTGTGTATTGATAGAAGCATCTACAGATCTTAGTTAATGCTTCCTGCAAGAAAATTTTAAAAGTCAGTGTTTTAACACTTCTAGCACCAAAATTAGTCATTATATTACATTGTCATTTAAAGTGAAAGGTGACACATTTTCATTGTGCAAAAAAAGACAGTAAGATTTAAATAGCTATTTTACCTGACAGATTTTGCATTATCTACTGAAGCTCTGGTGGGAGAACTGTGGCAGTCTTTGTGTTTGGAAGAACTGACCTGATATTCAGTGGCTAAGTTGTATATTGATTATTTTACTTTCTTCTGAGAATCCATGTGTTTTATGAATGATGAATTTAAATGTTTTTCAAGTTCTTGTTTTCTCTGAATGCTCAGAGTATTTTAAAAACAGAAATCTGAGGACCTGCAGTGACCTTTATGAGCACAGATGGTGTCACCATTGATGTGTGCCATTGAACAAAGTAGAGCTTCTTAGCAGTGCCAGAGAACCTTCTGTGAAGGAAGCTTGAATGATTACTTTGAAAAGATAGGACAAGCCATTAGGTCTAGATTATTTACCCAAAAACTTTGTCAAACTTTGGCCATTATTTCTGTGTTTTGTTGTTTTATTTTTTTCCTTGCACCAAATCTTGTAACAGTAATACACTTTAAATGCTTTGTCCCACCAGACGTACGAAGGACCACACAGCACAGAAGAAGTATGTATATACCATTCTGGTGTACCTATATTCCATGAAGGGTTAGTATTCAACTAACTTCCATTTTTGTACCTGTGTTCTGTGAAGGGTTAGTATTCAATTAACTTCAGGTTTTTAACTAGTCTGTTGTGCATTCATGCTTTCTTTGTAGATGTTGCCTTGATTTATTCTGTATTCCCTCTTCAGTCAAAAGTGGCAATGCTTCAGGGGGTATACTAAAGTAACAGTAATATTGCATAAAGGAAAGATCTTAAATGTTCACAGTAAATAGTGTCCTAAATATTGATTGTTAATTGCTTTTCAAACTTTCAAGGATGAAGTATTGGAGCTGCTGTAAAAGAAAAACTTCTGACTTCAATACATTTTTAGCTCAAGAAGGCTGCACAAGAGGAACACACGTATGGACTAAAAAGGATGCAGTAAGTAGCATTAAGATTGCATTCTGTAACTGGCTATTCTGAATTTTGAATACTGAAATGTACCTTGTAGCTTGATTGAGTCATTACTGTAGCTGAGCTGTTACAGATCACTACCTCTGACATAATGTGGAGGATACTGTGCACAGCAGAAAAACTGAGAAATGGAGTGAAGTAGTCTGTGGTACAGGTATACTTGATTCTTTAAGAAAATGATAGAATATAATAATGGACCAAAACACTTGAAAAACATTATTTGGTCACACCATGGATATAGGTGAACACAAAGTTCTTGTTACGAATATGTTGTCTGTTGCTGAGGCAAAATGGGTTTGACTTTGGAAACATCAGGATTGTTTAACAGGAGAAAATAAAGATATATTATAAAAAGTTTTGTTACCTCATTCTAGAGCAATTACTTCACAAATCCTTTGCTTCCTCTAAATCCTATAATTGCAGCTTGCTTTGAAAATTTATATTTTTGTTCAATAATTGTTTGCAAGTGCAGAAAGTAGGGATTAAAAAAAAGCTGAAGTCATGAGCCTAAAGTGTAGAAAAAGAGAGTAAAGAATTTACCTGCATTTAAAGAAACAGTGTGTATATTAGCAATGCTAATAGGCTATTAAAAAAAGTCCTGGGCATTTATGCTGTTAATCTTGTAAAAAAAATATTCTAATGTAATTTTTTTTTCCTGTACCTTTTTCCATATATAGGGTACCAAAGTAGTTCCATGCAGACATGATTGGCACCAGACTGGAGGAGAAGTGACTATTTCTGTATATGCTAAAAACTCTGTCCCTGATCTGAGCTACGTAGAAGCTAATAGCACAATGGTGAGCCTCTACCTTAGGATCAGCAACTTGAACTTAGGAAAATCTGCTCAGCTTTATTTACAAGGCAGAGATAGCATAAGACTCTTTTTTGAGTAACTGCTTTTCCTTGGCATTTGTGTTTGTTCAAGTATGTATAGCTTTTTTCCTCCCTTCTGTTTGGACATCTGCACTTTAATGTGTGGGGTTTTTTTAAAGTGGCAAGACAGTATGCAAAAAAAAAAAAAAATTAATTTGACTTCCATAATTAAAACCCAAGCATGATGGGTTTGCCTCGGTGTATGTATAAATAATTACAGATTCAGCATTTAGTTGTATGACTTGATGTAATTTGATACCATTCTTCATTATATGTTGTTTCACAGCTGCTAATATTAAACAAGTGTTAAAATGCTTCTCTGATTTCTTTATCTAAAATGATAAGTTACCAGTGGTCGCTGTTGACTGCAACTGTATCAGAATCTATTAAAATAGATACTCACTTCTGTTTCTGAGGGACAATTTTATCACTATGGTCATTGCAGGATCCAAGTCCTGACATGGCATATTCTGTTTAAACATGCTTGAGGTGTCAGATGTTTTATTAACATGATAAAATTTTCTTCTTTTCTGTTGTTTTTCTTGTTAAGGTGAATATCCATATTGTATTTGAAGGAGAAAAGGAGTTTCATCGCAGTGTGAAGTTATGGGGAGTAAGTGTAAAAATATTTTTTCTATTAAAAAGAAACAGACAAAAGAACCCAGGGAAAAAAAAAAAAAAAAAAAAAAAACCGTAAGTTTTTAGCTTCTTCTCTTTCACAGTGGTTTGGTTTTCCTCATTACTGTTTTTTGAATGAATTTCCATTGCACAGCATTCAGTAATTACGTTTAAATCTGAATAAATTGACCCAGGAGATCCAGTGTGACATCACAATGGGCACTGCTTTGTACAGGTGTCCTTCCACCTTCCTTTCTGATCCCAGCACCATGGTAGTGGTGTTGCAGAAAACCCTTGCCTTTGTGCGTTAGCCAATGTATATTAGATATGCATAGGCATATGTTTATGCCATAAACATTCCATAACTTGGGAATGGGAAACAGCTGATTTTTCAAGGTATCAGAGGGATCTTCATCTACCTAAACATCTACTGAAATTTAGTGATGAGGTGCCCCCTAGCTTAATTCCCAGGTGTCTGTCAATCTCTTAAATTGAAGTGTGAAATCCCTTTTCTGTTCCAGGTGATCGATGTAAAGAGGAGTTATGTGAACATGACTGCTACAAAGATTGAGCTCACTATGAGAAAAGCAGAGCCTCTGCTATGGGCAAGTCTGGAGTTACCAGTATCCAACACACAACCAAAACAGGAGAGTTCAGATAAATAACAATTCCAAAAGACAACTTATTTCCCATGATGAAGTGGTGACTTGCTACTGTAATCAAATATTTAACTTTTATATAGATTCCTTTTTTTTTTTTTTTTAATGCTAGTTCATCTGTTCCCTTCTAGAAAGAAATTTGACGCACAGTAAATGGGGGTATAAACTTGAAGGGGTTACAGTTATTTCTGCTCTTGCTCCCATGGGTGTGTTTGTGCTAGATGCAATGTCTCCATGGGAATTTAGAGTAAAACAGCTGTTGCCCTTTGCTTGCAGCCTTCCCTACCATGCACTGACTATCCCAGTAGATGTACTCTCTGTTCACAGTGGCCGTCTTTGTTTTTCAGCTGTTCTGTTTAGACTGGATGCATTTGGTAACCTGTGTTAAATTCAACACCGTTATGAAGCATACAGTAATGGAGATAGAAAAATCTGAGATTGAACTGATTAGCATGCAATTCCACATCCAGAGTAAAAGGTTACATGAACAGAAATATGAAGTTGTACACTTGTAGACTTTCATGTTCTGAAACGAAGGTTTGTTTCGATACCTGTTGGCTATAGAGGGATCAAATGAACGGTATTCCAAGGATTTCAGTACTTGCTGATTCCTGCTGTCTTTCATGTATCAAAGCAGATCAGGTTAAAATTTTAAAAAAAGGTGGCAAGAAGGGAATTTTTTTTTACTCCTTTACATTTGCTATTTGAATAGTTAAATATAAAAGTAAATGGACAGTGAAATGGCTGTATAACTTAGCATTTCAGCTGTGAAGAGTATGCAAACAGCAAACTATTGTAAAATTACCAAAGTGCTGTATATATTTGACAGCCTTTAGAATGTATAGTCTGTCCTATTTGACAACCTTGAAAATCTCAAGACTCTTCTTAAAGTAGGTGGATATGTGTAGTAGGGGATGCCAGGACGTACTGCAAGTGTCTTGGTAAAACAGTTTTCACATAGATGTGTGTATCTCGACTCTGAGGATGGTCATCTAAGACCTCTAGTTACATACAGGACAAATCTTAGGAGAAACAACATGCTTTGAAATGTCTGTCTCAAACTGTAATCTTACCATTGAATCAAAATACATTAAAAGGATACTGTATCTTTTGAAGAGACCGTAATTAGAAATCAAGACCTTAGTTTTGTTTTCAGTCCATCAGTAAAGGTATGTGGCTAAAAATAGGATAGCTGTAAAAATGAGATTTGTTTTCTGGTAAGTATGATTTGACTTGAGCTCAGACTTCTGTCTCTAACAGTACTTGAAGTCCTACTTCATGCTGAAAGTAGTAGGAAATACATTACCAAAGAAACCATCCCTGAACACCAAGAAAGTAACACTGGTGATACAAATATATATATATATATACACACACACATAAAAAATTGGTTTGGTGCTTCTCTACCTTCATTTTAAGATCCTTTGCCCTCGATTACTTAGTTTGAGCATGATTGTATACTCCCTTGGGCCCTTCTAAAAATTTTCAGCTCTAAGTTCTGCTGTATAGATTCTGTTAGCTTCTAATAATGCCTTTTTTTTTTTTTTTTAGTATCAGTACTGTAAAGTGATAGGGTACAAGCTTATAAAACATGTGCCTGCCACGTGGTCCTCTGAAAATTGAACAGATGTTCTTTGTGTTCTGAACCAACAAGTGGAGTACTTATTAGTATGACACTGAGAACATTAGTGGATGAAAAATTCTAGATAGCTGTAGCTACTAGCATGCCATCTGTGTTTGTGTGTGCAGAATTCTGAACTTGGACAGCAAAATTAGTAGTGCTTAAACGCCAGGATAAAGTTCTTGTTTAACAAGCAAGTTCAAATGTGTCTATCCATATGGATATATGTCTAAAAAAACGTATTTTCACCCAATTTGCATCCTCATGTGCAGTAGGTTAACATAATGTAAAACCCATTTTAAAGAACTACATGGAAATGGAATTCCTTTGGAAAACAGAATTTCTGTTTTTAAGTAAGTCGTCTTCTTCCTTGGTGCACTAAACCCTAAATGGAGAGAAATGTGGATGAAGGGGCCATCTGCTGTGAATGCTGCAGGCTTTGGGATCCTGTTACTACTCGTTACACTCTTTCAAGCTATGTTCTGCTTGTAACTTTGTCACCTTGGCCAGAAGTGGGAGAAAGCTCCTGTAAACACAGTCCTCAGTTTTGCTTTTGCTTTTTAGTCATTCCTCCTGCTTTTCTGTTGTTCATACTTTTAGCACTTAGATGCTTCAGGTGTTCTATAATGACTCTCGCCATCAGTGGCAATACAACCACTTTTAAAACTTAACTATTTTAAAAAGCAAGCAAACAACCCATAAAAATGCCCCCAGCTTTGGTCAGGCAGTATTATATAGGTTTTGCTATAACAGCAAAGTTTTTTTGGCCTGGGATGCTTTTCAAAATAAAAAGATAAACCTTCAGATGACCTAGACTGCCATAAACTGTCTGTTTGACTGCAGCAATTCTTAGCAGTTTTTTATAACCATATGTCTGCATTTATCCTGAAGCTGCAAGAGCTGTATCATTCACTGAATTAGTGTGTTTTTAGCAGTTGCTCACATCAGGCTTCAACATGCCAAAGGTTGATCCTGGTGTTCCATGCAATGACATCTTGGCATGCATAGTTGTAGCAGACATTTTAATTGACTGTTGGCTTGGCTGTGACTTTTATTAGTAAGTGTGGAGAGAAGGTGAGGCAAACTGTAGTGTATAAAACCAATCATGATTGATACTTTCCCAAAGGCAAGATTTGTCAAGTGAAATGATTTTTGATCACAGGCTTTCATCTGTCTAATAACATGACACTAAATTGCAAGCCAATATGAGCAAGAATACCTGGTGTTGAACTTACCCTTTTTTCATTTTGTGCTCTGTTTATCAGATTGATTAAGTTGATGCAGTCTAACTGTATTTTTTTAAATAGGTGTTTAAGAGTTGTAGTGTGTTTCAGTATGGGTTTACGTGTTACACATGTAGACAAGCATGTTACACGAGTCAGAACTGACTGTCCAGGTGCATATAAAACTTCACCTTTATCATCTCTTTATAATATGAAAAGTTGCATGGATGTACAAGTTTATGACAGAAATCTTAATCTTTTCCGTCATGTATAAGCCAATTTTCTTATCTAACATAACATCTTTCATACCTAACATTACATCCCAGGTAATAAGTGATAGGATGAGAGGAAATGGCCTCAAGTTGTGCCGGGAGGGGTTTAGATTGAATGTTGGGAAAAATTATTTTCATGGAAAGGGTTGTCAGGCATTAGGACAAAATGCCCAGGGAAGCAGTGTAGCCATCATGTCTGGAGGTGTTCAAAAAAACATGGATATGGCACTTAAGGACATGGCTTAATGGTAAACATGGTGGTGGTGCTACCTTGGTATTGGTGATCTTAGAGGTTTTTCCAATCTTAACAATTCTCTGACCTGTAACAACATTTCTTGGAGGAATTGGAATTTACGTGAAATGTTATTATATCACTAAGCACAGGGCTGATCAGCTACTCTGACTCTTAGGTCATACATGGAACTGATACAACTTGACAAAAAAATCTTCCATTGGATGGTATTGTGGATTGTATACATTATCAAGTCACCATTTCAGTAGTTTAGGAATTAGTTTTACTAGGAATTTTGCCTTGGAAAAAAATGTACCTGTTCTACATAATGATGCATTCTTGGTTTGCATTCTTTAAATATGGCATGAGTATTGATTAAATACTGTACCTGTTAATGATCAGTCTTTCCCCAGTCTGCTACTAAATTTTTAAACTTCTGTTCAGGAAGAAGATCCTTTTTAAAGTAATGGGTTATGTGTCTGGAACACTGTTTTAGAGTGGTAATAATTTTGCCATTCTAAGAGTCTTGAATTACAGTTGAAGAGGAGATGACTTTTCGCATGGCTGTTTGATTCTGCGCATTCATAAAACTTACACACAGAAATTAATCTCATGTCTTCATGCTCTAGTTTTTTTCTAAATGTATTCAATAAAATTCTTATTACATGCTGGTTGCATTTGGGGTTGGTTTTTGACTCCTTTTGTTACGGATGAGAACTTCCCTGTTAGTTTGCAACATGGCTGTTGAAGTAACATGGACATTTTCCACATGTGAGTCTATGTAGGAGGGAAACTGCATTGCCAAGGGGTTTTTCCCCACCTGTAGTTCATTTCTTTGTTAGTTGCTTTCTAATGCTACAACCCAGTCAGGATCTGTGAGTTTTGCAGAAATCTGAGTGTGGTTACTGATACAAAGGCCTGTCTTATTCACAGAAATAGTTCAGTCCCAAGAATTCTGAACTGTCACAGACTTAGTGGAAGTGGAATAATTCCAGATACGGTGGCTGTTTCTAAAGTTGCTGAGGGTACTGTTGCTTGGATGTTTATTTCTGGTTTCTTGGAAAAAGAAGATACTTTTGAAAACCTCTAGCTCAGTATAGAAAAGGGTTCACCTCTTGAAGCCTTGTATCTTCTATGATAATAAATACTTGGTGTTTTCCCAAGTTTGGGTAGATGTTTTAAGCAGAGGGTAACCAAGGTCTTGTCATAGACATTGCAAACTAATCAACAGTCAGATGAGTGTTAAGCAAAAAAGGAAGCATCCTTTTCAATGAAATATTTTTGTTATGTACTGGAAACAAGTGTTTGAAGCTTTAGTTTCTTGTTAAATTTAAATGAAAGCTGCATTGTAACAAAATTCATTTAAAGCTACCTGAGGGCAGATCTGTTACCTTACAATGACCTATGAAATATTTTTAGTCTAGAAACTTTGTTCTCTGAGATGTGATTTAAACCTATGATAAATATTGATACTGCAATATTATTGCTGAATTCCATGCTTGGGAGAAAACTAGCCTAATGTGCTTAACCTAATTTGTTGCTCCTTAATTGGAAATCAGGCTTGTGCATAAGGAGGCAGAGTTGATACAGTGTGCTCCTCTACCCCAAGGGGCTTAATTTATTTTTTTTTCCAAGGGAATGCCTTGTTATCAGGTTGTATCTTTTTGTATGTAGACAACACAAATTTTAAATGTTCTACCCACAGTGAAAGCAGTTAACATTTGGAGTGTCTACTCATGAGCAAAATTACTATAAAGAGGTAAAATTACCGTAAAGAAGTAGTTTAAGTTCTTTAACTGCAGCTTTGTGAACTGGAAGCTTGTTGGCTCTTCTGCTACCAGAGTTTTACTTTACTGGATAATTTAGGTGGGATGCTTATGCTTTCCAAGAGCAATTTACAGCTGTGAAGAAGAGAAGGTTGGTAAAATGAATGGAGGTTATTGAAGTGCAGTTGAAAATAAACTTTTAAAAGATTGTCACATATTTGTTGAAAAATAATTCAGAGAAGACATGCTAAGGATAATAATACAAAGCAACAAATCCTGCTTAATAATAATGCAAAGCAACAACATCTACTAAACTTGACAGGGTTTTATACTTCTCTCATACCTTTGCAAGGGTTCAACTACCTCCTGTGTGAGCATAGTGTCATTGGTCAGTGCTTCTTTTACTGTTATTTTTCCTCAACATTTTACTTTACAGAACAGCCAGTTAAATTTGTCGCGTTTATTATTAAACAGTTGTATTGGCACACATTGCCTGAAGATTTGGGTATGGTTGGGACTTGTACATTGAAAAGTGGCCAAAAATTCAGTGTGGTTTAGTGGCAATACCCAAATGCTGAGCGCATAATTCTTAAGCTAAACTGTGTCAATTTTAATGAGTTTTTGTATTTCACAGTTGTATTATATAATGCACATATGTTTTACCTTAAGCTGTCCCATAAGGGTACTTCAATAGGCATAACTATTCAGGAGTATATTGCAACTTGCAGCATTGTACGTGCTCCCTTTTCCTCCATGCATTACAGGTGTTCTTTACTGAAGTTGTAAGTATAGTTTAGTGCAGACTCAGCAGTAGCCGTGAGGGGGTGATGGATTTTGCCAGAGCTTCTCCATATTCTGGGAATAGTGTTTTAGTACAAAACAGAGTGTAATGCTGCCTGGTTTTGCAAATATTATACTTGTCATCTGCAGTCACACTCAGAGTCCTGTAAAATACCTGGTCTTCAGGCAGGTTGTTTCTTATCAGACTGCAGATGACAAGACTAAAAATTTGCAAAACCAAAGTCCAGTCAGGCTGAATTAGGTGAGCAGGGGTGGTTGGAAAATACAGAAAGAAAAGCTGGGTTCATTTCATCCATTTCTCAAGTTTCCCAGGACTGGACACTAACTGTGCATTTGATTATGGATAAATAGCTGTCCTTAATGATTGTTCTTTAAAAAACTTGGGACCTCCCCCACGTAGGCCCTAGGTGCCAATCTGCTGACAGTTCAATGAGCACAGGATTCTCATGGCTGGCAGCATGGCAGAAGCTTCATTCCAGCTCTGCAGGGTCCTGGAACCTGCCAGGCTTGCTTTGTCTGAACTTCTTTTAACTTGCCTGCGGCTTCGTTCTGGCTTGGTTGGCTGTTAAAATTTTTCTCATGTCCAGGTGACTATTGTCTTGGTTTACCTTGTTTCTCATTCTGTAGTTGCTTAGTGTAGACATTTATTTAATATAACTACTAAAGCTAAAGCAGGTTTATTGCATAGACCAACATACTTCTGATTCTAGTGCCATGTTGCAGAGGGATATATGCAGGGGCCTTGAAAACGCAGGGCCATGTGATGTGGCGTAGAGGACTGCTGACATGGGATGATTGGAGAAGGGACACTTCTGGATAACAGACATCCCAGGAAGAGACACAGCTCATAAATACTGAAACTGCTTTTCTATTGAAAACTGCTTTTCTATCCTTTCTTCCTTTTCTTTAATAATAGAGACTGATCATTCTTTGATCACACAGTTAAGATTTTGAGCATACCATCGATGCACCTGTCTTTACCTATGAAATGTATTTCTTTCTGCCTGTAATAAGACTGGCAGGATGTTAATTTTGGCTCCTCTGCCATGGCAGTGGACAACACTATCACTGCTGTCAGTAGCCACAGTCCTGTAAGGGTAGTGCCAGGAGGATATATGGTGTGTGCTGCAGACTGAAGAGAGCTTTAGTGCAGGCAGGAGGTGTCCAGGCATGCAGGCTCCAGCAGAGAGTATGGAAATATGGCTTAGGAGACAGGGTTGAGAAAAAAAAAGCAATGCTTCAGTAGGAGAGCGTTGGTTACAGAAATATCTGAAGGAATGAGCAACCTCAGAGAGATCTAAATCTTCCAGTGCTCAGTGTTCACAGCTGACCATGTTTCCTCTGCCTGAACTCCTGCTTCTTAGGGGTTACATAAGGGTGTGGTGTCACAACAGTCCAGCAACTGTGAGTTGGGTTCCCTTTGGAAAGTACAGCCAAGTTTGGAAGTAATGTGGATGGCAGCATCAGGAACACATCAGCTGCACTGTCAGCAAGCTAGCGAAGCACATCTGGGGAAGGTAAACTTTGCCATGTAAACTTAGCAAGTCTATTCTTATCCAATACCCTCCTGTGAAATGCTTTTCTATTATTGCCTCTCCCATTCTTTCCCTTGACAAAAGGTTGGAACATGTTTGGAGTTTATTTGAACCAGGTCCAGCCCCTCCTGCATGAGGTGCCTAACTAACTCTTACCCCTCCTTCTGCTCCTCCTCTAGATTCATTGAACTCCCCAAGCTGAGGAAGATGTTTAAGAGTGCAGCATCCATCAGCAGAAACACTGTTGATGCTGAGAGGAACATCCTTGACTTCATAGATTCTAACTGGCACAAGTCTCAGTGGTGTAATGGGAGCAATATTTTAACTTAAAAAAGACTGCTTGCTCAATTCAGCTCCTGAATTTCTCTAAGGACACTTTCTGTGAGCAGGTGCTGTTCAGTGAGGAACAGAGCACTTTGGTTCTGCTTCAAACAGCAGAAGTATGATATCTGCATATTTCATTTAATTTGTGTTGTCTTCTCTGCTCTGCCATAGGGAAGTTCATGATGTTCACCATCATGAACATTCAGCTTTTTCAATAGGCACTGTTAAGTGTACACTGAAATCTCATGAATGAAACTAGAGGAATTTAGAGAGGAAAAAAAAACCAGATCATACTGAGTATATCCAATTTCTACCAGCTGCAGAGAGAGGTCCCCAGATGAGTTTGACACAATGTCACCTGGAGATTTAGCACCTAGGGTTACAGATTTCTTTCCAAAGGCAAACCAAAGGTATTTCAACCATAAGAGAATCTGAATCATAGGATCAAACAAAAGTTTGGGTTGGAAGGGACCTTTAAAGGCCATCCAGTCCAATCCCATTGCCATCTTCAACTAGATCAGGTAATTCAGAACTCTCACCCTGAATGTTTCCAGGGCTGGGGTATCTACCATCAATCTGGGCAACTTGTTCCAGTGTTTCCTCGCCTGCATTGTAAAAATCCAACTTGTGTATCTAATCTAAATTGACTCACTCCAGTTTAAAACTATTACCTCTTACACTAATGCAACAGGTCCTGCTAAAATTGTCTCCAAGCTGAAATAAACTTCCAGGCACTTTACCTTTGGAACTGATTTTCTAAAGAGGCAATTGACAACGCAGATATCCAAGTGATACTTGGTTCATCCATGTTTAATTTTGAGAGATTATTTTGCAACTCCAGTCTAAACTGAAGGGTTGGTTTCTCCCAGTTTTAGGATTCACTGATTGCTTCAGCCAGGCTGAGTGAAGGAACTGGGCAGATGGAATTGGGGAAGGACAAGAGTACGTAATCCAGTGTTATCCATTTGTAAACAGAGTGTGAAAAATTTGTGAAAAATTCCCTTCCCACACTTAAAAATTATGGGGAGGCAGAGCTACACTTTGGAGAGGGGGACAGGAACACAGGCTTGTTTTCTTATCTATAGAATCCAAGATTCTACTCATTGAGGAAGGAAAGTTGATTGGAACTCTGAGTAACTGATCCTTTCAAAACCAAGAATAAGGGATTTTGTGGAAATTAGTATAAGCCATTTATAAGTGGTTTGGTTTCCTTATTTTATAAGGGTTTGGATGTCACTGTCCCTCAGTAGAACTTTATGGATAGGAATGGAAATAGATTTAATCTATTTTGTATACTTCTCAGGATGTAGCTGGTCATGATGAATATCACATTCACACAGTTATCAATTAAGCTGACAAGAAGAACAAAGCAATCAATGCCAGCTGTGCATTCAGCCTGCTGTGAGCTGTAATTTATTGTTAGAGCTTTAAACTGCACAGGGAAGCAAGGAGAGACTGTATGTTCTTTTGCACCAGCAACATAATAGTACAGAACCTCAAAGGCTAGCTGCCACTGAAAGAGTTATGTTTACTGGTGAAACGTTTGTTCACTGGTTTATACATTTCTGTAAATGAAGCAAAAAGAAAGTTTCATCAAATATTTCCTTTCAATGTGGAGACTCCTTGCTTGCCTTATACTCTGATGATCCTCCAGCAGCAGCTACTGATAGATCCGAATTTGGTTGCTGCTCATAAGGAAGAGGCACTAATGGCTTTTTTCCACCATCTAGATATCCTAACTCTCCCTTGGGGGCACATTCAGTGCTGCCTGTTGAGTTAATGTAGTCATGATGGAGCAGGAAGGGCACACAGTTTGAAGAAATGAAAAAAAAAACCCAAAAAACAGTGCAGTTACGTACCAGTACCATTTTGAGAACAGCATCCACAAGTACACAATTCTTCATCTTTCATGGAAGCTTATTGAAAGTGATGCTAGTGAAAGCCTCTCTTCTTGGTGGCATATATCCCCTAAAACAACTTCCCACAAGTTATTTCTGGTTCCCTTGTTTGAATTTGAATTCTCATCTGAGATGAGAACAACTCCTCTGTCCTACTTCTCTAATTCTGTTCTTTTTAGGACCATCTATTCTATTCCCCATAAAAAGAAGATTTTATTCCCACAACCTGGTGCAATTTATGGTAGTGAGAAAACCTGTAGTGTATTTTACACAGAAGAAGAAATTGGTTAGTGTCAGTTTCCACAATGTGATTCAGTAAAATTAGTAATTTTAATAGTTTCAAAGTATGTAGAAGAGAATTACATCTAAAGGGCAAATAAAGCAAGTATTTTTAATTTTTTTTTACCTTCTTATACAAAATAAACAGTTTTGTGCAACTGGCCTTCTCATGCATTTCAGTTCCTCTTTGAATGTAAAATCAGGTCCTGATGGGAAACATTCTTCAGGTTTTATTTGAAGACAGAATTATCTCAAGTTCCATGCTAATAGTAACAATGTCCTCCAACTCCTTCAGATGGAAAAAATATAAAAGACATCGCCTGGGAAAAAACAGAAACAAAAGCTGCCATGGGTTTGGAACTATAGAAAGTGCCAGAAAGAACAGGGAGGTCAGCTTTTGGTATTTTCCAAAGTGCAAATTAAGGAGGGAGATGCATAGTGGCTTTCAGAGGGATGGATGTGCACTCTACTGAGAACTTGCTTTTGGATTTTTGCATATAAGCAGCTGTTTCCCTGATTATCAGGAATGGGCAATACTGCTTTGGTGATAAGTAGGAGAGTCACTTTTTAATTTTTTTTAAGGAAAACAAAGCAAATCTGTGTAAAGAGCATTCACCAGTCCTGCAGAGGAGATTCTGAAATGCAGAGATGCCTTTGGTGTCTTCTATTATAAAAGTGATTATCAGAACAAGAAAAATAGACAAGCCAAATATACATTTCTTCTGTCAAAATGTGTGCTTTTGATCACTGCTGTGGATGAAATTTGCAGGTATCTTGGCAAATAATTGTTTTCATAACAGTATATCCAAAACATTGGGTCCTCAAGGTTGGCAGATCTCTCAGAAAATTCTAATTGGCAACTGATTGTTCCTGCTTCTCCCCCTTCCCACTTCATACCCAAATTTGCTTCCATCCTGGGCAGTTCATAAAGCTACAGTTGTGTCAGTACCAGAGCTGCAGCAATCCCTAGCTCAGGAGTTCTCTGTCACACAGAGCTCTGCTCCCCTACCATGCAGCTGGGGAAGCTGGAGACTGGGGCAGGGCAGGCAGTCAGGGACACTGAGCCACTGCAGCAGCCAGCTGTGACAGCTCTGTGTGTCACTCTCCACTGTGTGAGTTTTCAAAGCCATCATCTTATGCTACTTCTTTCAGTGTTTCTGCTGCTGCCTGCACGGTGAAGGCTGCAATGGAAATCTGCCTCTTCACTTCTTCCCAGGCTTCATGTTGATCAGCTTTGCTTTCAATATCAAACATGGCATCATAGATTCCTGGGAAGGACTCTCCTGCATATTTGTTGTGGCTGCTTGGAGCAAAGATAATGTGTCTGTAGGGAAGGAAGAAAAAGACAATTGTTCCAAATAGAAGAAACTATTAATGGGGCATGTGTTTATTGTATGTGTACTATATAAAGCAGCTATGAATCTCAGGAAAATCAGAACTTACTAAATACACAGGAAATGGGACTGTTCCTGTCCTTTTAAAGACCAAAGAGCAAAATCTGTTGGAAAAGGCACAGATTTAGGTCAGGTGGCCTTCTCCTTGGGAAGAGATGACACATTTGTCTAATTAGGAACAAAATACACTTTTTGAAAATCGGAGCTCAACAGAACTGTCAAAGTAATTTGGCTGTCTGGAACTGGGAATAAAACTAGCTATAGGTGTGTTGTGAGAAATGGAATAGAAACCTCAGAAACAACTAAGTAGCTGCATCATGGTAAGCAGATTACTTACCTGGGAAAGTAATTTAAAGGTGGGGGGGGGGAAACTGTGGGTAAATTCTTGAGAAAAGGAGTGATCATATTGGATCAGAATTGTACAAAATGTCAATCTTATTTTTTGGTATAGTTTTTTTTTCCTAAATAATGAATAGCTGCAGATCTGCTCTTAAATTGATTTTAACTATGAAGTGTCAAAGCACATTTACACCATGTGGAAGAGTCCTCCCAAATGAAAAGAAACATTAAGATTACATTAATAAATGCAAGCAAGTAAGAACTAATAATTTAAAAAAACCCAGACAGCTCCAAATGATATCCAACACCCAACAAGAAAATTTCTGAAAAGAAATTACTTCATTCTTCTCAAAGTGTGAATGACAGTTTATCCTAGGAGGATGGAAATGTGATTCTCAGTTCCACCTGCCTGAAAGACTTCTGGCACGGCGTGAAAGCCATCCATCAGTGAGTGAGTCACATATATCCAGTGGTTGGGAAAGGGGAATACTGAGAGCAAAGTGAGATACACCCCAACACTGAAAGCTGGCTTCTTGTCAGGTGTTCCTAATAAAAGCACTGGGCTTCTAGGAAGGATATAGTAGTTAGTGGTTTAAGCATTTTGGAGCACCCACAGAAGCAACCAAAGCTGGGACAGATGGGGCTGTGTAGCACAGCTCACAAGCATTTATCCTCTGCTGAAAGGTCTCTCCCTCTCCCAACTCTCCCTTCTCAGCTTCTCCCTTCAACTGATCCTCACTACACATCTGGTCTCACTTCTTGTCTCCCTGTTTCACCTGTCTTTTCAATACAGTTCATTCATTCTCCTCTCAAGCCTCACTTTGCAGACAATCACAAGAGCAAGTTGTAACAGCAGTATACTGCACATCTAAAGGTAAAAGTCAGAATATAATGGTGTTGTGGTTTAACCACAGCTGATGAAAAGACAGCCAAAAGAGAAGAATTTGGCTCCACATAACTGGTGTAGCCAAGGAGTTCACCTTAGGGGTTATAAACAAAGTCCACTACTCACTGATTGTACTTAAATCAATGTGTTGAACTGTGCAATTCCTGCAAGACCTATACAACAATTCAACTGACCAGTCAGCTGCAAAAATAAAGTGTCTTAGACAGCAGGTCAAGAAACTTTTAGCCTCACCTGTAAAACTTCCTTCCTGGCAGGCCCAGAGGATCAGTGAAAGCTCTTTCTATGAACATCAGCTGATCGTTGATCATGCGAACTGCAACTGAACTGCAGGAGAGGGAGACAGAGAAATGTCACACAGCAGGGAAACCTACCTGACTTCCCTGTTTCATTTAAAACACTTCTTTTTCTGACCAAAAAAAAAAAAAAAAAAACCCAAAAAGAAAATGTGTGGTCTACAGTTCACAAAAAAAAGATGAGGTTTTGCAAATGAAGATGCTAAATCCATGTTATATTAATGAACTGATATTTCTGTGTTAGAAAACATTTCACACTATGCAAAATAAAATGGGAAACTTTCTGCGAGTGTCAGATACTTGCTTAGTATTAAATGGCACTGGAAAGATGCCACTTAACAGAGGGGAGAGGAAGGCTGAGATTTACATAGATGAAGATAGCTAAATGTTTGATAGCAAATGTCCATCGTCCTGTTCTAATCTATACAGTAACATAGCAGCTGCCTAAACACAACTGGTAGCATATGTGGTCTGCAGTCACTGCACTCAGAGGGCACAGGAGTCCTGCAGGGGCCTTAGGCTTTCAAGCATCATATAGATATCTCACATACTCTGAAGCATCATCCTCTGTCTTTGAAGTGCTGAAAGTACAAATTCTGGCATCACCTACAACACTCAAGTGTAGGTGTCTAAATAGAGATCTCAGTCCAACTCTTTCATTGCTACTTGCCTTTCCATATGTTACAGTAATTTTAATGACAACCTGATACTAGTAATAAACTCTATCTCATACTAATAATAGGCTCATACTATCAATCACAGCAAACATTCTTGTATCTCTTAATTAATCTTAAAAGATACTGCCTGTCTCTGGGTTCAGAGCTCTCTTTTACACTAATCAGAGAGAATCCTTGTGTAGTAGAAGAAATAAAGAACTGCCACTGTGGGTACCTAAGGCAAACCTGGACATAAATATATACATATGCATATATATAACTTTTTTTTTTTTTCTGACTTACTCTTTCTTGTCAACTTGTTCAAGTCTCCTGTGAAATTCAGCAGCAGTCTTTGAGAAGTTTGCCACAGCAGAAAAAAGAGGATCTAGGAATGGAAGGACTACATGAACAACCTCATAGTATTTACTAAGCCAAATATAGCTTTCAGTTGCCCAGTGGGAGAAGAACTACATTAATCTTGATGATAATATAGCATTAATTTTGTTGTCTTTACATAATTGATTGGTTTCCCTAGAGCAGACTTTAAAGAGCTGCACTACTAGCAAATACTTCTTGCAATGAGACCAACAATAAAGCAGAGTGCTTGGTAAAGCTTTCACAACCATACATCTTCCCTCTGCCTTGCAAGCAAAAAATTGGCTATCTTTGCAAACTGAGAGCTCTGCAGTTTCCTGTTTAACAACTGCACTGCAGTGTTCAGGTATAAAAAGCCTGACTCCCATCAGAAATACCAGCTGTTCCAGAAGGCTGTGGATGAGCAGCAGGATTTTGCTCCAGGAGAAAGATGTCCCATTCACAGCACAACAGGAGAGTGTGATACATGCATTGAGCAGTGTTAGGTGAGGCACAAAAGGCACAGCTGGCGTGGCACACAGGGACAGACACAGATTAGCACAGCCAAGTGCTGTGCCTGCTGCGTGCTGGAATTGCAGCACAGGAGGTGTCTCTGCCACGTCCCCTGTGCTGTCCCACAGCACTGCCACTCACACCCCAGGGGTTTGTTTGCCTGACTGTCTGCAGGCAGGTGGGCAGGAAAGGCTGCTGCTTTTTGCTGCCCTGTCCCAGCCCAGCACATCCAAGACATGTGGAATAACTTAGTTAGAGAAGCAGCAGGCCTTCCTTATAATGGCAGTAGCAGCTGTGATGATTTTCTTGTGGAAGGTTCTATTTAATACAGACCTGGGAAAAGTATTGATGTATGCAAGTAATTTTTGTAGAATAAATCACAGGTGGGTTTTAAGAGGCTAACTTCTGCCCCTACCAAAACTCAACTGAAGTAGAAAAAGACAATTTAAAACTTGTAAATTTTGCCCACAAGTTTCAGAAAACTCTGGCTAAGGCAGAGCACCCTCTCTTCAGTTGTGCAGGAAGATGGGTCACACGATTAGATCATCTCCTAAATCCAGACCACTGTTGGTAACTATTATCCCTTCACTGTTTATAGATTTATCACCCAACTTCACGTGACAGGCTTTCTGTTCCCAGGACTCCTATTGAAAGCTGTTCCTCAGACTCACTTGCTCTTCTATTTCTAGCAAACTTATTTATTCACCACAAGCCTACACTTGCCTCTTTTTTGTCTTATTGCTGTTGTTTAGTTGGTGCAATTTGAAGCACAGATTTTATGTATGCAAGCTGTTTACAGGCTGCAGCTCAGAGGGACACGTCACCTTGTGAGGGTGAGAATTTGCACTTGTCCACAACCCTGTGTCAAGAGCTCTAAGTTTGCCAGGGGGCAGAGTTCTGCCCTGCTGACATCATGGCCATATCACAGCAACAAATTATATTTCAGAAGCAGTAGGAGGGGATTTAAAAGAGAAAAACAAAAAAACAAAAGATCGTCTGACATTTATATAAGAAATTTCATGTTCATTTTCACTAGCTATTTAGCCTTGTCAATGTTGGTTATTTTAGAAAACATCATGTGTCTTTTTTCCCCCTCTTGAAAACATTATTTCCTAATAGCATATGACTACAAGCACATATTTTATGAAGAAAGAAAGAATCCAGCCTTCATTGTTCCAGATGAACAGCTAAAATTTGAAACCAAATGCAAATAAGAACCTCAATCTATTATTTTAAAGGACAATTATATGATTTAGTCAGTCTTAATCAACAAATTTCTGACATTCAGTGTTGTCAGTGGGCAATTCTGTGAAAAAGCTGAGTGAAATAAACTTTAATTTTCACAGTATTGCAAAACCTATCTATGTTATTTATTACACTCTGGTGCAATAGAATAAGTAAAAAAAAAATAGAAATATAGCTTCATTCAAGAAATGATTTAAAATCCTTTAGGTATCAGAGAAGAGCCATGAAAATAATGATAAGACTGAAAAAAATAGTCAAAATGACACATTTATAGAGATATTAAGGAGATGTTTCAGTGTTATTTGGGTAGAAAAAGAGCTAAAAATGGAAGATTGCTTCTAGATTCTAGGAACAAGAATAGATGCATCGGTCAGGAGGAAGTTTGTGAAACTTTTAATCTGAAAATAGATAGAAAATCAAACAATGAAAATGGATTCTTTCACAGATATCTTGATGGATGTTCTACTACTGCAAAAAAATATATTTGATATTACAAGACATGCTGCAGTGAACACTAGAACATATTGAAATAACTCCTGGTGTTTTACAGAATCTCAGACCAGATGATCCATCACACAAGGCTTCCTCTGTCTCAAGAGGCCTTTTTACAAAAAAGGGTGTCTTTTCAAAATAGTCAACAATTTTTCACCCAAACCATGACATTTCAAATGCAATTTTTAATTTCTCCCAAATCTGGGTTCAATTTCAGTTACTTACAATGTTTCACATACCCCAAATGAAAGCTGCTTCTCCAAAAGGTGGTTTATATCTCTAAATCACGGGTTCATCCTAAGTGAATTAGGACTCACTGAAAAATCTCCTTGGTGCAGAAACACAAGGAGTGATGAAGGCAAGAAGGAAAAAAAAAAAGAAAAAGGAAAAAAAGGGGAGACAAAAAATAACTGTAGAAGCTATGCCAGCCTAGGATCCAGAGCTGCTGCTTTAGACCTGTTTTATGGGCTCCAGAGCAACGTGCTCAGGTGCTCAGCAAATAGATATATTCATGCTGGAGAGCTGGGAAAGTGTTCCTGTGGCTTAGAAATGGCAACCAGACACTGAGGGAGATGGTGAAGCTCCCTCCCCAGGGTCAGATGAAGTTTTGGATGAAGAGGGATGGACACCTATGTCCCTCAATTTCCAAGTAGTTGCCCTAAGCACTTGACTTGTCTTCTTATTTAAGCAAGGGAGTGAGAAGCAGGCTGGGATCCCTCTTTGTCCTACTTCTGAGGTCCTTGACTGCCCATGAGCACTGTAATAATGCCTGTAATTATTAATATGCATGAAAATTGTTACAACCCTCTTATCAAGGCAATAATGAGTTAAACCTGCGTTGTGTTTAGGGAAAAAAAAAATTAGAGGCTCTTTACTGTGATGGCAAAATTCAAACAGAAAAAAAAGGACTTAATTTGCAGAGCTATGACAGATATAAGGTGTCCCTGCATGATTCTAATTAATACACATAAGAAACAGTCCTGTGGCTGTTACTCACCAAATGATACTTTGTAAAGTTTCAGCTGTTCTTCATGCTTCTTGGCCAATTTAAAAATTCTGTTGCTGTATCCTTTTAAGGCTTCTCCGTAGTCTCTGGAGTCAAAGGGAATGACCTGGGAATCTGCCAGTTCATAAACCAGTTTGCCTCGTAACTGGGCAATTGTTAGCTGTTTCTTGAAGGTGGGGTCATAAAATTTTTCCACTAGTTCAAATGTCTCATACACAGTGTGATAAACAGGATAATTGCTGAATTTGTCTGTTTTCTGGAAAAGAGCAAGCAAATTTGTCAATGTCCTGTATTCTGGCTGCAGTTAAAAGATGTATTGATCCCTTTATGACTCTGATGTTTTGTTTGGTTTCCAAATCAAAAAAGCTATTTGCTACAAAACACAATTTACATCTTTCATTTTTGTGTGTTCCCATTAAAAAATTAAACTAATCTGAATCCATGGACTGTTGCACAGGATTAAGTGAGCAGGCTTCATCTCTCCACCCACACAGACCTGCCTTCAGTTCCATTGCACAGAGGTTGCCTTCTTCAAGACTGAAAACAGTTTGGAGTTTGGATAGCAAAAGTCCTCGATCACAGCCCCTTTTTACCTTATGCAGCTGTTGCTGAATACAACTATGGAAGATTTGTATATTAAGGGGACTGTTAATAGCATGGTGGAACAAACTATCCACCTTCAATCAGACTATAAATACCTTTCCATGAGCTTGAAATCCTATAGAATATACACATCACTATAATATGTTTTATTCTCCAAACATTTAGGTTCCTTGCTAAATCAAGAAATGTCACTGATATACAAACCAGTCAAAGATGCTTTGAAGGTTTTTTATTAATTATGAATAAATGCTTTTAACAGGATGACTGCTCAGCACTATCAAACTTCTTCAAGCAATCTGTCAGACTTACCCTGTTCTTGGTGTAACGAGCTCTGCCTGATGCAATTCCCAGTCGCTGGAAGTAAGCTTCAAAATCACTGCCTGACCCCAGTTTATTTATTCTGCATGCAGAAAAGACAACATCTTAGTGAGAGCACTTACCGAACAGCATGGTAATAATTTATGCAAAATGCAGATTTTTCAGAGAAATCGAGGTCAGTTCTTCTGAAGGGCACATCAGGGACACTAGTGAGATCAAAGACTAGATGACTGGCAAGCTTAATTACTTAACTGATTTTATTCCAACACTCTGATTTAGTATCCAATGCTGCTAGGAAGATCTTTTAATTGTAGCAATCCTAATTATGGCAGTGATGACATTAAAAATACAAACAAACACTTTATGCACAGGAGCCATAAAACTGTATCAGGCATGTCTCTGCCGTCTTAAAACATCAGTCGTTTATTTCCAAACTAATCCGAATTGGGCAGCAGTATGTGTAAAGACAGATGTGTTTGTGTGCTTGGCACATTCCGCAGCATAAATAATTCCCAGTGGGAAAGGAAGGCACGGGCAGCATCCGGCACCTGCGGGCCACCGCTGCCATCTGATGGGGAGCTGTGGCATGGCAGGGCTGAGGAAACGGCAGGAGACAGACCTAGCGTTCCAAGTATTTTCAAATATTTACGTTTGAAGTTTATATGTCTGGCCTGGTGAATAATTAGTGTTTCTCAGGAAAAAAATAAATACCAAAAGCAAAGTTTCTTCTGTTCCAGCTTTCTATTTCTGCAAGGAACTGTGTGCATCAACTAAGAAAGATCAGATCTGGTAGATTTTTCAAAAAGAATAAATCTCAGCGAGTCTAATGAATCCAGAAACTCACCTTAGCAGGGCCAGAAACATGCAGAAAATTTTTGTCAAATGACAAAAAGGGGCAGTTTACCTTATGTTAGTAATGCCATGCTGTGAATAAGATTTAGCCTGAGTCACAGGCAGAAGTATTTTGGAGTACCTTCAAATATGAAGTCTTAATACACTCATATATATATTTGTACTGTAATACATTTACATCCATTGTACAAACAAGGAATAATTATCTCAAGGTTTTTAATTTCTGCTTTTTTAATTACTGCTCTAGGCAGCTTCTTTCAACTGTGTGCTAACAATTTTGATTTTATCTCATCTAGTAGGTGACTAAACTGTTTTGAATTCTTTCTCCACCCTGCTTTTTTTTAATGCTTTTCAAATTGCATTTCTACTAATAAAAAGGTCTTTAGAAAGTGTGAGGCTTCATTTCACTGCAGAAATAATGTCAGCATCATTAAATAAAAATAATAAAAAATTATTTTATTTTACTATAAAAGATATTGCCAGAGTCACTTTGTGCTAGAAGGTTTTGTATTGCTGCCATAAATAGCACATCTCAAAAAATTCTGGTGAGTAGCCATGCCATGATAGGATTAAAACATTGGGGTAAAAAATCCCCAAAGATATTAACAACTTACCTGGGATAGGTATTATTTTCAGGTGAGGGATCTTTCTCAAGCCAGCTCTCATAAAGAGATTTATTTTCATAACCCTCATCAGGGCTTAAAATCTGGGGAGGGAAATATTATAATCTCATTGGAAGTGCCTCTACCTCGATTCATTATCAAAGGAGATCTTCACAGCTCCCTGCATCATTCTTAACCAGCAGTGTTTCTGCATGCAGGGAAGTGAATATTGACATTTGTTACACACATTTATGCATTCCCAAACAAGCAATGCATCTCACAGCTACTTGGAACCAACTGTAGACAGTAGGAAAGAGCAGGTTAAAAGCTAAAGGATGCTGCCTGGAGCTCATCTACTACAGGGGACATGTGAATGTACACATACCACAACATATATAATACTATGGGACTTGTCCAGAAACTAGAACCTGCTTTGCTTTCAGCAGGAATGGGGAAATGGCAGCCACGAGCCTGCTTGCCCTGAGGTTTGCCCTGCACAGCAGCAATATTCTCTCAGCAAGGGTAAGCCTAAAATTTGACTGCTTGTTCTGTAGGAAAGGTACAAAAGAATTGTGCTAGAAGGAAGGGTCCAAACCAGTGATATTATAGCAGTTCCAAGGGGACTCAACCAAGCCCAGAGAATCATTGTGTAAGACACTGCATGTACAAATGTGGGTCTCACCCTTGCCTCAAAGAAACCCCCAAAAGCTCTGTAACCAGGATGGGAAAGGTAAGTATTAATGCTGTCATCATGCTGCCAGCAAAACTATGGAAGAGTATAAAATAAGTTGACCAAAGCTCTTAGAAAATCTGTGGCAGAGTAGAAATAAATCAAGACTCCACCTACAAGTCTCCACCTACACTTAAACACCCTTTAATAGACACAGTTCTTTAAACATAAGATTGGTTATGACGCGCAGAGGATTGGAAATTTGTTTTTCTGAAATACAAAGCATGAATTTTCATGGACACTTATATGGCCCCACCATATTGTTTGAGACTTAAATTCAGCCTTGAAAAACATATAGACTCCAAATTGAAATTCCAAGGAGTTCTGACCTCTGAGATTCTGTCAGCAGCTAGCAGGAAAATAACAACTTTGTGAAATAACTGCTTGGCTGCTGTCATTTTCAGGGTACTCTGGTCAAGTCCTAGGGCTAAAGTGAAAACTGCACATTAATAAGAGCAAGCTGAACTCTGACATATGGGAGCAAAAGCACTCTATGCTCTGGCAAAGATGTTATTCTAACAGCTCTGGTCATATAAAAAGCATTGGTCAGCTTTTTCATACAACACTGAGAGCATAGTAAAACATAGTATTTGCCCTGACTTAGATCCAAATCTAGGATCAGCATAAGCTTCTTGCTAAGAGAAGAGTTATTTAAGTTTAAATGCAAAAGAAGCAGTGAATTGGAGTTGAACTATTGTAGACACTGTTTGGTGGTGACCAAATGTCTAAACCCTGGCGGCAAAGCAGGGCCAAAAAGACAATCAACAGCTAAATGTCCCATCTGTATGCTGGACCAATCTTAAATGCAGAACTCCCTGAAAGAAAACACTTCATGTGCACACTACACCTCTTTCTGGTGAGAACTGGCTCACTAAAATACAAGAAGAGCAAAGAGATCTTTGGGTAACTGGATGTTGGACACTTTAACAGAGTAACTTTCCTTTGGACATGCATAATCAGAGGTCAGGCTGCCAGGTTTTCTATTATTTACATCATGCTTCTACTATTAAAAGCTAAAATAACAGTGAATATGACATTTATTTTTTCAAGTCAGTCTCAAGTACTTTGCATGGTACTTTAATGGAAGTTTTCTACTTAAACCAGCAATTGTTGACCTAAGATCAAGAGTAAGGTACTATTTTTAGCCCAGAGCACTTTTTTGTAACTTTGTTTATCTTTTGCAGTAAAATGTCTTCCTCATTTCCTGGCTTACTGCAGAACAGAAAGTAAATTATTTTTTCAAGGGCCCCACAGCACTAAGGACACAAAATTTTTATAGACAAAAGAGAATTGTCATACTTGTCAGTATGACAAGTGTCAGAGCTAATATTTGAACAGCACTTCTTCCTTCTGCAAGGATGAAAGATTTATAAGATAGAAAGAATTGTTAACAAAATAAAATGTAGAAAAGAAAAGAAAATAATGGAAATAGCACAGATAAACTTCCCCAGATCTAAACCATGACATTTTAGGTGGTAAAACTGTACTGTGTTTGAAAATAACTTGGGATGAAAGCATCTAGCAGAATGGGAGATTGGTACCTGGAGTCATCCTACCAAGTGCCATTACAGGGCACATTTTTACACTGGACCTGAGTTCCCTTAAGATCAGAGGGGAAATAGTTTGAGTTTAGTACACACAAAGTTAGACAACCACTTTTGGTCAAATAAATCTCATCCATAAGGCACCCATTTCTACCCAATGCCTTTACAGAGAGCATATGTTGCTTAAGTCAGGCAGAGCTGTCTTCTGCTAGTTGAGACAAATCCTCATCTGAGGATGGTGGCAATGGCTCATGACAGGTGCCTAATCTGGGTAACTCCTCATATGGCAATAAAGTTCCATGCTTTAATGGATCACAACCCTTCAGCCTTACGATAACGTATCCTGTGAGCTGAAAGTAAGGGAGTCGTGGTTAGACAACTTGAAATAATGCAAATCCATACATCAGACCTGTTAAAAAACCTTCTTAATCCTTCAATACTTATGATGTATTTCAGAGTCTCAGTGAGATATGGAGGAGATTTGGGGGAACAGACAGAGAAAATGGTAGCTAGCCAGTGTAAAAATATTTTCCTTCAATGTTTAGAGAATAAATTTTGCTCAAGTGTTTTACCATCCTGCTTTTATTATTATTAATTTTACTCTATATTGCAAATAAGATTCCACTTATGTCAGTGACACACTTCCAGCCTTCAAAGAATACTGAGGAACTGTGAACATGGACTGTGTAATGCTGATGGGATGGTTTGCTATTGATTTTGGTGGGATCAAGATGCTTCCAGCAAAGCAATAAAATAAAACTGATATTATTCAAAAGTCCAATTTTATCAAATAAATTTGGAGTCTTACCTATTCTTAGAAAGGCAGAAAAAAAATGATTCTGTACCTCTTTTGTCAGATTATACACCAGTTTGTAGAGAAGAGGGGTACAGTCAACTCTTAATGTGTAGTTACCTGAAAACAAAACAAAGACATGGAAATTTTACCTTCATGCACTAGGGACATTATTTTCTTAATGGATTAAATCCTGCAGTCCTTTCATAGATAAACTTTTTTTGACTGAGGCAAGAATTTAGAATTTAGCCTCAGAATATATACAGAAATATCCTGCACGGTCTCACTTTGTGAGCTACTGCCACTACAAGACAATAATGTATTGATTATAGCATATCCACAGTAATGTAATTAAGCCTTCCCATGGCTCTAAAGTATGCCTAATTATCCCTGATTAGCTATAAGCCCTTGTCACTCATACACTTCCCAAAGTTTTGTTGAACAGAAGACAAAAATATGATGGAAAAAATACCAGATAATGTTAATGAGGTTTCCAAGGAGGGTCTGTATTTGAAAACTAGAAATCAAAGCCACAAAAGTGCTCAAAACAATGTTTGCTTTGCTTCTTTTCATTGGTATAGGAAAATAAATAAAAATAATCTGCTGTCCAAAAAATGGTTTAGGAAGTGTTGTGTAGAACATATGGTGATAAACAAAGTAATTTTCAGAGTACCTGGATGCTATGAGTCTACAGGGGATTTTACTGCTCAGGTGAGAGATGTCCAAGATACTTAAACCAGTGCACTGAACATGGTGCTCTTTTCCTTATTATACACTTCTTTTCCAGTTGTTTTGCTTTCACAAGTTCTTTAATGCATAAAGCAAGAGACATGGTTGAATAATGATGATTTAGAAGAAAATTGTTAAGGCAGCAGCATGTTGGCTGCAAACCAACTAAAAAATATGCGTTACAATCCATGGTGAGAATATGAAGCAGTTGTAAAGCTATTATTTCATTTGTGAGATTTTCTAGGTGTGAAATTCTGCTCTACTTTTTACACAGCATGTAGGCAGCATAAATGAAGGAACAGCTCTAACCCTCCTTATTCCCCAACTCCAACTGAGCATTTAGAAACTGGGTTTGGCTTTTCTTTCTTTCCAATCCTTTTGTGACAGACAAAAATTTTAGCTGACAGGAATAAAAAGAGTTCCTAAATATGCCTGTAGATATCCATTTTATTCACTCACAATAAGTTGGATTTGACATGGGAAGATAATGCCCTGAATAACCGAGGTTATGATGCAGAGCAGTTTCACAGGGCTCTTTGGACTATTATTTCAGCACAGAAATAATTAAAAAATGTCTCTCTGTAATAAATTGCAGCATAATTTCAGAAGGATTTTGTGATATAGATCATAGTGTTGAACCCTCTCAAAAAAAGAGGCCAGTTTCTAAGCAGCATTCCTGAATGATACATTCTCATAATCTGAAGGACACAGTAAATTGGATAATGGTGGATAAGGTTTTTTGTGAAACACTTTTCAGTGCTTATTAAAAAAAAATCTGCTATAATAAATATATAACCCCCTGCTCCTAGCAATCAACAAAGGTGAGCACACTAGCTCAAAGCACCAAAGCATCTCCCACTCCCACAAAGTATAAACCTGAGGTCTTATAATAATTTATTGTCTCAAAATATTATAGTTCCACAGGGAAAGGAGCTGGAGCTGTGACCAGAAGAAGGAGCAGACTGTCATATATTAAAACTGCAATTGTAAATTAAAGCTAATGCAGTTAAGAGACAGTTTAACACACAGAATTCTCAGTTCATTAGCACAGAATAATAAACTCCTCCCAAGGAGTCATTCTGGACTCAGACATGTAGACTGCAGCTCATGGATGACATTATTTGCAAAATAAAGCAGCATGAAAATTTGAATTTTTCTCTCTCCACTTAATTTTGTATTTGCTACACTTATTCTGGACACTACAATACCCATCTCATGTAGTAAATAATTCACTGAGAACTAATAGAAGCTACACTTGTAAAGTCAGGTAAGGTTTGAAATAAAAGACCCACCTTCTATAGAAGAGTCTGTGTTGATGTAGGCGACTGCCCGTTCCTGAAGGACTTTGGCATTTTCCTAGGGTTGTAAATGTGCAATTCTTACTTCCAATTAGTGGCATTTAGTCAAGAGCATGTCAAGTGCACTGTTTTTTAAAACATTACCTTTAAGATCTCAGTCAGGATAATTACTACTGTGTACCTTACTAATTATATTGTTTGAAGATGAGTAAATGATCTGGGTACATGAAATTCACCACTCCTTTCTGGGAATTAATTTGTTGTGGGAAACATCCACAAAATGTAGGTGCTGTGTGCTGCATCACACACGAGCAAGACAGAGCAGGAGAATTATTGACTAGAATTGTACCATAGTAAAATAAGGTTATTACATACATTTTAGCTCTGCACTTCAGGACTTTCTGAACATGCAAAATGTGACTGTGAGGTCAGCCAGAATTCTTCCATGCTTTTAACCCCTAGTTTTTTCATATGTGCCCCTAGCACTGAACTCAATTTTAACACTGATAAACCAAGCACTCCTGTCATATCTACAATCTTCCATTTCAAAAGAGGTAAGTCAAAGCACTGAAATTCTCTACTAAAATGCAGTTGACTGACCATTTTGAGTCCACTAAGCATTGCTTTCATGCTGAATATATACAGACATATTGTTTATTTTTTTGCAAACTGGTTATTATGTTTGAAATTGATATTCTAATCAGTAAGTGGTATTTCACGAGATTTTGGCTTTGTGACAGATATTTTAATTAGGTTAAGCAATTCTTACTTGATTCATTCACTTTATAACTCAACCAATAATTTGCAAGTCATGTGAACTAAAAATTTAATTGGCAATTCATAACTACATAATGAAATTAATATAATAAAATACAAAAAAAAAGCAAAACAAAACAAAAAACAACAACAAAAAAACATAAACAAAAAAAAAAACACAGGAGAGGAGAACCTGCAAATGAATATGATGGGAGGGAGCAAAACTATACTTGCTTATATGGGGCCTTGCATATATGCAAATTCATATTTGCAACATAAAGAAATTCCTTTGTTTATGAACAGTGGAAATCATCTGTGTTGCAAAAAGATGCTGGCACAGTTGAATTATTTCTGTTGCACAGAAGATGGTGAATATCATGGGTTAATTTTCCTTGAGATTTAATACATGACAGATCTGGCAGCTGCAGAGAAGAAGAATGTAAGCTGTGAGGAATGTCTCTAGAGCAACTGAATCTAATTTAAGTCTAAAAGAGTGGTAATGCACACCACCAAGATGAAGCAAGGAAAAAATAATATTAAAACTCATGTTCAAATATGAACTGTGCTTATGGTTTTCCAACCTTATTAGAAAATATTATTAGCTGCCATTTCATCAAATAGTGAGTGATAGTTTACTAGATATCAAATTATTAAACAAAACACCATAAAATGCAGTTACAGAAAAGCAGTAACTATTTAACAAATAGAACATAAGAAAACTCCCTAATTTATTAATGACTTGCTCAAGAGAAATTGATCTTTTAAGTATCATTGTTTCGTATTCCTCAAAATTAAAATAATTGTGTGGGTTTTTTTCTTGACAGCACCTATATGTGTGCAGAGATGTATAGACAAAGAAACCACAAATAAAGTTTTACATACAGTATATTTCTGTCACCAGTGGAGTTCAGGTGGGATGAAACTTTAATTCCAACTGTTTAAAATTTCTCAGTAAATCATTTAAGATAATTTACATTACTTTTTTTTCATCTAATGTTTTATAAACCAGCAGTAAGATGAAGATATTCTGTTACAGCTGGAAGCCAAACAGTTTATGGGTGAAAAAAATAGTGCAAATCTAAACAGAAATCTCAGCTTTTTTAACAGAAGAATAATAGAATCTCTTTGGTATTTCAGAGTATTCACTCATATATTACTTATTCTTCCATTTGCCCAGTAGGATTGATTTTCATACAAAGGCTTGGCATGCTTATGGATCAGAGGTTCAGGATCTGGACTTAAATTTATAAAAACTAAGGAATTTCTGAAATAAAAAGTTAGACCAATCTGGATTAAATAAAATCCTATAATTCTGTTAAATCATGTGATAGATTTCCACACAGAGACCACTGTGGGATGTTACTTTGAACCAAAGTAGATTTTTAAATCTGAGAAGAGTTAGTACACATATGTTGTAAGAAGGTAGGTAGGTAATTCATATAGATACATGAGTGCCTCACAGCACCTGAAGAAGTCTGTCATGCTCCTATTTTACCATAAAGTTTTTGATTGCAGTCTATGAATAGATCCTGGGTACTGCAGTAACCTGCAACATACTTCCAAGTTTTGATTTGCTTTACACAGGCTTTTTATTTACCTCAGCCCACTCTGTGGAACCCAATAATCCAAATTCTTCTGCATCCCAGCTAGCAAAAATAATAGTTCGTCTAGGTCTCCAACCTGCAATTACATAGTTAAACTTGAAAATTCAGCTTTTCCTTTAAAAGTCTACTGACCACAGTTAATTGAAATTGCTTTTTAAACAGCACTTAACTGATATAACAGTAAAAAAGATCCTCCCTAAAATCCTTAGAGGAACTTATTATTGCAGAGGCATTTCTTCTTAATGCAATATTCTCATTCTGCACAGCTAAGAGGGTACCATTATACTCACAAGGGAATAAATTCAGCCAGCTACCACACAATGCTACATATGCATCTCTTCAATGAATTTACATCCTTCATAATGAGAAATAAAACTTTCTGTAGAGGTAAAAAGTTAAATCAATATAACAGCTTATAGAAGCACTGATCCTCAAAGCTTCTGTTTTCCATATCCATCATTTTATATCTGTAGTAAGTTACCTCCCATCTTCATTTTACCAAAACTCCGTACAATTTCTTGCAGAACAGCAGCACCAGTTGTTGGATCAATACCACCAAACACCCAAGAGTCTCTATGACCACCTAAAATAATATATCTGTCTGGAAACAAACATACAGTATTAATTCATAATTTAAAATGCACTTGGATTACCCGATTTCCTTTGACTGCATCTTTACTTGTATCAAATCAAATATGAAGTCCAATACCACTGCTACAAGTTTTTTTTAAGGGAATCTGCAATCATTCACTGACTCTACTAAGGTATGCAACTAAAGACTAAAAATACTTAATTAATATTTTTCCATCTAAAAGTCTTTCATGTTTATAACCTGCTATTATGTATCAATAGTATTATGTTAAGATCCCAAATCATCACCAGCTTTCTGTAATTTCAAGGCTGTTAATTTTTGCAAAGGCAAAATGTATGACTGATGTAAGGGGAAGCCTACTGTAAAATGACAGGCATTATTAAAAAACATTCTCTGATTCTATTGTATTTTAATGGGAATGCTGTTCTTGGGAATGCCAATAACAAATAGTGTGATGGGAAAGACAGAAAAACTGTCAAGAATTTCTCAAGACTCTATATTATATGGTTATCTAAAAAACTTTAAGTTTCTTAAAAGACAAATACAATTTCAACAAATACAAAAGAAAAAAGGAATTAAAATCATCAAGCACCTGATGCTCACCTGGTTCCAGAGCTCCTCTGAGGATGCCAATGACATTGTAAATTCGTGTTATTTTATTGCTTGTATGAACATGCATTCTGACTTTTCTGAAATGAAAAGGAGCATGGAGTAACCATTTCTGAGTAATAAAAAGCCAATGCTAATAACACAGAAACCAGAGAATTTGTGTTTCTATTCTGCTTTGTGTGCTCAGCACTGAACCAATGTGTGTTCAGCATTGTCACACTATCTTGGAGTCCCATTTTTTATTTCAGTTTAGCTTGCTGTTGATGCCTTAGAAAAAAGCCTATTAGCTAGGCCAGTCTATAAATTTGCAAAGATTTACAGAATTTATTGAATTTTTACTTAAGGGAACCAGTCAGATAATTGTGTACTAGAGGAATAAACTGAAAAACACGCACAGTAGTTAAAAATACATCGACATTTTGACCAAAATTATAATTGTGGATATGCAGATATTTATAAAGAATACACTTTGGTTTTCTATCATAAGTCCATGTAATTATAAAGAACTTGGAGGAAAGGTCATTTAGGAATATTCATCCAGGAATAAACTGAAATCTCTCTTTAGGACAGCAGATCTAAGTGATCAAGATTTGTCAATCACAGAATCACAGAATGGTTTGGGTTGGCAGGGACCTTAAAGGTCATCTACTACCAACCTCCTGTCATGGGCAGGGAATCTCCCATTAGAGGCAGAAAACCTTCTACTAAAAGCAGAGTTTTTTCTTCCCTGTCCCCCACCAGTAAATCCACTCATGAAATTTTATAAAAACAAAGGGAATCCAGGTATTTGGAGAGATAAAAATAACACAGTATTCAGGCCCCTTTAACCTGTGGAAGAAACAAAACAGCAAACAATATTGGGGGGGGTATTGTCTGGCAAAACCTCAGGAGTTCCACATTTGAAGTTATCTTTTCAGCAGCAAATCTGCAAATCTGCATAGCTGTCAAAATCAAAACCTTCTGGATCTTTGCCCAGAAATAACTGACACCAGTGCCTTGAACGTGTGTATACATGCACATTTTCCATGTACAAGTGACTTTCTACCCAGAATCAAAAGGTTCATTTCGACATGGAACTACTCTGAGAAAGAAGTAAAGAATTAATATATTTACAATACATTGATATTTACAGAAAAAAAAGTTGCTCTACCAAGTAGGAAGATGTTAAAAAGTCCACTCAAAAATATAAGTTTTGTGGATGAATCATACTGTTTTCTCACAGTTGTTCTTCAAGATACTCCAAACAGCACTGTAATTATGTGAAATATACTTTCTTGGCCAGTTATTCCTACTTTATCATTTTAAGCTCTGTTAAAGCAGAGCAGGAAAGAACAATGACAAATGAAGTCTTTATAAAATTACATATTCAGACATACTCTTGTTATCCAGGAGATGGATTAGTGATAATGATACACCATTTTTACACACTGTTCATTGGGGTCCACTGACAGTTCTTACTGAATAATACCTCAAGTAAACTGAAATTATTTTTATGTGGAAAAGTCAGAGAAAAGTGATCCTTAGCTTTTTTTGCAATTTATTGCAATTTATTGCCAAATGTCATTGTCACATGGTCTGATCTGCTAATTTATGATCTTTTTTTAATGCAATTTATTTTCAAATTCTAATGATTATCTCCAAAAGTAACCCTAGCAGAAGAAAGTAAATATCTCCTGAGTATCTCTAGATGTATTGTTTCAGAGTCTTTTCCTCAAAGGGATTTTTTTCTTTTTTTCCAATATTGTATAAACAGGCAAGTATTAAAACTCACCTTGTAGAAGAGTTGCCTGTGAATCCTGGCCCTATGTTATAAGGCACACTGAGACTTCCCTTCCAGCTGCTGTCTGGAGCTGCAGGTCCTCCCATTGCACTGTGAAGTGAAAACCAAGACAAATGCATTAGGCTGAAAACTTAAATTTTCTTAATAATTATTGCAGCAAAACCTAGGTAGTTTTACAAAATTCTTAATAGCATTATTGCAGGAACAGATTGCTTTGGATTCTCCACATTTTCTGAGGTATAAATTAGACTACCAAAGAATAGCAAATGCAAGTAACAGTATAGATTTTGTCATTTTAATATGAAAAATTTGTCTGCACATTTGTCAATACTGCTTTCTGGAGAGGAGGACTGATGCATACTCACCGCAGTAATACTTCTGCATCATGATATCCAATGGGATGAACCGGGATTTTGGGAATCCCTACACCTTCATTAACTTTATACCTGAAAGTGTACTCTGAGAAACCAGAACAAAATGTCAAGTTTATAGCATTCTTAGCATCTTTTGCCACACTGGAAACACTTTTGAGCTGAGCAGCCACTAGCATGCATTATTCTTTTTAATTCTTACATCATTTCTCACACACTGCTTCTGGAAAGCCAAACTGTAATGACAGAACCACAAACCCAGCAATGCCCAGCAGTGCAAAAGAGGTCCCTACACTTGATGCAAGGTTAGATTTGCTGTCCAACCATATCATAACATCTCCTCCAGGCTGGCTCTGGGGAAGCCAAGCTGGTGTGTGAGGTGAAGATGGCACCTGTGCAGCTGGTGGACACGCTGCAGAGAACATCCACAAATGCATTTACCTGGGTTGAAGACAGCCAGTGTCTCTCTCAGTCTGCTGGGCTTGGCACACACAACCTCTCCTGGTTTTAGGTTGTCTTATGCCCCAGCAGTGGCCACATAAGCCCATGAGCTTTCCAGAAGCATCCCTGTATAGCCATCCCACCAGCACTGAGCACTGGCAGGCATCTTTGCTCTGTTTGAGTCTAGGATGCCAACAAGGACAAGGAAGCACGTGGTGCCAACTTTTAAAAGACTCCAGGCTGCTCTTATTTTTGCTACAGGATTTTTATTCCCTTTAAAAAGGATTTAAAACTGTTTTTTCTGCCTGGGACTTATGGTCAGCAAGGAAACATACCTCCAAGTAAAGCTATAAGTCCTCTTTGATGGCAAAGTATAACCTAGCTTAAACTGGTCCTCTTGAGAAATACAGATGTTTTAAAATTACTGTAAGTTCTCAGTCATTTTCTGCTGCTTCACAGTCTGTAAACCTACACATCCTGCTTTTTTAAGTGTCATAACAGTGGGACAAAGAGATACAAAGAGATTCCTAGAAACTCTATTCCCCACCTAACTAAAACCAGTTAGAATGACACAGAATGACTTTGAGTCTGTTATAGAAAATTAACTACTGTGAATAAGAATTTCAACCAGCTTTTTTCTGTGCATCTGTATTGAAAATAAATGAATTTCTAGTACCACACCTTCAGCAGCAGTTTATAAAGTAATGGCCCAGGCTACAGAACTTGTACTCACCTTTTGCAGGATAACCTGGTGTTAGGGGGTCCCCAGCTCCATTCAAATTTAAAACGTTCCCACGCTGGACTCCTCCACCTGGAAGGTTCCAGCCACCTGGATAAGCATCTACTCCTGGGGCACAGTAGTCGGCAGGGTCTGAGTAAAGTATAATCCCCTGGGCTCCTGCTAATATGGCATTTTTAACCTGTGAAATTATTTGCTTTTAAGATGGGGCTTTTTTTTTTTTAATGCAGCAAAAAATCTGAATGTTGAGATTTGTTTCCATGCGGACATAGTTTTAGAAGACAAGTATGTGAAAGAGTAAAAATTACCCCAGATTCAGCAAAAGAACCAAGCATAGTGAAATGCAATATGTTCATTATTTGTGTCAAATCTTTATAGTCATAGCTCAAGACTATGAAATAAAGCACAGAACATAAACATGAGGCACAAAACCTGACCACCATCCCCACTGCTCCACTATCACCAGTTTTGCCAGATTTGTTGTCTAAAGTCAGAAGAGATAGTTTCTCAGTTTCTGTGCATCAGACTCCATGTCAAAATGCTACTATTTCAAAGTACTGCAGTTCTTGGATGGCAAGTATCAAAAGACTTGGCTCTACAAACTACTCAGTTCCCTAAACTATTCTCTTGCCTAGGAAGTTTGCAGTCATCTCTGTCTCAGGAGTTTAATACATTCATCTGGTTTTATTGTTTTGGAAGCTATTCTTAGACTGCAGTCACGATGGATACATTGCAGGCTTCCTTCTGCTCGTATATTCCAACGAATAGCCCTTAATAATTCCCTCAGACTCTACCAAGAACAGTGTCTGACCGAGAGAGGAAAAATTAAAACACAACCCTTACTTTGTTTCCTCTGAAGATCTTCCCATATCTGGCAATGACAATCTTTCCTGTACAGTTAATTCCCATTTCACGCTCCAGCTTAAAAAAATCTTCAGTACGGCCATAATTCACATACACCAGATCTGCCTGGGCAGAAAAGAAAAGCAGTGTTGTGGCAACTGGTCAGTCAACAAACAAAATATTCATTTATCAGAAACACAGTTTCATTCACTATGTATGATAGAGAATTTCTAACTTTTTTAATTTTTATTTCTACAAATGAGATCCAGTGCCCATGAAAACAATAGCTAAAGATATCCACAATATTGTATAGGAAGCTTTGGCTCAAACTTCTGATGTTTGGACATTATCCCGCACTTAACAACAGTCCTAACAACAGGCTGGAAAATAAGCTAGAGTACTTTGGTAAACTGACACACTTTTCTAGCTGTGACAAAGCAGTGGTATGTCTTGCATACACAAACACTCTCCACCATATAATTTCACTCATTTATGTAATGTAATGTTGTCCCTGACCTGTTCCATAATGAATTAGCAGATTAAGTGAGGAACCTTTGTGGCCTTTGAAGGCATTATTTAATCTAAAATATCTTCCAACTTGATATAAATATTGCTGCTTCTACCTGTGCCTTAAGCAAGTCTGCTACACATGACTGAATAATATGGAGCTATCTGAGAAGCATCCAGAATTTTCCATTAAGATAAAAACTTTTCTCTTATGATTCAGAGTTGTAGCAATTTGAGGGAGCTCTTTTTTCAGACACAAAAAGACTTCTAACCTTTGCATAATATGTGGCCTATTTGTGCCTAAATGTTCTTTAATTAGGACAAATGGTAATTAAAACTACTGCAACAAATATTTTGAGAAGTTGGAGCAATCTGTCCCAGAAAGTGTTTCAAAAAGTAGGTAATAGTACCATTACATAATGGCTTTTCTTACCTCTGGCACTCCTTGTGCTGAAAACGCATTATATGGTGGTAGTATATCAGTAACATTCTCATACCCCTGTGGAGGTGGTTCAAACAATGATGTATTGAAAACCTATTAAAAATAACAGTAGTCTTTGGTCAAATATTCTAGGCTCAAATTCACACACTAAGCAAATGCTAATTATAGTTGTAACTAAAGTCAGAAGAGACAGTTATTCAGTTTCTGTGCATCAGACTCCTTGTCAAATAATTACTATTTCAAAAAACTGCAATCCTATGGATGAAAAGTATCAAAAGCCTTGGCTTTTGCCAAGTTAGTTAACTTTGTCAGCAGTTTAAACTATAGTTTCCATACAGTTCTAACCAGTACACATAAGTTCAAACAAAAATACAGGTAGGTATCCAGAGCTAAAATTTTGTAATAGAATGCAGACATGATTACAAAGAGACAGATCTTCAGAGTCAGAAGATGCTCATCAGTCACTGCCTGGACCTGAGGAAAGAAGTAGCTGAAAATTGCCAAGAGGTGCTGACAGTAAAAGATATCTGGTTCATCCATGCCATCCCAGGTGTTTTTTGTGATTTCTCCCACCTGCATTATTACTCTCTTTATCTCTTATCTAGTAATACTCTGGTTAAACTTGCTGCCTTTTATCACTATGTACTGCAACACTCATGTTAATTAAAGGTGCACATCCACCTTTAGTCACCTTGGGAGGTTGTAGCTGAGACACTGTTACAGGGTTTCTGGAAGAACTTCTTCACTCTTTCACCTCTAAGCTCATGTCATCCCTGAGCACATATTCCTTATCTTCCACCCTGGTTCTTCATCCTTACCTATGTGCTGTGATGCTTCCCTAGCATTATCCTCTCCTTGCTCAGGTTCCTTGTCAGAGTTTACATCTACTTTATTTCCCCAGGTATTCAAAAGGGAGAAGCTGTCTACAGACTGACTAGTTAATTTGTACTTCCAACTAACTCAGGAGACACCACAGGAAGCCAGTGGGATCAGGTTCAGAGCAAGGGAAACAAGGCAATATTACATAAAATTGATAGTATCTCTGCAATTCCTTACCTCAGCATATTCTGGAAGCAAATACTGTACAGATATCCAAGCAGAGTTTGGATAGGTACTTGGAAGAGAGATGTAATGAGGGTCACTGACTGGATAAATAGTTGGAAAACGTCTAATGAGGATTTTTCAAGAGACTAATTGCAGCACATTCAGAGAAGCCCTGAGCTGAAAACAGCTAGACACTGGAAGAACTGCATGCCTGAAATACATTTCTTCATTTTTAAACGTCCCTGTGCATCCACTTAAGGTTTATGGAAACAGGACATTATCCTAGATGTATCCTTCAGATGAACCCTTTTAACACCTTATGTTATCCTGGTGTTAACTGCAGCCTCTCCACACATCCTTGCTCTTCTGTATGAGGCACTGAGATCTCAGCCACTTTGCTGTGCTTTCTGGGTGGCCTGGAAAACCATTGCTAAATATGAATTCCCTTTGCACTGGATTTTTTTCTTAATAATATAAAGCACAACATGCTAAGCTGATTAGGTGAGAATACAGAGGAAGACACTTTTTTAAACAGGAGGTCACTGGGGTTTTCTTTGGTTTTACATAAACATAGTTTTGTCATTGAAAAGATCACCTCATTCCCTTGATCATCAATTACTGAAATGTAGTTTGGCTGCTTTTCATTTGGGTATGAAAGAAGCACATCATAATTAACAAGTTCTGCTGAATCCAATCCAAATTCCTTCCACTGGCCTTGAATTTTTTTGGCAAGAAGAAGATTCTGTTCAGTTCCTGCGAGGTGAGGCAACTTGGTAAATGAACTAGAAAAAAACAGAAAACCACTGGTAAACAGCAAATGCAGAGATACAATAGTGAAATAGGATCAGTGTTATAAAGCTAATCTTCAAGACACATTAGATGCACAGCAAGGTCTTAAAGTTTGAGCTGTATTACATGATTGTTTATCAGAGTCTGCATCTGGACTTGTATAAAATATATGAAGAGCAGAGGATCTTTCCTGAGGCCTTAAGACAAGTCAACTTTTTTCTTTGCACAACAGGAAAAGCCATATCTACATACATACAATGAAAATTAATGTCAAAGATTCAGCAAAAGAATATTAGCAGTATGCAAGAAGCACAAATAAATATAGGACAGCTATTGAGAAAGGAGCCTTCCAGATAATTCTGGTATCTGATCATGGTTTTGTACTGCTACCACAACGTGTCCTAATGTCCTAATAAAATCATTACATTAAATTATCTGCACAGGTTTGCTCTTTTTTCTCTTAATCAAAAGCCTGAATAACAAAACCTTCTTAAAAACATTTACTTCTAAATTAGATACAACACATAATGGTGGTAAATAGTCACAAACAGAACCCAGTCCCTCCAGGCTACCCTACAGAAATCTGTATATAATTTTTTTGGCCCACTGAACAAGTAAGGAATGGTGAAAGCTCATCAGTCAACCAGATACTCTGCATCAGCTTCCAATTCCCAACAGGCTACTTGTCAATGGCTGCCCCACAGATGTCAGGTACCACCAATTACCATTAATTAGTGGTAGCTAATACCATGATTAATACCACTTCAGCCTGTCATTTCTGACTGTTTTCAACCCCTGTTCTGCAGTGTGTACTTCCTCAGCTTCCAAAGGAAAATGATGTTCAAAGCCTTGTTACAGTCAAGGTTGTTAGTGCCACTATGATGTCTCCATTCATGCACACAGTAATTTCCTTACAGAAGGCAATATGCTGACCATGCAAACAAATAGCAAATAAATGCTGACTCTTCCAAACTATACTTTTGTCCATCATGTGCTTGAAAACAGGTTCCAGAAGGATATTTTGTCACCCTTCCAAACCTGAAACTGACCAGCTCAGAGTCCCTCCAGACTGTCCTTACTAATGGAGGGACACAATATCAGCCTTTTCCAGCCACCTGGGGCCTCTTTCAACCATCAGATCTTCTCATCTATAGCAACACTGCAATCTTAACATAAAGCTCTTTCACATGAGTCCCACCTGGCCCCAGGATTTGAATGCATCCAGATTCTCTTAATAGACCACAGCCTCTGCTGGTGTCATTCCCTCTTTTAAACTGTAAGGGTTAACACCAAAGTCTGGAAGAAACCTTGGCCAAACCCTGTCACTTGTCTGCTTCTTCCACTTTAATTCTCACTAGTATTTTAAGTACCTTTTAATTCTTTAAGTATACTAAATACCACATATGCCAGGAAAAACACACGTGATTTTTTTTCAAATTTTGCCTTCCAAACAGTTGAACCCTTTCCAGAGCTATGATACAATGCTGAGACCAAAGCATCTGCATTTTCTGAGACTTATAGTTTTTTTTTCCTCACATGATAAAAGCAGATGTAGTAGTCTGAAAAAGGAAGAATATGGAGGAAAAATCTTAAGCTCACATTTTTTTATGCTTTTGACAAATCTTTTTGATAGTGTGCTAATACACTTTCTCTGCATTTCCTGATTTTTATTTGAATTTAGCCAAAAAATCTCCAACCAGCATGAAGCATTTGGCCCATCACCAAAGCAAGCAGACAAATGAGAAACCATTAATATACCACAGCCAAGAGACTTTGGCATAATTACAAAGCTCTTTCATGCTATGTTGCCTAGATTCTCATTTAAACATAATTTTCAGGAACTCTCCAATTTACTGAAAGCAACAAATACAAAATAAGATTAGGCCTGCAGACCTAATTGATGTTAGGTATGAAATCTTTTCGGTATTGAATAAAAGTATAGAAATCAAATTTGTCAGTAATCCTTTGATGTTCTTGATGCAGCTGCTGACTTACATGCTGAATACAAACATTTTACTCACCAGAGTAAATACTTATTTACTTTTCATGTGAATATATTTGTTCCTCTATGGAAAATATAAATATACACTATAACGTGTTTTTTTATATTTTCAGTGGAACAGTAGGGAAAAAAAAAAAAAAAAAAAAGAAGGGTATTTTTATATCCATAGCATTTTAGATGTTTTGAAAAAACTACATGGATGCATTACAATGCAAGAAAGTATATTTACTAACAGTTACATCATGCAAGCCTTAACCAACCATACATGGACAGAGCCCTTTATCTCTGAAACAGAAGACAGAGTATAATGGGATGTCAGAGCTCCCAATTAACAGCACATTATCCAGTATGGCCACACTAAAGGAATTATAAGTTTTAAGTCTACATGCAACTCAGTGCCATGCAAATTTGAATGATTATGTTTTAATACATTAATTCTCTACTTAGACTAGCTGCTCAAACTGAAAGTTTAAAGAGACTCTGAACAGACAATCAGCCAAATGGAATTCATGTCAATCATCATATCCCAAACACAGTCAAACTATCTCAGTCTGAATCAAAACAAAGTTATCTGAGGTTAGAACTTCAGATACTTGTGAAGACAAAAAAAAGGCACACTTCATTAAATCATGAAGATGGGAAATCATGAAGACTGGTAAGCACTGGCAGTTCTGCAGCTGAGGGAAGTACACTTCACAGTAGAACCACTTCAAAGAGGCAATTTCAAAAATGGGGAGGGGGAACAGAAGAGTTGTAAGCCTCTCCCTTCTTCCCTCAAACATTCTGTACAAACTAAATACTTCCAAAGCATCTTAAAAGCTCTGCTTTCAGAGGCCTGTCCTTGGAGCTTATGTTATCACTTTCTGGCTTTTTTGACTAATAATATTGTTCAAAAAACAGTGCTCAAGGCTTACCGAAGAAATTTCCTGATGTTCTCTGCTTTCATTTCAGCCACAAGTTTCTGTCTCACATTTTGATGGGCATCTGAAGAGTTGGGGTTTTTCTCAGTCAGTTTTGTAAACCATCCTGAAACATATTTGAAAAGTTTCCTACTTAGCAAGAATGTCCTCACATGTTTGAGCACAGGTACAATCTGTAGTACTAAACAGTTAAAACCACAAGGATGAAGAGGGCTTAGAGCACCCTCTGTCAGTGTCTGAGGGCTCAAGCAGTGCTCAAGCAGGAAAAGTAAAATATATTTAATTGACTGAAATGCCTAAAAGTGATATAATGAAAAGAGTAAACCCTAAATCCCTGGCAAATCCCCTTTTTAAGACAAATTCATCTCTCATCAAATTATAGTTTAAATTCTCAATTAACTGTGTGAGATTCAAACTCCTGACACTCACAATGAAATTTATTTAATTTACGTATATATTTTAAAATAGATATATAAGCATATATAAAGTGAATGTCTAGGACTCAACAGCCACCCTGCCAGCATTGTAATAGTTACAGACTTGGGGAAGGGATGTGTTAGTCTATTTAATAATTAAAAGAATAAAGTTAACTGTCACCTAAGCCAGTTTTAACATATTTATTCAGTAGCCATAAATAGCAGTAGGAGAGGGTATATCAACTGTGTGAGTTTGTCATAAGAAAACAACAGAAATATCCTTTGTTATTATAGTTAGACAATCCCAAACTGGGAAAGTTTTCATAAGAAAGACAAATACCTGTGCTGTCACATGCACAGCATATATGACCTGTTACACTTCAATACAGTTGTAGTAACACTCTCAACTGAACACTGATGCTTGATCAGACCAAAAGTTTGCCTTGCCCAGTTTCCTGTTTTGGAGCAGGGCCAAAAAATTATGTTCAGGGAAATGTACAAGCATAGCACAAGCACCAGAAATTAGCAGCTGAGGCATCTCTCAGATTGATATTTTATATATTTAATAGCCCTCATGGATTTTTCTTTCATGCTTTAGCCTCAGGTTTGTGCTACAACAGAAGTTTAAAAAGGACATGCAAATTTAATTTAAAATCATATGCTGCGACTTCAGAAAAGGATCTCTAGTAAAGTCCACTGTGCATGATGAAAACTTTAGTAACTTGGCTGTCAGTCAAACTCCTCCTCTACATTCCACTCTTATTTTCTAAAATAGCAACTGAAAAGGAGCATTTAAAAATATCTTCAGTAAAAAACAGGAAATAAAAATTTTAAAAAATCTGGGAGATCTTGCAATCGCTGAAGTCTCAAACTCTTGTACGAATCCTTTCTCTCTGAATGCCTGGCTGCCTGTTTTGGGAGGCTGTCAGCTCACCAGGGCTTGTCCTGAGCTAAAGCACAGAGCCGTTCTGTTCCTCACTCCCTGAAGACTGAAATTGCCAGACAGAAAAGCTTAGGAAAGCTCTGTACGAGTACTTTGCCATGCCCCTGAAGCAGTATAATCTCCCTGCAGGTGAGTTAATGACAACAGGGGCTGCACACAGGTGTGTGCAGGGGAAGGAAGCGGGGGCTGAGCCCTGGGTCTCTGTACTCACCTGTAAGGAAGCCCAGCAAGAAGCAGCCGAGCAGCCCGGGGCACACGAGCCACACACGGAGGGTGGCCTTGCTCCTGCTCCCGGCCATGCGGTCAGCACTGCCCGGCAGCTTGGCAGGCTCTGCGGGCTGGCAAGCAGCTCCCTTCCTCCCCCTCCTCTTTCTCCTCCTCCTCCTCTTCCTCCCACCCGCTGCTTTCTTTGTTTCTCAGTTCTCACACTGCCTAACCAGCTTTAATCCCTGGGTGATGGCGATGATACAATTTCCCAAGCGCAGTAAAACTCTTCCATTTCTTAGTCTCACCCCACCGGACAGCCCCTGTGTAGCTGGGTGTGTATCTCTGTAGCAATGTAAGTGTAGTATTTAAGATGCTAATTTCTACTAATTGTTAGGACGTTCTGGTTTTGAAAGTTCCTGTTTTAGGCTTGTTCATCTGTTCCAGTGGAAGTAGCCAAGAGATGAAATTAAGGGAAAACTTGTTTCCTCTTTACCAATGAAACACTGAATTGCTTCCCTTTTTAATCCATGGTAATGTTAATCCTTAGCAAGGAATGTATACTTAGAGAAGCTGAGAACATAATTTAGATTGGCCAGCAAGAACACTTCCAGACATTATCCAATTTGCAACCAGGAAAAGTTGCAAATGTATTTCTGTTATTCTCTAGGTACTTGCATTTCAGATTACAAGGTTCTTAAGATGAAGTTTTCCTAGCCTAATTTAGTCAAATCCATCAGTATCTCATGGGGAAGGACACAACTGCAGCCCAGGGAATAGTCAAAAAATACATCCATATTTTACATAAACTTACTCTGACCCTGCTGCTGAGCTCTGTCATGGCTACACGGATGCCAAGACTGATCTTTCTGGAACTGAGGACCAGCCCATTTGAGACCAGTTACATGGCTGAAGGCAGGGAAGCTCTTCTGGGAGCTGGGGCACGCTTCAAATTCCTACCACTCACCCCAAAGTCCAAAGCAGACAGAGTTTGTGAAAGAAATGTCAGTACTCTGAGTATCAAAACTTTCTTAAATACATTATGATGAGTTGAAAATATTCAGAAAAAGCAGAAAAGACTGGTTAATGTCCTAATTACTTAAACTAAGGCTTTTCAGAGAAAAATTACACCACCTGGGTATTCCACACCAGTCACAGCCACTGTCTTAAGCACATGGCTGGATATCTTTGTTCAAATGATAAGCAGGTCCAGTCTTGTGATTTTTTTTTCCCTGTCATTTCCCAACTGCTCATAAACCGTCACAAATTCTGAACAGCAATGACATTTCACACCAGCATCTGAATTGACATACACAAACCAGATGGAATTCCACCTACAGAACTTATAAAAAATGAGCATATTGATGTATTATTAGCATTTATATAGCACCACAGGTGTAGGACTATAATAGACAGTAAAGTGACAAGGGCTTTTGGAGATTACTATCAAAATTAGACCTCATATGATAATAACATCAGTGGAGAAAGAATGTAAGAAAAGCAACAATGAGAATGCATGAAATGCATTTATATATATGCAAACTTCTTTTTAAAGTGACAAGGGCATTAGTAATGGTGAGGTTGAACAACAAGCAGCAGCCAAAAGGCTTCTACCACTTAAAATACAGTCCTATTACTACTAGTTATTAGTTGTGACGTGTTCTTACATACCCATGGATTAGCCACAGGTGGAGTATATTACGTTACAATTAAATGCAAGGATAAATCCGTCAGATTTACAGTGTAAATCTGTCTTCAATCACATTCCAAGTAGCTACCATTCACCTAGGTGAAACAGAAGCAAGATGGGGTTTGGTTGTATGCATACATATACACACACACAGACGTTACTCAACCACAAAGCCAAAGGAGTAGTATAAAGTCTTACAAATGCACCTCAGAATAACTGGAGTCAGAGGAAAATGATCCTGACCATGTGAGATCCAAAATAAAGCATGTCAGGAATGCAAAGTCGCATATGTGAGAAGGTGGAAGAAGCTGCTCCAAACCAAACCTCATCTCACTCTTAGCTGTTACTGATCATCTCATTTCGTACCCCAGGAGAGACCTCAGAGCTCTTGAGATGATCAGCAGCCCAAAAGACTCATCTTCCTCTGAGTCCTTTCCTGGCAATATCAAGGCAACATCCTTGTTATTTTACATGTGGCTTTTCCAGCTAGAACTAAGATATTGCCAGTGTGAGATACCTCTGCAATGCATTGCTGATAATGGCTGAGTATTTTACTCAATATTGAAAACATTCACTTCAGTCTAAGTTTAATCCAAGGTTTCAGGCTCAAAGGAGGTAAGACCAACCCAAAGTAGTCAGAGAAATTATGCAAAACAAACTATGAAAAGATACAGGACTCCTTTTCTTAGCACAGGTGAGAAAAAGGGTCCCAACCATAAACTCCTGAACACATAGTACTTCTTTAAATTAGTATCTTTTAGAATTATAGTGAAAATTATTAACTACTGCATATGCCTCATGCTGAGTTCAGGGGTAGTGAGAATTGTTCATTCAGACATTGAAAATGAGTGAGGTTCAGCTGAAGCTAGGAGCACTTGCAAGTAGCTACATATACTCTACTCACCTAAAACACATAAATCCTTGGTAAACTAAAAAAGATCAAAAATGGCAAGGATACACATGCCAAATGCAAAACTAGCATGCATTTGTACGTTGAATGCATAATTCTGCTATTTAGCCAATTAGTAAAGCCAGTAGTGGTACATGAAACACAGAATAAATGCCAGGGCTTGTAAACTGTAGGTTGTAGCTGCTCAGTAACTGGGCCCTAAAGCTTAATATCTGCAGCAAGAAAGACACACTACTGTTGTGCTGCTTGACCTACTGTCTGACTAAAGGCTGAACTTGTGGCTTGAGGGATCAAGGGACCCTGATCTGTGGGAAAGACAGCTCTGGCAGGAAAAATAGCAACAGGGGAATGCTCAACCACAATTTCAAACCAGTAATTTCCTTCTGACTCTGCCAGTTGAACAGTCCCCTGAACTCTCTCATGGCCTCTGCAGTCTTTCTATCAGATTAAAACAGTAGTAACATGTTAATTCTTTGAGTCAGAGTCTTTCTTATCTTGAGCTTCAGGAGACCATTATCAGATTCCAACTAAAAGTTTTCGTTGCTGGCAGCTGACAAGCGCAGCTTGCAAACTTCGACCCTTTCTTCCACAAGAGGAATGTATCCAGTGAGGCTGAGAGAGTGTGCAGTGAACACAGGGACTGTGCACTTCACCTGGAGGCCATTCCTCCCGGTCCTGTTGCACATGTCCTTATGAAAAGTCCCCCTCCAGCCTTCTTTAGCCCCTTTAGGAACTGGAAGATACTCTTAGGTCTCCATGGAACTTTCTTTTCTCCAGGCTGAAAAGCCCCAGCTCTCTTAGCTTCTCTTCACAGCAGAGGTGCTCCAGGCCTGTGATTTAATAGTTTTTCTCTAGATTCCTTACAGAGGCCTTTCTTACAGTGGGGTCCTGGAGCTGGACACAGCACTGCAGGTGGGATCTCACGAGAGCAGACCAGAGGGGCAGAGTCACATTTCCTCAGCCTGATGGCCACACTTCTCTTGGTGAAGCCCAGGATGCAGCTGGCTTTCTGAACCACAGGTGCACTTTGCCAGGTCATGATGAGCTCCTCATCCACCAGCACCTCCAAGTCTTTCTCTGTAGCACTAATCTCAATCCATTCTCTGCCCAGCCTGGATTTGTGCTTGGAATTTCCCCAACCCAGGTGCAGCACCTGGCACTTGGCCCCAGTGAACTTCATGAGGTTCACATAAGCCTATGTCTCCAGCTTGTAGTCAATAGGAGAGAGAAAATTTCTGTTCCTATATCCTGTTCCCTGCAGTGATTAGGGAACAGGCAATAGATTTTTTTAAAATGGATGTTGCTGTAGTTTAACAGCATAACTACTTCTGCATTTTGTATGGTCCTGGGCCAGGACATTGTATATTATCTGCTAACTATTGCCAAAAAGGGCCCTAATTAAACTTAAATTAAACAACGTTATGTTTAGGCCAAAGATAAAAAAATTATGTCTTTTGGACTGAAAGAAAAATACATAAGCAGCATACAGGTCACATAGGGAAAAATCTCCAGAATTTTGGAGTTTGGCACTTCAGTTCATCCTCCTCAGCAATAGAAAAATACTGTTTTTTGCATCCACCTGATCAACAGTAGATGTTTACTGCTGCCTCTCTCTGCATGGTGGATTTGGCTTATCATTGTCCTAACTGCTGCAGACAAAATCGTCTAAGATAACTAAACTAACCTGGCTAATTTTTTCAGAGGTGGATTATAAACAGCTGTAATAAATTCTCCCTGGGTGGAAGGAGCAGTGGAGCAGTCAGCAGTGACAAAACAGAGTCAGCAATATCTCCCATCAGCACTGGATTTGGGGGAACACATCTCCATCATTTTATTCCAATCAGTTTCATGAAAAATGTGAAAATAAGTGAGCAATAACTATAGGTATATGAGCATTTCCCATTACCTGGTAAATTAGATTATGTTATCAGAAAGACCAACAGTTAAGCAAATAATGACTTGATTATAGTAACTTGTCTAAAAGGTTTTAATGTGAAGTACAGAAATATTTATGATTACATGAAGCCCCATGGAAAATAAAATAATATGCCATGGTACTGAAAACCATCAGATCACAGGACAGTAGACATGGCAGAGGCCTCAGCTAAAATGGCACATCAAATCACACAAAATATTAGCTGTACAAAAGGTTAGTAATAATCCAGTGGCTAAATTTCAGATAAAGGGATCTGATTTTCTGAGTCGTCTCTGTCTGATCTTGGTTGTCTCATGGTCCTTCATAAGGGTAAGCAGCATGTGATACTCAGACATACAGACTCTACAAAAATGGTAGCAATTTGGTATCCTTTCAAACTAAGGACATGATGAATTTTCTTTGCTTCTGTCTTCATATTAAAAACACCTCTCCAGGGACAAGGCATAGCAAGGGTAGATTTTGGTTACAAGAATAACAATAGGGTCTTCATCTCAAAAGACATTTTGTGAGATGACTATGTGTCTGACAAGATGTATTGCCTTGTTTTTATTCCAGTGACTAAAAGCTTCTTGCTTAAATTTATTTGCAAACAGCTGCAAGGTTCAGCATGTAAGGGAAAAAAATGTCATGGATGAGTATTCTGGGCTGGCTGCCCAAAACTTGTTACGATTATTATACATCCTGTCACAGTATGTGACAGTTTTCCCATCTCCATATCCATCTCAATCTTTGTGGAAAAGGAGGGTTGAGAGGTCTATCCTGAGGTATAATTATGCAAACCCAGGGTAAATAACAAAAAGGCAACAACAAAATTAGTAACTGATAGAAACATGAAATGAATTCTGTTTTCCTGAAGAACTATGGAGATCGCTATAATAATCAAGTTAGAAAAATTCAAAATTCTGAAAATAAATCCAGTGGTTAGCAATTCTTAAAAAACAAACCTGATAGAAAACCTGAAATATTATCAGTCTCAATTCAGAAGACATCTTAATCCTGAGGTCTCAGAATGGAGCACATTACCTTATTAACATTACTAAATGCATTCCATTTGAGTATATTATTTGCAAAGACCAAGATTTTTTTGCTTTTGTGCTCTTTCTCATAATCCTCCTAGTGTTTTCAAATGCTCCATTTTTAAGGCTTCTGCAAACTGTCATATTTAGTCTTCATTGACGACTATATTGTCTATATTTATGCTACTTCTTTCAGTGTTTCTGCTGCTGCCTGCACGGTGAAAGCTGCAATGGAAATCTGCCTCTTCACTTCTTCCCAGGCTTCATGTTGATCAGCTTTGCTTTCAATATCAAACATGGCATCATAGATTCCTGGGAAGGACTCTCCTACATATTTGTTGTGGCTGCTTGGAGCAAAGACAACATGTCTGTAGGGAAGTTGAGGGAAAAAATAACAATATTATGCATTAGGAAAATAAAACATATTATTTTATGTTTTATAAATCAGCTGTAAACACGTGGCAATGAAGATGTAAATAAATAAGATTATTGTAGCAATAGTAGCCATGAAGCAAGAAAATAACATAAGCTATATTATGCCATATGAATTCCACATCCTCATAGCTATTTGAGGTAGAGTTAACTAAAGTATTTTCCTTTCTCCCAACTTCAATGAAATAAAAAGAATTTTAAAAAGCAAGCTTTTTTCTCACAGAAATACAGTCTCCAATAGATACAGGTAGGCTTTGACGTAGGAAAGACTTGTAACAAGAGACTCTTCTCAATAGATTTTTAACCATGAGCTACGAGAGATACAAGGATTGAAGACCTGAATTTCTCTTTCTGCAGATAGTTTTTAATGGAGAGCTTACTGTTCTCAACTATGCAGACTGGTAGAAGTCCCAAAAAACTAGACTTGATTCACAGCCTCTTAAATAAGATTTACTTCTTGAACTGGATGAGAGGGCCACTGAATTCTTTCCCTGCTTTCAGTACTGCCCTCCACACTACATTTGCTAGCATGGCTATGCTCTTAAAATTGATCAAATTGCAGGTACTTCAATTAGATACTATTTCACTTTCAAATAACAAGAACAACTTCCTGAAGTTTCTACAATTAAAATTATTTGAAATTACTCCAGGACTAAACTTTTACATCTGTTTAGAAGCCCAAATCAAACCAAGAGAAATTATCTGAATAGGCTTCCAACAAGAATCTTCCTCATTCTGTATAGTGTATCACACTGAAGTTTTCCCCAACATCTTCTCCTCTTTTCAACCTTACTCCTCCTGTGTCATGTACTTTTGCTGTGTTGAATAAAATCCTTATAACTCTATTTAGAGACTTGCAAATCTTAAAGGAATTTTCATAGCATACTCCACAAGGAAAGTGAAAAGAAAGCCTTTCTCACCTATAGAATGGCCTGCCAGGTAATCCAAGAGGGTCGATGAAAGCCCTTTCTAGAAACATGAGCTGATCATTTAGTGATCTGACAGCAAGCAGGCTAAAAAAAAAAAAAAAAAAATTAACTGCAGTGTGTTTGACCTACTCTTATCCCAGAATACACATTTGGATTTATCAAGGACAACAGATCTGTGATGTTGAACTTTAAGTGTAGTCCACAAAAGATAGCCCATGTTAGCTAACCTGCATAACAGAGTTATGCTGATCTGTGCTCTGACAGAATATGCTGGTTCATAACTAGAAAGACTCTTAAAGCCATTTTAAAGGCCAAGCAATAGCATCAAAAGACTGCGTTTCAGGTATTTTCTCTCATCTTATTCTTTTATTTCCTTTTCTCAAGAATGCTTAGGCAGACCATCCTCTTCTTCTGTACAACAGTTTTCTAAGGACTCTTTTCCAGAAAGCCAGCCAGCCACAAACTACTTCAATAAAATTGCATTTGTTTTTATGTAAAATTGCAACATGTCAGAAAAAGGAACCCTGCGATTTTAAAATCATCTTTTGAGCCATCTGAGTATTGTGTTTTTCTGATGGTAGATTTTAAATTCCCTAGAGCAGAGACCATCTGTGTCTGTATGCTTTTAATAGCCCTGTGCATACTATTGATGCTTAACAAATAAAAGAACTGTGACAAGGTTATACAGAATATATATAACTTGGTGGTTTACATCCAAAGTAACTTTTTGGCCTTCAAATGCATTCACCAATATAAAATGTTAAAATTTATATCACAATTAACCTAGAGTAACTCTACTACCATTAAGGAAATTTTTTCAAGTTTACAGTGGTGTAAACAGAAACTGAAACTGGTTGCTTGAATTAAAGCATAGATTTAGGCCATCCATCAATAAAGCCATTTTGAAAATGTCACATACATGTCATATGTCATAAATGTCATCTTTTGCATAAGAAATTACTGTTAACTCCTTTATCTGAAAGTTACTGCCATTAAAAAGATGGCTTTCATTCTCAGTTAGTGTTCCATAAGGGTAAACATATGGCTAAATTAGATTCTTCCCAAGAAATGGAACATACATATATGTATATACAAAAGGAAATTTGGCTTGTCACTCTGGGCATGGCCCACAAAGAATAAATTAAGAATTAAGTCAAGTGCAAACTAAGCCCTTTGGCATAGGTGGTGCATAGAATTTCTTGAAAGCCCATCAAGAAGCTTGCTACAACTACAGCTTCTTTATTTCTTTTTTTCCATAAAGTGGCAGCAAGTGAAGACTAAGCCCTCTTGAGCTTGGTATATTTGACTGGAAGAAAAAAGAGGTGAACTTACTTATTGATATCTATTTGTTGCAGTCTCTCATGAAAGCTAGCAGCAACTTCTGTAAAATTCTTCACAGCTGAAAACAGAGCATCTGGAGGAAGTAGGAGGAAAGTATTTAACTTCAGATTCTGAAGATATCATTTAACAAATCAAATTTTTAAATTAAAGCTTTATCTTCCACTGTGATAATGAACTGTTCAAAGTCTCACTGACGGAAAAGAAGATGACCCCATATTCCTACATTAAAAAATACATAATTCTGTGTGAAAACTTCTAATAGAAACAATAGCAGTAAGTTTTGTTGTGAATATTGTTTATTTGCTACTTGAAGAATGTACACAAATATCAAAAAATGGATCATGGAAGCAGAACCAGATTGTTCAGGTAGGTCTGAGATCTTATAAATCCCAGCAACCCGTGTTTTACTCTTATGTTCCTTCACACAGAGTTTTGAGAAAGACTGAGAACATGTGTGTGTATGTACACGTGTACGTGTGCCTGATATTGGCCATTAGCAGACAAGTCCTAAACTAAATATTCTATTATGTTACTAATTTAAAAAAAGTTTCTCAGATACAGAATTATCCAACACAATAAGCTGCAAAACAGTGTGATTTTTTTTTTTAAGGAAACATTATAATGATCCATTGTTGTCAATACTGGCAAATCATACACAGGTCAAAGCACATGCAACTGTAAGCGTTAGCTTTATTTGGCAGTGGCACAGTCCCCACACAGGCATGCTAGTGACAAAATATTCCCATTTCAGATTAATGGAGAGTATTATTATTATTATTGCTTTATTTACTGTTCATACAGCACAAGGTAAATACCAGGTTGTGACTAAGACATCTATTAATGTAAGGCACTGTTAGTATTAACAGAGGAGGAATGTGATGAAAGACTGTACGTACCAAAGGATACGTTGTATGTTGCCAGCTCCTCTTCGTGATTCCTTGACAAATTATAGATGATGTGAGCATAGTTGCTCACAGCTGATGCATAATCTCTACAGTCAAAAGGAAGCACAACAGAGTTGGCCAATTCAAACACCAGCCCTCCCCGTACCTGAGCTACTGTCAAATGATTCTTGAAAGTGGGATCATAAAACTGTTCCACAATTTCATAGGTTTCATAGACACTGTGGTAAACTGGATAGCTGCTGTATTTTTCTACATCCTGAAACAAAGGAAACCAAGTCAAAACAAAACCATTAATCAGCTATGTCTATTTCAGTGTAGTGTGAAAATCTTTGCGGTGGGATTCAAGCCATGGTAAACTTTAAGTGTTCAGGTCACACTATAGACAGTTGAAAGAGAAGAATAGTCATTAGTGGCTCTCTGAGACATTAACCTATGCTGAGATGAATGGTCATTTGGACCAAATCTCTCCACTGACATGTACACAACTCAAAGAAGGTAGCTAAGCAGACACATAACTTTCAGCTGGCTAAATCCAGGTAAGATTGGATTTCTTCTGTTGCTTGACTCAATAATCATTTGTGTCCTTGGATATTCCTTCCTTTTCAGAGGAAAGGACCACATTGAATAGTCTGTTCCTTGAGTATTTCTCACTTAGTCTCCTCTTACAGTATGCTCCACAGCCCAACCCACATTTTCAATGAAAGAAAAACCATTTTGAATTCAAAGCTCCATATGCATTACAAATCATTCAAAAGTCACCAAAAGCTACTCAGAAGCCTTCATCAGCCATAGATAATTTTGAGCACATCCATTTACCCTGAGAAAAAGTCCTTTTGTCTAAGTGATAACAAGTTGATCATTCTTATTTATTATTGAGGTAGCACACAGAGTTGTAGTAATTAGACATCACTCTGGCACACTGGACTGTACTATCCTGAAAAGCTGGAAGTCTAAATGGCTCCTTTACAGGTGATGTTATTCAGGCAGTTACAAGGGAAACCAAACTACAAAGACACAGACTTACCCAATTTTTACTGTAACGTGCTCTGCCTGCAGCAATGCCAAGACGTTGAAAAAATGCTTCAAAGTCATTGCCAGAACCCAGTTTATTTATTCTTTAAACAAGAAAGAGGAAGATTCCTTGAGTGACAATACTTAAGTATAATTTTAGCTTGCTTCCAAGTATATCATGGCAGTTATTTATACAGCAGTCAGTTACTACACACTACATAGTCTTTTCCCAGTGTGCTCCTTTTTGTCAATGCACCATGAACTGCCTCTAACCCCTCCACTGCCTGCACCTCATCAACTGCAATCTTGGAAGAGCAAAGTCACCCTTCTCAGGGTCAGAGATATCCAGTTCTCAAGAGGAGAATGTACCTCACTGTCTTTTTTTCACTGACAAGAACCAATGACCTTCCTCCTTCTGAACTTCCACTGTCTCAGGCTCTCAACTCAGAAAAATCACAGCAGTACCAGCATGGCTTCATGGAATAAAATCAGTTTTTGAGATTCTGTAGAAACCCCCTGGTAAATTTGAAGGACAATGTTGCAAAATCCTGCCTGGTGTGCTCCTCAGCCTCCCAAACTCAGAGGCCTTCCAGAAGACTGGAAAAAAATTCAAAGGAAAGCTGTTGAGTTATCATCTTGCATTAATTGCCACTGCCTTGTGCATATGACCCTTATTGGTCTAAACTTCTATAAACTAAATGAACACATTTTATATATATAGCCTCTTGTTCATCTACAAAGGCAGGTTCATAAACCTGTTGTACAATAGTGTATCAGCTGCAATTATTACAACTCTGGAATTTATATCAGCTGAGAATCACACCATTTCTCTTCAGGACTCAGCTTTTCATATGAGTATTTCTTTAAAATACACATTCTATGAGTTATAATAATGTTTGGCATGTAATCTGTTTTCTTTCGTCACTGACCTGGGGACGTCTTTATATTCATTTGATGGATTTTTTTTGTACCAACTTTCATAAAGAGATTTTCCTTCAAACCCTTCATCAGGACTTGGTATCTACAAAAAAGATAAAGGGTACAATTTTAAATGTTAGCAAACAAAAAGTCAACAACCTGTCATCAAACCAAGCCTATGGCTAAGAGTTATGAGTAAGTCATCTTATGTCCATCAACCTTTCTACATTTCCATTTTAACACTTCAAATTCATAGCATTTTCCAGAATAACAGTTTATTTCCTAAAAATAGGTAAATTTAGATGGAAGAAAACACAAGGAAAGCAAAAACATTTCAAGTCAATATTTAAATTTAGATACTTCTTTATGAGATTTTCAGCCATTTAATTGAAATATTCAACAGAGAAATCCCTTACAAAACCAAAACACTTTGCTTTACTTTGGCAGAAAATTTCAATTTTGTCTTAGTTTAATTCAGTTCACAAAAAATATGTTTATGGATGCAGAAACAACCTTAGAAAGGCAAAGTGCATAGCACCTGGAGTTTAAGTCATCATAGCTGCTAGAGGTATACAAATCACAATCATTCTAAAGTTCATGCCTACCACTGACTAATTTGCAGGTAACTGAGCAGTTTAAACACTGTGCATGTTTTTTTTAATCTTTCCTTTATATTGGTGGACTGCTGAGGTTTTATTATTTTAAATATATTAAAGACTATTAATATTTATTCTATTATTAATCTATCATCTATCTAAGAATTACTCCATAACAGAAATCAAATTAAAACTGATTTATTTGGGGTTTTGTGCATGAAGGAAATTGTCCATAGAACAGAACTATCAGCATGAAAAAATTTTACCACTATTATTATATACCAGATTAACTATGGATGGGATCTCATGGGACACGCTTCCTCATAAGCATTCTCTTCAGACATCAGCTACCAACAAGCTGTGGTTACATGCATTCATCAGCCTTTGCTTCCCAACTCAAGGAAGTGTTACACAGGCATTTTTACTGGTATTTAGGTCACTATTTTAATGATGACTCTTGGTGTCCAAACTGAGACTCTGCTGACCTGATTTCCTGACAGTTCTGAACACCTTCACTTAGCACAGGTTACCATAGGAACTGCAGGTGATCAACTCTTCTTGAGTTCAGGACAGAAATTTTTTTGTTTGGGTGCTCACTTTTAACAGCTATATTTTATTAGCTATCTTTTAATAGCCAGAAAATTATACTCATTTACTGCTTTTCCTTCACTTTTGCACCAATCTAATGCCAGCTTCCAAGAGATAGTAAATTATCAAATGACTGAATAAAGCAGATAATGGCAGATAAATTCACAGAATATACACAGTGGTTGAATGTACATTAAATCGGCACATAAAACATACACAAAAACTAATGGAATGTTCACTATCTAATACAGTTAAACAGAAAAAAAAAAAAAAAAAAAAAACCCAACCAAAAAAAAAAAAAAAAAAAAACAAAAAAAAGCCAGAAATAAAATGCCAGCCTTTAAGACTCACTCCAAAGCAAGGAACACCTTATACCTAAGATGGTGTGGATGGTGTGGCTTTTTCCTGAGAAAGGTCCTTACCTCTCAATTTTGTGAGCCACACAAATGTGTAAGAGCATCATGGTCAGAGACAAAGAATAACTAACAGAGTACACTGAAACTGAGCACATTGACCAAGCCTCGTGACACACAAGAACAACATGGTAGCCACCCTAATTCCTTCCCCTGCCTAAAGGGAGTCAGAGTCTCCTAGTACCATGGGCATTCTAATAGTTGATCTGGGAAGCTAGATATATGTTTGTTCCTGTCCTCTGGTTGATAGCATACTTTTATGCTTTTATTCTCAGAAGGAATGTTTTCACAGAAGGAGTGGAAAAATTCCCTAATCTTGAATAGTGAATAATTTAATGGTATAAGCTTGTAATCCCCTTATCTGTCCTGGGAAAAAGCTCCAGTTCCTTAGCTATTGACCTAAAAGGGGTACTGCAGTCAGAAAAGGAAGATCTGACACCATATTTTTTACAGACAGAAGAGCCCCATCAAGCAAGCACTGAACATACAGGCTAAAAATTTCAAGTAATATTACCTTTTTAGTCAGACTGTAAACCAGACTGTACATCAGTGGTGTGCAATCCACTCGCAGTGTGTAGTTTCCTGAAAACAGATGAAAAACTAATTATTTAGAAGAAGGAAGTTCCCTCAGCAGAAACTTCATGCTGTTATTTATTAATAAGAAAGGGACTAGGGAGCTATACTCTTTATGAGGAACAAGCTGAGAAAAGTCTTCCTATGATCTTCTCAGTTCCCTTTATTGGTTAGGATGAATTAGAGCCCAGCTTTTGAAACAAGTCTTAAGAGCTTTTCTTATGTCCCCATATTAATATGCACATTATAAGAGAAGAAGCTGACTCCAAAGAGTTGCCACAGAACTCAGGGTACAACACTTCTTGTCTCTCTCATGATCTCCCAAACAGCGTAGCTACTGTAAAGGACTTTTTCCCCAAAACAACACAAATATCTGAAGGATACTTTGTGATTCCAAGCCACAGTTTCTCCCCATATTCATTTCTGAATTAATGCAGCAAAAATTATCACATTGAAAGTTTCATGAATCTCCAACATGAAATCCCTCCCAGTCATACCACCACTATTCCTGTAAAACACAAGTCATATCCATGTACCTTCAACAGAAGAATCTGCATTGATGTAAGCCACTGCCCGTGCTTGTAATACTTTGGCATTTTCCTACGACAAAGAAAAAAAAGGAGGAAAATGCTGATACACTTTTTACCCCCTCAGAACTATGTTTCTATTCACAAAAGAAACAGCTGTTTCAGGGAAGACTACCATATACTGCAAGGAACTAGATTTTTGGTAGCTCAAGAGAAAACTCAAGGGAGATAATGTGTGTGTACAATAGAGGTAGGGGAGGGAAGAAGTGCTTCTTTCTAGTGCAGATTTCTCACAGAACAGCCACCATCAAATTTCTTTATAAACACTCTTGGTTTACCTCAGCCCACTCTGTTGATCCTAACAAGCCAAATTCCTCTGCATCCCAGCTCGCAAATATCACTGTTCTCCTTGGTCTCCATCCTGAAATGAAAGACCATGAAAATTGTATTACAAAAATAAAGGCTGCCTGTTACACGACTAATGAGAAAACATATGGCATTTTTGGAGGGTTCATCTTTTACCATGATCTGTGGGAAAAGAGATATACATAAGAAACTTTAACACCAACTTCAGTAACCTTATCTAAGAATGATTTGCTATTGTAGCAATCTCACCCCTACTTCAATATTGGGCCAAATAATGTATTTCATCTCTCACCTTTAAATGCAGTAAAATTGTCTAGAATCTAAAACTCTGATCAAGGAAAAATAATGTGCTGTGCACAAATTCTTGAAAGAAGGCTTTTCTAATTCTCTTGTTCAGTTTAGTATACATTGTATATCAGTGTCTACTCTGACAGAAAAGTGGCATATTTTCATATCTATTACAGAACTTCTTTGACCTGTCTTTCAAATGCCTTATTTCAAAACCTAAGCAATTCCCTGTAACTTTGACAGATCACCTTCAAAAGAAAAGTCTTTCACTTGAAGTCCTCCATTCAATTTAAATACAGGCCAAATCGAACAGTCTCTACTGCCCTGATGCTGTATCTCAGTCCAAAGGTTTCTTTGAAGCTACTGGAACCTTTTCATCTTTTACTCCCTCTCTTTTTTTTTTTTAACTTTTAATATTTTTCCATTTGCACTCCAGAGAGCTCCCCCTGATATTCAGTTACTGGGAAGAAATGGAAATAAAACTAAATGCCAATAGGTTTTATGTGTAATAGGCAGGCAAAGAACACTTCTCTAGCACAGTATTTATGTCACAGCTTCTCTCCATGGGATGTCAGATAGGGAGACAGCATTTGCTCTGACAGAAACAGAAACTTGGTGCAGTTGACATTTGTTCTTATGCTATTGTAAGTAGGCATTTTTAACCATTACCTCCTACTATGTTTGCACAGCTCATTCTCAGATTACACTGACATCCTTCAATCATTCTTGAGGATGCCTCCAAGCCACAGTCAAGTGCTGAGAAGGCTCTCAGTGTGGCCCTGATGAAGCCTTTATGAGCCCACCACTGTGTCAGAATTATAACACCACTGACATATCCAGACAGACCAGCCTCAAATACAGAGTAGTCAGTTGTACCTGAATGTTGTGGTTTTTTCTGCATCCCATTTTGTTTTGCTTCCCTCCAGGTTTACTTTCTCTTAAGCAGTAGTACTTCACATACACCAAGGTGCACAGCAGTGTGTTTATTCAAGACATCAGCGAGATACACATTTTTAATTTCAAGCCTATGCTTAAATCTCACAGAAATCAATGGTCACTGTTGAGAGCAGCTACTTTGATGTGCTTTATTCTTTCATTGCATTACCTTTCTTCTTCAGTTTTCCAAAGCTCCTCACAATCTCATGAACCACAGCTGCCCCACTCTGAGGATCAATGCCACCAAATACCCATGCATCACGGTGGCCTCCCAGGATGACATATCTGTCTAGAGAAATTAATTTTGGAGATTTACTTAGGAATAATTTTTTTTCGTGACACAGATGTTAACTTGAAGTAATTTCTAATTTTCCATGTATGTATCAAGCAACAGAGATTAATATTTTATAACATACAGAATAGAAAGGAAAAAAATGTTTTAAATTTCTAAAGATGTTTTTCTGTATTTTCAGTCAGTGTTGAAGAATTCGTCAAGCCCAGTTACTGGATCCCACAAGACTTAAAACCTCATACTCCATGTTGCTAGTTCTATTATTAAATATACTACAGGTTTACTCTAAAGATAAAAGCATTTTTCCATACTTCACAATAGTGTGTTTCATGGTGAAGCTGATCCACTAATCATATCTGTACAGCACAAATTCACAGCATTGTGAATTCATGTCCTGAATGCAGTATTTCTCTGGAAATATATATAATAATCAATTACAAAAAGGGTTGCCCAAATCATGACAGATATATGATTATTGAGATAAAATTCAGGCTAGATCTCTGTACTATATAATATGGTTAACAGTTGTGTTTTAGGCAAAAGGTAAGTGCTGCAGTTAGAAGATAAATCATGTTATCATCATTCTAGGGATTTCTATATATCTGTTTTTTTCAGAGCATAAAATCACACTGGTTACAAGAGACTGTAAGATAGACAAAAAGTCAATAATGGTGGATATAGTGTCTTCCAATGGAATGCAAAATCCATTCTCATGTTTCTTTGGGGAGAATATCCACTTAATTTTTTTTTTTCAATTGCAAAGTTACTTGCCTGAAGACAAATATTTCCATCTTGGTTATGACTACCCCTTGAAAATCAGCATTTACAGTGAAAGCGCTGACATACCCTGAACCATATGAAAGACAGTGCAAACACAATTTCAAAAATCATGCAATACAGTATTTCAGAGGAAACTATATTCCTCATGTCCCTCTTGTAACCATGAAATACAGATAGAGGTCACTGCTCACTCAGATTATGCTGAAGGCAAATGATTTTACCTGGTTCCACTGTGCCTCTGATGGTACCAATCACATTGTAAATCCTTCTTACTTCATTGTTGGTCTGAATGTGCATTTTCACCTTTCTAGTGTATTGGAAAGAAAATACAAAGAGATAATCCACCAGATTAGATAATCAAACATCTTGACACCTTTCAAAAGTGTACCATAAAAATGCCAAGGAGAGTATTTTGACAAAATTTAACTCCTATTAAACCAAAGTAAATCTGAAAATACCACAGTGTAGTTTTGGCATGGACTCATACTTGCACAAATGAAAACAGCATTTAGCCCTTGACAGCTATGTAATATTTCTGATGTCAATAAGATTTATACAGATAACAGCATCAGAACTCTAAAGATCTTTTGCTAGCAGCTAGTTTTTAAATTTGAAATAGTTAAAGAAAAATGGAAAGCATCTAATATTAAAAAGATAAATAGTTCTAATTTTCTGCAGTTTGGTGCAAATCAGAACTGACTCCATGCCACATGTCACAGTTTTATCCCAACCAGCAACCAAGGCCCATACTGCCACTCACTCACTCCCCCACTAACAGTGAGAGAATCTGGAGGGTAAAAGGTAGAAAGCTCATGGGTTGAGATAAAGACAATTTTATACATAAAGCAAAAGCCATGCAAACAAGCAGAGCAAAACTGTTCCACCATCTTCAAAAGAGCAGAGCACCATCACATGTGATGATGACTTGGGAAAGCAAACACCATCACTCCAGATGTCTCCCCTTTCCTCCTTCTTTCCCCCACTTTATGTACTGATCATGATGCCATATGGTCTGGAACATCCCTTTGGTCAGTCAGAATCACCTGTCCTGGCTGGGCCTCCTTCCATCCTCCTGTGCACTCCCCACTCTCTCACCAGTGTGGCAACAAAAAGAGCAGAAATGGCCTTGGCTCTGTGTAAGCCCTGCTCAGTAATAACAAAAACACTTCTATATTATCAACCCTGTGTTCATGACAAATGAAAAACAGCCTTATACCTGCCACTGTGAGGAAAATTAATTCTACCCTACCCAAAACAAGAACATTCCTGCACAGTCCATACTACTGCAGCACCTAAGGCAGCAGAAAATCAGACAACCTGAGCTGCATCAAGAGATTTTTTTATCTGTACCCCAGCTGAAGGTATAACAACTCAGCCCCAAGGGTTCATATAAAGTTCAGTTTGAAAAACTACATGAAGTTAAACAGTTCATATGAAGTCAATACATTGTACTCAGACGACACTCAACATTGAAGCACATAGACTTTAGTCCTAAACTGTAATTATTACTTCAGTCAAAAAGAATCTGAAGCAATAAAATTGACATCGTAGTTTAAGTTCTTTTTCTGGAAAAAGCTGAGCGGAAAAACTGCTTACACGAAGCAGTTTAATACTGCTTTATGTAAGTCAATAGGTAAGACCAGAAGCTGGACTCACATTAATTTAAAAAAGAAAACATAAAAACAAAAGTTCTCAAAAAAAAAAAAAAAATCACTCCCAACAAATAGTTGACCAAAGGCTAGATGCTTTTCAAATGAAACTAGCTCAAGACTAGCTGGAAACTAAAGCAAGTAGGTCAAATCCATCCAATAAAGACATAATGTACTAATGCTTTTCACTGAGCATATTTCAGCCAAGGAAATAGCCAAAATCAAAGGAATGATGTAAATAAACCCAGCAACTAACCCAGCTTCTCTATTTTTGGTCAAAATCTATTATTCTACTCATTTTTTCCCCTCATCCCAAGAACACACTTCTTAGGAAACAAAACTGACCTTGTAGAATAATTTCCTGTAAAACCAGGACCAACGTTGTAAGATACATTCAAATTTCCTTTCCAGCTACTATGAGGTGGTGCCTCTCCTCCCATATTACTGTTATGGAAAAAAAAATCATTATTAGTTACAGACATCTTACAACAGCACCAAACAAATGAGGAACCAGGAACCGCACTTTGCAAGGTCCCACACACACACAAATCAGTCTTGGTCTTTGTTTTAGACAATTTATACTACAAGCTTTGACAGGAGAATAATCTAGAGTTTTAGCTACACTAATACTAGTAAATCAACATAGGGCAATAATCCTGGGTATAGAAACCAGCTTGGAATGACCTATAGCTACCCTGAAAGACAGTGTTGGCCAAAAGGTTTTGCATATAAACTGCCTCTTGTAAATGGTCCCTGGCACATTCTACTGCCTTGAACTGCATTTGCATTTGAATTAGCAGAGAGCGGCCTGGGCCCATTCCAACACTTTAACAGTACAGGCAATAGTTTTATGGTGGCTGTCCCTGCACACTGTTTAATCTCCTAGCATAGACAGCTGATGTGTGTCAAAGATGGCTAAAGTAGAGAAACATGAACAGTCCAAGTCACCCTTTCTTGTTCCATTGCCAAAATTCCCATGTTTATTCAGTAAACACAAGTGGAAATGCAGTAATTTGGTCGATCAAAATCACCCAGACTTATTCCCTTGAAGGACTTTTATTTTTGACATGAACTTCCGAGGAACAAAGAAAGAATGCTGGATGTTCCGGTTCTTAGGGAGCAAAATACATTTATTTCAAATGAAAGAATGTCTTTTACTGTAAATACATACTTCAATCAAGCTTCATTCCTCAGAACACTTACACATTTCTTCAGGCCCTGAGTAAATTATAAAAATATGATAGCAGGAATAACAAGATGCTATGATTTCTCAAGACAAAAGTGAAAACAAGGACCCAGTATTTTTAAATGATTTAGGCTTAATTTATAATTATTAAAACCAAGTTCTAGTATTATTTAATACTTATTGAACAAAAAAGTCTGGCTACATCCTATTTATGCATAGTAATCTGCTCTATCACTACTATTTGGCAGTGGAAAAAAGAGGTGTTTTAACCTATACCTTTATCATTATGAGCAGTTATCCTGATGACAGTGATAGCTATAAAGTTTTAAAGAAAAGAAAATTTGGAAACATATTAGTCCATATTACAAACTACCTTTTCCAGATAACTCTGCACATACCTCGTATGTAACAATAGATACCACACTTACCTCCTAAATAAGTTCCAATGAGAAACAAACATATTACTTCAACAGCTACAGGAGAAGCAGAGTGCAAAAGTCTTTCTATTTTTTTTCAAATACTCACATAACTTCCAAAAAGCAATCTGCTAGAAATACCTCTTGTCTTCCATGAACTTACCGCAGTAATGATTCTGCATCACTATAGCCAATAGGATGAACTGGAATTTTTGGGAGACCTACACCACTGGCTTTGTCTAGTCGGTACATGTATTCTGAAAGCAAAAGACAGATATTTTCATATTTACTAATCTCAGAAGGAAGCTGTACAATTCACAGCACAGTCTTAACACTGGAGTCAGGTGTAATCATTTCACCTTCCCAGAAGCTGAGCTGACATCTTTCTAGTAATTTGATTCTTTGTGCTTTATCAACATGTTTTCAGAAAGACATTAATCAAGGCTCTCCCATAGTGTCAGCAGTCATGCGTTTAAAGATGGCTGGGAACTTTTTTTTTTTTTTTTTTTTTTAATTTCACATAGAAATATTTCTCTTTATAGGAAAGAAGTTCAGACTAGGCTACGCATAAAGAACAAGAGCAAAGAATGAGCTCATAGTGTGATGCTTGGAACATTCAGCTAGGAGCTAAAAATTTTTGCCAGCTGATAAAGAGATGCGGATAAAATCTTATACACTGGACTACTGAATATTTTGGATTGCTGGTTTTGTGTACAAAACAAAATCTAGGTTTTATTCTGACAAAGCTCAAATACAAATAATTTTTTTTTTTTTTTTTTTTTTTTACAAATCCTAATCTTCATGACATGGACAAAAGCATATACAGAATAGTTCCTTCCTTAATACAATACTCACAGGGACCCGTTGTGATTGAGGGAGACAGGGATTCATCTGCATGATCACTGACTCTAGCATGAGGAACCAGAAATTTTCTTCATGGTCTGCTCTGCCATGCTGCTGTTTTGAACATGTATCTCCTTCCAGCACAAGTTCTGCTGCCTAGAGGCAACACTGCCCATCACTTAGGGACTAATTTTCTTGAGGTGATTGCCTCTCAGATATGCTGGCCCAAGTGCTGGCATAAATAGTTCTTAATGAATTTCAATCAAAATTATCTGGTTTAGTTGCTAAATGAAACAGCTTAGGCACAACTCAAGCAGCTGAGGAACCCTAAGGCGAAGGTGATGAATACAGATCAGCACTCTAGGGCTCCCCTAATATCCTCTCACTTTCTCTCCTGCACCATTTACAGAAGTGGCCTACTGCTGTGAAACCCAAAGCTGCCTTTTCAGCAACAAAGACTAAGAAAGAAAGTGTGTTATTGTAAGGGAGAAAACATCCTCTGACCTTTCCTGATACCAGACCCTCAGAGAATGCCTTCTCTAGAGTCACTCACCTTTTGCAGGATAACCTGGAGTCAGAGGATCCCCTGCCCCATTCAGGTTTAATACATTCCCACGCTGGGCTCCTCCACCTGGAAGGTTCCAGCCATTTGGATAAGGATCTACTCCAGGTGCACAGTAGTCAGCAGGGTCAGAGTACAGAATAATTCCCTTGGCACCTGCCAATTCAGCATTCTTCACCTGCAAAGCACATCTCCTGTCCCTATCCAGTACTTTATAGCTTGACCCCCAAGGGGCAAAAGAAAGTATAAATTACAGTGATTTTTCCTCAGGGTCTTTTACACAGCTTGGGGAAAGTCAAGGGCCCAAAACTGTCCCATAATTTCCTGAAAAATATATATGCAGATATCAAGTTTCATATGAAAGCAAAAGGTTTGCTGTTGCTTTGACTTTTAGTTAGGTGATAGCATCAGTGACATGGAAAATATCCTCCACAGTATTGCTATGTAACCTGAGTTTACATTCTGTCATCCAGATCAATAAAATCAGGTGACTATTGAAATGTACACATCAGGAATAGAAAAAACTGTATCACATTAAGGCAACAGTATCTTTCAGGTAGTCTTATACTTACCTTATTTACCTAAAAGATCTCTGAATGTATCTCAGGGTCTGCTCTATACAGGAAAATTATAATTGGAGAGCTTGAAACTGCTTTTGGCTGTGAACAAGACTAACTCCAGACAGCCCACATTTTAGGCTCGTTATGGCAGAAGGACTGACCTGCATGCTGTTTTAAGAGTGTTTTTGTGTGACTTTATTATTGTATAATATATATCATTCTGACATCCCAATCTGGTTTGCTACTAGATATGACAGTGATGGATAGTGACAGAGTGACAACTAATCCTCAACAGTTTTAAATTTGGGGATTTTAACTCAGAAATATCATAGCTTTTTTCCTTTTTTTTTTTTTTTTTTTTAAGGAAACATAGCACTCGCCTTCATCCTCTATCCTATTTTTGCACCCCATTAGGAAGTTGAAAAACTTTCAGTACAGTTATCCAGATTTTATATAGGCTACCAAATTCTTCAGTATATAGGCAGTACTACTGTAAGAATGAGGGCATATAATTTCCAAACTACAGGAAAATTGCCTTTCTAGATATTAATAGCTCTAAGACATTTGTGTTTCATTCTAAGGAAAGACTCAAAGACAGTAACATCTTCTTCAATTTTGAAGTCTTTTCCATTCAGATAGTATCTTTAGGAGTGGTAAACCACTTAGTGAAAATATTATCTATCTGACCCAGAATATGAGCTATATATCACTTTTCACTGGTGAAAATGATATGTATGTAAACTAGTGAGTTATCTATTTAAAAGATTCACACAAGATTAATCAACAGCATATAATAAGAATTAGCATCCAATGAATTCAGTGCTTGATACCCTTAGGTAACTGAAAAATACAAATTATTGTCCTGCTCAAATAAGGGTCAAAATAGTTGTTGCACAAGAGCCAAACATCCTTAAAATAAACTGTCTTCTTATATCTCTGTTGAGAAAATAACTTTGAGTGTATGCCTGGAGTACATACAGGATTATGTCCTTTCCTGTTAGATCATGGAAATCTGTGAAAACTATAGTTTAAAAATAAATTCATATGATACAGACGTTGAATAACAAAATACAGAATTTAAAATTACTTCTATACAGTTACAGTCTCTGTCTGGTGTAGAGAAACCAATATAAATAAACACAATATAGATGTGGTAAAGAACAGCTGAACCAACAATCTAATTCAGAATTAGAGTGTATGGCACTCTATTAGTGATATTTTGGAACAATTTATAGAAAGCAAATTAATACTATAAATATGGAGCATTTTCCAACTTCTTTACTTTTATCCTAGAAATACTGAAGAATCATCTTTGAACACAGGTCTATTAAAACTCAGTTACTCTAAAATCTCCAGAACACCTTAAAGAAGTGTTTCAGTCTCTTGAAAAAGCTGAAGGGCAGAACAGTTGAAGAGGCAGTAAAACTGAGAAGGGCAGTAATATTTTTATGCACAGGGATTACCTTGTTTCCTCTGAAGATCTTCCCATATCTGGCAATAACAATCTTTCCTGTACAGTTAATTCCCATTTCACGTTCTAACGTAAAGAAGTCCTCGGTGCGACCATAATTCACATACACCAACTCACCCTGAGAGAAAGAGGCAGGATTTGAAACAATAGTATCAAAGAGCATGTTGAAAGGAGTATGGGATCTAGTAAGATAATAATGGTTTTTAACATAAAATTCTTGGCCTGCAGGAACTTAGAAGAGCCTTGGCCCCACTGAGTAGCTTTATACATGCTCCCTCCCATGCTTTTAGCAGTACAGATGCAGACAACAGCACACTGGAGAATGCTACTGCTAACAGCACTAGATAAGTACCTGGAGGTCTTGTCAAACTACTATGTAATAGGGTGAAAATAAGCATCAGATTTTGAAAAGACAATCTTGTCTTTAGGTATTGTTTTCATTGGAAAAAGAGTTTTTATATTTAATTAGAAAAAAACAATTTCCCAAAGAAGGAAGCTGAAGCTTTTTAAACTTGTTTTTATCATTTCCCACATCTCATGACTTATTTTAGCTCTAGACAAACCAAACAAAGCAGTGATGCTATTCTGTCTTTCTTCGGTGGTATGTTATGATAAAAGATCAAAAGCCATTAATTTTATCTGACACTATGTTCCAAAATTACCACTACAATTCTTGGACTCAAAGCTCTTTTATCGGAGGGTACAGTTTATCTGCCTGGGTCTCCAGCTTTCTTTGAGTGTCTGAGACAAATGAATACAGTATTCCTTTTGTTTTCTGGACTCGAACAGCTTATTAACAAACATCACAAAACTCAGGACTGATATATTGAGCTGTGTGAGTTGAAGCATTAGCATGTTTCCAGATGGAACTTTAAAGCGGAGCCTCGACCAGGGTTCTGTCAACCTAAATTATTCTACATATAGTCAGGAAATATATTGAGAACAACACCAAGAAATTCTAATCTAAGAAAATATTAGCTGAAACCCCTAATGATCATGTAACAGTAAACTCCTGTTACACAGGCCAGCTTTATCAAAGAAAACCCATCATCTGCTACCATCTGCATAACAATACATGAAGGATTAGTGTTAAAGTAAGATCACAACAACACCTTTATCGCCATCTAGAAATAACAGCACAAACTTTTCAAGCATACTCAACATTGTGTAGATATATCTGTCAGTGTGAGCCTTGGGCAAGCAGCAGTTTGAAAAGTGAGATTGTTCATTTGGCCGGGTAAATGTAACAGTCTGTTTGTTCACCAGGTTGGGAAACAATGGTGCATAGTTACAACATCTGATATTAGAGATTTATTACCACAGTTTTTAAGGAAAAGTTTAAAAAAATCCAGTTCTGGCTCAAACTGGAGTAAATAAATAAATAAATAAATACATATATATATGTATGACTGCTCAATTTGAACATTGCTTCATCACAATAATCCCAAGAACATCCCAGGAGCTAGGTCACCTTTCCTACTGGTGATAAGTTAGGTTCTGAACTAAAGCCTAAGGAATTTAAAATTATTCTGTATTGCTCTCTAATATTCTGTGCAATGCTACGATACACTATGGTATTCCATCTTTTCAATTTCTATTATTTCTATTTCTGTCTCTACTTCTTTTTCTATTTCTGCTCCTACCTCTAGTTCTTTTACTATGTAACATTCTACTATCTTACCTCAGGCATTCCTTGGGCTGAAAAGGCACTGTAGGGTGGCACCACACCTCTAACAGCCTCATATCCTGGAGGAGGAGGCTCAGCCAATGATGTGTTGAAAACCTAATGGGAAAGCAGAAAAGGAGTAAGATAAGGCAATATGAAAAAGAAATACTTTATATTCACAAGTACATTTCACAAGCATTTCCAATTTAAAGGACTCTGGTTTTAGAATTTTGCCTAAGAAGTGGCCAAAGTTTTAGCAAGCATGGGCATCCTTTTCAGTAGGCTTGCTAAATATGTGAACTTACAAGTCCCATCTCCACTCTTCACAGAGAGTCCCACATAAATGAACACAGGGTTCTCTGAAGTGGTCTGGGTACAGCAGATGAGAACAGGTTAATCACAGTGGTAAAAATGCTAGCATTCTGTTCATCCCTGAAGCTTCTACGTGCACTTCAGCCAGTATGTAATAAAGTCATTCCCCTTGTGGTAGCACATCTTGAGACCCAAATTCTTATCTTCCAGAAACTGAATTTAGCAGAATCATCAATACTGTATAATGAATCAATGCAAAGAATGGTGCTTACCAGGGCTTCTTTCCTCTTTCTAAATAACAGAGTAATTTTCAAACAATTTAATTACATGAAGTAATTCTCTTACATAATTGTTTTTTAATCCATATGTTAGGATGCTGTAATAATCAGGGTAAACATTAGTATTCCTAACACATATATTATGAAACAAAGATGCAAAATGTAAAAGCAAACTGAAATCCCCAATTTCCATAAGCTTTGTACCAGGCCCAACACCATTAAGTGAAAAGAGGACAGTTTCCTCTCACAGCCTTTCCAGGTGTATGAAAGTGATTTTGTTCCCTGGTTGGAAAAACTGGTGGTTTTTGTACCTCATTGCCATGCTCATCAATTACTGAGATGTAGTTTGGCTTAGTGTCATCAGGGTAAGAGAGCAAGACATCATAATGAACCAACTGAACTGAATCCAAACCAAATTTCTTCCACTCAGCTTGGACTTGCTTTGCCAGAAGCATATTCTCCTTTGTTCCTGCTAGGTGAGGAAGCTGTGTAAAATTGCTAGAGACAAGGAAGAAATAAGCAGGGTCAGGCATTGAAGGTCATAATCAGAACTCCTCTTAGCCTAGCTGAAATAAAACCTCATAGAGATGATCAGATATACTCAGGCTAAATAAGAACCAAGACTTCTCTGCATCTATGTATTTTTAAGTTGTACACACAAACTGAGATGAAGGGTTTCAGGCTGTCCTTATCTAGCACAGGTATTTAAATCTTCCTAATCTTCCCTGCAGAATGGTTTGGCAAGAATGGTGTGATGACACCAGCTATGGGGTCTTGTCCTTTCTTTACTCCTTGTCTTCTGAGCTACAGTAGGCCTATGCACTCCTATGCACAGTAAGACCTTATCATTGTGAAGTGATAAAAAAACTGACTACAATTATTTTTGTGTATTCAATTTAGATATGTGCATGATTACTCTGATCCTTACTTGTAATTAACTAGATATTCCCCTTGAATCCTACTATTTTAATTAATTTTGGCACAAATACTGGTTTATCTAAAAGTTCACTCCTAGTGTGTCTTGTTGGCAAGTAAAAGACATTGAGTTTTGAGTACCGTCTAAACAAGGAACAGAAAAACTCAACAGTTTGTGACTTAAAAGTCATGCCAGTGTGAATAACAAACAGTGAAAGAGCATAAATAATGAACAGCTCATTGTCTGGGGAAAAAAAAAAAAAAATTGTCAAGATCATTGTGAAAGCCCAGTTGTGAAGCCAGCTGAAAAACCCTCAGTTGAATGAGGCTCTCATCATGATGTCCTCATTCCATCATATGACCATGCCATTAAAATGCCAACGAAGCATGTGTGGCACCAGTTGGTGTTAATAAAGGAAATTGTATCTTGGATTATGAAGGGGTGTGAGATTAGGAAAAACTTAAATTCTGGAGTTCAAATAAGACCAAAGCCATCAAAGAAAGCCAGAACAGAACAGGACAGAATGGAACGGAATAAAATATAGAACAGAAAATGAATAAAACAGATTTGCTTGTAAGGGATCTACAACAATTACCTAGTCCCACTACCTGACCAATTCAGGGCTGACCAAGTTAAAGCATGATGTTAAGGCATTGTCCAAATGTCTCTTGAACCCTGATAAGTCTGGGCCATTGACCACCTCCCCAGAATGCCTGTTCCAAGTCTGAACATCCTCTTGGTAAAGAAATGCTTCCTCATGTCCAGTCTGAACTCTCTCTGGTGCAGGTTTGAACTACTCCTATGCATCCTATCACTGGATACCAGGGAGAAAAAATGAGCACCTCTCCTGCCAGCTTAGGAAGCTATAGGGAGCAATGAGGCTGCCCCTCAGCCTCCTTTTCTCCAAACTAGATAAAATCCTTAGCAGCCAAATGCTGCTGAAGAAAACCATGTTCCTCTGATCATGATAAAATTTGATATTGTTCTAAAAATCACTGTTATAGCGACAGAATCATCTTCTGGTTGACATATACTGAACCAAGAGCACACTGATGTGCTTTTGTGAGTGAGAACAGTTGCTTTCTGTAGGAGTTACAAGTGTTTAAGTATCACATTTTCATTAGAAGTTGATTTATGCAATAACATTTTCCTGTATCATACTTCCATTTAACTGAACATTGTGTTTTTCTTCATTTTCTTTCTAATCTGCCTGCCTGTGCTGGTAGTTCTGAGCAGTGACTAAACATCTGCTGTGTTTCACTGCAGGACTGACCACATGACAGTAAATGAGGTACAATGCTTTCTGCTTACATAAAACAGGGAGTTTAGAGGGCAGGAAGGTCCTTTCACAGAGCTGTTTAACAACAGTTGACTTTGCAGGAGCCAAAACACAGGTTAAGACTTTAAAAAATCCTAAATCTTTGGTTTTGAATGTGTATGTTATACTCCAGTACGTTACTGCTACGTAATAATGAGACAATACTTTCCAGCTAATTTATATGCAGTAGTTCATGGCAAATACAAAAAATTAAAGCAGTGGGATTGCCACAATCCTACAAATGGAAAATGGTCTTTTAGCAATTTAGTTTTTGCACAACTCCATGCTATGTCATCAGACTAGGAGTATGAGGCAAATCCAAATTTGTTGATTACTCCTACAGTAGCTGATGCTCTTTCTTTACACTGAAAGTAAATTCTTATAAATAAACTATGATTTGTGGCCTATTACTGACTGGAGTAAATGTAAGATTTTAACAAATACTACACTCTCTTAAGAGAAAAACTAGTAAGTTTATAACATCCCTAAAAAAAAACCAAATCAAGTACAAGTACTTGCAGTTAAAGCTTCTAAGTTATTAAATAGAAATATTTATTACATCAATTGAATTTTAATAGACTTTAAAATATCCATATTGTCATGTTCCATTGTTTTGAATTGTTTGAATCAAAAAAACTGGGGAGGCGATTCTGCCCCTCTACTCTGCTTCATGAGACCCCAGCTGAGAACCAGCACAAGAAGGACAAGGACTTGACAGAAAAAGTTCTAGAGGAGGCCATGAAAATGATCAGAGGGCTGGAGCATATCTCCTGAGAGGAAAAGCTGAGAGAGTTGGGGCCATTCAGCCTGGAGAAAGCCCCAGGACTTTATAGCACTTTCCAATATCTGAAAATGCTTACAAGGAGGCTGGAGAGGGACCTTTTACAAGAGCATGTAGTGATTCAAGAAGGGATAATGGTTTTAAAACGAGAGAGGTCAGGTTTAGATTGGATATTAGGAAGAAATTCTTTACTGTGAGAGTGGTGAGGCACCCAGAGAAACCATGGATGGCCCATGCCCAGAAGTGTTCAAGGCCAGGCTGGACAGAGCTCTGAGAAATCTGGTCTAGTGGAAGGTGTCCCTGCCCATGGCAGGTGGGTTAGAAGCAGAGAATCTTTAAGGTCCCTTCCAACCAATTCTATGAATCTGTGATTATTGGGCTGCTCCCACTTGATTTTTATTTTCTTGCCTGAAATGATTAATCTACACACTGCTTACTAAAGAAACTGCTTGATGTTTTCCGCTTTCATCTCAGCCATAAATGCTGTCCTCATGTCCTCGTGAGTACTCGGAGATGCCTTCTTATCTGTAGGTTTTGCAAACCAGCCTGCACAACACATGAAAATACAAAAGGAAAACATCAGAGCAATATTCCCCTGACACACACCACTTCTCTTTGGTCTCACCACAAGACTTTCACTGTTTTACATTTTAAAACTGTTTCTATTACAGCACATAAGAGCAGCTACCACCTAATGCAGGCTGCAAAGTGATGGCAGTGTTAGTCCCACAAATGGTAAGAGAACTTATTTGTCTAGGCAGACTTCGAGGAATGTAAAATACTATCATCTATTTATTCATCAGTTATTTTCCTCTAGATTCATCTATCTTTCTTGAGCACCAGAACGTCATGCTGCCAGTCAACTAGCTACCTCAATAATAAGGCAGCAGCTTCACAAAAAATGCACAGTAACACAGGCCCACTTTGTAAGGAACAGATGTCTTGTAACTCCTTTCTCACTCTCTGGTCTGTCTGGCTCCTTTCTGGAATCCTTCCCCTTCTGAGCAAGCACTACCAGAGAAGTGATGAGAGGAACAGCTGGCTAGAAAGAGAACTGTTCCTGACATCTGTTTTTAAGTCAGACTGGACATGTCCAGTGCATGTCCAGCAGCAGCTACATGGGTAGTGTGAATGAGAGAACCAGTGGGTTCAAGAGGGTAACAAGCTGGCACTGGTTACTGGCACAGTGAAAGGCTCCACATGAGAGAGGAATTCACTCGGGGCTTCCCAATGGCACCAATCCCAAGTACATACCAAATGGCATTGCAAAGTACAAGCGGCTCTTTTGTTTTCCTTCCTTCCATAAGCTGATCGTGATTTATATGTGGAACCAAAAGGCGGGAGGGGGAATCTCTTGTGGCAGCAGCGCTCAGTGCTGCCTGCTTGGGACGAGGAGCAGGTGAGACACTGACAGACTATTTCTCCGCTCCTGCCCGTGCCCCTCCAGCCCCACGTTCACCTCCCTGCCTCTCTGGCTGCGGCTGGTGCTGTTTCAAGGCAGCAGGGTCCAGGGGTATGTCTTTCGTCCCCTCCTCACAAACCCAGCGCCCCTTTCTCTCGCCCACAGCACTATTTTACTCCTATTTACTTTTAACAGAAAGTGAATAGGAAAGCACGGCAAAGACACAGAACCCTTTCTCCTGAGGAGGAGCTGGCTATCCCAGAGCGGGTCGGTGAGTGCACCTGCCGGCTGTGAAGGCACGGAGCACGGAGGCGCTCTCGGCCGGCCGAGCACGGACTCACCTCGGGCACCCCCGGCACAAACTCCGGGCGCTGAAACCCGCCCGCTTCTCCCCCACCCCGGCTCCGGGCCCCCGATGCGAAGGAGGGTTAGTCTGCACTGTACCGATGAGGAACCCGAGGAGGAAGAACCCCGCCGCTGCTGCCAGGACGACAGCCCAGAAGCGGCCGCTGGCTGCCCTGGAGCCGGCTGCCTCCGAGCGGGTTCCGAGCGACGTGCCCATGGCTGCGGCCCGGCCGTGCCGCCGCCCTCAGCGCTCCCGCCACAGCCCGGCCGGGATGACCCGCTCCCCCTGCTCCGCCCTGCCCGGTCCCGGTAAAACTCTCGCGGCCCCGCCCGGCCCCGGTAAGGCCCGCCCGGTCCCGCCCGGCCCCGATAAAACCCGCCCGGTCCCGCCCGGTCCCGCCCGGTCCCGCCCGGCCCCGATAAAACCCGCCCGGTCCCGCCCGGCCCGCATGCCCGGCCCCGCCTGCCGCCGCCGCTGGGTGAGCTCCGGCCGAGCTCCGGGGGCGCTCCGGGCTGCCCATCTCCCCTCTGCCAGAGCCCCGCCGCCCCGTGTTTCACAGAATCAAACGGTTTGGAAAAGACCTCTGAGATCATGGAGAACAACCCATGACCGAAGGCCAGCACATCAAGACCATCAAGTGCCACATCCTTCAGTCCTTCCTTTAACACTGCCAAGGGTGGTGATTACACCACTTCCTCGGCCCCATTCCAATGTCTAATCACCCTTTCTGTAAATAAACTTTTCTTGATGTCCAGACTGAACCTCCCGTGGCACAGCTTGAGGTTATGCCCTCTCGTTCTGTTTTTGGGAGAAGAGGCCGATCCCCAGCCTGGCTGCAGCCTCATTGCAGGCTCTTGCACAGTGATAAGGTCACCCCGAGCCTCCTTTTCTCCAGGATAAACCCCCAGCTCCCTCAGCCACTCCTCATAGGACATACACTCCAGAGCCTTCAGCAGCTTCATTGCCCTGCTCTGGATACTGGCATGTCCTTCCTGAATTGAGTGGCCCAGAACTGGATACAGGATTCAAGGTTCAGTCTTACCAGTATTGAGTACAGGGAGATGATTCCCTTCCCTTTCTTGCTGGCCACACTATTACTGATACAGCCCAGGATGCCATTGGTCTTTCTGGTCACACAGTTCTTTTGATTTACTACAAAGGGCAGTGAGAATGCAGAGCAATGACTTCCACACTTGCTTTCCTATGGATTTCTCACACTGTGCTGTACCATGCCATCCTTCACAGGCTACCAAGCTGAGGAGGGAGAAATGTAAATGCTAGTGTTTTAAAAGATACACTTTAAGAAATATTTTACTCCAATACCTAACACACTCTGACAGGCGATAAAGACTCACCAGAAAGATAGGTGCCCCTGTGAAGATGGTTTGATACCATGTATCTCCATGCCTTGTGTTTCCTTCCATTTCACAGAGACACAGCCTCAAAGAGAGTGGGTTCGCTCAGCTTGAGGTGGCAGTTTGGTGGGTGCCAGTTTGAGGACAAGGTTGAAACTTTGTCCACTTTTGATTTTGCTGGTGTCTTTTTTTCCACCTCTTAAAATTATCCCTGTATGATTTTGGATAATTTCTCCATTCAGTTCAGTCATCATATTTGAGATGAGAGTGTTTAAGGCCATGAACAGAGTGGAACTTTGCCTGCAGAGGTGGCCTTATCAGCTCTGCATGGATTTTCATCCTCAGAACCCTTGCTCCAGTGCCTGCTAGGGAGACAGATGACGTTTAACACACAAAGTCTGAAGTTGTATTGTACCCATATCCACGTACAGTATGGGCAGTCTGTGTGATGCAAGGACTCTGCACTCTACAGGACTGCTCCTACTGAGCCATGCTACTTGCTGATGCAGGCAAAACCTGAATCTAGGATGAATTCCAGACATTGGACTTTGTCTCACCTCATTTTCAAGAGCGCTAGAGGCCTACTGTGGAAAGCAGAAGTGAAAGAAGAAGAGCAATACATCAGTAACACAACAGTAGCATGCTTTAAGATTTTCTGAGACAAAAATCCCTTCAAATAAATGACCATCAAGAAAGTAAAAAAAAAAAAAAAAAAAAAAAAAAAAAAAAAAAAGCTCTGTTTGTGATATTGGTCCTGTCTCCTACTTTATACTATCTTATGCTATCATATGCAGTCTGACCCTGCTGTGCAGGAGCCCTGCTTATGGTAGTCTGAGCAGGGTACTCCATCATATTGTCAAGTCAAATTCAGATGCCTGACAAGTTGCCATCAGCTTATTGACAGTTGTATAATCCCCAGCTTTCCCCTATAATATATAGGGAACATAAATTTGGAAATGCTCAAGGTGGAAGGTTTTATTTCTGCCCTGTAGTTTACTTTCCCATCCTGTTCCTGCACAATGTGCCTGTATTTGTTACTCCTCCACTATTCACTGATGTATGATGAAACCAAGGCAGTCTTAACTAGGCTGAATAATGAACATGTCTTCTGGTATTCTTAAAAAGATTAATTTGGCCAGGACACCTTAGGGCATAAGGCATCTTTGGGAGAGCCTCTGGATCAGTTAATTGGTTTTTGAAGCACTTGGAAATTAGGTTAATGAAGCACCATGGGACTAGGCACTGAACAAAAACATATCTCTTGAATAATATTCCAGAGGGATTTAATCAATCCCAGTGGTTTACGGCCACACTTTTTCAAGTGAAATAAGATGGAAAGGAGCAGTGAGGAAATTGAGATGGGAATATTGTTGAAAATTTGGTGTTGTTTAGTACTCTAAAATTAACTGACCTGCCCACTTAGAAGTTCTGAATTACTGCTTTGAGATGCTTTATAGATAGTTTTTCAGTGTGCCTGCAGCTTGGGCAGCACATTATGAACTTTAAATATACAATAGCAGCAGCCAAAGGTCATAGAAAAAAAATTATTCAAGAGTAAATGACAGTTGTGATAAATGCATTAAATGTTATGCTTATTCTATACAAAATCATATAGGTCACTTTGTAGGTGTGGGAGTCCAGGGTGTGAGAAATAGAGAGGAAAGAGCGGTCAAGCAATATGATCCAAACTGTGATGATAACTTTTACACATGGAACAAGGCACAGAGAATCTCAGCAGCGATATTCCCTTCCCAAACAGCATCAGGGGTGGCCTTGACCCGATTGGATCATTTGGGTTGCTGGTTGAGCAAAAACACCAAAGCTGTCTCTAGTGCACTGAGTGACGTGTTAACTGATGTCAACAGTGTGAGGAGAGCAGCCCTTCAGAACAGAGCAGCGACTGATTATCTATTGCTGACTCATGGGCATGGATGTGAAGAATTTGAGGGGATGTGCTGCATGAACCTGTCCGATCATTCTAAATCAATTTATGAAAACATAAAACAGCTACAAGAAGGTGTGGCAAAGCTTGGAGAAGCCACTGGGTCGTGGATGGATGGTTCTGTTTGACTTTTTTGACCTCTCACCCTTATGGAGGGAGATTTCGAAAGTAGGTTTTTATATATTAGTGGGACTTGTAATTCTTCTGCTGACTTTGCTGTGCATCATCCAGTGCACTGCATTTGGAGGGCCTTGGACAGAACTGTGAAGGAGGTCTTTTTAGTGCAAACAGAGGGGGGAGATGTGGGAGTCCAGGGCGTTTCCCTGGCATTCCTGGGGGTCTCAAAACCCCCTGGCAGGCCTCTCAGAGACCCCGGAATGAGACCCAGGTGTCTCAGGGGCTGAATTCAACCCCTTGGAAAAATCTGCCAACATTGCAAGAAGAATTACAAGTCACAAAAATAAGTAGAGTATAAGTTAGGTTGTTAGAATGTAAAATAAGTAGACTTTGGGATCGTTTATGATAAGGGCCATGTGGTCAAGATGGAGGATTTGGGGTGTGGTGGGCTGCTTCCTCCTTCTCCTTCATGTCATCCATGTTGGGGTTGCATTCTATTGGATGGGGAAAGAAGTGGACATTGTAATGAGATTGCATGGTATTGGAAAGTGATTGTAAATATCGAAGACGTAGTCTAGAGTATAAAAGATATGGCTCTGCTTCCCCAGACACACTTTTGTCATGGTCGCTTTGTAGAGCGGACCTGTGTTAGCCTGGCTGGGACACTCTATAGATAAGATAAAATAAAATAAACAGCCTTGAAACAGCAGAAGATTGTCTCAAGCAGTTTCTGACCGGCGGCTTCAGGAAAACCCTGAATCCCAAACCACCTGCATGTCCTTCTGAGGAGGTCTCACGCCTAAAGAGACCCTCAGACAGTGATGGTAGGCAAAGCCATTTCACTAAACCAAGAGTAGGAATAATTAATACTTCTGTTTCTGTAAAAAATCATCTACTAATCAAAGTACTAGAAATATTTTTTTTCTTATCTCTGAGATTCAAGGAATGTATGAAGTTTTTATTTTCCAATATATCTGCTTGAAGAAACAAACTTGCTGGGTTTTGAGATGCAAATTTTAGGCAATGTTTTGGTCAGGATTATTCACTTATCTATCATGACACAATTTTTTTTAGGTCCAGTTGGTAGGATCTTTACTTGAAGGTGTTAAGGAACCTACTTGTATATTAAGGTGTTGTTCAAATGCAGATATAAAAAGTTCAACTTCTGTGTTACTTTCTTTTTATATACCTGCAGGATAACTCTATTCTTTGCTAGCCCTTCAGCATGTGAAAATGTTGTCACAGCAATTCATCGCACATAAGACTGGAAAATATTTGTGGGGAGGGTTCTTCATATACCTACTAAATGTCTGCTCTGAGTTTACTCAGATTTGGGACATAGGAAAGGGTGAGAACAATTTGTTTCAGTGATGGTTTTTGCAGTAGCCTTTCATTACTCTGAGTCACAAAGCTATTTTGACAGATGATTGAGTTAGGAGGTTCCAAATTCTTTGTTTAAGACAAAAGAATATATAAAGAAGAAGGGAATTGGCTATGTCACTTGCAACCCACTGGAGGGGCAGCCAATTTAGTATGGAGGTAACACTACTATGGTGTCCAAGGCCAGCCTTTATAACTTGTGAGATAAAGGTGTGTTTGCTTGTAGCTGCCAGTCTTTGTTACAGTTTTAACTGTGGAAGGCTGCATAAAAAGAAGATGCTTATATGCTTGGAGTTCTTTTGTGGAATTATGTCAGGATTCAACAGGAGGCCAGTAAGGAGACATCTGTCTGCTCTATCAGGCTGAGAAAATGGGTCAAGTCTTGTTTGAACAACGAGAAGAAGTTTCATAATTACAGGGCCTTCAGCATAGGAGCACTCAACAGGCTGCCCAAAGATGTGGCATAAAAAACAAAGCCCTGTGCAACCTAATTTAACTTGGACCCTAGCTCTGTTTTGAGCAGGAGTTGGTCTGAATTGACCTTCTGGGATCCCTTCTAGTGTTTTCCTATGACTCTGTAATTTTAATAGAGAGTTGCTTGTGGATTAATATGTGGGCTGCTTTGTAAATGTTAAAGTCTGTGTTTCTCTGTTAGAAATTTGAGTAACAGGAGGAAAGGGACCTGGGGGTGCTGGTTGACAGCCGGCTGAATATGAGCCAGCAGTGTGCCTTGGTGGCCAAGAAGGCCAACGGCATCCTGGCCTGCATTAGGAATTGTGTGGCCAGCAGGAGCAGGGAGGTCATTCTTCCCCTATACTCGGCACTGGTGAGACCACATCTTGAGTACTGTGTCCAATTCTGGGGCCCTCAGTTTAGGAAGGACATTGATATGCTAGAACGTGTCCAGAGGAGGGCAACAAGGCTGGTGAAGGGCTTGGAACACAAGCCTTATGAGGAACGTTTGAAGGAGCTGGGGTTGTTTAGCCTGGAAAAGAGGAGGCTTAGGGGTGACCTCATTGCTCTCTACAACTTCCTGAAGGGAGGCTGTAGACAGGTGGGGGTCGGTCTCTTCCACCAGGCAGCAACTGACAGAACCAGAGGACACAGTCTCAAGCTACGTCAGGGAAGGTATAGATTGGATATTAGGAAGAAATTTTTCACCGAAAGAGTAATAAAATACTGGAATGCTCTTCCCAGAGAGGTAGTGGAATCGTCATCTTTGACAGTGTTCAAGAAAAGGCTGGACATGGCACTTAGTGCCATGCTATAGTCTATACTCTGAGTTGAGGTGTTTAGGACATAGGTTGGACTCGATGATCTTGGAGGTCTCTTCCAACCTCAATATTCTGTGATTCTGTGATTCTGTAACAGTAAAATAAAAACACTCGCCTCTTTCCCAGGAGTTCTGTGAGATTAAATAATCTTCATAAAAACAAACAAACAAACAAACAAACAAACAGCAATAAAAAAACAAAACAAAACAAAAAAACAAAAACAAAAACCCCAAACAAATTAATAATTTGCAAGTCTCTGTTAGGCTATAGAAACAATCACTAATGAAATTTTAAGTGATTTGGATAGAAGTTATTGATATATAATTCATGAGTGAAATAAATAGCATATATTGTTGGAAAATGTCAATAGAAGAGCATGAAATGAACCCTAGAAGACTTTTCATCTAGAAACCTTTTCTTACACTTTATTCTAGCTTCATATTTTCAAACAATTCAAAATATCAGTTTGACACTTTTTATTCATATAGGGCATGCAAATAACAAGTGGGTTTATAACTCATATTTTTCTTTCCCATACTATATACTCTTCTCATTGTATTTGCATTGGAAAGTACATAGTTAAAATTTTGAAGGTACCTAGAAACCACACAACTTTTGATTTTCACAAGTTACTATAGTGCCCACTTAAAACACTAAGCAATTGTAGAATCATAGGTTCACAGAATAGTTTGGACAGGAAGAGACCTTTGAAGTCCACCTCATCCAACCCCCCTGCCATGGGGAATCTTCAACTAGACCAGGTTGTTTAGAGCACTTTCCAACCTGGTCTTAGTCTATCCAGGCATGGGACATCCACAACCTTCCTGAGCAATCTGTTCCAGTGCTTTACCATCCTCGTTGTAAAGAAATTCTTTCTTATATCTAGTCTGAATCTACCCTCGTTAAGTTTACAATAATTTCCTTTTGTCCTATCAAAACAGACCCTACTAAACAACTCTGTCGTTATTTCTCTTACCTCCTTAATTTGAATTCTTGATAGTCAAATTTATTACTTGCTGTGTTGGGTTTGTGCCTTAAACCTATTCTGTGAGCTTGAAGATCTGGGAGTATATTGCTGTGATAAGATTCCTTCTGCTGTGACTCTGGTGACTCAAAAAAGCAGCAGGGCAGGGCTGCTTTTCTAGTGTAATGGCTCACTAATTTTGTCCTCTTTCCTATTCTGGGTTCCTTTTGTATCCTCTTTCTTTCTCTCCCAGCTCTCTCTAGGGAATCGGCTTTTACAACACAAAGGAAAGGGTAATGAATCTGCCACAGTAACTACATGTCCAGTTGCCCTCTTTTGTTGACTCCCTTCTGTCTTGAATGGTGATACTTGCTACTGTGTCCAAAATAGGTTGTGCTCCCATCTTCTGGGGCTTCCTAATGAAATGCTGAACACTAACTTCTACAGAGGTCGTAGAAGTAAATATTCATCTATTTGCAGAAGGGACTTTGATTTTTCAAATAATACAACATTTTGGGGTAGTGCACTGTGAAAAAAGGAAGAAGAAGGTACCATGAGCTAGCGTAAAGGCCCATAAGGATCTGTGCTACACATGGAAAGAGGGAAGGAAATTCGCAATTGTAACCAGTTGTAACAGGAGCCCCAGTGCTGCAAGATGCAAGGATATGAAACCAAGGGAAGGTGCCATGCTGATTTTAAAACCTTCATATCAAATGAAGAGCTTTTGCTGTTACTACTGCTCCTGGCTTCACAACTCAGCTCTCCTCCAGCTGTCATACTCACTGGACTGCTTATAAATGGACTCCTTAGGTTTCATCACTATGGCTCAGAAGAGTATTTACTGCTATCAACTTCGTTTTACTGCTGGATTATGGTGTTGATTTGGTATGTGGAGGAGTCAGACAAGCTTCATATGTGACAAAACGTGATCCAGAGAGTATTTGCACCTTTTCTGGCATCAGAATGTTAAATCAGAAGGTGCCCTGTGATAATGGTACCATGAAAACAGAAATGGCCTGTTGTTGCTGCAGAATTGACTCAACCATGGCTGAATGGTTTTGAATAATTTTAAGGCTTCAGAACAAGTTTTTACAGAAATATAGAGAAATTCTTCTGTGTCTGTGTTCAGCTTTTGCCTTCCCAAGACACTGATCTTTCCCATATTGGAAGTATGGCAAGTACATTTTCTTGTTGTTCTTGTGCCAAATGTGGAAAACCAGGAGAATGGAGCAGAATAATGTATGCATGGAAAATCTCTCAGATGTTAGAGTAAAACTAATATCAAAATATGTGCCTCTCTGAGAAATCAATAAACTGAAGTTCAGTCATGTTGCAGATGCCTTAATATGAGCATCCTGACCATTTTTGCTTTCCTCAAAACTGCACTGGAGTGCTCAGAATCCTGCAAGTATTCTAGCTTTTTCATGCTACAGAAGCAAAATAAAAGAGGCTTTTTTCTGTGCTTATTTGCACAGACTTAAATTGTAGTGCCTGTTAAATAATTGATGGTGAGTCACAGTTAGCCAGCATGTATTCTTGGAATTTTACAGAATAGTTTTGTTGCTGTGATTTTCACTGTTGTATGCATTTTGGCTATTTGTCTGCTCCTGGCTGATTATTCTTTAAGATTTTCTATTGCAGCTGGAAGAGATTTAGTATATGTAGACAGAAGCAGGAAACCATTTTAATTCTGTTGCTGAACAAGACATAGTGACTTCAACTTTTAAAAACAAGTTAAAAATAGGCACTGCTGTTATGGACATTTGTGTTTGTTGTGTGATTACATCGTAATGCAAAATATGAAGCTTATTTTTTTAACAGTTTCCTGTTGTGAATTTTATTTTCTCAGAAATGGGAGGCTAATAATTCTCAGTGGGATTTTTGTGGTCAGATGTAAGAAATAAGTACTTGCTCAAGAAGTTTACAAGGTCTATTTCAATTTTTGTTCTATTCAGGATAATTCTGTGGTTAAGGTTTCATGCCTCTTTATTTCTTTTTTATTCCTTTTATTATACAGAGAAATTAGAATACTTGGCCTTACCACCATTCTTCCTGGATTGTATGACAAACTTTATGTATGATACTTCTTTTAATTCTTACAGAGTCTAAAGTGCAGAGTCTTTCTGACTTATCTGAAGTTGCTGTAGTAGACACAAAGTTCTCTGATTTCTCAGCCCTGTGTCCTTGCCACAAGACTACAATATTCCAAAGTCAGATTGTGGTATTCCTTATGTCTACATTCTTCTTTTAGATGATCTAACTAATTATTTGTATGGGCAACTACTGCTATTGCAAAGGCAAATTGTTTTGACAAAGACAGTTATGCATGTAGAAATGTGGAATGTGTGCATGTAGAAAGGTTAAATGCTACCAGAGAAATTTCCACTTACTGTCTCACAATTTCTACTGTCAGTAAAAACTGGGGAGGATTTTCCTCCCCTCCATTTGTCTGCATATTTCAAACACTGTGTTTCCTTGAGGAATATTGCAGTGGCCTGGGAACTGGGCCCCAAACAGACACCTAAATACTTGAATGATTTTCAGTACTGCACAGAGATCTGTAGTGTTGGCTTGAACTGTAGCAGTTTTACTCTCTTTCTAGTCTTTTTAAAAAGAAACTGCACTGGCATGAAATTGGAATGATACACAAGTAAATCAGACTCCTGAACTTTTTGGGATCACCAGGCGAAGGACAAATTGAAGTGCACTCAACCTCCTGATAAAAAAAGCAATTGAGAGAGCAATAAAAGGATATGCAGCTGCAGAAAAAAAAAATGTGAACAAAGGACAGAGTTCAGATTAAAGACAGAAGCTGAATAAAGGCAAGGCAAGAAATAAACAACTCTTTAAAAAATCTCTTGTGAAAGTCCTGCAGTGTAAGGGAAAAAGGCATTCTCCTGCCCTGACCTCTAAAGAGAAGTAATCAGTTCTCTGAAACTCTTTGTGAAAAGGAAGTGCTAACATCTGTTTTTCCATGTTCCATCAGTGATTTTGATATTGTTTGAAGAAAGAAATTCACTTCAAGAATTCAGTCACATTGGCTGTCCTACACACCAGTGTAAAGAAAATCGTCTTCTGCTGAGCCTTTAATGTTGAAAATGCATCATTCTAGTGGAGCTTGAGACAAGCACTGAACTAAATTGACTGAAATGAGATTCTGGCAGCTTTCAGGGTGAATGAAATTGGTTCTATAGGGTCTACTCCTTCCCTCACTCTCTACAATATTACTTACTTCAGCCTTTTCTTCTTCTCTTGTTAAGAGATAACATAATAATTCCTACACCTCTGTGGTTTAGTTAAAATTACATCTACCTCTGAACCTTCAAGTATGAGGTAAATGAAAACAGTGACTCTGAAAAGACCTGCCATGTCTATCTTTTTGTTTCTTTCTGTGTGAATGGCAGGCATGAGAGATCAGTCCCCATTCATGTCTGTTTTCACTGCTGAATATCATTGTCACAAAAAAAGGTCTCCTCACAAATGTGAGAAATGCAAACCAAACACTTTACCTGCACCTCCAACGTGGAAAACTGAAATGAAAAGAGGTATGTCAGTAGGTATGTATGGAGATTGGTTCAGTATGTCCCATCAGCAGCTGATGATGGTCAGTGAAATTGTAACAGACTTTAGGTTTTGTTGCTAAAAGACTACTAAAAACATACAAGTTGATGAGAACTTACTGAATATTTCTTAGATGCTAAGAAGGAGCTGTGAAGGTTTGCTACATTTAGCATCCCAATCTATAAATGTGATCATTGGAATAAAATTGCATAAGTTTTCATATGTGGAACATATGTGAGATTTCATGGGCTGTATTATTAATTTGTGTTATAGGGGCACACCTGCATCCTCAGGTGGGACCAGTGGTCTGCATGTGTAGGAGTGCCTGTGAAATACAGCACTGTAATCATACATGTTTGACTGAAGGTTTTACAAGAGTATTTTATCAAAATGTGCAACCATTTCTCTCTCACCTGAAGAATTTAAATAAAGGCAGCCAGACTTACTTACAGTATTTCACTGAGTCCTTGGAGAAATTGTGTTCTACATTGTGAACCCCAGGGTGAATCCTTTAGACAGTCCTGCAGAAGGGGGCTGAAAAAGAAATGTTTCCAATAGCAACTTGTTTTTCTGTTGAAACAAGCCAAAGTTACTTGAAAAGACAGCACAGATATAGGGAAGCTGGGGAGAATGAATGCTATTTTGAAAACGTAAATGGAACAGCCCTAAATTGAAAGAGTTTTGATGGGGAAGTGAAAGTGAATGATCTATCCTGCATAAATTTTATAGACTTGCATCCCAAGTGGCATTAAACCTCAGTCATTAGACTTCCTCCTAATATGCATATCTTCCCCTCTTCTGCTGCTCTTGACCTCCTCAATATGAGCCTCCTGGACATCACAACCAATCAACACCTTCTGTTATTGTCTGACAATACTGCTTAGATTCTATAGGATCTAGGGATGTGCCTGCACATCTGCACAGCTGGTGTTCTGCTGGACAAAGGATGAGGAGCATATGGGAATCTCTTACTTTTCTATATGATGCAACTATTTTTAGAGCTTTTTAAAGCAAGCCTTTTTAGAGCTAGACTTTAGAGCAAGTTACATGAAGGACAGGGAGGGAGAACACAATAATTGATGGTTTCATGAAGCAAAAAGTAATATAGAAGAATTAAATTTCTGAGAACATGCATATATGAATAATGACTCTTGGAAATAAAATAAATAATATAAATAAAATAAAATAAAAATAATAAATTAAATTAAAAATAAATAAATAAATAATAAAATAAACAAATACATAAAATAAACTGATAATACACACCTAATCTTTAAAAATGCTGTTTTAAAAGGCATGATTGAGAGATGAGAGTGTGTCTTTATTTTCCTTATGTATTTTTTATGTTTACCCACCAGATGGCAGCCACATACTGCCCACTAAATGGCACATACTCGCCTCCTATTTATATAACGTCTATGACCTGAGACCATAATCTGACAAGAGCTGCTTTGCTTTCAAGGAAGTCAGTAAAAATAAATACAACTGTAAATTGAGCAGTTTGGTTCTTCTGATTTCTGGTTACGCTTGCTTTGTGCAAGCTACATTTACCATTTGGGAAAGGAGAGGAATCTGGCCTCACATGTGTGCCAAGGTGTGCCATGTAATACATGTTAATCAATGGAATAAATTCATTCTTTGAAGATTACATTCTCCCTACAGCTCATTTTCTGGCCTGATCAGGTCAGGTCAGGTCCTCAGCTTGTGGAGAGAGACAATGATACACTTCAATCTATTTACACTGGCCTAAGCTCATGCAAAACAATTCATAGCATCTGGTGATACACAGCCCACTGACTGCACTGACACTTGATAAATCTCATACATTCAATGTGAGAGGCTCTGGAAAAACTTTTTGATACTCATGCATTCTTTCCTGCCTTCTTTCCTTCCCTGTCATGGCTACTGTGTGAGAGATGCAACAGTACACTGGAGCTTGCTTGGAGTATTCCTCCTGTGAGGACCATGCTAGGATCTCACCTCCTTGTTTCAGCCCAGTCCTCCACTCCTTTATACCACTGTTAAAAAATACCTTTGTTCTCCTACTCTTACATCGTCAGGCACAAAAAAAGTTGAAGTCTGGCTTAGGTACTTTGAAAGCAAATACTAAATTTTTTCAATCAGAGATGATTGCCAGCATTTTGCATGAATGTAACTCTGTTGGACTGGACCCTGTGCAAATTTGTTGTGGGATGAGACTTTGTTAGAAGGTTTGCTGCCTAAATGGTGTGGAAGAGCTATCACCAGAGTGAGCAAGGACATGCCCAAGATCACAGAGTTTATCTAGACAGAACTAAGAGAGATCACAGGTATTTGGATCACTAGCACTATAGCACTTACTCTATAAGTAATATCACTTAAGCTTATTGTTTTGCATAACTCTTAGAACTGGTTTTAATTTTCATATGGTGACTACTTAATTCAGAAATTACTGCAAGGAGGACACAAGAATAGCAACAGGGGAAACTGATTTCTCCTGAGACAAATGTGTGTTTTGTATTTGGCTTTTATTTTGCCTATGTGCTGAGTGGTTTTCTGAGCCAGCAGGGTTTGGGGGACAGAAATCACAGAATTTTAATGCTCTTGCTGCTCCACTGGATAATTTGAGTGATCAGCTGGGAGGGATCATACAGAAAGAGATGAGCACTAAACAAAATAAGGCCTGGTGACTAAATGATATTTGTGTCTTTCCAGAGAAAATCTTTCCATGTTCGTATAGTTTCTCTGGATTCAAGGAAGGGCAGCAAATTGCTCTCTATTTAATTGGACTTTGTCCAGCCTTGACAGTATTTTCCTAAGAGGATTTTTGTATATTTGTATATTTTGTATATTTATCTTTGAACACCTTTTATCAGTAAAAGGAAAAAAAAAAAAAAAAAAAAAAAAAAAAAAGAAGCCATCCCTCAAATGGAGCTTAAATCCAAAAGAAAAAGTTGCATAGCTGAGTGGAGAAATAATGTTAGAACTTCCCCAAAACTGCCTTTTAATCTAGAATGGTGCAGGGTAGGAGGTGTATGTCTTATTTCTGTAGAAAAGAAAAAAAATTAAACTTTTTTGCATGGTTGGGATGTGAAACTGGGAAAGCTTGCACTTGTGTAGGCTGAGGAAGTCAGAAGCCAGGTAACATAATTTTTGTTTCAGTCACAGTGTGATGTGGATGAATAAAGGGGATATTTCCTTCCTTCTGCAGAACTATTTTTTCATAGAAAAATCTAATCACTCACCAGCATTACATCCTGGTCCTCAGCAGAGCTCCTGGCTCAGCAGCTCTAGTGCAACTCCGAGGTTACCCTGTAAAAAACACGTTTTTTTGTTTTGAGGGAATTAAAAGATTTAATAAAAAGACAATAGGAGACAAAACATAAAGCAAAGGGTTAAAACGGCCGGGTGCTTGGCATGTTGCCAGGAGCACACCTCTGCTTTGTTTTATAATCTATCCATTTGTTACATATTCATAGACTTTCATGCATAGTCAATTGTTTTTGGGAACTGTTTAGCATGGTCACTCTTTGGGTCTGCCTTTTTAGAGCATGCGTGTTTTTTGGCTTGTGGTTTTAATCTTTTTATCCTTTTCGATTTGGGTGGTGGTCTGAGCTGGTGTTGATAATTGTTGTGTCAGCTGCAGGGTCTCCATCACTTGTTCATGGGCTGTTATTTTGACTAGGCAGGTAGTTTAAGCATACTATCTCTAAAAAACTCATGTCTAACTTTTACTATTAACAAAGACTATTCCATATAGAAATGCTATTTTAACATTATATATATAGCATTTATCTCAATACTTGTAAAGAGCCAACAACATATCATACATTTATAACACTCCAGGCTGATGGAAATCAAGACATGTACAAGCTCAAAAGGAAAAGTGTGTAAGAATATGGAGATCAAAATGTCTCATAGTAGGCCAGTGTGCTTTTTAACAGGATCCTGTTGGGCTGTAAATCTGTAGCTGAAGTGCAGTGCCACAGGCTCTTGCTCTGTTGATCTGATAGCAGGAGCAGCACAGTGGTGGGATGCAGCTCAGGCCCGCCAGCTGCAGCCAACACATTCAGTCAGCAGGAAGGAAGCTGTGATGCCACACCTAGATGTACCTCACAAAGTGAGGGCCACTGGCATGGGTCCCCTGTGCTTATGCCCTCTCTCTTTCACTTTGACTGAAAGAGAAGACAGAAGGCTTAGGCAGGGTGTGTCTTGGTTCTGTGAACTGCTATTCCAGTTTTCTCATCTTTGTTTTGATCTGAGAACTGGTCTTCGAAAGGAACACAGCTATGAATTTGATGTCTAACTAGCTGTTTGTCTCAGTTCTGCCTTAAACAGCAGCCTACACGTTTGAAAGGCTGAATGGATGAGAAATCACAGGCCCACTTCTTTCCTTCCCACACATTTCATTTGCTGGTAACTTTTCTGAAAGGCTTTGCCATTGACTGCTTCCTGACCTACTTTATTTTGCACGTGTAGACCAGGAAGGTTTTCAGCACTTACTGATCATTCTCTTCTGGAAAGTAAAGCTGGCAATACTATTTTTATTTTCATCTTAGAAAAAAAGAATGTTACTCATACCTAAGTTACCTTACCTAAGGCAAGGTCATCATTTGCCTTCAGTTTAGGTAATGTGAAAGAACATGTCTATCAGAGCTTTTGCTTTGGATATTAACTGCCAGCTCTTCACTAAAACAAAAGATGTCGCATCCTTATATCTTCAGGATGTTTTGAGACCAGCATGGACACTCCGAGCTGTTGGTGCCTTTTTGTTTCCTGTCTTGAAGGTCAGATAATGGGTCTTGCATAACTAAGCTACTGTTCATTTCTATTAGAGCTTTTGAGATTTCCTAATGTCTTTTAAAAAAAAGAAACCAACAAGCAAACACAAAATAAATTTTACCTGGCTAAAAGGATAAAACTGATAGTTGTTGCTGTGAAACAATATAATGATTCTTAATGTAAAAAAAAAATTGTTTTATTCAACTTAGTATTGGACTAGAGTAGTGGTAAAATCTGCCACCCTAGAATATATACTGTGTAATTTATAGATCTCTAATAGCTACTTTAGTACAGATTTTTTTTACTTCCAGTACACAGATACACAGAAAAAAACCACATTATATTCATATTACATAAGAGCAACACAGACTGTAGAGCACTGCAGAAACTTTAAATTACTTGTCAGAGTCCTCTTGCTGCAAGAACAGTTTAATGTTATTTTTTAAAATGCATTTGAAATTATACTGCCTGTGGAATATTTATATCATAAAAATCCTTGAAGTTACCAACTGCTGGGGTGGATTTTTTTTTTTTTTTTTTTTTTTTTTTTTGTTTTTTTTTTTTGTTAGATGCAAACTTCTTTATCTGGTATTTTACTGGGATGTTGAGATACCCCCTCATTTTGTAGATGGAGTAATCAGTAAAGAATGATGCTGTAGTGTTTCGCTCGCCAGTCACTTTTAACAGGAAAAATATTTGTGAAGCTCAGTTTGACTGTTAGTCCTTGTCTTGATCCTACTGCTTCAGGAACTGGTTGTGCAAGAGACTCAGCTCCTGGACCTTTTTGACATGTTCATGCTGCATGGCAACAGAAGAGCTCCGTGGTTATTCTGACCAGATGTTATACATGAGGAAATTCCATCTTGCATATTTGTTTTTTTAGAATAGAAACATCTTGAAATTTTATTATTATTACAGAAGTTATCTGTTTATATTGCAGGGAGCAATGTTGGTAGTGCTCCTGAGATGACATGAAAATACCTGTGTCTTTGCAGCCCCATGCTGTATCTGTTACAGTACATGCCCCTATATCTTTGCCTGTTTCTCATATGCCACACTGGAATGCATATTGGGGAAGTATTATTTAACAACTGCAATAGAAATCTGTGTTAAGACTTTTAAAAATGCCTAGTTATTGCAATATTTCAATTTAAAGGGGAAGCAAAAGATCTTACCTTGCTGTTGTTCATTTGATTTTGCAGATAGGCATTGTAGTCTGCGTTTGGAAAATCATTTTTTCTGAGGTGCATGAATGTTCACATCTGAGAACTTAAGATCTCTGGCTCTGACTTGCTATGTCAACTGGAAAATGATCCTTCTGTTATTTTTAAGAGTTTTCTATAAAATAAAACAGAACACACTCAATTTTATTCACATTTCAGTTTCATTCACATAAACATATAAAGCAGTCCTCAAATGAAAAATATTACAGTGAAACAGGTCTTGTTTTTCCCTCATTTCCCTCCTACTACTAGACAGCAAAGCAAAGGGAGAAAGCAATCAAACAGACTGCTTGGAACAAAGGGAGAAGGCAGAAAATGAAATGGGCATAACTGAAAGAATTGAAAGCTGTTGAAAAGCCTGGATCAACATGAGTTTGGGTTGTCAGACACACTGCATTGAATTTCTCCCCAAAACAATTTGGGGGTATTTTTGTTAAAGGACTGCAGTATTTTCTCTGTGTGATATCTCAAAGAAAGCATTGCAATGTTTCAGACAAATGGTCTCTGTGCCATTCTGCACCTCCCTGTTGAGTACCTGGCATGGACCTAAACACTCACGATGCTCAGAAACCCTAAACAGACCAGTGGTCTGAAGGGGGCTATGAAGTTAAAGATCAGTGCTTTAAGAATGCCATGCTGTTGTGTATATCTGTCTTCTAACTTACACATGTTAAGGTTTTCAAACATACCCATAGGGTACTATGACCCAGATATTCCTCTGTGTATGAAATAAAAGAGATTTAAGTGGGAGGCAAAGAGTTCTCAAACCAGAATGTCATCTGCTGTGCTGTGGCATTGTCTTTCCTTCCAGTGCATGGGCCATCACATCCCCTCTCCATCCCTGCCTCACTCAGACAGCAAAGCTCCTCCTACCTACACCCTATTTATTCTCTTCCTACCCATCATTCAGCAACATATATCAGTGTGACTTACTTGTCTCTGCAGATTGCTGACAGGTACTCAGACAGCACTTTATTTTATAAATGAGATCCCTTTCTATTTTAGGTCAGCAGATCTGCCTAGGTTGTGACAATTGCTTTCCAATGCTCTGTGCTCCTGTAAAAGTCACTGTCATGAAACTATATCAGGAGATGAGAAATTACTTCATTCCTGACCAAAATTTGTGCTATAGAATTTAGAAAAGCTGTGAAAAGTCTTACTCATTTTTAAAATTATTCAGGAAAAGCCCCAACCACATTTAGGTTTTAATTCTCTGTGTATTCATGTGCCTTCTTGTTCTGATAGTGTGAACTCCTTTGAGAGTCAATGAAACTCCCTGTTTCCTCTCCAGGCAGGAGTTTTCAGTTTTGTATCCTACCCACTGAACCATTAGGGCTGCAGGACTATTGCTGAATTTAATCTCTCTTCACACATTTCCTTGTTCATGTGTAGTAGAATCATGGTATTTTTACCTTCCTCTTTTTTTTTTTTTTTTTTTTTTTTTTTTATTTTTGCTAGCATTCTGGTATGTAGTCCTTTACATTTAATAGACAACTATTAAATGTTAAGCCTGTCCTTCAAGCTGCTGCTTAGTATATCTTCCATAGAAAATTTCTGTGGCCATTCAGACGTGTATTCTGATGTCATGCTTTCAGAACATTTTTTTCATTTTGATTTCCAGAGTAGTGATATTTGGCTAAAACTCCTTCAAATTGCATTATTTTTAAGAAAGGGTGTGAAGACAGATGATGATTAGTTTCTAAATCATATACCATTTATTTGAGAAGAGTCAGCTGCATGGTTAGATGTCTGTCTTCTCTCATTGTGTTTGAACACTGTTTATAGATTTGAGTCCGTCTTTTATTAAAGTCAGTGACAAATTTCAAGCTATATTGAAAGTAAAGCTACGTCTCTTTATTTAGGACTTATTTTAAGATAGCTGCAAAATCCCTTAGATGATATGAAGAAATTTTAAGGTGGTGTGGCTTGATGTCACATTATTTATTCAGGTTTTAAATTTTGTTATGTATATGACATGCATACATTCTCTTGGGTGATTTTTAAATATTAGTAGTTTATTGAATTTAGAATGAAACTTCCTGCAGCATTTTTCGTAACCTGCAAATCGCAATTCTGAGTTAGGAGGAGGGTCAAAAGGTGAAACCACTAAGGAAGAAGTAAGCAATTCATTTGTAAAAGCAATACTGCTTCAAATCTAGGACTGCATAATAAGAGAGAAATCACTGCTCTTGACAGAGAAACTGGATTTTTTTTTTTTAATGGGATTAAAAATCTGTGTTAGGAAATTCACGTTTTCCTGTAAATCATGGTCTGGGTTATCCTTCCCATTATTAGAGTTCATTAGGATGATTTTTTCTAAGCTATATAAGAGTTTGGTCAGATTTGAAGGCTTTTTTGAAAAGCGGGACTAATAGCCTTTATTCTCCAGTATTAATGTGTGTATCTCATGAGTAGTTTAAGTTTGAAGACTCTGTCACAAAGCCTCTATTATGATTAAAGCTGTCACTAACTGAAAGCCAGGTAAATCCTAAAAAGATTTTGAAATATAATATTTCGGGCTGCCAACATCCTTTTCTCACAGGAAATTTATACTTGTCATTATAGTAGCTGTCTGAAATTAATATCAGTAGTGATACCAGTCCTTTGTGAACTTTGAAAAATGTGGTATATCCCTCCTTTTAGAAAGGGTAGCAGAAGCAGAAAGAAATTGTTATTGTCCCCAGTTTTTTAATTAACGTGTTTCCTTCTCTGGGCAGTCAGGCACATTAACTGGTAAGAAATTAGGGACACAAAAATGCCAGTGTTGCCCTGCATAATGAGAAAAATATTTTCTTACCATAAGAAGGGTGAAAAATATCCATGAGATTCACCAAGAAGGCCAGACTGTGGATTTACCTGTTGTCTATATTTCTGCTTTCTTCTGTCATTTTTCTTTCTTTTTATGTCTCTCTTGAGGTAATTTCACTATTCAGCAAAATTTCCATAAAAATTAAATAGAAATGAAGTGTTGACTCAGTGCTTTAATCTTAGGTCACTTCAACCATTCTAGAGGTTTTCACTCTGAGTGGTCTAACTAAATGTATTATTTTTTTTTGGTTATAACTTTTTTAAGCCTGCCTTGGTATCAGATGGTTGGGTTACATTTCTCTAATCCTGATCAAGTGCCATAATCTGTCCTCATGCATCTCTAGCACTCAGCTATGCACATTGACTCAGCTGTGCTGGGGACTATAAATGATGATGACTTTGTTCATGAGAGACCAAGCATCTGAAATGTGTTTGCACTCACAGTTGGAAATGGGTGCAGTCCTTTCTGCAGCAATGTCTGTCGCTGAAGGGCATGTTCAGAACTTTACTGCCAGCTTATTTGAAGTGAACTGTATAATTTGAAGCACGAATCCTGAGGCCTGGCTGTCCCCTGCTGGGTTTAAAATGAATGTAAAGGAAAGACTTGAAAAGAAGAAGTGTCTCTGTTGCATGTTTGATGGATGGCATCAGACAGGGTGGATAGAATAACAGTGCCAGTATGAAGCGACGAGCTTATAGAAGTGCAGAGAGCAGAACTGGTGATGAACTTGGATAAATCCAAGAAAGATATGCTTATTGGACTTGAGTGTCAGAGTGATGTACTGTGTGCTCTTTCTGATACTGGAATGCCAATGATGCTGTCTTGGTCTCTGTTCTTGTGGGAGAGATAAGCCACCACTGACATTTCCCTTTTTTTTCCTCTCAATATGGCAAAAGCAGCAGATATCATATCCTTAGTGCACATATATCTGGATGAATCTATCTCTGCAATGACAAACTGGTGGTGGGGCCAACAGTGTCAGGAAGGATCGTGGTGCTTTTGGAGCCTGGTGCAGAAATTTGCATGCACACAAAGTCACCAGACTTGTGGCACATCCACTGTCCCCTCAGAAGGTTTCTCACAGCTGCTGTTAGGGCTGTTTCACACTGGACTCTATTCACACGATTGATCTAGGACTGACATGATCCACAACTGAAAGTAGCACTGACAGATGTTCTGACTCTTATACCCCAAAGCCTTCAAGCTGACTAAAACATTTCCATAGCCACTGAGGCTTGGAGGTTCTCATCCCAGCTATCTGCTGCAAAATGGAAAACCTGTAAAAAATGCATGAAGTAGATGTTTTTCTCTTTACGTTTCTCTTAGAACCTCTTGGAACCCTTTCATGCTCCTCCAAGCTTTCTTTGGAGGAGGATCCCAGTTTTCCCTTCAGTGTACCTATAAAATGATCAAGCCACTGTCATCAGGCTGTGTTTTCCTCCTCTAAGGTTTGTATGGTGTTTTTACAGGGTTTTAGGCATCTTGTGAATGTTTGTTTAGCTGACAGTGCTTCCACAAACTGTGTGTGCGCATGTGTATTTCTTTATCTGGTCTTCAAAATAGTACTTGAATCTGTCAGCATATCCTTCTGCATTTTTGGAGAAAGCCAATTAACCCCTCTGCACCCCTTTAAAAGGCAGCCAGAAATCATGTGCCAAAGCTCACTGAAGTGCAACAGCTTTATTTCTGTATCTTAAAATAGCATTTTTAAACTCCCGTAGTTAATAGCTTCCTTAGAAAGAAACCTTCCTCTAATCAAAACAGCTGAAGCTTTGCAAACACATGTGACTTTTATTTCCTCTCTGGAGCCCTAAAAATGTACATTTTTTTTCCTCTTGACATACCACCTTAAAATTAAATAAGTTCTTGGGTATTCCAGGACTGGAAAACTAAGAAGGTTTGTACTCTAAAGCTGTTCCTTATAGCTCTACTTAAACATAGTATTCATGTTTTTACCCTTTCACAATGATTTCAGTACTTTTTTGGCAACTAAAATTAAAATATCCTTGTTCTTTGATCTTTTATCTTTTTTTCCCCTGAAAGTCTAAAATCACAGCTTGTTAACTGAAGCCATCCAAGAGGCGCTATGCTAGGAGAGGAAGAAACAGAAAACATAGAATAACTGCTGAAACCACCTCATAACTTGGCTTGGTTACCAGCTCTCAGCCCAGAGAATTCCAAAATTTGCTCAGGTGCTTCATTCAGTTGGATATTTTACAAAGTGGGCAACTTGAGAACTTTTTTTTTTTTTTTTTAATTTGTCTTTTGGCAGTCTAAATAAACTGGAAATTTATGCCATTTCCTTTCTCAACTATGTCTATATTCAGATGTCTTCAGACATCATAAATGCATATGAGAAAATGAATTAATATATATGTTATCTCCACTGCATCTAAAATTTTTCACTTCAAGGAAATATGTCAAATACATTACAACAGGCCAGTTGTACTAAATAGATTATTCCATGTTAATGTCTCCTTAGTTGCCTCAGCTGTCTGTCCACTAGCTAACAAGCAAACCTCTGTGATGTCCTTTTAAAATCTTCAGAGTATGGTGCAGGGATGCTCCAAAATCTTTATTTTGAAATTACAGAAAGTATTAGTCTGCTGCATCATCTAATCCATTTGATATAAATTTCTAGTTTCTTATTCATGGCCATATAATGTGGTTAATTTTCACACAAGGCAAATCAAAATCAGAAAAATCAAAATAAAGAAGAAAATGGAAAATATGTGTCTGCTAAATGAGGGTGTTAGGTCAATGGTAATTAAAGAATGATTTTTTAGAAGCAGACAAAAATCATTTTAAAAAAATATAACGTTTTTTCTTAATATTAACACCTACTATATTGGTGTATAATTATTTCATTAACAATTCTTGTCATTTTACATATGTCAAGCAATGTTGGCTTTTTCTCATTGCATGTTCTTTGAATTAGGTAGCAATATATAAAAGAAAGCTGTACAGAAAGAAAAAATATTTAAAAATGCTTTTCTTTCAAGAGATTAGAAAAAGAACACATGATTTTTGCAAAAGTTTCTTTTTTGAAATTATTTTTTCTTTTTTTTTTTTTTTTACACACAAAATAATTTTTACCCACTTGAAAATGGAAATGTTACTAAAGCAAAGTCACCAATTTTAGACCAGCATTTTGGAAAAAAGAAGAATACATACTTTTTAAGTAGTGGAAGGAAGGAAATCCTATTCTAAAATATTTTTAATTAATCTTTGATTTACTCCTGGCAGCAATTCCCAAAAGTTACAACTTGAAGGTTTCTCTGAGCCCACTTCAGAACATATTGAAGTTTATTAAGAGCCACAGCACCAAGTGATAGTTGTGGAGACACGTGCAAAGGGATATAAAATCTGAATCTTAATTGAACACCTCTGAAGCATTTGAAGTGATAATCATTACAATATAAACTGCAACACTGACTCTTGAATTAACTCTGAGGCTGTTTCAATAATAACTTCAGTAGACTTTTGGTTTTCTGCACATGCAACTGAGTCTTAGGTCGTGTGTTACCCAAAAAAACCCCAAACCATTAAGCAAGTCTGGCTCAGTGATTTCCTAAGCCAAAATTCTTTACAGTCAGTGAATGTTGTCTAAAGAAGTACTTTATTACTGCAATGTGTTTGCTTTGTTATTACACTCTTGTGTTTATAGCTGGAGATAAAATTCTGGACTAAAAGGACCTTTGAGTTGATCTGGTACAGTTGTTCTAAGATAGCCTAATTCATTCACTCCTGCATGAGAAACAGGAAAAGACTCCTCACACTCTAAGCATCTCCTTCTTTTTAGGCTTTTAAGGGCAGAAAACCTTAGTTTATGTGGGTTCTGAGGGGAAAGAAAATCACTAGGCAGAGACATGAGCTCTTCCTTCAGTTCTGCTTCATGATCACAATGCCAGAAGTCAGAGAAATGTGCCAGGAGAAGGGAAGAAGAGTGAAGAGCATATCCCAAAGTATCTTTTCAGTCCCTTGTGACACTGACATACAGGAATATTCCAGCCATTAAGGAGAATATGATAATGGCATTGCCATTGTGGATTGTGCTTGGGTCACAAATATCCATTGCTCGTGGCCCTTCTCTGTATTTGGAAGCAGGGAAGATAATGCTCTGTTGAGCAGCCAAGGTTCATTGCTTAATGAATAAGCAATAATATATTGATCATTCAGTAAATGTGTCCTGTAGAACTGCTTGCCCTGGAAAATCAATCTTTGGCTTATCTATTCATTTTTTTTAGCAGAAGAATATACAATCACTTTTAAATTACTTCAATATAATGTTATGTACTTGGAGCTGGATATCGTGTGAGGTTTTTTATCGTGTGAGATGCATAGATGTTTATTCCAAGTTCACTGTTTAGTGTTTAAAACTGTGCTAATACCCCTTTTCTTACATCTTCTAAGTTTCTCAAATGTTCTGAAGAGCTGGGAAAAGAATGGAGCTTAAGTAGGTTAACATTTCTCTGTACTGCCACCATATCACAAAGATCAGAGAATTGGACATGGCTTACAGTGGTAAAAAGAGAGGCTAAGCATAAGAAAAGATCTAGAAAGGTATATAGAATGAAAGATTTTAATAAGTTATGTAAAGTACTGCAGAAAAATTTCTCTTCTGAAATGGAGCATTTTCTGCTCTTCAGCAAAATTACAGTTTAACTTACATTAGTGAAGAGTGGTAGAGCTGATGGCTATCCTGGTTTTGGCTGGGATAGGGTTGATTTTCGTCATAGTAGCTGGTATGAGGCTTGTGTTTTGGATTTGTACTGGAAACAGGATTGGTAACACAGGGATGTTTTAGTTATTGCTGAGCAGCACTTTAAAGAGTCTTTTCTGCTCCTCAGCCCACCCCACCCACAGGAGGCTGGGTGTGCACAAGGAGTCAGGAGGGGACACAGCTGGGACAGCTGCCTCCAGCTGACCCAATGGATATTCCATACCATAAAGTGCAATGCTCACAGATAAAGCTGGGGAGAAAACAAAGTGGGGATGTTTGGAGACATTTTTCTTCCCAAGTCACTGTTACTGTGATGGAGCCCTGCTGTCCTCAGGATGGATGAACACCTGCCTGCCCATAGGAACTGGAGAATGAATTCCTGGTTTTGCTTTGCTTGTATGTGCAGCTTTTACTTCACCTGTTCAACTGTCTTTATCTCTACCCATGAGTTTCCTCACTTTGACTCTTTGGATTTTCTCCTCCATCTCACTACAGGCAAGTGAGGGAGCAGTTGTTTGGGACTTAGTTGCTGACTGGGGTTAAACCACGACAGCTGCTGATTGTACTTTGCAATCATCCTTCCAGGGTCTAGAGCAAATTGTTTTGTTAATGAGATAAATCATCAAGTGAACTAGAAAAATATAATATTATTGCAGCCTTACTCTTTTCCCAGAACTGATTCAGATGAATCTTGGCAGCTTGGGATTTTCATATCAGAAAAATCTATAAACTGTTATTTAATTTTCTATCAGTATTCTCTCTCATAAGACTTTCAGTAGAGATATATTTGAATCTTGTGCAGCAAAAAATCTGGCAAGTGAGATAAGAAATAAAATGGGCATAATCAAAATTCTGTGGCCTGACACTAATAAAGAGTGCTAAAATCCACTTATCACACAATCCCTCCTAGATTTTGTATCTATGTAGCAAAATAGAGTCATTAGCTGCAACTCCAAAGCTATCTTTTTCTACACAATCAATGGAAATGTCAAGAGAATAAATGGCATATATTGAAGAGGCTGCAATTGCATTTCAGAGCCATAGAAAATCCATGACTTAAACATCAAACAATGAATCTTCAACTGAAATGCTTCTTTGCATTATCTGAAAATTTTAAAGTTGGAAGTACATCAAAAGTCATAGACAGATATCTAAGTGCCTTCTGGGGTAGATAGGGCTGCCTGAAAGAATTCTCTGAACTTGACTTAAGGGGAGGATTTGATCACAGAAAATACAGTGCAACACAGCACAGAAAAAGGACAGTATACATGAAAGTATATGTGAAGATGTACATGAAATCATAAAGCAGGTGTACATGAAATGGATTTCATTTCTGAAAGGTACCTATCCAACAAATGTTTAAAATTTTCTGTGATGGAGGTTCTGACTTTGATTGACAACATACCTGTTATTCATTGTCCTTATTACATGAAAGCTTTTATTTTCCAATGCAGAACAATGTTGTTAGTAGAGGTAACAAAGCTCTACTGCTGTGATTGAAAACATTAATATCGTTGTTACTCATGGTAGGCATAGAAGGTGTTCATCCCCTTTATCATCAAATGGCAACCTCTTAAATATTTGAGAAGAGCAATAAACATCTCACTAGTCCTGACTCTCTAAAGAAAACAATCCATTTTTTTTTATCTAGTAAATGTTGGTTGTCTTTTACTAGCCCTGTTCTCTGAATCTTCTCCAGCTAATCTACATCTTTTCTAGATTGCCATGTAGAAAATTCAGGGCCTATACATACCAGACATGTAAAGAGGTGTCGTGGAAGAGATAGAGAGGATAGAAGATAGCCTTTTTCCAAGAATGGAATGTTGCCAGATTCATGCATATGAAAAAAGAGAAATGCAGGCATAGGTGAAGCTGTGTTTGCTCAGTCAAACCAACTGCCATTGAACTTCATCAAAGTCTGAAGCTCCAGATAAAGCTGACAGACATTCCCAGATGATATATCAATCACATTATGAATTCAATATATTCAAAGTCAAGTTCTGCTGCAACATACCCTTGTGAAGCTGAGACTTCTGTACTTTAGAAGGTATGAAGTGTGAAGTAGCTGTCATTTCTTGTGAACAGGCTGTTAGCATCAATCAGCTGAATTATTGTACATTGGGCTGCTTGGTTGAAGTAGTCATTCTAATAAATACCTGAGGTAGAATGATCAATAATATGCCAATTTTATCACTCAACTTCTCAAAGTTATTGTTTCTCTCATATTTGATATTTTGCAGGAAGTACAACACCCATTTTATTCAACAGTATAGGAATCTGCTGAAAAGTGAAAACTTTGTTTGGTACCTCCTGGAAACACCTGGCATTTTGCTTGTAACTTTATGGAGTAAAAAAGATTTCAGATTATAATGTTGTGCTTGAGAAATATCATTCAATCAATAAAAATGCTTTTTTGAAAAGGCAAAGGGAATTAGAACTATGTCTGTTAACTTTTCTGCATTAGTGTTTTGCTGCATAAAATGAAGAGTGTAAGATTAAAAGACTAAGACACACATTACTAAATCATTGCTTTTTCATGTAAAATTGCTATGGAAGACAGTTCATCACATACTTTGCCCAAAAGAGAAGAAGGTGTAATGGTGCTCAGTAGTTAGCATAATCACTGTGAAGGATATTTGATGTGTGTGATACACACTGAGGTGGAAAAAGGACAGATTGGAGCTGAAGCTGGAAGATAGAATCAGTCTAAATTTAGAAATATGGAGAATGAGTTAGAAGACTGGAGGAAAGATGCTTGCTGTAGGCCAGGAAACCATCTTCTTCTCTTGTGTTCAGTGGAGTTTGATGCTTATGAACCACCAGCAGAATCAAACAAATGCAGTCACCTTCCTCTTCAAAATTTGATTCTACCTGATTTTAAAAAGCCAATTTAGCTTTTCTTTCTGGTCAGGATAGTAACCTGAAGAATCAAGAAGATATGCTGTGAGCTGGTACCCGTCTATAATAATGTGGAACAAATAGTGGAAGAGCTTCATAAAATCCAAATATTCTTGTCTTTTTATTACCATAAGGAGAAGTAAAAAAAAAGTTGCATATAGTAGAATAATTTTGTTAGAAGAATAAATGCAAAATGTCTGGGCAGGCTGAAACACAGTGTTACAAAAGTCTTTTCAGTAATAGTAAGAAAGCGTAGATAGATTATTGTTTGGCCAGATGTCAGAACATCCCAACTTACATAAAAATGCATAAAGACAGTATATTTTCTTAGTTCATCATTGTAGCACAAATAAATGACAAGGTGTGAAGGTATATATTAATGATCAAATTATATAATGATCAAGGTATATATTAATGATCCCAAGCCTAATAAAGCTGATGAAATTGCTCTCAGATTGGGCTAGAAATGGTCTAGAAATGGTCTAGAAATGATGCAATTCATGGGCATGCAGTAGAAAGTGAACTAGCTCAGAAGGATCATCTAGACCTGGTTACCCAGGACCAAGACCAAACAGTTTTTGAATGACTCCATAACCTCTGTGGGCAACCTATTTCAGTGGTGAGTCCCCTTCACAGTAAAAATGTGGTTCCTGATGTTCAGAGGGAACCCCTATATTTTAGTTTCTATCCAGATCTCTTGGACCAGATGATCACCAGAGGTCCAACTTCATCCAATCTGTGAATTTGTGACACTCAGAAAGAACAGAACTTGCTATGATGCCAGACATAAGAAGGACAGAAAGTAAAAGCTGGTCCATGTACAGCACTATGTCCAGGGAAGGAAAGATTTTATCCCAGGTCATACCATTATTGAACTATTCAAACATGAAGGAAATTGGCAATGATGTCAATAGTTCTGCTTGAGAAAAATGAACAGGGACATCAGACTCTGAAGAATTAGATGAAATAATTTTAAACACTCCTTGTCAGTAAAATAGATTGCACCCTGACAGACGTAGCAGGTTGTCGTGTCTGACAGTCACTGTTAAAAATGAACATAAGGAAGTATTAGACATAAGAAGTTGTCTTATTCATTGGACAATTGTTTTCAGAGCAGACAATCTTGGGATCAATCTACCAACATTGGCAGATCTGACTTATCTCCTGTGCATTCACAATTTTATTGCAAGCCCTTCAGAAGACAGTGGAATGCCCTTTGACTCAACACAGTGGACATCACTGAAGATGGTACTTCACCAAAGTGGAAAGATTAATCCATGTTTCATGTTTTAAAAAAAACCAAATAAAGCCCAACAACAGCAAAACAACAAAAACAAAAACAAAAACAAAACCACCAAAATAAAACAAAACAAACAAACAAAAAAACAAACAAAAAAAACCCCCCAAAAGAACACACACACAAAAAAAAAAAAAAAAAAAAGGCTGGAATTAGAATCTAAAAAAAATACAATTGGGTTTAAGGCTGTGCATAGTGCACAGCTTTCCATAAGCTTACAATATAGGAATTCCACAACTCTCCTATCAAGGAGATTTAGACATTTTCATGGTTTGCTTTTGGGGTTAGGTTTTTCTTGGCAGTTTTATTGTTTTTCCTACCATCACATGGGCTAGGCAAATCACTGCAGTAACTGTCATGATATTATGTAACATTGTCAGATTTGAGGTCTGTTTCTGTTCCAGGCTACCTGTGTTTTAAAAATATTTTCTTGTTAGACAGTGCAAGTGCTGTTAATTTGGGGGGGCAAGTCTTGATTCAGGAATATAAATTACTTGCAACATTGAAAGTCTAAATTCCTGTGAGAGGGAAAATTGAATCAGAGTGATGAATTCCTAGAGAGGATTAACAATTAGAAATGAACTCCTCAGTCTTCAGCTGTACAGAAAGAGCCTTGTGAGTGAGGTCCCTGTAGCAAAGCCTTAGAATTTTGCAGAGCAATTTCCCAAATGTTTGAAGAAACTGTAAAGCTGCTCTTTCAGTGAAAAGCAAGGGTAGGTACGAGTGTGGTAACTTAAATTATGCCTTCTTTAAGGATTAAGTAGAAAAGAAAGGAATTCATTGCTCAAGCACATGATCATACTCAGCATGAGATTTATCTCCTGTTTTTTTGCCCATACTTTGCAGAGGTGGAAGAGGTGCTGGTCTAATTGCATGGGTGTCAGAATAGACTTCAGTAATAAAGGCTTTGCACAGATAAAAGTAGATGCATATCCCAAGTCTGTGATAATGTAGATGCTTCCATAGTGCTGTTTGTGGAACTTTATTTGCCAAAATATATTGTATAATATATTTATATTATATTATATATAATATATATATCATATATATTATATATTATATATTACATATATAATTATAATATATTTATATTATATTATATTATATTATAATATTATATATATAATGATTTTGTATATTTTCATATTAGTTCACAGTCTCTGATGTTAAAGCACATTAAATTTATTTACCTTTTAATCTGCCCCTTCCCTGTTTTTTTTTTTCTGTTTACTTGTTTGTTTATGTTCTTTTTATGTTGTTCACGTCCATGCCTTTTTCTCCTCCTTTATATTCTGCTTACATATTGTGATTTCCCTGGAATCTAAGAAAGTATGATCAGCATTCACAGTCACCCCTAGACCAGTCTGTTAGAAAGCATATTGGTGAAGAATAGCTGATGAATTCCCAGCACCAGATGTTCTGTCAGACTGCTCACAGTTAAATGAGAACTGTGCAAAAGTATACTGCTCAATCATCTTCATGATCTAACAACATCTGGTTCATTTGCAGGTACCCTCTGTTCCAGCAGCATTATATTAAATTCTGTGTTCTACATTGTAAAGAGAACTGATTTATTTCCTAATAAGCTGTAGGGGAAAAGAATTTTGTCAGTAAATCAGTCTACTACTAGCTGTTGAAGGAAAAGTACTAGAAATAAATGAGTTTATTTGCTACTGTTGGAATTCCGAACTTTCTGATAACCCAGAATTTCAATGGCTTTTTTCTGTCTAACCAAAGTATTTCCCCTGCACAAAGGTTAAAAAAACAAACAAAACCAAGCAAGCAAACAAAAACCACCCCCTGAAAAAGAAGGAAAACAAGAAAACAATAAAACCTGCCAGTAATTAGATACATGAGTTTGCTTTCATTAATTTATTACTTTTGGAAATACAGTTACAAGTTATTAATCTCTTAATTGTAAAATTTCATAGAGCAGGAATACAGAAAGTTATGTTTTTGGAAGATCAGGTAGCAGAATAACAAGCTGGGACAAAATTTATCTGCAGTGCAGTACTTTGATAGAGTGATATGATACTGCCTTGTCCTACACAATGTGGTGAAAGGCAAAGCAGCACTGCTGTTAAATCCATGCTTCACTGGGATATGCACAGATGGTTTCCACTGCTGGCAATCTGCAGCACCTTAAAATTCCAAACTTTGTGGTACGGAATGGAGGGTGGAGTGAAGGTCCCCAGGTCAGTCCTGTTCTTGGCATGATGTCTTCTCAAATAGAGATTTTGTTCATCAGTTAAATGCATCTTAGCTCCCCAGGTCCCAGCTGATGTTGTCTCTCATGTGTCATTAAAGAAGGGAGCTGTCTTGTGAGCACTCATGTGGCCACCAGCTCAGACCCAGGCAGTGCAATGTCTTCTTGGTCTGCACTTCAGTGGGGAGAGCAGTGGGAGCTGCAAGGCCCTGCAATTGTCATGGGGGAGCTGTCTGGCTCCAGTGGGATGTGCGTTTCTGCAAGTGGGGAAAAAATGTTGCTATGATAGAAGACATTATAACTTCAACATCTGCTGAAAATGGAGACAAATAAAATATTTTGTTGTAGGCAATCTAATAAAACATCCAAAACCATACAACCTTACATGGTCCTTTCTTTGACAATAACTGAAAAAAAATCTAAAATTTTCATATAAGATTGATCTTTCAATCAAGGATACGTGGCTAATCCAAATTTTTTGTTTCCTTGCCTTCTCTTGTTTTTAATGTGATGTAAAGGCTTTATCCAGAGATCTGGAGATACAGATCCAAAGATTTGATGGGAACAGAATGAAATCCAATTTTTACTTGTCCATCTGAAGACTGAGTCTGCTTTAATTTGATTTGTCAATTAATCTTCTAGATTAGCAGAACACAAAGTACCTGTATGGAGGAGCATGCTACTTCTTGCTATTGAAACATAATTTTAGCAGTCTGTTTATTATAGATCTTACTGTGGTATCCTTCTTATTTTTCTTTTAATAGATCTGTTCAAATGCACAGAACAACTAGGAATACCACTCAGTCTTATCAACTAAGCACTGCCAAAACAATCCAATGAAAACTTGCATTGGAAATCAAATTCTATAATTGGTTACATTGGTACAATTATACAGATGAGGTTTCCATTAACTGCTTTTCCAGTGAAAGCTGCATCTCTGAGTCCAGCTCCAACTTGGGGGCTGTAAATATTACTTGGATATCTCAAGTCCTATTAAAATATAAGTCCCATGGAAATAAAAGCTTTAATACCCTCTTTTGCTGGCAGAAATATAGTGTAAATATAAGCTGCTCTTGGCCAGCAGGGTAGTCACTGTTGACACAGATATCTCTTTGTTGGTCATCTGGGTGAACAGTGAAAGAAATCCTCAGGCTAGTCCTGTTCCTCATTGTGCATCTGTAAGAACATTTTGCTGATACTGTTTTTCTCTTAGCCCAGTCTAATGGTGTGGTTAGAACAATGCTGAGGGATGTTTTTTTCTTCAGTTCAAACACAAAATACGACAGGCTTCTATGTAATTAAGCCTTTCAACTCTGCAGTGAACATTGACTGTAGAGCAGTGTTTGACATTGATGGTTCACATAAAGAACCTAATATGAGGTGCATTGTTTCTGCCTCATTTAAGTCACCCTCAGGTCAGTGTTAAAGATATTCCTCCCAAACAATCAATCTGAAATGCACTACTCTTTCTTGCTCTCAAAGCCCTTCTGGATATGTTCATAGTAACATCATACTGAAGATGAATTCACAAACACCACAACAAAAACATTTGTTTTCCTTCTCTGCTTCCTACAATTGGTATCAATTATATCACAAGCCCTTTTTACCAGAAGGGAGAGAGAAGAATTTGGATGTCTGCAGTGTTGAATGCCTGTGGTTAATAGCTTTAGATAGAGCTGAGGTATCTAGACATATATGCCAGCATTGACCTTGACAGAAGAGTAGGCTTTAATTGTTAGTAATAATAGACAAAGGGCACACTGAAACAATGTGATAGAAAAATCTCTGAGCTATTGTTTGGCATATTTTAGATAAATAACATGGTTTAAATCAATACCTACTCTGTAGCAATATTCTCCAGTGGATATAGTGTGCATCCCCATGTAGGTACTTTTTTTCTTTCTATAATCTCCAGTTGTTTCGGCGTGGTTGGGGCCATAGATGAAATTTTGTTTGTTAGTGATAGGGTGTCTGAGTCCTGTAATCTGTTTTCAGGCTGAGTTTCACATTCTGCACTAAAGTAGTTTGTCAATCAGACTCTGCCAGGACCAGGACTACCACTTATTCCCCATCAGCCACTGAGCCTTCAAACTAGGACATTATGTGGAGGATCGCTGGTGTATCCTATTCCCCTGAGAAAGAAGCTTCACAGAAAGCACAGGGATGTATTAGTGTCCAGCACATTTAAATTCCCATCTAGAGACATGTCTTTGGTGGAACTGGGGAGTGTTTTATTCTTCTTCATTCCACCCCACACACCTCACTTTGAAGCAGAGAAGAGCTGGGCAGTTTGTATAGGGGAAGGAAAATATGAGCACTATTGATTTTTGGAGCAGATGAATTGCACTGTTGTTGGTAATGCTTTTTCTGTCTCGAGTAAGATCAGCTGTGGATAATCTTGCCTTTGTTTTGAGGCTGTTCTTAGCTCTGGTCTCTGTGTACTTCGATTGCTTTGAAGAAATTTGCTCTACTGGGTTACACATCTAAGTTGGGATACTTGACTTGTGTTTATCTCTTCACAGTGGAATATTAGCAGAAGAGTTGTGCTGTGAATTTTGCTGAGACCAATGCATGTGCATATGTAAAGGCATTCTTTTTAAGTTTGTTTTGATCTCTTTTCTCTGGGTTCACTTTTATATTCTTAGTTCATTCCCCAGAAATGTGTTTGTTTGATTTGTGCTTTATTTCTCATTATCTTTATCTTTTTTTATATTACCATGTTCTTTGATAAGGATAGGCCATTCATCTGTCATTTGCATGATAGCATTCCTTCTAATTTTTTTTATTCCAACAAAATAGTTTTCATGCCCTAGAAGTTGCTAGTCGACAGCAACTAGATTTTTTAGATAAGTTTTTCTGATTTTTTTTTTTTCAGTTTTCCTTTAATATTGCCCTACTTTTTGTATAATATTAGACTTTATTGTTCATGGGAATATATTACTATCATTGACTTTTCTTCTTTGTTTTCCTGAGTATTTAATAATTCTACGAACTCATGCTTTTTCACTAGCTCTTCTGGCTATATTTCTTTCTCTTTAAAAACTCTGTTGTTGTATTCTTCTTTAAGTGGCTCCTCAGTCAAGAATAATTTACATATATTTCCTCATTACTGGCCTATCTGTTTTGAAAAGCAAGGGATTCATTTTAATTACTCCTTGTTCCTAAGTAGTTATTCATAATTTCTTAGTATTTCTTTGAGACAACCAAATTGCTATCTTCTCTACTGTCCTGAAATACTTTTTCTTATGTAGGTTTGTTATTTCAGTGGAAAGGAAGGCTGCAGAACAGAAAACAATACTTTAGAGTTCTCCAATCCTCTGCTGAGATTTGGGTTTCTTTTAGATAAAATATTGCTGCAGTCTTTATTAATTTTCTGTTCTGCTTTTCTTCTTGATTTGATGATGTACTTGGTGATTTAGAAAATGCATGCTCCAGTTTGAAAACAAAATGTAAAAGTCTTGATGCAAGCACATTGTTTCTTCAGTCTTAACTCTCTTCTTCAGAGGGCAAAACACCTGATTTGAGAAGCTACAGTCTCTGTGCTGAAGAAAACCCATACTAATAGTGCAGACATCTCTTCTGAACACATGCATGTTTTGAAATTTGGGCAGAGGTTTGGGGCAATCTCTGCTTTGGTTTTTGTGTGTGTTTGAGTTATTGAAGTGGACATGAAAGGATTTCAACGTGTGAAGGTATGATCTGGAAGTTCTTTTACTGATAAATTTGATAGCTTGCTCAATGAAAGCATCTGCTTTCATTGAATCTTCTCTTTTTTGGCTTTTGCTTTTCAAGTACAGCTCTAAATACTCAAATATTCTCAGAAAAATGGTTGTTAAAAAACTGTATCAGGATGGAATCAAACCCTTCCAGGTGTATTTGACAGATTTTAGTGCTGTTGTTAATATTGTTTTACTTAAACTTTGGTATCTGCCTGAGTGGCCTTCTCAGAATAGCCATTTTTCCTTGTCATCATTAGAAATTATTTTCTTGCTCTTTCTATAGAATGAGGTAAGGTTTGTTGGGATTTCTTTGCTCATTTTGAGTGTAAAGGTAACGAAAAAGCAAAGAGGCATGGAGCCAAAAATACTTTCTGAAACCAGTTCTTTCCCAAAATACTAGTTTTAATTAAGCTCTCTTTTCCAGTTTCCAGAATTCAATTTAAATAATAATACTATGGATAAAGCTGTTCATCTGGAGATTAGACAAGTTGTCTGAGCTGTGGGGAAATCCAGGGCCATGTAAGTGCATTGTCTGATTTAAAATATGTATTTCCCATCTACAAAGTGCATTTATTTCTTGGAAATGCTTTCTAACTGAAAACATTGGTCTTTGTATGACATTTTTAGTTTCAGCTTCCAAAGAACTTTACAATGCCAGAAAAGTTTCACAGTTCCTGTTGTTTTGGGAGAGACAATTGAAATACCAAGCAGACAGCATGCCTTGCTGCACTAGTACAGGACACAGGACTGAAGCCAATATCTCTTAGATATCCAGTCATCTCCCAAATATCCTCAGTTCTCTCCATTCTTTCTATACATAGGGATATCAACAGGTTCTTCAGCTGGAACACAACTCATGTGTTCAGTGATATTATTCATGAACAGGCATGTTAGTAGGGCATATCTTGCTTTGGATAATTTCTATTACCTTTTGTGGCAAACAGGATTCTTGATTTGAAGATAAAATGTATGTATGGGAGGCAAGATCCCTGGGATGTAGTTCTGACTGTTGTACTGCTTCTGTTTTGTGCTAACCTTGGTGTCTTGGTTCCAACAGTTCAGATGAATAAACTCTAAACAAGGTCTGGCACAATCAGTGCTGTGGGGCTGAAAACAAAATAGCTGTCCAATGTGAAAAACTGCTCTCGCAAAAAAAATTACTATGACAGAGCAAACAATGCCAGAGTTCTGTTCCTAGACTTGTTGTGAGACATTGGGAAACTCAGATGTAATCACTGCCCTGCCTCAAAGGGATAACTATGTGAGGGTAAATATATTAAGACTCTAATGGTCTATGATGGTAGAAATGGTTTGCCATGGAAAGTCTGCATGGAATTTGATAATAACCTTTTTGTCATCTATTGAATTTGATTAAACAAATATCATTTTGCTCAGAATAAAAATCCCAATTCTAATGTATCTTTCCCTAAAAAAAAATTAAAAAGTGACTGTACTTCATGTTTATAGATTAAATCTCAAAAACATGTTTAAAGTAGCTTAGATGTTTAAATGTAAAAATATGCCTTTTTTAATTACTTTCTCCCCACCTACTGCATTCTTTGGAGCTAACTCATAGATATATTTTACTGTTTGAGTTTGGCAATCTTCTACTAGCTGAGTTGTCATCCAAAGGTAAAATCAAAATATTTTTATAACCCTTAAACCAGGAAAAGAACATTTTATACAACAAAGCAAGGTTAAATCTGATCTCTTGCTAAATAAGATAGAAAGAATTTAATGTCAGTAATTTCAGAAATTTCTTGGCAGAGTTTGAAAACACTTTTGGCACGGTCATATGTTAACTACTGTGGAATTAGTCCCTGGTGCAATCCTAGACTATTCCAATATGTGATAAAAGAGAGAAAATTAGTTTTATTTACCTCATTTATCTCAACATTTCCCCAGTCTGAAAAGGATCCCAAGGACAGTTCTTAGATTTAAATATTTACTTATTAGAAAGCTTGAATTAACAAGAAGAACTGGAGAGCTACTGAATTTCTGGATGCTAGATTTAGCTCTGAAGTTCAGGTTATAACATATCCTCCTGAAGGTCAGAGTCCTTCTTTTGGGGGCTGATTTCACTGTTTGGGATATGTAGACTCTTATTCTCCTTGGTTGGCTGATATTCTTGAAAAAATAGTACAAGAAGCTATCTGTGTATGGCAAAGGACAAGACATGGTTCTTCCTCTAGCAGCCACACTTGCATTGCTAGATGTGCTTCTGATGGTTGAGGTTTTGTATGAAACACCTCCTCACCCCCAGAGCTGTCACCTCTCCAGAAAGTAACAGCTGCCAGGGGTGACTGTGCTTAGGACAGAGCCTAAGTGGAAGTAAAATCAGGTTAAAGAGTAGCTAAAGGGAAGGGTGAACTTTCTTTTCCCTCTAAAACAGCTAAACTGGAGACTCTGAGGGATTACTGGTTTGCAGTGAATGTTCATTAAAAGAAATAGAGCCATAGTTTTCCTCCAACTTACTGGTTTGTGAAGATACCTATGGATTACTCTTATAAAATATTGGAATGTGAGGGCAGTGAGGAAAACAAACTGACAACTGTGTACTTGAAAGTGGCTGAGATTGTGAATCTTGGACACCTGGAGGGCATTCACTGAATCTCTCTCCCTTGCATTAAGGGAATCCAGCAATAAGAATAAAACATAGAACAGCATCTCTTGGTATTTGCCTTCATTGTTGTTATTTCAACTCCACGTTATGGACACACAAACAGTTCCAAGGTGAATTATTATTTAAAAGTAATATTTACCAAATGATAATTTTAAGAAAGCTAAGCACAATAGAGATAGCTGGGTGACTATTCAATTTAAAAAGCAATAGATGAAACTACATGAACGTGGCAAAGCTGACTGTAGGTGATGTCCCCTGATCTTACAGCTGTGTCTTATAATAGAAGACATCTGTTTTCTATTATGTTGTGTGTGAGTTAGCTACCTAACTCTTTCTACTGTTCCCAGTGGTAAAAGTGTTACTTTTACAAACAAACCAGTTTCAATAGGCATGTCTCTGCTGAGCAATGAATGTTCATCTCCAGAGAACTGGAAACGAGCTTTACCCACACTGTAACAGTGCTTTGTCTGTCTGCTGAATGCTGAAGATAATTGCTTCCTTTCTTTTGACAAGGACAGCTTTCTTTAGTCCTAGACTGCTTGTTTTGCTGTCTTCTGCACCTGCTGTGTTTTCCTCTGACTTACCCCTTAAACTGTGCCCATGATTTATGACAGTGTAACACAGTGATCCTTCTGCAAAGGATCACTAGTTATTTCATAACTAGAGAATTTTTTAAGGAAGTCAAATCAGGACTACATCATACTAATGGATAAATATATAGAGTTCTTGCACATTCAGCCCAAGAATTACACACTTATGGTATCTTTTCAGGCTATCCTGATTCATGTCCTCAGGTGAGCTCTTGATCATAGAGAGTAAGTGACAGTTTTCTTATTTTTATAATTGACAGAATGTTAATGTTTTTATGACAAGATCTTATGGAGTACTTTGAAAATGCCTAACACATCCCATGTGTTATATTAATGTGTGATATTAATTTTTGTACCATGTATACAAAGCAAGCAAGCTTCCCAGTGTTTCTAGTGATTTCTAACCTGCCTGTGTATGGGTAAACATTGTAGAAATTATCTGTCTGTATAAATGTATTTGTATATAGAGAGAGTAGAATATGGCTCTCAAGAAAAGTTAGATAAGGTAATAGAAATCCATTTAAATAAGAATGTACCCTCTGTTGTCAGTAGTCTGATGAACAATCTGGTTCCATTCCTCAATCATTAAATCATTAAGTCGTATTTAACCAAGGTGCTGAACTACTTTGATGCCACTGCTTTTTTTTTTTTTTTTTTTTTTTTTGGCAGCTTAACTAACCAAGAAAACTGAATGAAGCAAGCTCCTCCACAGTAGAGATGGAACAAAAGTATCACAAACCTTATAACATTTTCCAGTATCATTTGTGCCTCCTCACTGTAATTGCTGAGCTAAGGCTCTGTGTCCCATGTCAAGAGACTGTATAAGATCAGTCAAACACATTCTTACTTATTTTTAGATGCAAAACCTTAAAGTATGTTTGTTTGGAATCTCTTTTTGTACACTGTGAAGAGGGCTGAACTCTGCACATCCCACACACTATACAACATAAATTCTATCCATTTAAAATTCATAATAAATTTAAAAAAAGCCAAAAACTTACTGCCAAAATGCTTGTAGTTGCCTTGAAAATTTCTGCTCTTTCCCTACACTACCCTCTTGGTGCTACAGAGGGGGAAAGGCAGATGAGAACAGTTTGTCTGCCACAGATTGCTTTAACACTGTGGGCTCTTTCCAGCAGAGAGATGTTTGCCATGCAAATGGCACACACCACAGTGGGAAATCTGCTCTGTTTGAGGGCTCTCAGCACCTTCACAATTCACTTACATTCTCATGTCCCCTCCAGGACCTTCTAGACTGAGGGGCTGGCCTCCTCTGTTTGATGCAAGCTGGGCATCACCCTTTTTCCCATGGCAAGGGGAGTGAGTTTCTCACTTGCAAGTGTGTGAGGAATTCAAGGATGAAAGAGATACCACTTATGCTGGGTTTGACCCCTGTCTATTCTGATTGCTGAGCATCTTCCTTATTTTAAAGCAGCAGAGAGTAGTGTCAGAGTAGAGAAAGAGAAGCTGGCTGAAAGGAGGTGAGGAGGTGGTGTAGCTAAGTATGTGTCTCTTAATCTGTGTTTTATTTTGCTAGAGAATTCACACCTGTGATGGAACATAGTGCAATACAACTATTTGGACAGGCTTGTTTTCTTTATGCCTCATAACATGTGGCCTGAGGCAGTATTGCTGTTACTTGCCATGCAAGAATCACAGCCATAAATCACTGTCAAAACAAAAATGGATAAGAAGACGTGTTTTGGGAGGTTAGCTGCTTAACACTTGGGCCCTTCTTAAATTTGTCTTCTCTGAGTTAATTAAACAGCTACCACAGGACTATCCTCTTTGGCCCTAGCTTCATTTTACATGACACTGATTGCCTTGATATGCACTGACAACCCAGAGATTGAACCAAGAATACTCTATGCAAAAACATTAAGGAACTAAGGAACCAGTGTTTCTAAGTTTCTGCTAGAAATAATGTCTGTGCTTGGTGATTCTGGTCCCACAGAGTGATCTGCAGTGTGCTCAAGAGGTGAAATTAGAATTCTCTACAGATTTGAGGGAAAGCATGGATCTTTGCAGGCTAAATACTTCCATGAGTTAAGCTGTACTACATAGTTCCTATTCTGTTTTAGATATTTTGTCTCAGATATTTGGTTTGGATCCATCTTATTTAAACTGCAACTGTATCAACTACTATTCTTTTATTTGCACATTTGAGTAGTTAAAAAAGATTGTTTCATTAGGTTGTGTCCAGTAGAGTTTATGAAAACCTCATGAATCAAAACTTTTGTTCCGAATCTGTCAAAATCCATGGTGCCTGAGTTGCAACAAAGAATGACTTTGATCAAAAGATGAATAGATTATTATCCATTATTTTTGTACATAATCTTTTTCATTAATTCAAGATTCAGTGCCAATACCATGTCTCCAAGAAAGCTGAAATTACTTATATGATTACATGTTGGATTTATTCTTTCTGATATGCTTAAGAAGCTATCCATTAAAAGACATCTTCAGAATAAAAAGTTTTGAAAGGCTAAGTGCCTGCCTGGCCACTGGATATGATCACACCCTGTTATTATACTTATAAATATTTTTGGTCCATCTAAAACTTTTTTAAACTTATATATATTTAAATATATATTTATATTTTATGTCCCAAGTTAAAAGTCATTTATATATTTGACACATGGACAGATAAACCTTCTGACATCTACTTTATGCAAATTTAATTCCCTAACAAAGGCAGCCAGGTAGTCTGTGAGTCTTAAAATCTACTTCTTTGTAATAATGATATCTTTTTTTATGAAACAGCCCAGAAAAGACTGGACAAATATGAAAAGCTCATGTTATCAGTCACACAGATGGGCTAAGAATATTATGCAGACAAATTACATGCTGTCTGCTTAGGTCAGGCACCAGATTGCACATTAAGGATAGACAATCTGATAATGATTTAGGATGCATTTATGGGCAGACAGGAGCAGAAGTTCTGGCCCAAGTTGTTCACTCTGAGTTGAAATAGTACCAATGGATGGTTATTTATGACCTAAAACCCACAGAACTGACCTGCAGGCTACCATGCCAGAAATGGGCAGCTGTATAAAAGCCATACATAAATGCTGAAATATACTCTGAGGATGCTTTGTGTTGGCTCTTCTCCATAGTAAGAAGAGACTTGCACTTGTGAAGGACATGCAGTAAGTGTGCCACATCACCCTAAGTTTAGATTGTACTTCTTGGCACTTTTCACTTTTACCTCTATTTCTTTTTCTGTAAAGTAAATGCTAGTGTTGATGCTGATACTTGTGTTCTAAGCCAGGGGAACAATTTTTTTTTATTTGATTTTACAGCCAAAGAAAATACTGCCTCTTAAACACAGATGGAAAAAACTGGGGAGCATACCACTATCAAGTCTTAAAATACAACTCTAATTCTTACTCTAACTCTAGACTTTAACCTGTGCACTCAATATATAGCACTTGAGAAGGTTTGCAATGCAGGTTGCAATGAAATAGGTAATTAAGTTGAGGAAGAACTGTTCTTTGGCTCACTCACTTTATATTAGTAGATACCCTTATTTCTATTTTCTCTGGTTATTTCATTGTTATCTCAACTGAGAAACAGAGATATGATATTTTATGTATGTGTTTCTAAAACTTATAAGGCATTTACACTGTATGTCCTGATTTATGCATCACTATTTAGTATGAATAGTTATTAAAGTCCTTTTCTGTGTTGAAACTGAAGTATTTAATTAAGTCATTCTCTCAGAATGCTTCACACTGATAATTTTGCTACCATTATGGTATTAGCTTTTGCTGGCAGCATGCATTTAAAAAGACTGCTCAAAATGAATTCTGAAGGTGTTTCTCAAGCTTGTACTCTGTACTTGGGACAGAAGATGGCTTTGGAACTGTGTTTCCTTTTTACAAGCTCTCTTCAAAACAAAACGTGAAATTGCTAGAAATATTTTGATTTATGCACTGTCACAGAAATGGGAGGTCTTTGAACAGTTGTGACCAGTAATAGGAATGCTGAGGCACTGAACTATGCCAGGGTCAGTAACAGATCCATGGTTCTGTTCTTCTATTTACTAATGACACTAAAATAAATGAGTTTGGTTAGTTTGACTTTCTAAGACACTTGCTATACAAAAGAACTAATAGTCAGCAATTCCAGAATTTCAAAGAGATTCAGACATTATTTATACAGCAATAATGCTTACAAACCTCTGCTTAGCTCAGGATCTCTCTGGTAATATACTTCCTTCTTCCCTGTTAAGCTGACAACCTAAGTAAGCATAAATATAGAATTTTTCCTCCCCTTTTATACTGTACCATTGGCATAATCAGAAATATTTTAAAATACTTTATATGAAAAGACATTTAAAAAACTCTATACATTAAACAGGCATTAGCATCATAGTTGGCTGGGAGAATTAAACAATGAAATAATGAGAGTTAAAAAAAAAAAAAAAAAAAAAGACTGGTTGACATCCAGGGGGCTGTGACTATCCTATGTAAAGATTCACTTTTCTAGGCCTATTCTGTGTGTCTGAACTCTCAAAATATCTGATGTTGTTTAGATAAGAGATCTGAATTAACACAGCTTCTTTTGTTTTTAAGGCTTTATTCAGATTCTCCACTGGAGAAATCACCCTGTGTGAAGCTCTGAATTACTGTGCCAAGGCTGCTTCTTGCAGGCAAGCTGAGTTGCTTTCTATACAAACAGTGGAGGAGTGCAGTGTAAATGTGATGCTGAGACCACAGGAATCCTTGCCTCTAAATTCATGCCAAGATTCTTGAAAGTCTGGTCATATGATTAAAAGTGATTGTTTCTGTTGTGGCTTCTACCTGCCTCCTGAAGGGTGGTGAAAACCAGTGTCAGACATTTTCAACTGAGAAGTAAATTGCCTCAGTTTTATGACTATGGAGCAATAAAATCAAAATAATAACAATAATAAAAATAATAATAAAAATATCAGTAATATCAAAAATAAAAATAAAATAAATATGCTGTCAGAAAAAACACCACTTTTGTATATATATAGCCAAGCTCTTCTTTTTGCACATTGTATTTTTTCATCAGACACAATATGTTTAAGCAGAGCACAATATAACTGCTTATTTTTCAAAGTAGCACATTCTTCACAGTTTTTTTTTAAGAAGAATTGATGCATTTGTTTTTAAATATTAAAGGTAACAATTGCAGAGTTCTTTCTAATGCACAAGATGAAGCAGAAAAGCTGTAAGAAAGCCAAGAGACACTTTTGGTAGCTTTGGGACTAGCAATCCAGAACACTGTGTCATATGAATTGCTCTCTAAATAAATCCTATCTTTATGGATAAGGCAAACAGAAGGTGACATTTAGGCTGACCTTCCAAGAAAATAAATTTTGTTTTTATTATTTTTTAAACAAGAGCAACAGATGTTTATCAGAACATCTGCTAAATTTACCCTATTTTTCAAGTTTGATACAACAAATTAATGCTCAGTCCTTGAATATGAATTATTAATAGTTTTTTTAAACTCAAAAGGAAATTTTGACCTGTCCTGGGTGGGCAAAGGCTATAAATCTTTGACCTATGTTTCATCACACTGTGTATCCAAGAAAGTATTATTGTAAGTCTAATGGCATTAACTCAGTTTAGAGTCAGTGATTTGGTCACTTTATTTCAAATTGGTGTAAAATTTATGAAAATTGGTGTAAATTATGACAACTCTCAAAGCTGCATAAAAATTAATCACTGCTCTAAAGATTTACACAGCTACTTGTACATTTCTGGTTCTTAGGAACTGTAAATAAAGGAATGGTAAACATTTTTTTTCAAAATGTGCCTGTTTAAAAGGGAAGAAGCCCTTCTGATGGCAACAACATCCCAGTCACCTTTTAAACAAAATCTCAGCCTATAACACTGTAAATCTTATATTTTATATAAAGCCATGTGTGAGCTAAATGCATTTAGTTCTGCAACCCTGTGAATTGTTCTATTTGCAGCAAATGTACTTATGAGTATCAAGTGAAACATTTCTCTCTGTGTGCTCTCTTGGCTCACCATGGACCTACTGAAAATCACATGGATCCTAAAGGAAGTGAGTGAGTAAGTATAATAAAACAGTTTGGGCTGGAAGGGACTGTAAAGATCCTCTGGTTCTAACCCCCTGCCATGAACAGGGACACCTTTCACTAGACCACGTTGCTCAGACCCCCATCCAACCTGGCCTTGAAAACTTCCAGGCATGGGGCATTCACAGCTTCTCTGACCAAGATGTGGCAGTACTTCCCAGTGAAGAGTTTTTTTCTAATATCACATATAAACCCACCCTCTTTCAGATTAAAGTCATTCCCCTTTGTCATGTTACTACACACCCTCCTAAAATATCCCTCTCCAGCTTTCTTGTATGACCCTTTATGTGCTGGAAGGATCATAGAGGAACCTTCTCCAGGCTAAACAACCCCAGCTCTCTCAGCCTGTTTTCACAGGAGAGATACTCCAAACCTCTGAGCACCTCCTCTGGACTTGCTCAAACAGGTCCATGTCCTTCTTATGATGGGGACCCAGAGCTGGATGCAGAATGGGAAAGCTTGGGACAGCTAAGTTACTGTCCAGAGTTTTCCTGTCCCTTCTGCACTGAGGACAGAGCTGTTCACAAATTATTCAACACTCTGTGTACATGAGAGGTAAATTCACTTCTTATTGCATGAGGCTAATGAGTCAATGGGCACCTCACTGATAGAAGGGACAATGAGGCTGGAAGCAGTGATCTGGTCAGTGCAGTTCTGTTGTTCCTGCTTTCACTTATTTGGAACACAAAGAGTAATTTACCAGCACAACGTTTATCATTCTACAAGCACACAGTCTCAGTCTTTGTCCTGTTTCATCCCTGAGACTGTAACCACACTAATCTCACAATCATCATAGCCCAGTGAGTGATAACCTGAGTGATTAAAATTTTAAAAACAATTCCCATATCTTTTAGAAAATTTACTCATCCTGTATTGCAAACTGCCTCCTAATAGGCTCAATGTTGATTTTATGTTTGTTGGGTTTTTTTAAACTTTGTTTTACCACTGTAGGTTTAGACATTCTATAAGGAAAAAAAAGAGAAAGGTGGGGGGTGGGAAGGGGGAAGAAAAAAATACTCACATTCCTAAAAATTCTGCAGTTTACCTGAAATGGAGTACAAGATCACAGTCATTATTGCTACTTGACTTATTTGTGAAGGGTAACAGCCTCCTCATCCATTGTGTCCTGAATGAATTCTATCTCTAAAAATCTCAAGATTCCAGAAACATGTACAATTATCAGAAAAGACCAGGACAAGAGTAGGGAAAAGAATGAGGACAGTGGATTAGTCTATTTATTTTTGTTGAGAATTTGCTGCACAGAAAAGATCAACAGCCTACTCCCTTTTCCCATGAGAAAGGCCTCTGCTAATTCCTATGTGAACAGTAGTCTTACAGTACTTTTCCTGGGTAAGGACTATACTGCTTGGCTTTGCTTCTGGTTTTCCTCAGCTCAAAGCAAGGACTTTACAGCAGCTGAAAAGTGGTAGAGAACCATCTTGGTCGGGGTGGATGCACAGCAGGGAAAGAAAACACACCTGCTGTGCCAGAAACAAATCCTTATGCTCACTGGAGGGCAGCTGGTCAGCTTCCAATGGACCTGAGCCACTGCACACCTAATGGGATAGCACACTGCATTTGTTACTGAAGCAACACACTTATTAATATGGGTCATGAATAATCTGCCCTCTCTCTGCTAAAATTCCAAAGTACCTAGTCTGGGATATATTCATTAGCTTCTCCTTTCATGTTCATGATGGGGTTCATGTTCATGATGGGGTTCATGATGGATTTAGTGGTATGCTAAATGTTTTGATTTATGCTCTGTGGGTTCAATAAAACTCATTTCAAATACAAGTTTGAAGATGACAGGCCAGATCTCTGAAGGACACATGCCTTCTGTTACCCCAATTAATGTGAATGCATGCTAATCAATGTTTTGGTAGTGACCCCTAGTTCTCCTATGTTAAGGTGAAGCATAGAATTATCTTTGCAATATTGGCTGACAGGCCCTTTCAGCTGATCAACTCAATGTGTCTATCCTGGAGTGAGAGCTTTGTGCTTTTTTTCTGTATGGTCCTTAGTGGCTGAACCTTAAAAATAAGGGTGGTAAAAATGGAAGATTACGCAATTATTATGTAACAAATATGACAAGTTCCAGCTTCAGAGGACTTAAAAAGAGGGTGGGAACAAGCAGAACAAAAATAAAGATTTTCAAGGAAATATAGTTTGGTTCTCATCAGTCTTCTAAAAGCAAGAAAGATCATAAGACCAATTTCTGATTTTTAACTACCACAGGATAACTAATCATAACTCTTAATTTAGAGCCAAACAAAGGGAATCATGTGTTGGTATGCCTGTGCACTGTAGGTATATTAATCTAATTCATCAGTAATTGTAGGAGCTAGTTTGAATTTCATGGAGCAAGTAAGCATGAGGAAGATTTTTTTCCTCCTTTACTGGTAAATTTTTACTTTACAAACATTAAAACAGAGTATGAAAATGCCTTGAACCAAAACAACTGCTGATGCAATTTTTCATTCTAGGCCCTTCTACTAGAAGCAATAGTACTGATTTTGCAGTATCAACAACATCCAGCCTTCACTGAAACAACTTTAATTAAATAAAAAAATAAATCCAGCTTTTGAAATCATGTTCTTCCACTAGGCCAAACAAAGGCATAATGAGCAGGAGGTGGATGATTTATTTATTTATTTTTGCAGTAAAGTGGAAATATTTTCTTCCCTTTACTCTTGTCCCTTCTTGCTTGTTGCAAAATGATTGAACAGTACTGAAAAAATGGGAGAATGATCAGTGGAGAAAACTAGCCAGGTGAAATTCTAGTTTGAAAGAGAAAGCAATTTTTTTTTCTCCACTTTATATTTTCTTTAAGAGTTGTCATTGAGAAAAAACACAGTGGGTTGAAAATGTGAACTTTTTTCCCTCTGAAACATGTCACTGCATTCCTCCCTTCTCTTTTGCCCTTCATCTGCTGTAGTTAATGTGCAAGCTTTCTTGATGCTGTAGCATGATTATGATGAAATTGTCTAAATATTTATTGGAGACTTTAGATTTAGTCTTATGCCTTCCTGTGCAACAACTCCAGGCTCACTTATCAGATGTCCATCTCCTGGAAAGAGCTCTGAAAGAAGTAAACAAAGGAAAGAAGGAGAATTGGCTTCCAGGACCATGGGGTGCAAAGCAGGCAGAGGTGAGCTTGTTTTTAAAATGTTATGATTTTTAAGGCCTCTTACTATCGGATGGTTGCCCCTTGCTTCTTGAAAAGAGTCACATTTACTGGTCTTGTGCTCCATATCCAAAAATTGAGTCATTTGTCTGCTTTCACAGAGGGGAAGTTTCATGGATAAGGTGTAGATGGGACACAGGGACTGTGATGGGACTGGCACTCCCTGGAACTGTGTTCCTGCTGAACCCTGTCTCAAGATCTTAGCTCACCTGACTGAGACAGGTCTGCTCTCTGAATCCACAATTTAGTGTGTTTTTTTCCTGCCCCTAGTGAGCACTACCAGCTCATGAAGCACTCAGGAAAGCACGAGCACAAGGCAGCACTGGGACAAAGAGGAGATGAGAGTCCTGATTGCTTCTTTTAGCAAGCTCCTATACTTGACTCAATTAGCTGTAGTATAACTCTGATTTTACAAGTTAGCATATTAAAACAGCCACTTTATTTTCTTTAAAACTGAGGCAATTTTGGAATCTGATCAATAGGAGCAAGGGATGTGTCAACCAGTCCAAATGGGAATGAAATAATGACAAAATTGTGCATTTCCTACAGTCCCTTTCATGTTTCTCCCATGTTAATTAAGACTTCAACACTCTTGCCAGGTAACTGTGGCATGAGAATATGAAGAATCTTGCCCAAGGCCACATAGGAAGTAACTAGCAGCTCCCAGGAGTCTCTGCCTTGCAACAGCAAACTTCCTTGCTGGAGTCAGAGGAAACAGTGCTGCTTAATTGAATTGGTTTTCTGTGCCCCATTCTGTTCACTGAAAGCTGCAGAAGTCTTGTATCAGTAAAGACAAAATACTCCTGCTCTCTGATCCACTATTTGATTTGAACCAGATGCCCTTTTTGTTCCCTAATAAAGGCTCATTCCCTTTGGGAATAACTCCTTGGCTTATATAAAAAAAAATTCTTCTGGAGGAAATGCTACTGGGCTTGGCAGATCTCAAGAGAAAGCTAAATAAAGATAGAGTGAGTAAGTGAGTGAGAGGTGACATTTCAAAGCAGGGTAAGATTTTCTTGGGAACCTTTTATACCCTGCAGCTGAAGGCTCTGCCATCTGAAATTTGGCATCCTTGGGTGCTGCTGGTGGTGTTTATTTATTTTTGAGTCAGATTTTATGCCTTAAGTTTCAGAAATGGGCACAACTGCAAATCACCTGTGAGAAATTGTCTCTTTTCCCAGGCACTGCCTAAAAGAAGGGTTGTTGTTTTGGTTTCTTTTTCCAATGTGACTGTTGGCTGTCACTGTTTATCTTACACTGGCAACCTTTCAGTCCCAGTACTCCTTCCAATCTGCAGTTAGTTAGCTATGAATATATTTAATTAAAGCTGTCTCTTACAGCAGGGGAAGTATTAGCAGTCTGTATATCATTAGGGGTTTTTGTTTTTATGACTCTTACAGTGTTTTAGGATCCTCACTACGAAAATATCATGACATACCCATCTGCTTTCTCTTGACAGAAGCTGTAGCCAGCTACAAAATGTAGACTGTGCCATCTGCAAGATGAGAGAAAACTGCTCCCTAATCAACCTTGCCTTAATTGTAAAGCACTATGACTGCAGTCATGCTTTAGGTTTGTGTCACCAGATTTTTTACTTTCTCATGTAAAATACTTCAGTGATGAAAGTTACTGGCACCACCTTTCATTGACTTGTGTCAATGCAGTCAACAGAAAATGAGAAAGAAGGAATATAAAACAGAAAAAACCCCACATATTGATTTGGAGGCTCCATCCAACATCATCCATCCATCAACCCATCATCCACCATTGTTACTGTATAAGGAAATAAGGGAGAAAATATATTTTTTGGAGATGTAATTATGTTGTGGTTCCAGCCAGGTCAGTGTTAATTTTTGCAGTGGCCTGGAGGAGCCATGTCCAGGACGTGGAGATTATTCTATACCACCTCATGTCATTGCTGAGGCCAGGGAGAAGAGCAGGGAGAAGGGCAGGGAGAAGGAGTCTCTTCCAAGGAGGAGAGGTTCCAGTCCAGTAAACATGGCAGAGGGAGTGGCTGTGTGGCCCTGCTTTTGAGCTGGAGGGAGAGGTTGGGCAGCACCAGTTCTGAGCTGTAGGGACCAGGCAGGGTGGCATGGCTGTGGGGGAGAGCATTTTTTCATGTACACTCTATTGTACACTTTTGTGATTAATATTATTACTGTTACTGCTTGGTTTTTTTATCTCATAGTGGTTTCTGTTGAATTGTGGTCATCTCAGTCCCCTCCCTTTGGTGCCTCCAATTCTCCTCTCCAGCCCACTGCAGGGGAGTGAGTGACAGTGTGGTTTGGAGAGTCTCACCAGGAGCACTGAGCTGGGGACTACCATTCCTAAACCATGACAAATTACCTGGCAGAAGTTTATTTATTTCCTGTTTCTCTGCCCCGCTCTCTTTCGGATACGCTGAAGCCATTGCTGCTCCCTGGCTAGGGGCTGGACATCTTCTTGCAGCTTCAGGCCATGCTCTTCCACCTGTAAATCCCAAATTCCTACAAAATCCAAACATGCATTACCTGTCATTACAGCCTCAGCCTATCTTCTGCAACATTGCAATAATATTTTCATCTTGTACTACCTTTGGTGACATTCTCTTGACAGTAAAAACCAAATCCAGTCTCTACAATTACTGGGAATCTAGAAATGACATCAAATGTGCCTGCAGCTTTAAAAAGAGAAAGTGGCAGAAGACTGAAGTGAATCTTAGAAATTGTTATTGATTTTGATGGTTTAAGATTTTCATTTTATCTAGCTAAATTTTTATGCAGAAAGTCTCTACTAGGAGATCACAATATAATGAGACAAGTAGGCTTCTTTACAGGTTGTATCTAGGCATAATGGAAAGTCAAAATGGTGCAAAGATGAATGAAAACTTTGGAAAATCACTGTTTTTCTTTATTTGGTGGGAGGGGAGCCACATCCTAATGAAAATAATAAACTCTGGTCCATGACTGTATGTTTGATATAATAATATTACAAATTATTATTATCACATTTCCATAGCGACACTCCTAAAATGCTGTAAGAATAATAAGAATAGTGAAGGGGTTCTATTGAACGTTGGATGCCTGAAGAAGTGGGTGGCTATGAAGGGGTCAGCATCAAAGAATTATTCATTTGAATATGCTGTTTCTAGGTTCTTTCTCAAGTTTATACAGTTCAACCTTTTCCTTTCTAGTTCTGCTTTTGGTCAAATTTATGCATTGACTGGGAGTAGGGTAGTGCACTGAAGTAGGGTAATGTCCTGACTGACCTCCCACTGGGACCTCCACTCCCTGTCCCCTGTCCTCTTCGCCAGAAGCTCTGCTTAAGCTGGGATTGTTTTTCATGCCTTGCCTAAGCTGTACTGTATGCATTTCTAGTCGAGTCTCTTATCTTGTTGGCTTGTCTCTGGTCTTGCCTCCAGCCTGTCTCTTGCCTCTCTGGCTCCCTTAGATACATGTTGGACTAGATTCATCACCTTCCTTTGTCTGGGATTGCCAACAAAACAGCTCTTTTCAATATCCTGGTGTACTCAGATATCTGGGTCTTGCAGCAAGCCTCTGCTGTGATCATTTGCAGCTCCCAGCTCATCTTCCCCCATGTAACTGCCTTGCTCTTGCTTCTCCCTGACGCAAGAAACATTTGTTTTCCTTTTTGCAGAAATTCTAAGTAGGAGCTTAGGTATTAACTTGCAAACGGCCAGATCTGACATTCCATTTAATCAATATCTTGATTAAAAATTACCAGAACTGAAGTGGAAAGCTGATCTCAAGATTCTTATCATCCAAGGGAGAAAGTGTGTATATGAGGAGAGTGAAATATATTTCATTCTGGAATTCTGATATTCTGATAGCTTTTATAATGAGAATTCTGATATTCTGACAGCTTTAAACTTGAGTGTATTAGTGAGATTTATAGCGAAATGGTGGGGGGCAGAGGGCAGAGAGGACAGAAGTTAAGTGCAACTTGTAGAGAGGATAAAACAGAATTTGATTGTTAGACTGAGTTGATTACATGAAAGACTTTACAATGTAATTTGAAGAAGAAAATCCTTTACCCATGAACTGTGTTTGTGAAATGGAGAAAAGGCAACATGCATTTCCCCAGAATAAACAAACAGTAACCCAAACATTTTCTCTGATAAGAGTTCTGGGTTTTGCTAAAAAAAGAGACACAATAAATTTTCCTTATCTTGGTTCAGTAAAGAATTTCAAAACAAAAAACAAAATTCTGTGATATATTGAACAACATGTTTCTGCCAGAGAGAAGGAACTATCAGTGTTATTGACCAAGGCTCTGGAAACTTGTCTGTGATTGCAGTCTCTTTCCAGGAAAGAGTCATAACTCAGCCTTGGTACATAAGTGGGATGCAAGACTTCAGACCACCCCAGAAAATATTCTTGTTCTATATTTGGCTTATCAAAGCAGAGTTTCAGTGGACAGTGTTGAAAAGGAAGAACTAGAAAAACAAAAATTAAACTGAAAGAGAATATTGGAACAAATTCAGGATAGATTTCAGAGACTGTAAGTACATTTCAGCTAAACTGCAAAATAAAGTATGTAGATTCTGAAGAATGAAGCTGTATGATGATCACTCAATACTAACAAGAAAAGCAGAACTGAAATTAGAACGATTTTTTAGAAATAACTCAATCAGTTTATGAAATAAACCTCCCAGAGGTTCCTCAAAGGTCTGAGTACACTGACTGAAGAGATTCCTTCAGTCATGATTTTTTTTTCAGCAGAATGAGAATGGATTGATTTTGACAGAGCACAAGACTATTTGGCAACTCTGACAATTGTCATTTCCCCTTTATACTTGTACATGGTCTATTCTTTATTACTGCATCGTTCAATTTCTCACACATTTCAGATTGTTTTATCTTCACATGAATAATGAGAAATATTTATATTCTGCTGAATTGACTGGTGCTTTGTTGCTGGTTAATGGATGATGTATGGAGATTATTTTCCATTATTGGGCAGTGGCAAGACTGTGTCCACTGTAATATAAAGTCAACTCAATGCAAAATGATGTTTTCTGAGCCAAATAGATGATCGTGAACATTTTTCACAGATACCTATCTTAAAAATTCTCTCTGCCAGCCTTCTAGAAAGTTACAATTTTCCTCCCATAGCTGAGAAAGTGTAGCTTGAATTCCCCTTTTAAGAGCAACTTAATGATATCCTTCAGGAAGAAGAGTTATATTGAGGTCAGTGTATATAAAGCTCCTTTGGTTTGTATGTGGGAACATCAGAGATTAAAAACAAGAGAATTTACTGGACAAGGGATCTGCCTGGTGGCAGAGGACTGGTGGGAGGATGGCAAATTAACCTCCTGCTCTGAGCACTGGACACAGCACTGCAGCCATTACACCAAGACATGATACCTCCTCCTGTGAGATGAAGAGAGGTGGAAATGATTCCATGCCTGCTCTTAATACCTTTGCAAGAGTAAGGGGACATGATAGCATCTCTGTGAAGCAACTGAATGCTAATAGAACAGAAATACCTGTGATTGTGTATCAAGGTGCCTGATACTCTACTGCTCAGCAGTGTTTAGGAAGCAACAATATCCCTCTCATTATATAATTAATTATGCTCCTCAATAAAATAATTATATATACAAATCTCTCATTCATATTTATAATTCCTGTGTCTCTATATAATAGCTCTGATTTTCCTCTTATTACAGTTAAATTAGAGCAGCCTAAATCTGCTCATTTTTCCACTTCTGAACACTTCTCATCCATTCTTCCATGCCTTTGGAACGGATGTTATTTCTGAAGCAAAGGCAAAAAGAGAATAAAACATTTCCCTTCCTTCTAGGCCTTCTCAGAACTGTTCTATTGTCCCACTGGGAAAAAAACATTTTAACAAGACAGCACATTTGGTTTTTTTGGAGGAAACCATCATGCTTTCTGCTTTATAGTCTAGTAGGTGATTCATGTCTTAAGAACTGTCAGGAAAAAAGATATTTATAGGCCATGCAATATTGTCCTGATTAAAAAAAAATCCCACAACCCCAAATAAATGCCTCTAGGAATAGAAGTAATTTTAATTTGTTCCTTTAATGGAAAATATGAATTGCAAAAAACTATGTAGTTTGGGGAAATAGATTTCATTGCTGTGTTCTTCTAAAATATTGGAGAGAGGTTTCTCTGCGTTTGTGTGCACCCACACCTCTCTGCAATGAGGAGGAAGAGGTAGACTTGTTGCAGTCTGAAGCCCCAGTGTTTCTCATTTCCTTCAGAAATGGAGAAAATGTCCAAGCTTGATGAGGAACCAGATTTGTGCTCTGGAGTCAATGTGTGTAAGTGGATGACAGAGTTCTGGATGTGCCTAACCACAACTAAGAAGTTTGCTTCCACAAGAGCCCTATTATCAACTTCTCCCAGTCTGCTAGAAGGGTAGTCCTGGTTTGTTGGTAAGCACGTGAGGAACACGGCTTGTTTCCTGGAACTTAAGAAACAGCTAAGATTAAAACAGACTGGGATGTTCAGACCTTGACTAATGTGACAAGATTGATTTTATGGAGAGAGATGATAAAGCCAAATAACGTGTGCAGCTTTGTGGCTTTGGGAAGATCATTTAAGCATGCTGGAGGACAGAAAACAGGAATGTGAACAGCATGAGATGAACTTGCAGAGATAGTCTCACTAGAAAATAGCTTTTACATTAGATAATTTTCATTTCAGTTTCATTTTTTATGTGAAAGCAGCTTTTTCCTTGGTTTTTCTTAGAAGAGAGATTAAAAGATGTGTTCTTGTCAAATAATGCCATAACAAGAGTACAAGCACTCAGGAGTGAATTTATTTGCTCTAATTTGTTCAGGATTTTCTCTATTTCAAAACAATATCTTGAATAATTTCTCTTACTGCTTACAGTGCATGCAGGGCATGCTGTGATATATTCCTTTATGATGTTAATCATAACTCCTCCTTAATATTTCTTTGGGACAATTAATCTTTCAGTTTCCTTTAATTTTTTTTTTTCATTTTAAACTTCCAAAATATCCACTGTATTACTGTGGATGAAGAGGAATGCATTATGCCTCATGATGTTGAACTTCAGTTCCCCAAAGAATTGTTGGAACATATTAGTGGCGAGCTCACTTCTTACAGTCAGTCAGCTCAGGCAAAATAGGATGAGGTCATCCCTATCCAGTGTCTGAACATTTTATACTGTGCTACTGTTTTGAGTACATCTCCTTTTCCCTCAGGTTCATGTGCAGGTCTTTCCAGACAGGCAAATATGAAAGAAAATAAAATTAAAAAATCAACAAGTTGGTCTAGCAAATTAAAACCAGAAGATCTTGCCAGGAAAAAAAAAAAAAAAAAAAAAAAAAAAAAAAAAAAAAACCTGAAGTGAAGTTATTCAGTCTCTGTTTATCTCAGTTGGAATGACTGATGGATGTTTTTCTTCTGCTCTTTGGCTGTTTCCTCTTCTCCCATTTGAGTTTAAAATCTTCATAGCAACGTTTAAACTTCAAGTAATTGTAATATCTAAACACCCTAAATCTTGAGGCACGAATACTCAAGATACTTAGTCTTCAAAATTACTCTGTGGGCAAGTTTATGAACTTGCTAATACTGTCTCCAGGAAAGCAGTGATACCAGTATATATTTATAAATGTTAATTGCTTGAAACTATACTCATGCTTGTAAGTGCAGCATGTATGTGATTTTTATTTTCCTTAAACAAATCAGCAAGCATCTGATTTTGCCTTGTGTTAGTCTTGGCCAGTGTTTCTGAGCTAGCTAATGTGGCTCAAAAGAAAACAAAAATTAATACACGTGTAGTTTTCAACTAACATGAAAGTTGGAGGACAGGTCAATTGTATCAATAGATTTCTACCACTGCATTTGGAGTGTACCTATGAATAATATGTTTCTTAATAAAGTTATATGGAAAGAAGTGATGTTACAGTCATGCAGAACAGAGAATATTCACTACTGGAATATTTTTACTAGATCTGTTTAATTTCTTCAAAAAATAGTATCAAGCAATTTGTAAGCAGTGAGAGATTTGAAGTTTGGTTTCAGGTGTGGTAACTAAGCCTAATTTATTTGCAAATAGAAATATTAAAATGCTTTTAAATATACTGACAGAAGACAGTAAACCTGTGAGTACATGCTCTTTGACCTAAGAGAACAAGGTATGTCTGCCAATCTCTAGAAACTGATGACAAATCAATTCATATTGAGAATGGAGTGAAACATTTGAACTGTGAACTAGTAAGAACTATGGCAGTGGAAGATTTTTGGCTTATCATTTGAGTATTTAAATAAGACTAGGTATCTTTAAGAAGTACCTCTTCTGCACTGTAGAAATTTCTGAATAAAGTCCTTTGACATGTGATACTACAAAAATTAGGCAGGATGAACTTAACTGTACATTGCTTCTAAGGGACTGACTGCTTTTTTGTGGATTAGTTTCTGTTTAAATTCCCAACCTGTCATTCTCAGGTTTGACAGGACTTCTAAATGGGATATCTGTAAATTAAGATTAGGCATCTTTCTTTGGAAACTGTGATTTAAGCACTCTGTCCTTCCAATCAAAAGCAAATAATTCCAATACTTCACAGCAAGTAATAAAATGATGGAGCTTGCTGTGGAAACAGAGTGGGAAAAGAACACTGAAACCCATCTTTTTGAAAAATGTGAAGATATAGATAATGATAGAAAAGGTGTTTCCTGAGAAGCTTATTGTTGGGAAAAAGAAAAAAGCATCATGATTTGTAGGGATCTCTGTTGACACCAAGGGTACTGATACATAGCAGCTATTATTACTTGCCAAGTTTTTCTGACTGTAAAGTGCTTTACAACACCTTAAGGGTAGCATCAGGGACACAGTAAATGATGGTTCTTTCATGGGGAGTGAAGAAGGAAGCAAGTTGCTCTCTTCATGCTGGGTTTTCCTCAACACAGTCTGTTTTTAAAAAAGCTGTCACTTGCTTTCTGCCATGCCATGGCACACTCCTGCCACTTGTGCCATGATCATTTCCTCTGCCACTGCAATAAAGATTTGGAATGCAGTGGGGATTACATGAAGCAGAGGGATACACCTACAGCAATATTTTACTTCAACTGGTTTCCCCCCAAAATGTAAAATGTCTTTTACAGATAAGATTCACCTAAGTTCACTTTAAATAGAGATCATAATGTAGACAGTAAGTTTGATTTGTAGAAAAGCAAGAAATCAAGTTTTTTGCTTTGAAATTACAAACATCTTTTTGAAAAAAGAAACCTCAGAAATAAGAAGGCATAAGTCACAGAAACATTTTCTGATGTCTTGTCCCAGATGGCACTTGGTGCAGACTCAGACTTTCAGGTTTCCATCTCCAGGGGCCTCTGAAGGCTGCTCTCACTCCTTTTTCCACCTGGAAATATGGATTAGAAGATGACACTGAATGCAAATAGATTCAGAGCAGTTCCAAGGAACTCTCAGTTCTTCCTTCATAACAATGGAGGTTTTTTTATACAATGACTTCTATTAACTTCATTCTTTCTGAGGACAAACCCACTCTTTTTTTCTGGATCTGAACTGCATTTGAAATTCAATGAGATCTCGTTGTGCTGCTTTCTCCCCTAGGATGACCTCCCTGTTATGAAGTTAATTGCATTAGAGTCTGATCTGAATTTTTCCCAGTGTGATTTGCCTTGTGAAACTTTGTATGGCTTCATAGCAACTGATTGCAGCATAAATATTATTTGTGGACTTTCATAGCCTTACAATCCTTGACAAATTTCTGGCTTTGCAAGAAGAACCCTCATGCCAAGGGACTGATAGAGAAGTCTGAGGAGGTCCCTAAGCCAGCTTTGCTGAAGCATTTTAAAGTTTTCTCCTCCTGCCTTCAACTTTTGGTCAATTTTAGGGGTCAGGCCTGATGAATGACTCTACAAAATTGTGCAGCAGCCTGATCCTTATTTTTATGCTTTTGGTGGATTGTTATGTTTGAATGTTTTACAGAATTAAACTCAACAAAATTCTGTTTAAGAAGGATAAGGACTGGGAGTTCTTCCTCTCCTTATTCCCATTTCTCATTATTTGAAAAGTTGTTTTCCATTTTCCTTTGTTTCTTAGCAGCTTCACATTCTTTCAGATGACCTTTCTGATTTGTGTTCAGGTGTGCCTAAAACCAGCTCTATTGAGGCAATTAAAGCTTATCCATTTTTCTCTCTTTGCCAGTGTGTGTTTAGTTATTTTTCTTCTGTGCAACTGTGATTGGAGGCTGTCATACTGCAGCTTCTTCCCAGCTGACAGTAACATTTCTCTCCTCACTATCTTCTCACAAATTCATTCCTCAGCTTCTTACAGGAGACCCTCAAGAATCACCCCTATTCAATAATGTCATGTTTCACAGTTTGTTTCTACTTTCAAAGGCTTTCAGACATTGATCATTATTTCTAGAGTCTCCTTTTCTTTGTATTTTCTTTATTTTCTTTTCCTGCTAGGCCACACTGTACCATCACTTAGTAAGTAGGATTCTTGATGGGATTTAGCTAAGTGGCTTATTAACATCCAAAATGTTGGGAACTTAGGTCACTGTGACTTTTAATAATTCTAAATCAACTTTGTTTTGTCACCTGCAGATTTAATACTACTTAAATATTGATATATATCTTCTTAGTCTAGTCAACATTAAAAAACAAACAAAAAGCCCCCAGCAAGACACAACACCATAAGCTATTATTTTTTATTCATATGATTAATTTTGTTTCATAACTTTGATCTACAGTGTGGCAATTTTTCTCTGCCTCTTCAGTGCAGCCTTTACACACATTGCAGCATTTTTTCTTGGGTTTATTCATCAATATGTTTATCTTTCTGGTTAATTGTGACTAAAACCAACAATTGTCAGATGATTATAAAAATATGTTTCACTTAGCTCTAAAATTCTAAATTTCTTTTATGTAAAATTTTGTTCCTGACATATATTTGAATTACAAATGCCTAGAAGCAATGCCAGGGCACTTTTCAACCAGTGCTACACAGCATCCATCCTATTCCAAAAGGTTACAGTATACCTGGGACAGGAACAGAGAAAACAACCAGAAAGTCTGAGACAGAGCTAACAGCAGAACTGGGGGGTATCACCTGGGAAAAAACACATCTTTGGGAAGAAGGGTACATACAGTCTTCAAAATCTTAAATGCTTTGGTAAAAATTAGTAATAATTGTACTTCTAAAACAATAAATAGGAGATGTCAGATGAAACTGGTAAGTGATCTCATGTGGGCAAAAAAAAAAATATTTGTTCATCTGTAGTTCAGCTGTAGAATTTCTTACCCGTGGAGGTAGTAGACACTGAAAGCCTACGTGGTTCTTATAGTGATGGACAATCAATGGAAGGAAAAACCCCTTAAGTATTAAAAAAACTCTAACTGACACTCAGGGACTCCCTGGACTACAAAGAGTGAGATGCTGGAAAATTATTATGCAGAGGAATCCCTAAGACTCTTGCTGTTTTCTTTTTTTTTTTTTTTTTTTTTTTTTTTGCTGCTGCCCTAAGACATAGGACAATGTATGAGGCCATTTGTCTGACACTGGAATGGATATTGCACACAAAAGCATTTTTTCAGACTTTTATAATATGAACTTGCATGCTTGGAATTCAATAAATAATAATATAAATAGCATGTTGTCTTCGGGCATTTTGGGTCATTTAACATTGCAAGGAGACTGGAGCCTGTGGGACAGTCAACTTTGAAAACTGCAAAGGCTCTGCAAGTGCTAGGGAGATATATCTCTTATGTTTAGTCTAGAGAAGTACATGTACTTCTGGGTGGAGAGACCACATATTCCCTAAAGTAATTCCCTTGTGAACTGAATCTGCCTGTATGTTGCATAGGCTAGAGAACTGATTTGAAAAAGTGGAGGCAAAGAAAATGTACTGGGAGTCCAATTTTTTTCTCTTCCTCAAACAGTTGTTTAACTAACCAATACTTGACATGTGCCTGGCAAGGTGGCCAAAACCGCAAATTCTTTCTCAATCTGTGTGGGAAAAAATTATCTTCTATCATCCCACATTGTTTATTCAGCACTGACAAGGCAAAAGATGAGCAGGGCTATTGATCTTGTAAAGCTTGTAATGTAACAAGTGGAAAGCCAACACAACTGGAGAGCAGAAAAAGGAAAAATTGAAGGATTTAGAACTAAAGAACTTCACCCATTCAGAATCAGTAAGCATCTTTGGGACAAATTGCTCCACTTTAGTTTCTTATCTGTAAAATAGGATATCTCACTAGGTTGCATGCAAATTTGTGAAAGTTAGGTGTTTATTTTCTGCAGTAATGCACACAATAAAAAAGCTCCTAAGGAAACAGAATATTCTGTGTGCAAATGCAATACACAAAAGTGTGAGGCCACACACTGGGTAAAGAGGAAAAGAAAAAAAGAAACAAATAATAGATAAATAAAAAATAGAAATAAAAAGACAGTTCTGAACATCAAGATGGTTCATGTGCTGAGCACTCTCCATCAAAGGATCTAATAAAAAAAAAAAAAAGAAAAAATTCAAGCCACAAGATTTATTAAGAGTACAGAGACAGTTTTAGAGAACAAAAGAATAAGTCTGAATAGGACTTTTTGTCCCTCAGCAGGTCTGGGTTAATATGAAAGGATGGCATGTCATGTTTTTATTTTATTTTTCCTCTGAGAGGTGAGGATTTTTCTCCTTATTACCCCCTTTTTAAACTTTCCTAACTAGTCAATCTGCTACATCTGCTACCATATTTTTCTAAATATCTATCTTCTCACAGCCTTGTGAGGTTTCTGAAGTTTTTCTGGACCTTGTCATACAAGCATTCAAGTTCTTTGGAGCTGTCCCCAGACCACTCATTTTGTTTGTACCATGCCAGTTTGCTCAGTCTTTGTGATTATGGTTCTGGATGCCAAAGTTATGCTCATGACCCTAATAACCATTTCAACTCTCCTTCCCTGCACAGTGAGAGGATATCTCCATTTTATCCAGGCTCAGGCACTACCTCATGCTCTTTGAGATGCTTCATTTTAACTCTGGCAGTTCTCAAGTATCTTAAAGGTAGTGTTTCTACTCAGGCCCTAGGCATCTCTTCCCAGAAGGTAACAGGCTGCCCATTCCTTGCCTTCATGCAAGTCATGTTCTCATCTGAAAATGTTAATGACAGCTGCAAACAGATCCTCTCAAAACTCTTATCAAACTGGGAACTTTGCTAAGTACTATTGGATTATTTTTCTTTCAACTAATAAGGTGATAACTGGTTTTATTCAGTACCCTGATAGTGAGAGCATACAGGCAAGATGCTGGAAGATTAATGATGAGGTATTTCTCAAGATCATGGACTAAACTCACCCCTTGTGCTTTGTGGGAGGATGTCTTTAGCACCAGCCTGTCAGACTGAGCTGGAAGCAGTGTCTTCCCTCTGGTGATGGTATGATACTGCTCTTTCACACAATGATTGTAGGATTCTGTAGGGCAGAAGACAGCTCTGTAAACAGAGGAGGAAAATAAAGGAACCTCATTTCCCGTCTCTGATCCAATGTCTTTCATGTCTGAAATATCTGACCCTTACAACTAGGTTAAAATTTTTGAGGAAAAAAAAGTAGGAAAAAATTCCATATATTACAGTCAAGATAGTTTTGAACTTCATTTCATTGCCACATTAGTGAGAAGAAGTACTGGAGTATTAACCTTCCAGAAACAAACAAACAAGCAACCAAAAAAACCTCCTTGCTTGTTTATCCAGTTTTCTATTGATGCGATTACATGAGAATTACTACGACCAGCAATACTTCTCTGCATTACATGAATACTGAAAGATTAGAGCTCTATCACTGACCTTTTACAAATGGCATGTGAAGATACTGAAGCTTGTCCCTGCCACCAGTGTTGAAGTTTTTGACACTAATTTGTGAATTGCCCTTCTTCATATGGAAAATTCCTTAGTGTATTTTTCAATCTCTATGGTGAATTGCTCATTTTCACTGACATATCAAACATAAAATACTTAGATTATGAAGTACCTTGGTGGTTATTACCTCTCATTTGCTATCACAGTATCAATCACCAACCTGTCAGGCAGTACTGCTGACTTTCTTGGTCCACATACTAAATCCATCAGTTAACACAAACAGGGCTTTTCCCATTTTGTCACTCTGGCTAAAAGGAGCCCGCTGTAAAAAATATCAAAAGCCACTGAAATGGCCTGATTCAAATCCTTCAGTATCATGCTCACAAAAACTTTGGTCATGTTGGTGGGCTTGCACTACTTATTCTACTTATTAGTATCCTTGATATCCATAGCTTTGACTTTAGCTCACCTTCTCATGCCTCCTATCTTTGGAAAATACGGAAAGTCACAGAGAAGGAGGGTGTTAGCCAGTGGTGGTGATGTTCTTTAATGAGTAGTTACTTTGATATATAAAACATACTTCTGCCATTCTATGAGAATGTTTCTTTTAAGTGTGTTTTTAAGCTTAAGCACAAGAACCTTGGTGTAAACCCGCAATGCATTTTAGATAGAATATTGCAATATTGTTTCCGAATTAGGTTGGTTTCATTTTTTTCTGGAATTAAACCAATGCAAAAGCAAACTTTCCAGCCCCTAGGCTAGGCTTTCCCAAGCAACTGATATTTCTAGGAAGTCTGTTGTACTGTTCATTATGACTTCATTTTAGTTCATTGAAATAGCAAGTAGACAATGTTTAATGTAATAACCAACCAAGTCATATTACAATTTTTTTTTTTTTTTTTTTTTTCATATAGCATAATAAAGGCCCTTAGATACATCAGTTTATAACTCACTTTGGTTTCTTTAATTTATGTAGTTTGATAATCAAAGCATGAGAAAATTCCAGCTAAATTAGAGTTGCACTGATCGCACTTCAGTACGTCTGACACTCCTTTGAAATATCATTGTTCAGGCCACCTTAAAATAATGAAAGTAACAGAAGGGCAACAGCAGTGATTAGAAAAATAACACCAATATTTTGTCAATTATTCTTGCTTTCAGAAAGTAATATACTATATAAATTGTCTAAAATATTGTGAAACAGTGCTGAAAATCTCCAAGTGTTCTGCTTATTATTGTTTTGGTTCTACTTAATTTCTGCAAATATGCCTAGGTAAGGAATTCTTGCTGTCTTTGTTTCTGCTGCAGAAAGCTTATGAGAGTAACCCCTGCTCCTTAAAATGGTTATTTACTTTCTCTGAATAACAGAGGTTTTAAATATCAATTTTTAACTTCTACAGAAGTTAAGACAATGACAAAGAATAAGGGCCAATGAGAAACCTAAAGTCAAATATTGGCATTCAATAGAAAAATGTGAATTCTATAATTAGAAATTACATGGAATGACAGGTAAACAATCAAAACATTCTTCAGCAAGAACATCAGTTTCTCTGTAGTAGCTTCAGATTCTTTGTTGAATTTGAACAATTGTATGCCAAACAACAGGGAGTTCTTTATTTAAGAAGATGAAGTGCATAAATAAACTGCATAAATTGCTACAGCAATCACAGCAAAGGAAAGGATGTAAAAAGTGTTCCTATTGGCATTTACACTTGAAAAGAATTATACTTAGAAATATTGTGGGTTATAAAACAAATGAATAAAACTATAAAATGCTTTTAGGATCTTTAATATGCATTTTCCTGTTTAGTATTACAATGATTTCTCTGGCTGTGCATACAACAAAAAGATGTTACTATGAGTAAATATACATGCTTTTATAGATACATAAGCACATGTCTTGTGGATTTTTACTAAAAGTGATTAAGTTTAGTGCTGTGTCTATAGACAAACAGCACTCATGATGCACAGATTTGCCTGGAAGATGTGATAAACTGTTGCAACACTGCTATGCAAACACTGCTGAGGGAATGATGTCTATTTTTGTGCCCTGGGGAATGCAGTGACCATCCAGGTGCTCAGCACTCCCATCCAGGCATGACTGCTGCCCTTGCAAGTATCTTACCTCACACCTGTGTGATTGGTGAATAGAAGGTGATGATTGCAAAATGCTACAGGAATTACATTCTGCTGAATGGGTAAATATTTCTGTCAGTGCAACACATGATACACATGGTACTGTCCAAACTCCTATGAAATACCAAATATATATACGTTTTTACTAATCCTACTAAACCTCTTAGGAACAGTTCAATGGGTTTTAAAGTGATTCCAGCTGTGGGCATCATTCCCCTTCTCCTTCCTTTCATCCTTCCATGCCCAATCTCGCTGAGACATCAAAGTGCTCCTTGAGAACTATATCTCAAAGCAAGGGCTGCAGAACCTGTTTCTCACACACTCTTATGCAAGACTATCAAGTATGCAAGCCTCTACCTTCCCCACTCACCTGAGACTGCTAATCCCTAATGCTCAGAAGCACTGTCCTAAGGAATGTTATCCCTCAGGAAAAGGAGAAGGAATGTGTGGTTTGCTTTTACTGCATGCAGATGCCACAGAGGACGGGGAGAAGACACAGATGTAGCAAGGGCAGCTGGTATAGAAGTAGAACAAGCAGGAAGTCATGGGTTCTGCAGTAGACTTGAAACAGAGCTATGTTGGTAGAGCATCTACTGTGGTAGCAGGATGCTCTGCCTAAGTGGAGGTAAAACAGCTTGAGCAATCCTTTATTTAAAAAAGTCATCACTAGTGGAAGGAGCATGGGATTCACTGTGCTTTTGGTGCTGGGGAATGCTGAGACTTATCAAAGCCAAAGTCAAGCACTGAGGAAATGCAATGTTTCCTGACAGAAACTGGCACTGGTGATGATGTGACAGACAAAGTTCCTGGCAAAGGAATCAACAAGTGATAGTACTGATAACTTATCTAAGGCTGCTGATTGACACTGGTGGTGACAATGAGGTGACACTGGCCTGTAGACACAGGACTGACAGCCCAGTCCCACATTTTAATGGCAGGATCTTCTAACACACCCCTTCTCAGAGTGCATGTGCAATTTCCTCCCTTGAGTGGGGACACTCCTAAAGGTTTCCCCTTGAGCCTGAACAAAATTTGCCCACAATTGGGTATGGGTGAGTAAAATCAACATCTACTTAATAATTTTCTTGCTACCTTTAAAATCATTGCTTCAACATTGCTTCCATTAAGAGGGCACTACCCTAGTAGTCGTAGGTATCTGTGCAGTAAATAATTTTGATTAAGGTTTTTAGTTAATCATTACCATCATTCATTTAGATAGATTATTTTAGTAATATAAATACATTTGGTTTGCTGTCCTTAAACCTGTGGGACAAAATCTTATAAAGGATCAATTACACATATTATAATGCTTTTGACCAAGTCTGGGGCTAAGATTGAATCCAGCTGCACCTAGGTTTCTTTGTGAGAAGGAGTTTAAGAAAGCAAGGGAGTCCTTTTTGCACCTCATGACATAAACTTTGTCTGAAGCTTCTACTTTACCCATGGCAACTTCCACTACTACAGTATTCCTTTGCTGCTCATCACTGAGTTTCTTGAGAAGTTGGTAAAGGAAAGAAAAGGTCTTTTTCACAAAAGATACTGGTATTTTGAATCACAATGAAAACTACCTACCAAAGCCTTGTTTGAGAAAAATGGAAAAGTGCCTTTAATTTTTGTAGTTGCATTTTTTAATGCCCTGCAAACGTTTATCACATCTTCTTGAAACATATCATAGCATGTCAGAAGATACATGGTGAAATTCTGTATCTCAAAATAAATATTAATTGAATACTAATAAAATACATTATTTTCTGAATCTACCTGCATCTACTGTAATAGCGTGACACAAAGGAAGAAAGTTAAGTATCTGGTGAACTAATTTAAGTTTTTAATCTGTTTTTGACAAGTTGTGTTAGCTTGTTTTACTGTAGCAATGCGAGGAGCTGGGACTGGAAGTGCAAATTCATACTTTTTATTTATACTTTTCCTTTGTACCAGAGTGAAAATATTACTTGTGCTCTTCTTCCTTTTTGCTGCCTGAATTTTGCATTGCTTAGTGCATTGGATGAGAGTTTCAGTGGCATGTCCACACTCCAGCCTACCCTGGGAACCCTGGAAACCTGGAAAGGTGGTAGGGAAGAAAATACAGGACTAAATCTCCTTGGACTGAGGAAAAAACACATAGGTTCAATATTAGATGCCACTCAATGATAAGCTTTAGATCTAATGGTCACCCTAAGTGATCTGGGATTCATTCTGTGATTCCGTGGTTTTCTTATTTGCTCTGCTACCACCATGGACCGTGTTTTGGTTTATTGGAAACCAAATGATCATGTTTCAAAAAACCCTAAAAATAACAATAACCCCACAAAAACAGCACCAAAATCCAACAAACAGACAATTACCCCCCACAAAAAAAATCACAAAAACCCTCCATGCAGGGCCTAGTTCCAAAAAAACAGTTTAAAACTCACCATTATATATTGATCAAATTGCTGTATGTCTGGAAATTTTAGATAGGCAGCTAAGGTCCTCAGATTACTCAAGAAAGCATGTCTTGGTGGAAGGACAATCTAGATGACATATAGCTCTACCTGCAGAGAAATATGACAAGAATGTGTCCATGAATTCCTTCACCAATGTATAGCAAGACAAGGAAAGGAGAAAAACACTGAGAAACAAAGTGAACAGCAAGCAGCTCATCCAAATAATGTCATGCTGAACTAGCTTTTTCCTATTAAAGCATTAATTTCTGTCAAATAAAATCTTATAAAATGCTAGTATCTTAGTGTTTCAGCACTCTCCTTGTAGATGCTGGGGAATGTCAGCTGATGAAAACTGTGGCATTGAACTGAAAAATTTATTTCCTCTGGGAAGCAATTTAATTACAGAAAAATGTTTTCTATTTTCACAGAAAATTGACTATATCTTGTTTGTTTATTTCTTTTTGCTTCTGATGTCAGTCCATTACCATTACTGGAAGGAAAATGTAAATGCATTTTATTCCTGGCAAGTGTATTTCACCTTCCCCTTGTGTTTCTTAATCAAATAGCAAAGTTAGCTTGGCATTAAATTATTGAAAAAATATGCTGTTTATTGACCTTTGGATTTTAAACATCTTTATAAATATTTCCACTCTAAATTCTTGAAAAATAATTAATATTAACTGTTTATTTGATACCATAATTCACATTTTTGCTTTCTAAAGCAGGCAATAATAGATAAAATTCCACTGAGAGTACAGGGCAATAAAAGAACATCCAAAAAATCTGCTCAAGAATACTCAAGTATCTAATTTACTATTTAAATGATTTAATGTACTTCAAATTGAATTTGTGAGAGAAAAAAAAAACTTTTGCTTTTTAATAACATTTAAACAGTGAAACTGCTTTCAGGCAACAAATTACAGATGTAATTCCAAAAGGCCAGCATAATTGAAAGTAAATGTTATTCCTCTATTCTAGTTTAAAAAGTGTTCATAATAATTCACACAAACAAGGATGAATAATGACAAGATGAAATCTTATTTGACGGAATGAGAGCACTTCTTTCAAAGTTATGTAATATGTTTTCCTTAAGATGGAAATTGGAATTACTGAACAATTAATTTTGTATATAAAAGAATTTAAGAAAATATATCATTAATATCTATGCTATTCCTTTCTTTTTTTAATAGCTGAAGCTAGACTTGCAGAAAGCAAAAATGTTCAAAGAAAATATACATGAAGAAACCAAGCCTCTCCTCCTAGAGTAAGTGTTTACAAAAAATGTTTGTTCATAAGGGATATGCGTTTATCTTTTCCTAGCAAGGCATCCAGCAACAAACAATATTATCTTCATATGCATTCCATGCCTTTTTCATCAGCTACAAATCTTGACACTCTTGTTGAATGTGTCACACATTTTCTGTTTCTTTCATTTGTTGCTTTCATTTGCGTGCTGCAACACATTCACATGCAAATGTAAACTTTCCTCTTCTTAATCAATATGTAGCAAACACTGCCCTGCAATAAATTCAGCTTTGTCATACTTGCCTTTTAGAGCAGTAATGTGCCTCATATCTGGAGATATTTATTTTCAACAACTTTTTTGTTGCTGGACCTCAGTGACTTCCTATGCTTCTCTCAGTGGAGGGAATGGAAGTTGGTTACAGCCCTTAGCTTCAGTGGGGCTCAACATAATCCACAGTGGCACTGCTCCCAGGGAGAAGCCTTTGGCCAACACATTTTAGACCTGCAATATGGCAAGGTGGCTGCAGCAAAGATTTCAGAGGCACCACACAAATGAGGAAAAAGACAACAGTGCTGTCATGTAATGTGGTCGCGGCAATACTAAAGGGTTATGGAAACAGTTCACTCTCTGCACAGCTGAGGGGTGCAACTACCATGCAAGAGTTTCAACTTGTGGAATTGGTCTCACACAAACTCCAGATCCCCCTTTCATTATGCAGTTGGTAGGTTCAGTTCAAGTAGCCTCACCAGAAACGTTTCATTAGTTTGCCAGGGTTTTTACAGTGCTTGTGACCCCAGCAGAATAAGGAACACTAACTCTAATGTAAGACCCTATTATACAGTAAGGAGACTTTCAACTTCTCACAAAGGCTGTCTAGTACAAAAGCACAAAAAATTTCAGGTAAGTAAGCCTTGTCCTAGTTTTCTACCTAGATACTTTTCAAAGGAAAGGCACAGTCTGACAAAAAAATTGTATCAATAGTCATAAGCAAATCATAAGCCCCTAGATATTCAGTAACTCTTAAATGTGTTATTAAGCTTGAAATGCATTTACTATTGTCCCAGTTTGAGATAAATTTGGGAGTCACCCCAGGACATTCATAAAGGTTCTCAACCAGCAGCATTTCGTGTCAAGGTTTTTCATAATGGCTTTCTTTAATAAAACTGGCTCTGATACTCAGAATACTGAGAACAAGGAGAAGTACAAGCCACATGACGTTCCCAGCCTGACATAATGACATGCACCTAAGCAATATTCCTTCTCATTACTCCTGTGCAAGACTTTGGTTTAACAAAGTGGTTACATATGTGCTGAAAGCCCTCACTGAACAAATAAATCCCTTTACTTAACTGTAGGCAAAGTTAGACTGGGTGCTTGGGCTTTTGTTTTGGTTTTTTTTTTTTAAAGTTGAATGTGTGCCCTAAGACCTTTACTGGATGAGAGCCTAATTGAATAAAACACCATATTCGAGTCTATTCCCTATAATCCTCTCCATAATGTTCACAATCTTCCTTCTCTAAACTATCTTTCCTGATACTGTTTACCTTGTCTTAGCACTAAATGCAACATGATCCCCTGAAATTTCCACATGGCACTGGGCTTCATAAAACTGAGCAAGGGATAGGGATCCTCTGACATTATGAGACTGCCTTTGTAGGTCATACTAAGCAAGAAATATGAGTTAAATTTGTAGTGCAATTAATTATCAAGCAGGAAAAATAAGTATTGCTTTTACAAAAACAGGAACTCTGGTGTAAGTCCATTAATTCAGAAAATAAGAAGCACATTCTTAAGAAAGTTCATGAGGACTTTAATCTAAAGAGAGAGAGAGAATTCTGACCCAAAAATCTGCTACTGAAACTGGAAGGAGTAGTGAAGTCAGTAGCATACCTGGCTGATGGGAATCCTGGGTGGCAGTTCCTGACCATCGTGATGATTTCTGGAAGATGTGTTTGGAGTGGAAGGCCTTTTCTGAAAGTGGATCATTTAATTAATTAATTTCCACTTACTGTGAGAGATATTATACAGTCATTTTTGTAAAACAATAGAGCTTTAACACCTAACAAGTTCTTTTTTCTTTCCTTACTACTCTCACTGGAAAGCTGTTCCAGCACACTGCTGCACCTTGTCTAATTTCCAGACTAAATTTAACCATGACCACGGTATAATTATTTATTCATACACTGGTGTTCCCCTTTATTTAATGGCTGGTAGAGTGTTTTGCCTCATTAGTGTTTACATTTTTAACTCCAAGCACAGCTGCTTTGTCTGACTGAATGCCATATCACCATTTCTCTCCGAGCCAAGCAGAAAGTGTCTTGCACTTTCACTGTGCTTGCAGTACTCCTCAGATGCTCCAGTCTTTGCTTATGTGCTTTTGTGTTGGTTTGTTGGTTGGATGTTGTTTTTTCCTGTTTTTGTTTGTTCTCTTGTTTTTGTGTTGTTTTGTTGTTTTTTGTTTTTTCTGGTGCAATTTCAGGACTTCACCTTCATGTGGACATTTAGATATTTTTGTATCTCTGGCCATAGCATGTATTGCATTTCAGATTGCCTGTGTGTATTGGCAGCAAGACAAATCTTGGAGGAAACCAAAAAGCATCTTTCAAAAAGCAAGCTTTTAAAGGCAAAGTAATTAGGAGAGATATATCTGACCAACTCTTCTTTGCATCTCCATGCAAACTTCTGAAATGTGCAGACAGCAGTAAACTTCCATATAAGTTGTCTACAGGACTCCTTCAAGCAGGTTTTACAAAGACAAATGTAATGCCAAAGTAAATAAGAGCAATAAAGTTGTGCATGGAACTTAATTATAGAGGATGTATGACAATGTGAATAGAGAAAGAATGAACACTCCCTCAGGTAGGAATTTGTAATATCTGGAATATCTGACAAAAATTTTGTCACTTTTTTATCTTGCTATGTCAAAACTGCTTTTCTGATTTTACTTTTTATCATAACCATAGATAGACATCAACTTTATTTCTCAGACATCCTTTGTTAGCTTCATGCCCTCCTTTGCCTTGCCTTTCTGAATTCTTTTTCCTGCCCCACTAACTTTGTAGTAGCAGTGCAAACACCAGTTTGGCAGAGTTAATGCAGAATAACGTGCCAGCCTCTCAGATCTGCAGTCCTGATGCTTTTAACTTTAGACTCATCCAAGGAAAAGTGCTTTTTCCAAGAGTTGGGGAATTATGAGTGTTTACTCAATGTTGATACTTATGATGTTTGCATAAGCAAGTTTTTGGATGTTGTGTTGTAGACTTCAAGAGTTTCTGTAAACTATGGTCTGTAAACCATAAGAGCTGTAGTTTGTACTGTAATAGTTCACATTTTTTTCAGTTAATTGAGACTGATGCTTTCTTGATGAGTGCCCTGGGAAACTTGGATACTACAGATTATTTGGCATTGACTTTAGCATCCTGGCATTGAATGATCCCCCCTGACATAATGTTAGCATCCACTAACGTCACCTTGGGATGTGAGCTATGAGACAGGTTTTATTTCTTGTCTTAAGTTACTGCTGCATGCTCTTAACCAGTTCTCCCATTCCATGTGAGCAGTGACTGTGCTGATATGAGACCTTTCTTGACCAGTTTTTTTTTAGTTCATGGATTGTTCAAAGACCCAAAGACTGTTAATGATTCCACTAAAGCTCTGGTCTCTCTTTCAGGGATTATCACCTTTTTATTAAATACTGAAAAGGGATTGATATTCATTGGTAATGTGTTAATGCAATGGTTCAGTAACTTTTTTCCACACCAGCTCTGTTCAATATCTTTTATTCATGGTCTGGAAGCATTAATAATATTCAGTTCAGTGCTGTAGTTAAATTGGCTAACACAATAACTTTTCTTCAGTCTTTACCAACAGGTTCTCTAGACACACCATCCAAATCAAGGAAGACAAAGGCAGGGACTGGGAGAATGCATAACCACACGTCTCTAGGAGAAAATCAAGTCCAAGACCACCTAAGGAACATAAAGATGCACAAGTCCATGGGATTGGGTGAGATGCATCCACAGATCCTGAGACAACTGGTGAAGGGGCTAAGCCTCTTTCCATCCTATTTGAGAAGTTGTGGCAGGCCAGTGAAATTCCCACTGACTAGAAGAGGGGATACATAACCTCCATTTTTAAAAAGGGAAATAAGGAAGACACAGGGAATTACAGGCCAGACAGTGGCATCTCTGTTCCCACCAAGATGACAAAGCAGATCCCCCTGAAAATTATGCTAAGGTACATGGAAAACAAGGAGGTGATTGCCAACAGCCCTTCACTAAGGTCAAATTTTGCCTGACAAATCAGTTTGCCTTCTATGACAGGATTACAGTATTGGTGGATAAGGGAAGAGCAACTCATGTCATCTGCCTGGACTTACACAAAGTATTTTACACTGCCTCACATAACATCCTTCTCTCTAAAGTGAGGAGACTGGATTTGATGGATGGACCACTTGGTGGATAAGGAATCAGATGGATGGTCCCACTCCAACAGCTGCAGTTTGAACAGCTCGGTGACTTTTTTCAAAGAACTTCTCAGATAGAGTTGAGTGGCTGAATACAGGAATAATTAGCTGAAAATCTGTGGAATTCCATCTTGAGGGACTCTAACAGCCTCTAAAATACATGCAGTATACACTTTAATCCCTGCACTATTCTCAGACCTTGTTCCCACTCACAGCAAAAACAAGGAAAGGCCCATAAATTCAGTGGAATGTAGACAGGACCTAAAAGTTTTACAAGGAACAAGATGCAGTGTGTTAATGATCCGTAGATCTGTGGTTCAATTTTGACATTACTGTTCAAGAAAATCTTGCAAAGAGTTGGAAAAATAAATATAACTGACATTTCTCTCAAATTGTCATGGAATGCACTCCAGCTGTATTTATTATACACATTTTCCCCATGTGCTATGTGCTTGCATTCTTTTGTGATGAATGATGTTGCCGTGTGTTGGAGCCTTCACGCTATCTTTCTTTGAATCAGGAATGTGTAGGAGGTTATTTGAGAACAAAAATACTGTAGGACCTTCCCTCATATATTTTAATTTGTAGCATGGAGCTGAGCAGTGGCTGAATGGCTTGGTTTAGGAGAGTTCCCTGGAAGCAGAGGACTGCTACCTGCTACCAGAGGATTCATGCCTTGCTGCCCATTTTGCCATGTCTACATGAACTGAGGATCAGAACTCCATCTATTGTTGTCTGACTTGTCATTGGATATAAATGCTACCTTTCTGGTAAGGTAATTTGTGGGCCTGGGCCATGCCTAGTACTCCTAGACACTATGGCAGCAGTAAATATTGCATTACCATGAATCACTGTAGCTACACGGAAATTAATAAATTTGGCTGCCACCCAAACCTGGAGAAGAATTTCACCCTAGGGAGGCCTCCAACTCCATCATGGAGCATACTAGAAAGCAAGCTGATCTTGTGGTATGCAGCAAATGTAAAGATCCAGTTTCAAAAAGGGAAAGAAACGATACAACATGTAATGCCATAAAAAGCCATATGCCATCGCACAGGATATTGCTCACATGGCAAAGATCCTCACAGTGACATACACTTTGACTGCTATTTTCCCCTTATGTTGGGACTGAATGCTAGAGTTAAAGGAAAAATGATAAAGGAAAACAGCATGTAGCTTAAGTTAAAAGAGAAAGTTTCCAAGAAATACAAATTCATTTGTGGGAAAAGCTTTCTGTTTCTGGTTTCTCCAGTTTTCTCATAAACATGTTGAATTTTGAAATTTATTCCACATTTTTTCTTCCAATGGAAACAACAAATGAACTGGCATCCCAAGTCTCCTCTTCCTAGATGATCTTCTCTCTTCCTTAGTCTGCTGTTGGCAAGCATCACTTTCTGATTTTCTCTCAGACCTCTGTCTCTTGCCTTCCTAGCAGCACAGTGGCTCAATTGGAGATTGTTTCCTTCTTTGACCCCAGTGAAAAGCAGTGGTTAGGAAACTTTACTAGGAAGTGAATGCAACAGCTTCAGCTCTTTGAGAAAGATCCAGCTCTCCCACTGCTGGGCAAGCACTGTAATCACTCACACTGCACTTTTCTTGCTCTCCATAATGAAGTCAGTGCCAACATTTTCTTCTCCTCCCATGACCTCAGTGCTAAGGGTAAATATTCCAAGAAGGCAGAGGGGACAAACCCCGTTAGGGATGCATGTAGAATTTAAGGGCCTGTCTGCCTAAATCCAGACTGCAACAGAGCAGAAGATGAGGTGCTGGGATCGCTCCCCAGGCTGGAAGGACAGAGTGCTGTGCTCACAACAATACACTGCAGGAACTTGCAGGACAGTTGTGACATGCTGACAGATGGAAATACCTGGGAATTTAGGTGATTTGACTCTGGATCACTCTCAGGTACACAGGCAGAATTCCAGCCCAAGAAAACTTATAAGCCATGCCTGTAGCATTGACTACAACATTCAGCGAAGTGATTGTTGTAAAGTACCCAAATACATGTCAGGAGAGTAGATTTGAGTGTAGAGGATGTTGATGGGAAGTAGGCCTGGAAGTTGACTGTGCAGTCAGGGTGACTTTGCTGACGCAGTAGAAGAAACATTATCAGAGAAATGATATGTTCAGTTTCTAGGATGGTGTAGTGGATTGTCCTTGGCTGGATCCCAGGCACCCACCAAAGTCTCTCTATCACTTCTCTCTGCAACTGGACAGGGGAGAGAAAATAAAACAAAGGGTTCACGGGTAGAGATAAGGACTGGGAGAGATCACTCACCAAATACTGTCACAGGCAAAACAGACTGGGGTTATTAGACAAATTTCTTACTAATAAAATCAGAGCAGGATATGAAAAGTAAAACATGATTTTAAAGACACTTTCCCCTCATCCCTCTCTCCTTCCCAGCTCTATATCCAGTGGTGCAGAGAAACAGGGAAAGGGGGTTAAGGTCATTATGTCTCTGCTCAGGGAGGAGTCCTTCCCCTGCTCCAGCATGGGCTCCCTCCCATGGCAGACAGTTCTCAATGAGCTTCTCCAAATAAGAAGCAACAATCTCACCAGCAACAGTTCTCCACAAACTGCTACAATGTGGGTCACTCTTCCATGGTGTGCACTCCTTTGAGGACAGGCTGTTCCATCATGGGTCCCCCATGAGTCACAAGTCCTACCAGGAATCCTGCTCCAGCATGGGCTCCTCTCTCCACGGGTATGCAGGTCCCTGCCAGGACCCTGCTCCACTGTGGGCTTTTCACAGGTTCACAGCCTTCTCTCAGGCATCCACCTGCTCCATTTTGGGTCTCCTCCATGGAATTCAGGTGGATCTCTGAATCCCTGTGAACCCCCATGTGCTGCAGGGGCACAGCTGCCTCACCATGGGCTAATCCAGGGGAATCTCAGCTCTGGTGCCTGAGCACCTAATCCCTTCCTTCTGCCCTGACCCTGGGGTCTGCAGGGCTGCTCCTCTCACATATTCTCACCCTGCTCTTCTCTGGCACCAATTACCCTTGCACAATAACTTTTTTTTTTTTTTTTTTTTTTTCCTTCTTCCATATGCTACCACAGAGCTGTTAGCTCCATTTCTGATTGGCCCAGCCTTGGCCAGTGGCACATCTGTCTTGTAGTCTCTTGGGATTGGCTCAGCTGGACATGGAGGAAACTTCCAGCAACTTCTTACAGAAGACACTCCTGTAGAGCTCCTCACTACCAACACCTAGCCATGCAAGCCCAGTACAGAGGGGCTGCCTACCTTGGCACTGGTGTGTCCAGTTGGCAGGACAAAGCACAAAGACCACCATAATCAGAGGACGAATGCCCACAAAGCAGAGATGAGCTCAAATGGTTTGAGAGTCATAACTTTTTAAATTATTTGGATTATACTAGCATCTATGGTAATTTTTGAGTGCTCTTAAGACACACGCTCATATACATCTGGGACAGCTTAAAACTGAAAATGAACTGAGCCTTTTCTGTGGAGGAAGAATGTAGATGTATTAGTGTGGCACTGGTTTCTGCCAGACTACTTGGGCTAATGATTCAAAGCCTTTGGCTGTTTCCAGGGAGAAGGAAAATAGGGGTGTTTTCTACTAAAACACATTCCTTGCTCTGTACCTAGATATGATGTAGGATCCAAAATGGACGAGCATGAGTCATGTGCTCCACATGCCTTATGGCACTTTGTAAGCAGGCAGTGAAGTGCTGGCTCATTAGTCATCAGCTTCAAGTGAGTGGGCAGTCAAATCTTGCACAAGCTGATTTCTCAGAACCGTTTCTAATGGTCAAATATAGCATGGGCAAATTATTTAGGTTTTGTGTGTGTCTCCTCGGTTTCAGTTTTGGCCAAACCCCATGCTACTAGGCCTGACATATCCTACAAGTTTTATTTTGTGCCATTCCAGCTTTGATGTGCTTGTCCAGAGAAGATTCATCACCTGATTCTCTGTAAGCAGTTTTCATTTTCCTTAGCATTACAACAGAAGCAAGGAAGTGAATGAAAATAGAAAACAGGATAAATAAACTGTACAATTTCTTCTGCTGTTAGGGCTGCTTTGGCATCAAACTATGGTTCTGTTGAGTCTTAAATTCAAGTTCTCCTTTTAGTGTCATTAGATGATATAAAATGGATGTAATCCTGCTATTTCAAAACTTTACCTAAAACTTCATACAGCCACAGAAATCCTATCACTTGTTGAGACAGAGCTCCTGCTGCAGCAAAAATACCCTCAACTGAGTTTCAAAGGTGGCATGCCCTACTTGTACTCTTTATTCCCAGTACCACACATGGGTCAGACATTCCCTCCACCTTTATACAAACTGCAGAAAGGTGTCTCTTCGCCCTCTTCCATTATTCTCTGGACCCTTGGTGTACGGCTCATAAGGAGCTCAAAAAACGGCAACTTTCCAGATAATAAGAGAGAGAGAGAGAGACAGCTCAAACTGGACTGGATGAGACTACTCAGCACCGTTCCTTGGACTTGGCATCTCCCAGAAAAGCAGCCTTGCTCTGCTGCTACGTCTGCTGCTATCTCAAGGAGCTCGCAACTGTGCACCACAATGCCCGGTGGAACTGCTCCTTACTCACAGGTCTGTCCTGTTTGAAAGCTGCTAGCAATAAGCATTTCTTTAAAAGGCTTTTTCTTAATATAAAAATCAGGATCCGGTGCGACTTTCCCTCAAAGCCCACCCTCCCCAAACCCAAACTAAACACGAAGATCACCAGTAAAAGCAGACTGCCACAAAGTGCAGCAGCCCAGACTTTGGATGTGGAATTGCCCATGGCCCCTTTTTCTTGGCTGCTGTTCGACTGCGCTCCCGCTGCGCCTGCACACAGGAGGCGGCCTCTTCTAGCGTCCTCCAGGGACACCTGATGGAGCAGGATCAGACTTCACACAAATAACACAGCCTGTCCCTTCCCGGCTTTCGAGGGCCTCACGTACTGCCCGAACAGTAGTTTCTTGGACAGCCTCTTTGTTTCACCCGAACTGCAGAGCACGCACGGCTGCTCCCCCGCTCCCTCCTGCTTTCTGTATCACATTTCAGCCCGGGCGGGGATGGGGGGAGGTCGGGCAAGTGGGATCCCCACGGACGGGATTCTCCGCGGGGAAACGCTCTTCCCAAGGCGGGGGATGTGAGGGAGCGGCCGCAGCGGAGCCGGGCAGGGCAGAGCCGGGCAGGGCAGAGCCGGGCAGGGCAGGGCAGGGCAGGGCAGGGCGCTGCCCTCCGGGGATGCCCCCCGAGCCCCGCTGTGCCCCGGGGGCTGCGCTGCGCTCCCGGGGCGCTCGGACAAAGGGGCAGCGCCGGCGGGACGGAGCCGGAGCCGGGGCCGGGGCCGGAGCGCTACGCCCCGGCGGCCGGAAGACAGGGCGGGGGTGAGGGGTGGGGAGGGGAGGGCGGCTCGGCCCGGCTGAAAAGGAGGGCTCGGCCGGCGCCCCCACCCTCGGTGCTGCCCCGCGGGCGTCCCGCAGCATGGCGCTGTCCTGGAGGAGCTGGCTGGCCAACGAGGGGAGCAAGCACCTCTTCCTGGTAGGGGCGGCCCCGGGGGTCCCCTCGGCGGGGGCCGTGGGTGCTGCCAGGCGGCGGGGCCGGCCGGCCCGGGGGGCTGCCCCGGGGTTCGGGGCGGGCGGGGCGCCTCGGCCCGGGATCGCGGCGTGCGGGGCAGGAGTCCGTGCGGGACAGGAATCCGTGCGGGGCAGGAGTCCGTGCGGGGCAGGAGTCCGTGCGGGGCAGGAATCCGTGCGGGGCAGGAATCCGTGCGGGGCAGGAGTCCGTGCGGGACAGGAATCCGTGCGGGGCAGGAGTCCGTGCGGGGCAGGACGCCGTGCGGGGCCGGAATCCGTGCGGGGCAGGAGTCCGTGCGGGGCAGGACGCCGTGCGGGGCAGGAATCCGTGCGGGACAGGGGTTCGTGCGGGGCAGGAATCCGTGCGGGGCAGGAATCCGTGCGGGACGATCGTCCGTGCGGGGCAGGAGTCCGTGCGGGGCAGGAGTCCGTGCGGGGCAGGAGTCCGTGCGGGGCAGGAATCCGTGCGGGGCAGGACGCCGTGCGGGTGCCGTGGTCGGATGGGCGGGCGGGATGCGCGGCTGGCAGGGATGGATGCAGGCGATGCCCTGGTCCGGTTCAGTGCCCGCCTCCGTGCCCTGCCGGGCTCGCACACGCTGTGCGTGTGCTTGCTCTTTGTTCCGCTCTCTTTGGGAAGTTTGGGGGAAGAGATGCAGCTTCTTGGAGGTCAAGTTCTTTCTTCCTTTGTCTCTGTTGTTTTTTATTCTTTGGATCTCGTAAATGAAGCATCTAGCTAAAGTTTTGGGATAGCGTCTTGTATAGGGGTGCTTTGCCAGCTCTCGGTTGTCGTAAGACACAAAAAGTTTTATGAAGCTCAATGAAAGTGAAAATTTCCTACATAGGGACAATTCCTTTTAATACTTTAAAGTGTTCTCTGTGCATGAAGTTTGCTTTCACATTCCATTTACGTATGTTTATGAAACTATAGATCTATGAGTTTTATGAATGAAATAAACACTGAAAAGTTTGCACGTGTAACTTTCACTTACAATCTCTTGTTTCTGTTTCATTTCAGTTCTTCTGGCTCTCCCTCAATGTATGGCTCTTCGGGAAAACCTTCCTGCTTTATAATCAAGGGCTACAGTATTATTATTTGCATCAGATGTTAGGGGTGAGTGACCTGGACATTACTTTTTGCCCTGGAAATTGGGGATGCTTGAGGATGGGATAAGGGGCAGAATGCATTTGCTAACCAGAGATGACATAAACTGCCTGTTAACTTTTCAAAGTAAGAAATTACTGGGATCCTTCTGACAGTCATTTAGGAGTAGAAAGTGAACACTGTTGAGAAGAAAAAGAGCCAGTCAAGTGTGGGACAGCTATTCTTTCCTCTCCTCTCTCCCCTCCTGGTGTTCCCAGCAGCACACAGAAACACTGACATGCTCAACAAATGGCTGGAGCTCCACTTTTCAACATCAACACATTAAGCAAGCTATGGACTCATGTTGGCAAATTCTTTCCAGTCCAGTTATTGTAATATACATGTGAGCTGAGGGACGACTTCTTTTAATAAGTCTTAGTTCTCTTCAGTCTTTGTCATTCTCATGGATACTCTGTTCTGTGTAAATTCACTATAATGTACATAACTTTAGTTTTGTTTTTTAATAGTAAGTTCTTTGATTCTGGATGGTTTAATGAAAAGTTGGGTATTTTGATTTAGCAAGGGCAACACCCACCACCAACAGATGAACCCAAAAAGATACTTTGGAGATGTGATGATATTAGCCTGCCTTGGGAAGTTACCCATTGTAGTCATTTGGAAAAAACTTCTCTCTAAAAAGGCATCGAGTGAGGGTTAACATCTTTCTGGAAAATGCCTACAAGTTGCTCAGAATTTGACAATCGGGAAAAAGTGGCTGAATAACATGATGCTTTGAAACACTATGTCATACTCAGGAATGGATTTCGACACAAAGTTGACATGGGATTAAACACAGATGATGCACATCCTAATCTGCTGCACAGCCTCTGGGGTTTGTTTTTGGTAAATCCAGGATATATTATTTCACATGGCTGATATTATCATGACTAGCCAGTACCATAAGGTTTTGTGATCTTGCTTAGGAGTAAGTTGAGTTGATACAATTTTCTCAGTTTTTGGTTTTTTTTTTTTTTTTTTTTTTTTTTTTTTTTTTCTTTCTTCTTATGGTTGATTCAGACATGTTCAAGAATGAATCTTAGCAAAGGTAGTGCAAAAAAGAAGGGAATGACAGCAATGAAATCCTTCATGGTGATGACTTTCTTGACAGAAAGAGCATGAAAATGTGTTTAATTTTACTTTAATTTATAGTGACTTTGCAGCCTAGTGTGTCCCTTTGAAAGCTATGTTTGTTCCTGGCAGAGCAAATGGGTTGTTTGTAAAGCAAATGTTCTTGGGTAACATGTTGGACCAGATTTTCAGCTGGTATCAATCAGCAAGTTTCTCTCAATTCAGATGACTTGTCTGCCTCATACCAGCTCATCATCTGGTTAGGATTTTTTTTGGTTTTCTTATGCTTCAAATGGAAGGCACTTGCAAAGTAACTTAATGTGTGTTGAGAACATGTGAGATGACTCAGGCAACAGATTCCTTGTCTTGGTCAGGAGACGAGGACTAGGAGGTTATGCTTTTAAGTTTATATAATTGTGTCTGCCACTGTGGGATAAAGTACCACAGAATTTAGGGACTTCTAAAATAAGGTTAAAAATTAAGAGCAAAGTCTAAAAGATACTTTTGGCCAAAGTTATAAAACTAATTTTGACATTTTGAAAATACTAACGACTGTAAAATATACTTGCAATTCACTTTTTACAGTTCATCTAAATATCTTCAGTAGATTCAAAAGTTAGTTGTCTCCCTTCTCTTCATTATATCTATCTATGTATACGTATTAAACATAGAGGTTATTTTGCAAGGATTGGGAAAGCTGAACCTAATTTGGTTTCTTCAGGAGATGGCATGAGCAATACTACAGCTGCTGCTGCCTTCCACAGGAATTTTTGCCCCTCTTCTTGGTTTATATAGCCACTGACCCATCTGCATAACCAGTCTCCTCTCTGTTCTGTGCATGTGTGAGTGGTTTGCAGAGCCTTTGTGCCATTTCTTGGTGTCTGAAGATCTTGAGATTTAGATTAAATTCTTCGTTTATAATTCAACAGTTGATATTTTTTGTCTTAACAGATTGAACTCTTTAATGGATACTTCCATGACAAGTGATTTCATTTTCCAGAGAGCTAATAAAGTTGCCAAAAAGGAGTGGCACTTTTTGAATTCAAAAAAGTTTTTTTTCACTGAGGTCTCCTAAGGAGTTGGCTTTTTTTCTTTCTTAGTATGCTGCAATAGGCTATAATCACCTTAAGAACTTTTGCACTTGCAGCATGGAAATATTTGTCACAGGTAATTTTGTTGTTTACCAAGTAACAGGATGGAGAACAAGAAGAGTTGCTGTAGGAAATCACAGTATGATATGAAATGAGATCTTGAACTGAATATTCTGAGTATATTCAACTGTGCCATGTTTTCATGCTATCTCTTCTGATGTAAAGAAGGAGAAAGAATGGGGTTGGTCTTTATTTCAGTGGTCACTGAAGTGATTTACTTCCTTTCAGTTGTCTATAGAAGATCAAGGCTCGGATTTATTATTTTGCAATTGCATTCTCTGTGATGTTGAACAAGATACTTCAGGACAGGATTTAAAAATTGTTTAGGTACCTAACTCTCACTCAGTCTTTCTATGACAATCTTCCTGATCCTTAATTCTACACCTGTAATAAGGCACTAAGAGCATGGTCGTGTCCTGGAAGTGCAAAGAGAACAAGTAAGTAGATGGCAGTAATTTGGTAGGAGGAGGTTGATCTACCTTTATGTACCAGGAAACTTAGTGTTATTTTGTGTCAAGTATCTCTGCTTTGCTCAGTTTGACTTATGTTGATGAGACCATAAACTCTTCACTGTGCAATCTCTGTCCCTGGGAGTTTTCAAAACCTAATTGGACAAAAAACCCTGAGCAAACTTAATCTGAGTTTGGTGTTGAACATGCTTAGAACAGGGGGTTTGAGCAGAGACATCCTGAGGTCCTTTCCAACCAGAATAATTCTGTGGTTACATAATACTTGCTAGTGAAGGGTCACCAGAGCCTAGTGGATGTAAATCCCTTTCCAGTACTTTTGCTTTGATGAACCATCTCTTTGGATACTGAATTGCTTGTGACACTGCAGGTCATAGTCTTACTGTATGAATGCATTGATTGACACTGGTTCAAAAACACAATTCAGATTAAAAAATATATTTTTTTATGATTTGATAGACGTTAACTTGTGGTCTTACATTGCTTAAGGAAAAGAAGCCTGTGAAGAAATCCCCAAAAGACATGAATTTCTTATAAAAGAGTTTGGCAAAGAGGAAATAAATATTCTCATCTTTGTGTTCATGATAGGTACTATAATGCGTAGTAGGCATGAGTTACAGAAATTACTTGACTCCAAAATCTTCATTGTTGGATATTTTGGTCCGCTCAGTCAGTAAAATTGTCTAGATTTGTTTATTCACAGACTTCAGGATTTCTCTCTTCAGTCCAGCTTGGCTGTATTTTTGCCCAGCAAGTTTGATTTGGCCTGGTCAAAAAAAAACATCAATCATAAATTTGGTACTGGCCTTATAGAACTCAAATCTTGCTTTAACAGCATTGAATGAAATGCTTGTTTCTTGTTGCTTGAGTTCCCTGTGAGCAGAAAGAGCTTTGAGCTCATTTTGTCATGGCATGGAGGGTCTCTCTTTCTCCTTTGTCCCTGCTCAAATAACTGTAATGCAGTCAAATTTTAATATGAGATAAGCTTCTGGGTTTCAGACCAAAGTGAAGAAAATGCATTGTCAGAAGGATCTTTTTGGGAAAAGACTGAATAACTGAAAATGGGGCTGCAAAGAAAAAGTGCTGCCTCGCTTTTTTACTGCTGCCTTCTTACTGTGCAGTATTGTGCATAGCATTTGTCACCTTTATTCACTGCTTGGAATATATTCCAGATGTTCCAGTAACTTTCATGTCTCTCCTTGCTAGTTTATTGTAATGGCAGAGATTTTACTAATTGAGACCAAATTCCACTTTCATTGATCGTTAGGCAACCACACTGAAACCTGCTTGCCTCGCACATCCTAGCACTGGAGGGAGTTGTGTGTCTTGATCCTTTGCTTGGAGATTCTCAGAGAAGTTGGAAGCTATTACTGCACTCAAGATTAGGTAAATTGCTTTCTTCAGTTTGAATGACTGATTTAATCAGAAGGAGGAGTACATCCTACACAAAGGCACTATGTATAAAATGAGAACATGACCTAAACTTGTGGACAAGAAGAGATGGCAAACCTTCAAAGAATGCTTGAATGATGAGTTACAAGTGAACAGGGAGAATACTGATTCTCAGTAGTTCAGGGAAGATATCCCATACATATTAAAAATACTGCACCACTTAAAATGATTTTTAAAGGCTTGTAGTACATGAGATTGAGATTTACAGAGTCCTTCTTTGAAACTTTCCTTCTTCAGGACCAAACCAAGTCAAACTTTTGTAGAAATTTTCACATGTTCTCCAGCCAGATTTGACAGGCCTAAGGGGAATAATTGCTGTGCATACAGTTCAGTTCTGGCCTTCATCTTAGATTATCAGTGCTCTGTTACTCAAGAGAAGGAGTACTTTATGAAGGAAAGGAAGCTGAGTCAAAAGGAAGCATGTTGTGTAGCACAGTTTGTTCCACCTAGGAAAATAACTAACTTTAGCTGGTCCAGTACTGATCTGGGGAGGTGGTCTGTGACCTGTGTCTACAGAGCAGCATGTGGCTTGTGAGTCTTGCCAGAACCTTTCAAGGTGCCCTGAACCAAAGAAGATTGAAAATTTTTAAAGAAAGAAACCACATCAAGTGTGGTGTTCCTATTGCACCATGACCTGTTTAGGGTTGTTGCTTGTAGGTAATGAAGTCTTGAGAAACAGAATCACATCATCTCAGGTGGGGATGGTTTGCATTATTCTAACATTTTTTGATGCAAGATTGACTTGAAAGGTGAGATAGGACAGTATTGTTGAAATCTTCATTTTGCAACCATGTATCAAATATCAGATTTCTGTGTGGGTTACATTCATCTCTGTATTTATAACTGATGAACTCTGGGGGTTTCTGGGGTGCACAGTAAGGTACTTCAGCCTAAAAGAGAAAGCTCATTTTCATTCTTGCTACAGCAAGGTACAAGACCTGACTCTTCACTTTGTCCTACTTTGAATGTTGTATGAGCACAGCCAGGAGTCCATCTGGATTTCTGTGGGACTATACATCAGACAGGGATAACTGGAGAACTTGCATTCTGGAGCTCTTTCATGCTGCTTTGGAGAAGGTGGCAATTCCTTTTTACTTTTCTGTAGGAAAAATATGACCTAGTTTTTGGGATTTGAGTTCGTGGATGGTCCAGTTCCCTACTATTTTTGCCACAGATTTAGTCTGTAAATTTGAGTAATGCTTTAGTTTTTCTATGCTTCTTTGCCCCTACCTGAAATCAGATACGAGTGTATGTTGCACCAAGTTGGCAGATTGTGGAAGGAGGTGGTGGAATGCTTGGATTTAGTATCAGCAAAGCTGGATAAAACAGTGTCCAGCAGAGATTTTGTGTGTGTGTGTGTGTTTTTCTTTTTCGTCCTGCAGAAATTTCACATGCTAGTAACATGCAATAACAGTTAATTTTTTTTTTTTTTTAAAGACAGTAAAAACTTCAGAAAGAAAATAGGATTATATTTCTCTCAGCCTTATTAAGTAGTTAAAAAAGATATATTCCCTTCCAGATCCAGTGAGATGCCTTGGAGCAAAAATCATCCTTTATTCTACTATTGTTTAAAAATCCAACAATGTACTGTGCTAATTTGTTACTATGCCTCCCAGGCAATGCAAAGGAAGTTAAGAAAGAGATGTCTTGGAAACCATTTGGAAAGAATTAGTTTCATGGTGATATTTTTAACTTTTGAATATATGTTAAAAGCAAACTTGAACTCTCTTTCTTCTTGCCTGAATTTTGATTTTAAGAATTTCTAAATGTATTTACCATTGTTTGCAAATCAGTCATGGGCTTGTTGCAGGAAGCATTGCTGAACTTTATTTCTTCAGAATAAAACCTTACATAAACCATTGGTAACAATATTTTAATATTTGAATCATACTTCCTTGCAAGTGCAGTTGTTTGCTGGTCTCTTTTCAGGTTTGTTTTTTTTTTTTTCCTTTTCTTCTATGTACAGGTGTTGGTGAATGTAAGAATGTAAGAACATTCTTCCCTATATAAATGAATATTTGCTATTTGTTAAATACTGTAGAAAAACAAAAGTTAGTAGGATAGCATTTTCTACTCATCATTGGTGATTCAGACTTGTTAAATTCTTTGGCATTTTACTTAGAGTCAGAATATGCTGAGCTGGAAGGGACCCATCAGTCCAACTCCTGGCCCTGAGCAGGACATCCCAAGAATCACACCATGTGCCTGAGAGTGTTGTCCAAATGCTTCTTGAACTCTGACAGGAGTTACTTCATTTATTTAACACCATACAGTGTAGAATTGACTCTCTTCTAGACCAACTATTGTTTTGTTGAAGCTTTGTATGAAAATTTTTGTGCATGGTGAAGGAAGCCTTGGATAACTGATGTCATGCCCAGTTGATGTTTAAACTTAAAGACAACATAAAATCTTGAGAAACTAATGATGTGTCATATAGGTCATACAACAGAAGCTATTAAAATTTGCAAACTGTTCATTCAGGATATTGCAACTTTTTCAGATTTTGGGTGTTAGTCAAAAGCCACAAAAATGATTCAGTTTACTTCTGGAGTTTGCATAACATTATTTTTACATAATACTTGAGCTTTTCAAGTCATGCCCATTTAATCACTGCAATACTGTAGCACAACAATAAGCCCAAATAAAAATTCTTACATGTTTTAATGACCATGTTTCTGAAGTTATTACTTCAGTGAGGTGTATAGTTCATTTTTAGCTTCTCTTTAGAGGATTTAATGAAAAGAGAGGCAGTGTTGTGTATGCGAACAGTGCATTGTAGAGACGTTCTTCTTTTCCTTATGTCCAGCGTGTTCAAGGGTCACTTCTAGTTGGAAGGGTCCAGAGCAGGGAGGAGAAAATGGCCTAAGGTCTGAAGAACATGGCTTATGAGGAAGGAGTAGCAAGAAAAAAATTCTTATTGTGCAAGTGATCAGAGAGTGAAGTAACAGATGAAATAGAAGCAAGGGAGGTTTTATGTAAGGAAAAGAGGACTAACAGCACATTGGAAGAAATAGTGGAGGACATCTGGAGAGTGGGAAAGAACTAAGTGACATGGCTCATTTTAGTCTTATTTTCTATCATTCAGTAGGTTGGAGATGATCTGTTCCTGGGTTTTTTTCCTGGAGATGCCACATTTACATGGTAGAGAACAAGGTAGAGCACATTTTGTGGGGCAATTGCTCCTACTTCTCATGGACAGCTTTTGAGAGAGGGTGCCCTTGTGCCTGCTCTGTTCTGTGGAAGCTGGTAGGGTCAGATGAAGAGGTCCCCAGCACTCAGGTCTAACTAAATCATGTAAAGTAGCTGGAAGAGAAAAAGGATGTAGGTGCAGAGCTTGGTTCTTCAGGTAGATTGAACATCTTTACCTTCTGTTTGCCTCCTGGTGCTGTGCCCAGGTGTGCTGCAGAGCAGGTGAGGTACATGAATGTTGCTAACTGAGAGCAGGCAGATGTAATGTTTTATGGTACTGATATCTAGAAACCCTTTCATACTGTTGTGCTTTTGCTCTTGCAAGATATTCTGAAGTGCAGTTATTCTGCTTGTTTTTACTAGCCTAAATATTCATCCATTTCTGTGACACAAACATAAGTCTGTAAATTTTGTTTCTTTTTGATAACAAAGATAAGAATATAATAGACGTTTCACAGATTACTTTTTTGTCTGAGAAAGTAAACCATGCTCATTTTTTACATAGCTTCATTCTGAAAAGGTAATAAATCTTAATTTTTAGTAGGTAATTTGTACCTGTTCAACTCATTCACATGCTCCTGCATTATTTGAATTATCTTTAATATTATAATACTTTCTCCCTAATTTATTTCAGGAGTTGAAATACATGAGATTTTGAGAACCGTGTAAGAAATCTCCTTCCAGAAATCTGTTGATGGTCTAAAAGCATCTTTTGTATAAGATAGTAAAATGGTAATTAAACTTAATAACTAGGAGAACAATGGCATTTTGCTAACTTTTAAAAATCATAAATGAATGAGATAATATAATAAGATTAAAAATACAGGTTTATGACATGAATGTGTGCTTTGTTCATTTATTTGACAAGTGTTTTTGTTCTAATTATGTAAGTTCCAAATATATCAGTGAAAGCATTAGTGAAATTAGATTTCATTACAGTTCCCAGCTATTGAGCAGTTAAACTGAAGAAAACCTACTTTCTTTATGTCCAAATATGGCATTGCATAATGAATGGATAAAGGAATTATGTGACAATTCTATAACAGTCTTTGAAACACTATGACCATTTCAGTTTGACTGAATCAGTATCTTTTTACATCTTCTTGTGGCTTAACAGAAAATTGTTACACTGGGTAACAATTGTGGCTGTGTAGTGTCATCATAGTATTTATCTCTCTTTTTTATATAGTTATGTCTGTTGAAGCTTTCAGGTGATTTCTCAGCAGATGGTTACTGCTGTCTCAGATGTTTTCTCCCATGTGACTTTGGGCACTGATGAGGATTTGGCTCTTGTGGTAGAAAGCTGTCATTTATTGTTGACAGAATTAATTTTTAATAACTTCTTGATGCAGAGATGAGAGCTGTTTCCTTCCCTGTGAGGACAGGGTAGCATGCTGTGTGTACTATGGTTTCTCCAGTACAACAAAGCATCATGAAACTCCGCTATTCTGATGAGTCAGATAGCACAGGAGCCATTTGGTTTCCCAGCAAAGAAAAAGAGAGGCAGTACAGACACTCTCCTTTCTTGCTGTAATCTGACTCTTGCAATGTTTGTTCAGCTAGGATTGTGTGTTAGCAGAGCTTCAGCATCTGTCCTCAATCTCAACTGCTGCCTCGTCCTGCTGCCCATGTGCCGCGTTCTCTTGGCATTCCTGCGTGGATCCCAGAAGGTGAGTGCTGTCCTTGGAATACACTGCTGGTCTCTGTTTAGGATAAAAAAAAAAATAAATCTGTTACATCCCAGTTTGGTTCCACACTATGTGCCTGCATGGTGCAAGTATCAGACACTTAGCTGAGATTTGTGACTCCTTTGGAGATAGGCATTGCCTGCTTTGATTTGACCTGTTGAGAGGGTGGTTTCTTCAGTGCGTTTTTGAAGGATGGGGAGTTGCTGTGGAGCTGTAACCAGATGAATTCTCCCCTTTCCAAACTCTTGTATTAGAGATATATGTGTCCTCTCAAGTGTTTCCTGGTAGAATTCAACAGACTAAACTCAACTTTGTCTCTGCATGACTACAAGTGTCCTACTGGAGGTGATAAACCTTTCTGTAGAATCACCCAACCTGATACATTTGTTATCACAGGAGAAACAATGGTTTAGCTTCTTTGTGATTCACCAGTTGCTTTTGCAGAAATATAAATAATGCTTTTGAGGAACATTTGTGTTTGCTAGGTGCTTGCATATTGAAATTGTGAGTTCTGTTAATCATGTGATAATACCTATAAGATTTGATGCATATAGATGCACATATATATGCAAATACATCTTTTGATCTTGCTTATGAAAGAAACAGTGAAGCCTTCACAGTTAATACTGGAATTCCTAAATATTTAGGCCAGGAGGTACATTATGTACTCTTGACATTTGTGTAATTTCTTCATTAAGTCCTCAAAATTGTCTCCTTGGCATAATCCAGTAGTTTTTAAATTTAGGTACTATGCTTGCAAAGGTGTTAAACTTAGTAAACACTGAAATTGCTGTTATATCACCACAGCTGCTGTTAGTGTTTTTTTCTTTGCTTTGTTTTGGAAGAGATTGCTTGAATTCTTCTCTTACTAGGTTGCCAGCAAGAAAACCAGAAGGCTGCTAGATAAAAGTAAAACCTTCCACGTGACATGTGGTGTTACAATATGCATCTTTTCAGGTGAGATCTTACTGTGCTGAGCAGCAGCAGCACATTTCAGAAACACGTTGGTGCAGTACTAAATGGTAGCTTTTCTGCTGCAGTACATTTGGGGGTAGTCTTGCTCTGTGCTTGCTCATCTTAAATTGTAAATGCTTTCTTGAATGTGTGTGGGTTTTGGTTCATTTTTTGCTTTAAACATATGGGCGTACATTCTAATGTTAGGCCTTTCCTTAAAATGCCAGTTTCTTAGAAGACAGGTATGTGAGATCAGGTCAAAATCTGCCATTACAAGAGAGCCTTGTTTTGCCTAAGGAATCTGAATGAAAAGGCAGGGTACTACAGGCTTACCTGCAGAGGAGGAAGCAGTGGAGACAGCTACCCAGTTTGGGGAAGAAGAAATATTCTTGGCTGGACACCTTTGAATGTTGTCTCTCAGCTGAAGCATTGCAGTACAGAAATCATTGCTGTAGTGTTAAAATTTTAAAATTCCTAAAATGCATACAGCTTTCTGCCATTAATATTTATAAGCTGATTTACTCTTGAAAAATCATTAAGAATTCCTTAGTCCCTGGTATATCTCATGCAGGTGATGTGATTATATCTTGGCATCTGGGTGACCACAGGGAACATCCAGCACTTGTTTACAGATCCTGAGTTTTACTCAGTTTTTTGGCTTTTTTTTAGTCTTACATGTTGCTGCTCATCTGGTGAATGCTCTTAACTTCTCTGAGAACTACAATGAAGAATTTGTGACCCTAAATGCAGCAAACTATCGTGGTGAGGTGAGCCAGCTTTCCTTTCATACTTTAGTTTTAAGCATATCATTTAAATATATGAATATTTGCATATTCAGTGCTATTGTGTGATCTATACAGTTCTCCTGTTTCATGCACTGAAAACTCACCATGGTGTGGATTCCCGTGGATTTTATTTCTTTCTCTGGAAAAAGATGAGCCAGCAAGGTTCAGTCCTGTTTGATTATTAGATGGAGAATGCAATCATCTCAAATTTTCACCTTGCACCTTGTTCTCTTGTTTCTCTTCTGCTTCTCTCTGTTTCTTGGGTAGGCCTGGTTAACACATTTCTGCTGTTTTTGGGCAAATTTGTTCTGCATTTCTATTATTTAGAATACAGTGAGATTTAAAACTGATTTTGCATTTTTCAGCCTCAGTGAATGCATATATGAGTATATATGCTAAGCATGGAATTAGTTATCTACATGAACTGATTTCTGCTTGCAAAATGCTTGATTTTATGTGCCTTGTCTGACTGTGGTGCAGATCTCTTTCAGAAATATCAGATTGCTAGTCCCTTGGCCAGGTGCTTACTTGTGTATTTGGCACTGGAGTGTATTTTGCAGATTTTAGAAGCAAGACCAGAGTCCAGCACCCTTTCTTCTTGGGCTACAGTCAAGTTCTCTCTTATTTGTGTTCATTCTAGTGTCTGGTCTGTGTTTCTTTTCTACTAGTTTCATTAGGAAATATTTAGAATGACCCTGTCCCAGCTGCATCGGTTCGTGGAAAAAGAGAGTTTGACTCAGTCCAGGCTCACAAGGACCAGCAACCAAGGTCTCCCACTCCCTGGGTGAATGAGCTAATCACCCAGCTATTCAGTGGCAGGCAGACATGCCAGCACCAAGTTGTTGTGCTGAGCTTCTGGGTTGAACTGTGTGTCTGCTTGTGTTAGGAGTGGTCTGATAGACTTTACTTCATCAGGAACATCAGCAGGACCTTGTCTCAGGCAAGAATGTGCCAGGGTTCTAAACCTCTGCTATGCAGCCTTAGGAATTTTGCAATAGAAAATGGAGACAATAGTGAGTTTTTTAGGAACTCTAGGATCAAAGCTCCTGAGTTTTAGGTACTTTAGTAGCTCTTGCACCTTTGTACTTGAGTCCCACTTATATCTCTTTTTAAACTGTGGTGGACAGTCTGGATGCTGCTCTCATCTTCTCTGCCTGGGTACACACATCTGGATGCAGATAAGGTCTGCATACTGTTCTGTATGGAAACTTCTCACCTCCCCTAACTACATTTTACTGTAAGTTTCAATATAAAAATTTTCCAAGCAGTGAAGATGAAATCTCTTGAAGTATAGGATCAGGGAAAGTGAGACAGTTTCCCTGATGTTGAAATATCTCCTCTTCCTTTCATATGTGGTGAAGGACACATGTGTCAGATCCTTTGTGTTCAGTCTTGCTTCACTATGGTCCACTGCAAATTCTTGGTGATATAGCTGGCAGTAACATTCTTGTCTCTTGTCTTACATTTAAGTTCAAAACTTCTCCCTCTTCTGCTCCACTCTGTCCTCCCAAAAGGATGAGCTAACTGAGTAAAGTTAAGCTTTCAGAAATCAATTATCTGTAAAATTATAGATTATAGATCAGAATTATTTTTGCCAGGGGAATGCAAAGGCTGAAGGTTTAGTTTTTGTTGAATTGCAGTCAATGTAAACTGTTACCGAATACCAAATCCATTCCTGCTTCAAGATTTAGAGACTGCATATGTATTAAAATGTGTGAGCTTCATGGGCTACTTATTATTATAAAATTATTCATATTATAGATACAAAATATCATATGTTGGTTTTGTTTTTGCTTGTCTGTTTTTCAGGACCCAAGGAAACTACTTTTTGCAACTGGTAAGTCTTGCAAAACTAAATGAGAAAAGTTTGCTGCTTATCATCATCATTCTGCAGACAAAACTTCTTTTGGTCCTGTATTGGCATGCTCCATTTGTTGTATCTCAGCTGTCTGGAGTTGTGTTATTTGCTTATCCAGAAGTCAGAAGGCAGGAGTTACATAAGCCCTCTGGTAGGATAAGCAGGATCTTCAAATCTGTTGTACAGATGAGTCAGCAGAAGTCCATTAGTTTAAACAGAGATTCTCCCTAATATTAAAACCAAATTCCTAAATGATTTAGTTTCTAGAAAAAAAACATAATGGCAAACCAGTCTTTTTGCTTCAGCTGGTTTATTTAAGAACTGGTTTGGTTTCTGAGCAATCTAAACTATTACATGGGTATCAGGCTTCAGCACTCATACAGAATAAAAGATGAAGACATTTTTGGTGCAGGAATTTAGAAAGGAGTAGTGTTTCGTTGTGGAGGGGCAGGCACCAATCTGAGCTGTAGCACTTCATAAGCAGATAAAGTTCCTTCCTGGTGCCATCAGACTTTGTCCTTTATTTGGATCAAACACAAAAATCCTGGCTTGGTACCATTTAGGGCACAGTCAAATCACATCTGTGAACAGGCAGCAATGGTTCTAGGTTTGTCAATCCCAATAGTTATGCTGGAATTAGCAGCTGATGCACTAGTGTTTCCCAAACACCCTTAGGAAGGTTCAGGGTTTGGAATAGAGGAAGGGAGAAAGTGAACTGACAGAAACTGAGGTCAGAGTTATCCTAAATTTAAAATTACTCCATTCACTCTATCTCCTAATGATTGGTAATTAACATGTACTATTTGTGCTGAAGGAGTGCCCGGGCAAGGACCAAGATTTTCCTGCACTGGGAGCTGTGCAAATAAGCAAAAATACCCCTGTTTTCTTCCCAGACAGTTCAGAACAGCAAACAGAAGGAATAAGGGATCAGGAGGATTTATAGAGTGATGATGGCTTTTCAGATTAGTCCAGGGAAGAGCCTCCCTGTATAAGGGTGTGAGGCAGACTGTGGGAGGAACAAGTATTCAAGATTATACTTAGTGGAGGAAAGGAGAGTCAGGGACAGGGCAGAGAGGAAACCCTGAAATTGAACTGATAAATTGGGGCACGAGTGTGAGGGGTTTCAGTTTGATGGAGAAGATAATTGAAAAACTGGACATAAAAGGTGACCCCTGCCTTTAGTGGCAGTGTAGGAAGCTGAATCAAGTGCTGTACTGCAATTGCATTGGAGGCACTTGTTCAGAGTTGAGATTCATTGCACACTACACATCAAATCAGACTGAGAAAAAAGAAATCAAAAAGGAGGCTGTGGACAGAAAGCATTTTTTTTTAATTGCTACTGCTTTTAATTGCCATCTTTCCACGAAGGAGGGAAATAGTTTTTTTTAAATGCAGTCCATGACAAAGCTTCCAGTGATTGTAAGGCTGCAAAAACTAAGGAGTGAGTTCTGGTGTGTCAGATTTTGGGTATCTGACTTTGCATTGCGTAGACATTGAGAAGTTTATAAAAAGATAAGATTTGAGATTCTCTCTCCTTTGACTTAAAAAAGACCTGAGGATAAACAAATTCTGACACAAGTCTTCATTTGAGCAATGGGTCAAATCATTAATGTTTTTAACCTTTCCTTCCCAAGTGCTGGCTACAGATCCCTCTCACAGACCTTGCTCTATGGGCAACAATTTCAAGTGTGATACAATGCCACGGAGAGTAATTTCAGGCTCTTACTCATTCCAGAATGAAATGGGCTGGCAAAAAATTGTAGTGACAGCTTGCATAGAAATTGATTTGCTTGAAATTCTGCCCCTGAACAGGTTTTTAATTGTCATGATCAACAGAGTGTAGTGTTTGGAATAAAAAAGCGACAGAAACTTGTGCTGTCAGTCTTGCAAGTAAACAGTGTTTGTTCTTAGTTACCTGCTTAGACACAGATGTCACAAGCAAAAGATTACAGGAGCAAAGACAAATAGGAAATTATGATGCATGGTGAAATGCAAGGAAAAGGGTAGTTTTCTTGGGAAAGGTGGGAAATTACACAAGAACTCTTCTTTCCTATCTAATTTGATACGTGCGTTGTCCTCAAGAGAGAAATATATTCAAGAGTTTGATTGAATCATTATTTGTATGTCTAATTCCACTTTCTTAAAAGGTCATAGTAGGCAAGTATACCTCTTCAGTATACCAGTTAAAATATAAGTTATGTCTCTTTTAGTTCCAGGTCTGACTGGAGTCATTATGGTGCTAGTATTATTCCTAATGTGTACAGCTTCCACGTATGCCATCAGGTAAGTTGCAGTCTGATCATTATGCTGAAAAATGCCATCCTGTAATCATATTCTCCTACTGGTGTTAAAAACACCAGTTTTCTTGTCCTTTTTTTTTTTTTTTTTTTCCTAGCTTGCAGTAAAATTAGCATGCTGAATTTTGTTGGAAAACAATTACAAGAACTGATTGAATTGCCTTCTGAAAAAATACTATTTAATGAGTGTGCTGAGTTAAAAATGTGGACCTTTAAAATTTTAAATAGTTCTTTTATTCCTGGTTGTAGGAGAGGCAGTAAACTGAGCATATCGGAAGTTCTGTCCAGTGCATAAATTAAGTCTAGTAGAAGAAAAATAAGATGTTATTGTTATCTTATTTTTATCTATTTTCACCAATTAAATTGTAATAATAAATTGTCACAAAAAAGTGACAAAAATATCCAAACCAACCAACCAACCAACCAAACAAACAAAACTCCAAACCTCAAACTATCAGCAATGAAATAAACTGACACAAAATTACGCTACTGAAGCAGAACCTTGCTTTTAAGAGCTCTGCTTCTGGTTGTCAGATACATTCTTTTTAATGTGAATTATGATATATCAAACAGCAATGCAGTGTTGGCTCAGAGCAGCTGCTGGAATTTCTAAAGGTTTGCTCCTCTGGTGGGTTGGCATTGTGTACCAACGTTAATGGGCACATGTGATAGTACCTGTGAATGACTGGTGACTTGGGGGGTCTAGCCCATTGTTGTAGTCTTCTTAAGGCTTGGATTCTGCAACTAACATGTGAAAATAACCCCTTTGTTTTTACAGAGGTTGAATTCACAGTGTGTCTATGTAAATGTAGCACATCAATTCAGCAAACATGGAAGATACATTAATTATTTATCTTCAAACATTAATTAATTAATGGTGCTCCACTGGTATGAATTAGATATGTGGCTATGACCTTTGTTGAACTAATCTGTCTTTCCTGAGTAGCTGTGTTACCTGGCAATGTGATCCTGTGATTTGAGAAAGAAGTTCAGCAAATACTTGTGCATTTTCAGTAGAAAAGGCTTCATCTAGGGCTGAGACTTTTACAAGGCTATAGAAATGCAGGATTAGGCTGCTGTGCCAGATATGAAATGGCTGCACATTACATGGTCCACACAGATGGCTCTACTTGCAAAAGAAAGACAGTTTTAGGAAGATGGAAAAATAAAACTATTACTTTACTCCTCAACACTGAGCCAGAGCAAAGTCCTGTCTTCAAGGCCAAATTAAACTAGAAAAGCATCATGTATTAGTGACTGGGAAACTTCGAAAAATATATGTAATTTTAAACACTCTTGGAAATAATTTTGGGGTTCATGCAATATCTTTTGAAGTTACATGCTTTTTAGTTCCTTCCACAGTTACTTTAAGTGAAAGTACTTTCTCAGCTTTCTGCTATCTAGCCAGCAGAATTGAGGCCCCAAAAGAGTTAATCTGCATCTCCTGTTACCCTAGCAATAATTCTTACTTGGAAATTTTATCCTGGCTTCTCCCTCAGGCATAGAGCTCAAGCTTTTCTTTATTATAGTGTTTCCTCCTAAGGAAACAAGTTGCTGCATGCATCTCTTGGTCCCTTTTCAATCTCTTTCCCTGTGGATTCTCATGTGCCCTATGATGGCTGAGCATACAGTACAGTTTTAGAAAAGTCAAATGTAAATGTTCACTGTCTATCAGATACTGAAATTTTTAAAAAGTATTTCAGAGTCTTGGATTTCAGCCCTAATCTGCTCTTGCACACTGACATCCTTAGTGATTTCTTCCTTTGTATGTTCTTTCTGAAATTGTTGTATGCATGATTATGCCTCTATTTTCCCGCCTTTTCAGTAAACTGTTCAAGTAAGTATTAGAAGGACTGAATTAGCTGCTAATGTTTTAAAAGGAGAAAGTGATTATTGAAAAAATTTCTACATTTTTGCCATGTCATACCTGAGAATTAGACCGACATCTTTTGTTCAGTAGTTGTTTTCAGTAGGGTTATGAAGTTATCAGAAAACACAATAAATGCTGTCAATAAATGTTGACATTTCTGCCAGCTTTAAAATTAATGATGTTTAAGATTTGGAAGTTATGTATTTAAAAGAACATTAGAAAAGAAGGTGCTGCAGTGCCATCTATTTTGGTAACCAAATATTCTAGTCTTCAATTTCACCTTCTAAACTACCACATATATCTTCCTTTTCAAAACTGTCTGTAACAGCATTTAAAATATTGTGCTAGAACTGTGCTGCTTAGTGTGTCCCTTTAATGCATGAAAAATTCCCCTTACATTTCTCAGTGAATTAACTCTTGCAGGTATTCATCTGCAAAATGCTGAAGTAGGTTAACCAAAATTAAATATTCAACTTACCTCAAATTTTCAGGACTCTGCATTCCTAAGAAATGTATCCATTCTGTGAATAACGTCTATTTTAAGCCCTAAGGAGGTAAAAAAAATGTTCTGAAGAGCTATAAAAATCTGTGTGTATCAATAGGAAGATTATTGTCTGTATTGGAATACTTTATGTATCTGTAGGATACCCAATTTAAGGATACAAGTAAGAAATATGCAATTATTAGTGTTGGAAAATACACTTCATGGTAAGAAGTTCAAGGATTTACATACCTGTATAATATAATTTAAGAAGGTGAAGTTCAGAGGGCCTGCTCACATTTACAGCAACTTGATACATGTGAGGAACCAGGATTTTATAGTAGAAGTATCTGTAGGAGTGCTGAAAGAAGAATAAAATGCTCAGCGAGCTGGAAGCTGACATTTAGACGTACTCAGGAAAGAAGTGTACAGTAATTTTAATCAGTAGCAATAATTAGCTGTTGAAAGCAACATGTCAGAAGCAGTCCAGGGACTGACTTTTCATCACCAAAATTTTGAAAAATTGGTGTATTCTGAAAAAGGAGCTCAAGAGCCAATAAAACATTCAGTGTGCAGCTTTTGGTGTTATGGCATGAAACCAGGTTAAACCAGAGCTCCAAGACTTGTCCTTGTCCCTTCCTTTGGTATGGGGGTTTAACCTAGACCATCTTTAAGGTCCCATTCTAGGATTCTGTGACCGTTTTTGAGTCTGAGGGTAAATTTTACTGTCTTTGTGCCTTCCAAATTGTGCTTCCACTCTGCACACCATTGTTCTTATTTTCCTGTTACTGATGATTACTCCCACAAATCCTCATAGATGCTGAAGATTGACTGCTTGGAAATTCCTCCCAGGGTGTGGGGAGTAAGAAGAGGCTTGAGAAGCTTCAAGGAGGACAAGGTGTTAAGATAGTGCTGACTAGGGGAAGAATGACAGGATGGAGTGGGCCTTTCAGAGCCCCTTGCTGTTGCTGTATTCCTTCCTTTGCTTCCTTTTTCTTCCTTTGCTTCCTTCCTTGTTACTTTGCTGGCTTGTATTTTATTTTGGTATCCCTTGGATTATCAAAGTTATTTTTCCTCTCTTGAGAAAGAAAACAAATAAATCCTGTATTGACAGAAACAGATACAATATATGTTTCAGTTGTATTGAAGGAAGAGCAGATAGCTGGTTATGTAGAAGACCATAGGAGGAAAAAGTTCTGGAAAAAAAAAGTTAGCTGTCCTAGAGGAATAATTTCTTAAACTATGTTCTCAGAGCTAAAGATATTTTTATTTAATCATTGTTTTGGTTTATGAATAGGGGTAGGTGTTTTGGTTTTAGAGGCAACTCTCCTACCATGCTGTGTAGTGTGAGAGGTGTTTGTGTGCTGTGAAGCAGTGTATTTTCTTAGCCATTTCATTGTTGCTTGTTGGTAACTATTTTACTAAAAAAAAAAAAAAACAAACCCAAACCAGCTTAAGAGAAAACAGTTCCAGATGGGTATTTTCTTTGGTCTGGGATTTTTTTATATATATATTCTCTAGCAGATTACTGGTTAAAGGAAGTGCTCTTTCCTCTTCATCTCTCCTTATCTCACAGTGATAATGTTCTTCTTGTTCCTCCCAAGACCATCAGCCCTGGAGCAGTAATGTATGTGGCTTCCTGCCCTGAAAATTCTCCTACCTGTGCTCTTGTTGTCTCTTTGCTCTAGGTCCTACTCTTCCTGTATCTCCTTCCACTCCATACCCTCACAAGTTTTTTAGCCTTCCCATTGGCCCTTCTGCTGCTGTCCATGCTACCTGTTTGTGTGCTGCAGCCTTAGTGACACGTTAAACTCTGTTGGGGCAGGGAGAATGCAAAGTGACACTCATTGTAAGGAGGTTGAGTTTTGAGACTGGAGGTGGAAGAACTATTCCAGCTATAAGGATCTCATGGAGACTAACTAGGAGCTGTGAAAGCAGTCAAGTCTCCCAGTTTCAGAAAAGTTCTCCATCTGCTCTGTACTTCTACACCCTTACCTCTCCTTCTCAGCTTGTTACTTCTCTGCCAGTCACTTGTTCTTCTCAACACTTAATTGTGTGCAAGTACAGTGTGCCTGTGGGAAAATATTCTGGGCTTTTGACTATTTTGCATGACTGTGCAGTGTATAATGATGCCCTGTGTGCACAGGTCTGCTTTTAATTAGCAGTGATTCCATCTGACTTGAAACAGCATTGAACCATGGTTTATTCTTTTCAGGGTTTCAAACTATGACATCTTCTGGTATACACACAACCTTTTCTTTGTCTTCTATATGCTGCTGATGCTGCATGTTTCTGGGTAAGTAAATGGAAAATATTTTTACTTTTCCTCAAGCACGACCAGAAAGAGCAGTTTCCTTGATTGCTGCCTTTCCCAAGCTTGCTTGAGCACAGTGGGCCAACTCTGGGACAAGACCTTGTCCTCTGTTGTGTGTTTAAATAAAGATCAGGCTGTAGCTTAGAGATTTGTGTGTGTTATAGCCAGCTAGCACACTTTCAAGATTATTCCTTTTCCATTTCCATTGCTGAGTGTCTAGTGAGAAATCAAGCTGAGACAAGAATATGAAGCAAAGTTACTCATCCCTTGCATTTTCCTTTCTACCTTTTTTTTTTTTTTTTTTTTACTCCAAAGGAGAGTGAAGGAATGGCGTCTCCCTAATTACCTCTTTCTTGTTGCTTACAAAATTTTCTAGCTTTTCTTCTTTTCACAAACATCAGACCAATGTTTATGTGCCATGAAGCTGATGGTCAGATCTGTATCAGGCACAAACAAACTGAGCTCTGTGCAAGGTAAAGCATCTTCCAGAAGTTATGACATATGTCTGCGTGGCTTGGGGGTTGGACTAGATGACCTTAAAGGTTCCTTCCAACCCAAACCATTCAATGGTTCTGTTAAAATATGTTCCATTAACAGCTCTGAAGTTTCCTCTGTGGCTGTAGAAGCAGAATGTAGAGAAGGGAAGGTGTATTTGAATGAGGTTTATTTCTCCATGTCATCAAATATCCACTGAAACACAGAGTGCTTGAATGTGTGACTCTGAGCCTTACTGCTTAAAGTAAACATGGAAAGGGAATTAGGCCTAGCAAGATCAAGGAATATGTTGTAGAGGAAAATATGCTGTTTGAGAAATAGTAAATTCAAAACAATTGAAACTTCTGCACACAATTCAGTAAGATTGTTGGGGTTTTTTGGGGATTATTTGTTTTGGGTATTTTTTTTTTTTTTTCAAAGGCATAGCACTTGTTTATAGCTGGGGAAGATGGATCTAACCTGTTCTCCCCATCCTAGGCAAGGATGAACTTTTGCTAAATTATTCTTGACGGGTGTGTGTCAAATTCTTTAAAACATCTGGTGACTGGGATCCTCTGACCTCCCTAGGCAATCTGTTCCAGTCACTGCCTTAGGGGTATTTTTCATGTCCAGTTTAATTAATCTCCTTCACAGTATTATCCTTTGCCCATTGTTTTCCTAACCATGTTCCATTTACCGAGTTTGCAAACCAAGGCTGCAGTAATACAGCAGGCACTGAACAGGCATATTCTGGAATGCAGCCTCCTTAGTATTGAATTACAAAGGTATTCAGTGCCAATCTGAAAGAACTGAGTGTCAGAAGTGGGAGAGGAATGAGTCATGGAGAGTGGGAGTCAGTTCAGCTTTAAGATGCCTAAATGTAGGTCTCTACATGTTTTCTCAGTGTCTTTCCCATTATGGTCTAATGAGTTCTGATAAATACAGCCAATGGAGCCTGAAGGTTGCTTCATGTAATTTGCTGTTTCAGAGATCTACATTCAGGTGAACTGGACTGATTCCTGGCTCCATTAGTGATATTGAAAAGACCAATAGGATGTGGCCACAAGTTTAATGAGGGGTCATTTAGATTTGACATTAGGAAAAATTGCTTTTCCAAAAGGGTTGTCAGGCACTGGAACAGGCAGCCTCAGGAAGCAATAAAGTCACCATCCCTGGGGGTATTTGAGAGATGTGTAGATGTGCTGCTTAGGGACATGGTTTAATGGTGAACATGGTAGTGCTGGGTTAATGGTTGGGCTTTATGATCTTAGAGGTCTTTTCCAACCTGAACAATTCCGTGATCTCTTTCAAGAATAAAGGAAGTTTAGATATCCATACTTAGGTGCCCAGATTACTTCTGTGTGGGATGTCTTAGAAATTTGCAGACACTAGCCAGTTACTGTACAGAGCAAGGCATTTCCTGTGGCTGAACTGTGCAGGCAGGTTGACTGAGGTTTTACCTGTCTTAGGGGTAAAGTATTTCCACAGTATTGCTGGATTCTTGTTTTGTTTCAAACTGTTGTAGGTATGTTCTTACAGTATCCTTCAGGCAGCCAACCACTTCTCAGCAATATATGAAGTGATGTGATTCATCTGTCATATGTTAGTGGTTTGTTTGTTCAGTGCAGGACTCAACCTTTCTGGGCACTGGTCTTGGGTGTGTAAAACTTTTCCTTGACAGCTTCAGTAATGGGAGTTATTGAGCTGCTGTTGACAGGCAGCTTTGCAAACCCTGTTTGCCTCTCAGCTAGCATGTTTGTAATAGGCTAAATAAACTAGAGATCACTGGAGGGGCTGCTCATGTTTGCAGCTTCTCTCAAGGCCATGCTCTTTTGGGATGTGCTGGGAAGAGAGAAGCTGTGGGAGCTGCTGGCGGGCATGCACGCAGGGTTCACCAGGAAAATATTGCACAGGCTTTGACTTCCAGCTAAATCCACGAGGCAACATCATATTTATGGAGCAGGGAACCAGTATAATGCTAGAGGTATCTGTCACTTTGCCAATATGTGGTGACCAGCAGCGTTGCCAGATGCAAGTGATAGGCATGATTGAGCAATAAATGCAGGCAGAAGCATGGGTGTAGGTGCAAGGACACTTCCCACACGAATCTCCCAGGGTCAGATGTGGAATTTAAGACTGAGCAGGCTTCACTTCCAAGCTGACATGATTCACTGGACCATGTAGGAAGCTTATTACTAACTGTCAGGACTGCATTTTGGTAGGGATGATTGCCAGTAGCCTGTCAGAGCCCATTTAGGTTGGGAATATTGCAGATGTCCTAGTTCTCTTTCCTCTGAATTGAGCTCTGCTGCTGCTATGTGTATGTTGAGAAAAGGAGGGGGGAGCACCTGTCCTTATGTTTGATTGCATACTTGAGCTGAGCCTTTGTAACAAGCCTTAGCATTCAGAGGGCATTGTCTCAGTATGTCTCATTTCCCACCTACCACCATCCTCTACAGGTGGCATTCAGCTTTTTTTTTTTTTTTTTTTTTTTTAATACTCTTCCTTATGGTTTTACTTTCATCAAATCTAGATTTGGCAACAAGTAGTACTTCTGAGGCATTTTATTACCACTATTATCTATTCTTCCCTGTTTTCAGTGATTCATTTGTGTGCTGAGATATCCCAGAGTGTCTTAGGTTTCCAGTTCTTCAGAGTTTCTAACTGCAGCTTCAGAGTTCTCACTTCATTTTACTGTAAATTTAACTTAGCTTGAGGAAAAATAAAATAAGGATGGACCTCATAAAATAATTTGCAAGGAAGGTTCCTTGGCTCCCATGCAGGACTTTCTTTTTTCCTTCTATTTGTGTGCAAACCTGATAAACACCAAGTAGTGGAAACATTCCTGCAGTTTATGATTTGGCAACTTAGGCCACTTTTGCTACAAGATTGCCTTAAAAACAGGGCTTGCTCACTGTAGGGAGGATGAGTGAAAACAGCCTGTGTGTAATTGAATTGGAAATGTGATTTTTAAATTTTTTTTCAAGGCCCCCACAATATTTTCTCCCTTTCAGGCAGTATTAAGCTTGAGGCTGTTCAGTGGGGGAGTGCCAAGTGAGCTGGAAAAGTTAAACCTTGCCTCTAGTGACAGAAGGTTCTATTGTTGCAAAGTTTCAATCTCATTGACAGTCCTGAAGGCAAACAGAATAAAATTTCTAACAGAAGATGAGGCTTGTGATGACTTTCTGAAGTCTTCTCTGAATGAAGATAAGTTGTTTGTTATTTACTGTCTTTACTATTTTTATTTTCCTGCAGGGGAGTGCTCAAGTACCAGACCAACTTAGAGGAGCACCCTCCTGGTTGCTTTAATCCTAACAAAACGCTCCGACAGAATCTGACTGTGCCAAAGGCTTTTGAAGAGCTGTTGCCTGACTCTACTACTGAGCCTTTCCCAGAGGACCTACCAGTACCAGAACCCTTTGTACAAAATAGTTTTATGAGAGTTTGTTCCGAGGAACCCAAGTTCCAGTCACACTTCCCAGAGGTCTGTATGATCCGACATTTCAGGTATTAAAAGCTGTGCCAAGCCTTTCAGTCAGCCATAACCACTAATTATTGCTTTTCCAGACCAGATGTTTTAATAATGGAAAATATTATTAAAACCTTTTGAGGCATTCAAAGGTTTGGTGGGTAAAAAACAATCTGTATTTAACCCTGAAATGCATTACAATGTGATGCACAGAACAGGGAGGGTGAAAAAATGTCAAGAGATTTGCCTTAATGTTCTTTTTTGAACAGCACCATAAGGGATGTATTGATCCTGTTAAAAATGTGATTTTACAGAGTAGCATTTCAGAGCAAACATTTATATAACATTTCGTGAGGTCCTTTTGTAAGCATTGTGTGGCAGCAGTTAATTGAAATAATCAAGCTCCATTTGTTCTTTTTTTTACCATGCGGATGCAAGTCCTAATACTCATTTCTGGGTTGCAGTTGGTTGTGGTTTGGCTTTTATAGTCTGTTGTTTGCAGACAGGCTTGTTTTATATGTGGCATGGGTAAATGAGTATAATGACAGTGGGGACAGAAAAGCCTTTTCTTTTTCTGTTTTCCATTTTCCTTTTGTTTCTTTGTTTTGTGGCAGCAGCTTTTTCTTCATCCAAAATTTTCTCTTTTCTTTTGAGAAAAGATGAGCTGGGCTGTATTGGCAAGTAGCCTGAGGAAGCTTGCAAATATGGAGTTCATGAGTCCAAGGCCCACCATTCAAGATGGTCCCATAACAGACCCCACAGGAGTTTCTCTTTATTATTACCATCATTGTTTTCTGTTGAACATGTGTCCCCTTTTCTAGCTGCACTGGGAACCCATTTTTATATGGAGCATGTAATCCTAATGGGAAACAGTTAATTCTACATTGAGTTCTTCCAACAAAGCTCTTTGGTTGGTATTTTTTTGTGGTAATACTCCTGAATTATAAGCATCAGTGGCTCCTTATGACCCACAGGACAGCAAGGAGTCTTCTTAGAGGCTTAAGATGCCTGCTTTAGAGTCTTTAATGGGAAAAGAGTCATGGAGAGAAGTGGCCACTCAGTGTTCTGCTGACAGCTTTGAAACACCACTTAGGACTTTTTTGGATTTGGAAATATTGTGATACCAAGTTAAAGAAAAAAAGCTGTGAACTACTGAAACTTGTAAGGCTTTTTTGTTCAAAGTAAATGCTCTGCTAGTTGCAGGAGATTTTGTTGTGTAATGTCAGAAATTGGGAAGGGATGGAAGATGGATGAGGGTGGAGGCCACTTCAGTGCCACAGCTTGAATGACTGAGCAGATGTAGAATTAGTAAATAAATCTGCCATAAGCTATTGATAATTGACTCTTAGGATGGGGTTTAGCTGAGCAGCTGCAAATGTCTCCATCTGGAGTAGTCACCCAGGACTTCCCATATAATCAGTGCAGAGAAATGGGCATTTCCAGGGCATTTTCTGTCTACCATACACATCTTCCATGGGAGCAAATGGATTGTGATTCAGAGGTGCTCATTTCTCTCTGTTGTCTATGATTTTACACTAGTTTAAGATCAGCATAATTTCTATAGCACAAGAATATGCTAACCAATTGTATAGTACTCTGGTACTGTTTCTTTCATCGCTGAAACCAGCTGCAATCTAACTGCATAAAATCAGAATAACATAGTAGCAAATGAGGTCATTAGCATTCTTTTCCTGATGAGTTTTATGATTGAAATTGCTTGTGCTTGTGGGTGATGCTGCTGGTTAGACTGATGAAGGCTTTGGAATATTGTCGAGTTTATGCACTGTGAGTTTCTGCACAGAAACTTGGGTTTCTGTGGATATTAGATGTGAAGTGAGAACCTGAAAGCACTCATGTAGTGGTGCAAATAGAAAGCAGAAAGTGAAAAGTCTCTGAGGTGGCATGTGTTTGTTGTCCCTCAGACCTGGTTGTGGATTTCCGGGCCGCTGTGCCTGTACTGCGTGGAGCGGCTGTACCGCTACATCCGCAGCAACAAGCCAGTGACAATCACCTCCGTCATCAGCCACCCCTCCAACGTCCTCGAAGTCAGGATGGTGAAAGATGACTTTGAAGCCAGGCCTGGCCAGGTGAGTTAATGTGCCCCAAAAATCACTTTGCTTTCATGTAATATTATCTGTAGGGGTGATGTCCTGGTTTGAAGGACAGGTATCTGCCAATAAAGGCAGGAGCTTCTCTTTGAAATGGAGAATGTAAACCCCCTCCCTCCAAATTATTATAATTTTGGAATTAAGGGGCTCTCAGGCAAAGATAGGGGAATTAGGAATAACAGTTCTTTACTAGGAAAATTAAAATATAAATACAGTATTACAAAGAACAATCCCAAAACACTGACAGAGTCAGAATACAACCTGACACCTGTCAGTCAGTCAGGGTGTTGGTAGCAGTCCCATTACATGGTGGCTGCAGAGTCCCCTGCAGTGGCAGGTGTGGTTCAGCTGAAGCAATGCTCCTGTAAAAGGGTGCAGTTTTCCTCTGAAGGTCCAGAGATGATGTGGAAAGGTCCAGCTTTTCTTTTGGAATCCAGTGGAAAGAAAAGTAACTTGTTGTTCAAAATCTCAGGTTTTATCTAGGTAGGAAAGGCTTGGCTCCTCCCCCTGGCTGGAGGATCTCCCAGTGGGATGATGTAATTTTATCAGTCATACAGTGGGACTCAATGGCCCAATAAGTAGATGGGAGGGAGGGAAGATGGGTTTTGGAAAAGATAAATGTGATTGACCCATCTTGTCTTAAAGATGGCCCATTAGCAGATAATGTGTGCCATGGAGATAAGGGTCACTGCCTCACCCAGCTTCAACAGAGGGTGATAGAATACACATTTCTGGCCACATCAACCCAACACAGATGACTATCACTTTACAAATACTAGCCCATCGCTGAATGTTTTGAATGTATCCTTTCTACCATTTTATTCCAGTATGTTATTCTCCACTGTCCAAGAGTTTCTGCCCTGGAAAGCCATCCATTCACTCTTACAATGGTAAGAAATAGTGTTCTTTTCTGTACTTTCTCTTTTATTTATATTTGGCAAGCAAATGGTTTTTGTTTCTTTCAAGGTGACAATTCTCTCCAGCAGAGCTCATGTTTCATTTATGAGGGTACCAGTGAATAAGAAATGGCATGATTATTATGTGCGACAGCACTCAATACATATTTAATTTTCTCCGTTGCTGAGAAAAAGAAAATGTGAACTTGTTTCAAAGTCTTCAATAAGTGGAAACCAATAATAAACAAAGAAATTAATAAATTCATCTTATTTTGAAAATTATTTTGTAAAAGAAGTTTCAGCCAGATTTCTAGACCTTAATACAGAAGGGGCAAAAATTGTAACGGACTTTTGCCACCTTTCTTTTTCGATGAGAACACATTTCTGTGACTACCTTTTTCAAAGTCAGAAAAACATCAAGTTAAAAAAAAATTAGTTTCTAAAATTGTCTTCTGCTTTATTTTTATATTAAGAGATATATCGATGACTAAAGGTGATGTACCAGTGAGGTCATACAATGTTAGGATTAGTACTTACTCAGCTGGTCTAGAATGGGAACTGAAACCTGTGGAGACAGACTGGAATAATATGCAATTTTGTGTAAATGGACATGAAGTTCTTTGGGAATACATAGTGCAGAGACCTAGTAGATTCTGCTAAAAAAATCGCTGTACTTACTGACTGTATTGTTACAAAAGCAGAGTCTGAGGTTGAGTATTAGTGGAAACCTTTTCTTTCCAATGGGAGTAAATACTTTTGGATTGTCTCAATTGGGCATTCTTCTTCAAGAAGACTGTGGAGATAAATGTTCATGTTTGATTGATTGCTTTCTTTGGACTGATAACTGATATTTTATTCCTACTGAGTAATAGCTCAGGCTGTGGAGCAGTTGAGATTCCTGATATTCAGAGAGCACAACCAGATCCAATTCTTTGTGTTTTTGGGGGGTTTTATGTTGGTTTCTTAATTTACTTATCTGTATGCTGAGCTAGGAGTCACAGGGGAACCCACACTAAATTACACTCAAAATCAATTTTGTGCCAGGAAATGAATCTCACTTAAAGGAAGCTGCCTCTGTATAGATTGGTGAAGCAGTAATGGCACTTCTGCAAAGTTTTCATGGTTATTCATTTTACCAGTGCAAACCAGACAAATATGTTATTTATCTGTTATTAATGGAAGTAGTCCACTTTTTAAGACTGTCCTCTGTGTAGTGCAAAAAGATAACTTGCTATGGAATGCTGAAAAAGTACATGCATTAATGAATTTATGCAGAACAGTTTTCTCAGTATTTGTTTACATTTTATTACATTAGAGATTGGCACATAAATTTCAAGAACTTATTTTAAGTCTTTGGTAGTTCTTTCCACTCATTTTGCCCTGGTATAGCTATAGAGCTGGACTGTACCAGTGAGCACGTGTTATTTAAATGTTAATGTTAAAACATCATGTTCCTCATTTCTCACTGTCCATCTCAGTTGAAATTAATATGATGGCAATAATTTGATCATTATTAGTAGATGCACAGTTTGGAAACTGGAACACGTATAAAAGGGTTTAGTCTTCTTGTATTAGGACACTGCAAAACAATGGATTTTGTGGTTTTAATTTTTAGAAATAATGTCATAAAAAATATTTGGCTTAGTTCAGATGAGAATTTTGTCAGACAAGAGACTGCTGACTAAGACCTACTGGGTGAGGTCATTAGATGAAGTTGAATTAGATGTCAGGTTCCTTGCACAAATTGAGAATTTCATTCAGTATTTAAAATGGCAGAGTATGACAATACATGTTATGAAAAATTATTTTTGCACATGAACACCTACACTAGGAGCTATGGAAAATAGACCTCTTGTTGCGAATTTGAGGTTTTTTTAGTGAACATAAGTCATTTATATACAGATAATGTGCAGTATATTTTCAATATGCAATTGTAGTTGATAAACTACAGTTTGTATAAATTTTACAACCATGTATTAAATATCTAAAGTTAAAATTAGCAACTTCCACTCATGCACAATGCATTGAATTTTAGGTAAAGAATACTAGACCACGCAATTTCTGTTCATGCTCAATGTTTTCCACTTAAGTGTGGTGATACCCTTCAGCATAACAGCATATCCTTCAAGATCACATATATTTTCTAACTGTTAAAAGATATGAAGTTATCACTGAGTGGCCACAAGCGTATTTTGCTACAACATTAACTCTACTGGAGAAAGGCTGTCATTAGGTAAATGACTTTTACAGCATAATGAGAATTCTAAGTGTCTAGATCTATGACAATCTTTTTACCCAGCCTAAGCAGGGGACACATTTCCACATGTCCTTCTAGGTCAGAGGATATGCTGTGGGCTGATGTCCTGCTTAGAGAGCTTTTTTGTTGTTTAATATGATGCCAGCCATGGGACAATGCTGGTAGAATTTGCAGGCAAAAGCTTAGCTCAGTCATTTTTCCACTCCCATCTGACCTACCTGTAGTTAGCAAGCAAGCTGGAACACTACTGCTGCTTCTTTTGTCGAATGATCATAATCCCTGGGTTATTTTTCTAGGTTGATGATGGGGTGGGGGGCTTAGATCCTCAGTAAGAAATTCTTGAAAGGTGTGTGGCTAGAGATACTGGAAGTGCACTGCAGGAACGACTTCAGCAATGACTGCAACAGTGCTGGGGTGAAGACTGAGATCTTCTTCCTGGCACTGTTGTCCTGCTTAGAATCATAGAATACTTTGGTTGGAAGGGACTTCTAAAGGCCATCTAGCCCAACCCCCCCTGCAATAAGCAGGGACATCCTCAACTAGATCAGGTTGCTCAGAGCCCCATGCAACTCAGGGATGTTGAATGTTTCCAGGAGTAGGGCATCTGCCAGCTCTCTGGGCAACTTGTGCCAATGTCACCATCCTCATTGTAAAGCATTTCTTCCTTATCTCTTGTCTAAATCTACCCTCTTTCAGTTTAAAACCATTACCCTGTGTCCTCTTACAACAGGCCATGCTAAAAAGTCTGTCTTCAGGCTCTATGTGATGTCCTGTTCATGCTGGTGAAATCTCTCACTGTGCCTAGAGCATGATTAAGAGACAAGAAGTGACCATTTCAGGCATGTCTTTGTACTCCTAAATGTGGGTAAGAACCTTAAGTGGAAAGGAAGGGGTGAGTCAGCATGAAGGAGTTGTGGAGATATTTTACTAGTCCCTTCCCTTTTGGAGGTTGTGTAATATTTACAGTTTAGCTCAGTTTCTTACATAACACCAGGGTGGAGGAACACACAGGGTGGCTGTGTAAAGGCCCTGAGCCCACTCCCATTCCACTCTGGCAAAGCTCCCATTTGTTTAGCCCAGAGCCAGAGGGAGCTCTGAATTGTAACCAAGTGAGTATAAAGAGGCTTTATTCTTTTTGCACCCTGCCTTTGGGTGCTTTACATTGATAAGGTCCCCTTGAGCCTTCTGTTCTCCAGAAGTTAAAGTTGAATAGTCACAGCTCTCTCAAGCTTTCTTTGTGGGAGATGTGTTCTAGTCCCATCACTGTCTTCATGGCCTTTGTCTGGACTCTCTGCAGTATGTTCATGTCTCTCTTGTGGTGAAGAGCCAGCTCTGGACACTGGACACACATCTCAAAGTGTGGCTTCACCAGTGCTGAATAAAGGAGGATCACCCACTTCAACCCTCTGGCAGTGTCACTTGTACCTTCTGAAATTCGACACTGGAAATACCAGTTTTCTCTCATGAGCACTGTGATTTCAAGTTTTGAAGTGTGTTTCTACTGGCTTTTGTTCCCTAGTGGCTTTGTACTCATTAGTGTGACTCCTTGTCTTTGGGAGGTCTGGGAAAGGTCATGGAGAGATGGCCCAGCATTTGGGATTCCTGCAAGTGACCTGCTGGACAGTTCTAGGTGTGCATAGTGTGCCATTCACTTCATAGTGTCTTCATTGCTCTATTGTTTTGATTTCATTTCCACAAAAAAAGTTTTATTTTTGGCATGTTTTAGGATGTTTTTTTCACTGATTTTTTTACACAACTGTACATATCTGTTACTGTACTATGTAAGACAGTGTGAGTCACATTTTCAATCCTGTGTGTGCTTGTATCTAATTTACTTGTTTTAGGTAGGGCATTATTACATCTTAGAGTTGAATTTGAGCAGAATACAGTCCTGGTCCAAGATATTTTCATCTGTAGTGGGGAGAATTACATTCTGTATATAGATTCTTTAGCTTAGTCTTTGTAAACAGACAAATTATTTTTGTGTGTTTTTTCCCCTTTATGAGCTCTTTTTAAAGAGATTTGTCTTTCAGATCAAGTGCAAGATATGGTCTGGAGATCAGACCATCCAGAGAAACATGCTCTGCTTCCTGAGACTGACATTTCTTTACACTTTTTGGAGAAAAGTGTGGAAGTCATCTGCTGTGGAATGCAGTTTAAATGTAATTGTCTGAATCAATCTTTGGAGACCTTTTTTCTTTTTTAAGGTTTTGGAGAGTGTTCATTTTCTTCAACATTGTTCTGTTGTTTTTTTTTTTTTTTTTTTGTTTGTTTTTTGTTCTTTTTTTTTTTTTGTTTTTTTTTTTTTTGCTAATATATGGCATCAGAAGCAGAGTCCTATTTACAATATGTTAGTGTCTTAAGTCACTTTTTCTGCTGTGTTTCTGGAGTTTCTTGCATTAGCAAGCAGCGATTAGTAGTAAGCCTCATGGAAATAGCCCTTGTGTTTTGCAGATTTTAAGTGCTTCAGAAGATGTCCTGGGCTCTCTCATGAGGTCTCTGCTGAATCCACTACAGAATCAAAGCACAAACTCTCACAAACTGCAGTTTAGACCACTTGGCTATCAAAAGACTCCCAGCAGCTCATAAAGCTCAGTAACCTTGTTATTTCAGTAGTGTTGATTTTCTTGTGGTGAAGGAAGGTAGGAAACAATTACATCACTTCATTTAGAATTTAGGCTGTAACAGACCTTGAAATAAGGACAAGAGTAAGAGGTGAATCCTTTTAAATTTGGACGTGGCTCAGATCTGAGGTTTGGTCTGGGAAAATTCTGTTTTGCAACAAACATCCGTATTTGCAGCATCAAATAGTCTGTTATTCCAAAGTTTTTACAGTTTTGACTGTCACTGGCTGGGTTCATGTCCCTGTTTCCTCCTTGGAGCTCAAGTCTGAATATCCTGAAGTTTTCTTTGCTGCCTTTTTTTTTCTTCATTTGACACATGCAGGTATCTAAAGATATTCTTGTTGATATTTAAACACAGGTAACTTGCACAAACACAGCTTTTCCTGTGTCTGTATAAGACATTCTCTGCATGTCCACTGATTAGTAGCTTCATGAGATAGAGTTAAAAGAGACAGGTGGCTCAGAAGTGGCACATAAAAAGCAAAAAATTGAAACAAGCCGAACCAAAGATCCCAGCCTTGAGACTCCAGGGCTTTATGAAATATGTGCTTTATTAATAATGTGGGGGACTGCTTCTTCAGACCCTCCAGAGAGTTTTGGCTCTTCATTCAATGTCTAGATCCTAGTTCTGGTAACAGCTAAGCAGTGATCAACTACTGGCAACATGAGGTTGGAAACATTCTTTGAAACTAGAGATTGTCCCATGTCACAGTGTGCTCTGACCTCCACTACTTTAATGCTGAGTTTAATCTACTTTTAAATTCCACTGAAGTAGAAACTGGAAGAGTCTGGTAATAAAAAGCTCCAAGAAATTCTGCCTTTTTGCTAGTTCTCCATACTTTTGAGCAGATGGTTAATTTGAAGCAGATCACATCAGGAGGATTTGTAGTGCAATATGTTTCTTCCTTTCCTTCCACATACAGTTCTGTATGAGTAAGAAAACTCCAGAGGGAGGAATGTGTGCATTTTTTAACAAGTCAAAACTGAGGAGAGGATAAGTTTGCATATGCAGATACAGCCACTCAAATCCAAATATATATTATTAAAGAAGAAACTCGCTTGATTAGTATCCAATTTAATACAGTAGTATTGAATCCCAGGCAGAGAAACTCTTAAATCCATTAACCATCTCAGGGTAGATAGAAGAATTACTTGGGAAGTTTCTGAATGTACATTACAAGTTATATACTTTACCTGAAAGTCTCAGAGCTGTTACTTAATCATAGATTTTCTACCTTTAAGGGTTTTTTTTAAAGTATGATTTTTATTTGTAGATTGAGATTTCCTTGTTACCTCTTCATCTTTGTTAAAAGTCCATTTGGTATCTGGGTTTAGACATTATGTGATTACAAGGTAGTGGCCCTGATCTGTATATTTTATGTTTTTGGGCCTGATTCCTTGACAGAAAAGTCCCAGCAAATTTTATACTCAATATAAACAACATCAGAAGTAGCACTTTTGCTTTTGTAGAAGAAAACCCCTGTTTTGTAGACCCAGAGTTGTCTTTATCCCTGGATAATCCAGGGTTCATTTAAAATTGGTGAAGATCTTAACAGTTCAGCAGTGAAATTTTAGCTCTAAGGTTCTCTAAGCCAGAAATTTTGTACTGCACAAGGAGATGATGGAGAAACATGTGCCCTGCACTGTAAACTTAAGAAATAAACTATCCACAACAGGAAAAGCCTAGGGGCCAAATTCTGAAATACTTCATAAAAAAATGAAAAAATTGTTGGAAGGTTGCCTGAATAAAAAGTACGTAAGGACATCAAGAGCTAAGTTCATACTGTCAGATAAATACAATAAAAACAAAGTCTAACATGATGACATTCAAATAAGATTTGTTAAATATCTTGTGCAAATAGTTATGAAACTTGTCTTTATGAGATGATTTGCAGAGTGTTTAGGGAAATTGTGAAGCATCTTGCTGGCAAACTCAAGAAATCCCTAGAGCTTGTCTGCTCTTCATAGAAGTAGAATATCTAGCAGCTGTTTGATGAAGAATTTAAGTAAAACAAAAATAGAATAGATTGATATTGCAGATGTCTTTAGTACTTCCTTAGACTTGTTTGTTTGGTTTGGAGATTAGTAATTGTGAGGTCTGTATAAAAACTCTACATAAACCCTAACTTTTATTTAAACTTTCAGATCTGACTCTTTTGGTGAGAGCACAGGAATTATTACACTCATATTCACTAAATCCCAAGCTCTCCTTCAGTAGATACTTTAAACAGAAGGTGGCAGATCCCTCTAATAAGAAGAGTTTGGGTTTTATTGATTCAATTAAAGTAAATTTACAATACATGATAAGCATCTACTGACTTTAGCAGGGAAATGTGTTTTCTCCCATCAGAGACAGTGCTTCTAGTTTGGCTGTTAAGTCAGATTAGAGCAGGGTCTAGGAACTGCAGAAGAACATCAAAATAGACATCAAAATAAACAAAAAAACACCAATGACACCCGCCCCACCACACAAACAAACAACAAAAACAAAACCTAAGCACAAGCTTTAAGCATGAATACAGTTAACATGTGGACAAAATATTGGAGGAAATTAAGTGCCTTGCCTTTTGCTATCCTAAAATTAAGACCATCTGGTTGGTGGGGCTGTCTGCTTTAGCCTGGCAAACGCTTAGCAGCAGTGTGTGAACTAGGGCAGTTCAGAGGGACACAGTGGTTCCTCAGGTTGTGGTGATCTGACTGGAAAACCTGTTGATCCTTTTATTGTTCTTTTCATGAGTGTCTCACACCACTGAGAGCCAGTTATCATGAGCCTGGAGGTGGCCCATTGTTCTTGGGGATGGTTGGACCTTTTTGTGCTGTTCAGTTTCCTGGTCCTGTGTTTGTTAGCTCTGTGCATTGTTGCTTGGCAATGTGTCCATGTGCCCTCGGAGCACTTGGAGAAGCAGCCTTGTGCAGAAGCATTGTTCTTGTGGTTTTTATTCCTTCAGGGAAAAAGGCTTGCATCCTGAGTGCCTTGAAATGTTGTGATTTTTTTTTTTCCACCGAGTCAGAAACTTGAGATGAATAAATTATATAGGCTAAATAAATATTTTTTATAAAATAAAAATAAATAAATAAATAAATAAATAAATATGCTAGGATTGAACCATTTTTATTTTCTCTGTTATAGAGAGTTGGACTTGATAGTCCCTATGGGTTCTGTCCATTCTCTGACTGTGGTGTGTAGCATGCCTGCTGGGCTGAAAGGGTAGTCAGCAAGTTTCTTTCCTTGGTTGAGCTGCAGAGGAAAAGAAGTGCTGATTAGTCTCTAAAGTGTGCCTTTGTAGTGCATCTGTAGCAGCAAAAGAGTAGCAGTTGGACTATTATAGATCTACTAGAAAACAAATGAAGAAATTTCATATTTTATATTCAACAATTTATTTTATGCCACATTGTGTGTATTTTACAAGTACTAGTCTATTTACAGTCTTAAGACAATGCTGCATTTAAAATTTGCATTTTCTTGTGGTGCGTATGTGAAATCAAGTAGATTTTATAGATAGGAATCTCATAGATTGAGACCTAAAGGAAAAAAAGATAATTTTTAACACTGAGAGTAATTTAACAACTGAGATTGCAGGGAGTGAATTACCAAATGCTGAACTCCAGACTCATGGGAATTAGTGGGTGTGGGTTTGTGGTTTGTGTTACAGAGGAAGTTAGACCCGAGATGACCAGAATCATCCTTCTTGGAACTGCAGCTGCCCAGTGATGCAACCTGCAGTGTTATGGTGTGTTTTTTCCACTAGCTTGACTGCAGGTGTCTGAGGTTGTGCAGCAAGGAGTATATGGCAATGGAAAGTGAAAAGTGTTTGGGACATGTTACTGCAGCTGCATGCTGGGCTGCTTGCTGGGAGTTGGCCCTGCTATGGCAGGGCTCTGGCTGGAGCCATGGGTATTTGAGGTATGGTGGTCTTGACTTGATCATCCTGGCACCCTTCATGCAAATCAGCTCCGTGGTTAGGATTTTCCCCACATTCAAGATGTTATGATGTCTGCCAGTTCAATTAGGATAGCTGTAAGGCCAAGTCTCTAACAGGAAAAGCTTTTAACAAAAATCCAATTTGTAAAATAACATGAAACAGAGAAATAAATAGAGACATTTTTAAAAAATCTCCAAGCCTTTGGGGCAGAAATGTGTTTAAAAGATTAAGTCCATGTAGTAACTTTTTATTTTCCTCTGAAATTTGTTTCTTACGGGATTGATTAGTTAAAACAGGGATAGCCCAGTGTTGCAGAGTTCACCTCCTATGAGTCAGACTGAAGTCTAGCTACTATTTTTTGGCTACTTTTATATAGCATGCCTGTGTTTGTCATCACTCCTCTCCATTTTCTAATGTCAGAATGAATAATTTTAGGAATGTTTGTATCAGTTCTGTATGAAACCAGACAAGCTGCACTTTACTGAGCTTCCAAGGTTCACATTTTCTTGTCAGTTGACAAAGTTGAAAATTTTTCATTTCTTTTTTTCTCAGGAGGAAAAATACATTGGTTGTATTTAGTTCTTCTTTCTTCCCCCCCTCACTTCTGCCTCTTTTCCAAACATGCCAAGTCTCTGATGTGTTTCTCTTGGTCTGGGTAAGAGTTCATTGAGTCTGGAGCAAGGATGGGCTGGTGAACCAGGGTTTGCAGTGCAGCTGGTTCACCCTGGCAGGCAGGAGCATGGAAACAGGGCCTTTGCACTGTTTGCAGTCCCTGCCAGGATATCTGCAAATCCCTATTAGGATCATATCATGGCTTTTTCCTCAAAGTGAGAGACTTCTTTGAAGGAGTTTCCTTTTATGTAAACAAATCCCACAATGAGCTTTTTAATTCCCTCAATCAGACACTTTGTTCTTCCAGCTGTAGCACAGATCTTTGTAATTTTGGTCACTGTTCAGGCCACCTACTGCAGCACAAATGCAGAGGTGATGTTTACTGTGGTGCAGTTTACTTGAGAGCAGTATCTCCACTGGAAATTGTAAGGAGCTTTATTTGCAGTGCCACTGGGGGTATGTAACTCGGGGATCCCTTTCATCTCCTTTCTTCTGATAACAGCTATCCCTCAGTGTTATCCTGGTGCATGTATTAGCATTTCTGTGATAGTCAGTAATCAAAACTTAACACCTCTCTGAAGAGGCTTCACAGTCCTTATGGTAGAGGTGCAGAGAAGAACTGGAAACGTTGCAGAATTAACTTCCTATTTTCGTGCTAGTTTGCTGTTGTCTCACCCCATTCCCTGCACCCCAACACCTAAAAAGAGTGTTTTAAAATACTGAGTAGTATTTAATAACATTAAAATGACTTCAGTAAGGTTTGTCTCATTTCTTTTTCTGGACAAGATTTTTGACTGGGAGCAGATAAACAGTGATGTTAAATATTCAGGGTACTCTAAGCTAGAAGCACAGATGTTCATAACATAGTTTTCAGTTGCTTTGTGCTGGGCTCTCATGCACAGATTTGCCCACTGCTCATTGCCTTGAGCAGATTTTTGTACTGGTATAGAATCAGAGTCACATAGGTTGGAAAAGATCATTAATCCAGCACTGCCATCCCCACCACTAATCCATGTCCCTAAGCACCACATCTGCATGTCTCTTGAACATTTCCAGGGGTGGTGACTCCACCACTTCCTCAAACAGCCTGGTCCAATGCTTCACAATTGTTTTGGTGAATAAATTTTTTCCTAATACCCCATCTAAATCTCCCCTGGTGCAGCTTGGGGCCATTATACAGTGGATATAAAGTAGAACTGCTGTGATCTAACAGTAATTAGTGTGCTCACATTGCATTCCTGTAAAAGCAAGACAGAGGACAACAGACAACCATGATCACAATATAAAATTGATAAATAAAATATATTTCAAGCATGTATTAATCTAGTAGTATATTAAAAATTAGTTCAATTATTCAGTTTATCTTGGCATAGAGATAGAGAGTAGAGGTATGATTACTGGTGAATGTAATTAATTTAGTGGTTTATAAACATTAAGTTCTCCAGTGATTGTTGCACAATCTCTGTGTGATAACTTGCATTTGTATTCCAAGTTAGCTCAAAGAAAAAAAACTAAAAAATTATGGAAAATTGTTTTCTTTATCAAGATATAGAACAACCTATATTCTCTAAATTTTATCTACATAAAAAATACTATTATTTTGTTGAATGTGAAAATATATGCAAAAATAGGCATTGTAAACTGAGGAAAGTCTTCCATTTTAATGCTAAGAACATAGTTTGGTTTCTCGGGGGGTGTAAATCTGCACAGCTCTGTTAAATTTAACAGAATTCCTTTGGCTTCCAGTTGTTTTTGGAGAAGGGCCAAATGCTGTTAGATAACATGATTAACATAGACATTTATACTTGTAAAATCTTTCACTTGTTAAAGGTATAGATCACTTGAGGTTAGAATAAGATCAACATTATTTCATGCAATTACAGTATCTGCAGCAGTTAATTTGTGTATCATAGCATTTTAATCAAATGAGTGCAGCAAACAAGTTTAAAATGTGGAAAGAATTACTGAAAAGCACTTGTGACCTTTAGTTTAATGATGTCTCATTACAGACTATTCAAGTTTTGGAAAACAAGATTGATTTAAGGAAAAGGACCTATGATAAAGTGGGGTGTTTTTTTTTATTTTAAGATTGACTAATTTTATAATTTTCTACTGGACAGCGTATTGGGCAATGAAGGAAGAGTAAGGGGCTTTATGTAGCCCTCAACATAGTACATTGGATTGTGTCGTAGGGCTCCCAGGTTAAAAGCAGAAGGGGGGAAATAGAAATGTTTTTTGCCAATACACAGTTTCAAAATAATTTTAATTGGTTTTGTTCACAGCCTCAGAGAGGACATGATGCATTTCTGAGGTTGCTTTGGCACACTCTTATTTAGCCAAGGCTATAACCACAGATACTGGTACATGATGGGAATTGTCTGGCTGGAAAGGAGCTCAGCAGAGAGTGGCCAGGGAGTCCTGGTGAACACCAAGTTGACCATGAGCACACAATGTGCCCTTGCAGCAGAGAAAGCCAACAAAAAAGGCTTCCTGAGCTGTATTGGGCAGGGTGTTGCCAGCAGATGCAAAGAGATCACCCTTCCCTGATCAGTGATATATCTGAAGCTCTGGACTTCCCAGTATGAGAGAGACATGGATGTGTTGAAGGACAAAGAATCGTGAGGATGAGTAAGGAACTGGAGCATCTCCAAATATGAGGAGAGGCTGAGAAAGCTGAGCTGAGGGACAAGTGAAGAAAATAGAATTAGCCTCCTCAGAGGCACCCAGTGACAGGACAACACAAACTGATATATAGGAGTTTTCTTCTGGACCTGAGAGAAGCCCCACTTTTTCTCTGAGGGTGGCACAGGTTGCCCAGACAGGCTGAGGATTCTCCATCCTTGGAGACAGTCAAAGCACAGTGGGATGTTCTCCTGGGCCACCTGTTCTTGCAGACCCTGCTCTGGCAAGGGGATTGGAGTAGCCAATCTGCACAGGTGCATTTTAGTCTCTGCCATCAAATGATCCTGTGATTTCATGAAGGTGAAATATATAAGAGAATATTTTCATTGCACTTCATTACACATTCCAAGTGGCCTGTTAATAACACAGGAAAATCTACCCACTTCCGTGATTAAGCTTCTGAAAAACTGTCTTTGAATATTTCTTAAGCTGCTGAAATATATTCTCCAACAGTCTGGAAAAAAGCCTCTCCCTAAAGCCTGTAGTTGTGTTTACAGAGATGAAAGAGGTAAAATAAGTCTTCTGTGCAGTAAAAAAATGTAAATACAAATTTCAAAGTTAAAATTATAGCCATATAGGAAAGTCTGAAAGTCAGAAGAGGCCTGTGGAGATCATCTGGTTCAACCTTCTGGTGCAGGGGCTGTGGATGAGGTTATTCAGGGTCGTGTGAAGCTGAATTAGCAGGAGAAATTGTACCATTTCCCTGGCTGCCTATTCCATGATGCAGAACACTTACCTTATATCCAGATGAAATTTCCCCTGAAACAACTTGTACTGCTGGTCTATTGTCTTGTTGCCATGCATGGTACTGAAGAGAGAGCACCTTCATCTTCTCTGTAGCTTTTTTTTTTCTGTTATTGATAGACAGACATCTCCCCAAGGCTTCTCTTCTATGGGTTACCCAAGCACTTTCCCTTGTTGACCCCTCTTTAATGTCAGGTTTTCCAGTCCTCTCACTGTTTTGGTGGTCCTTTGCTGGATCACCTACATTCTTTCTCTCTTTTACACTGGGGGAAAATCACTCCCTGTAGCCCAGGTGGGCATCTTTCTTCTGATAAGATTTAGCAGCACAGGGAGATTTTTCCTGAACTCTATGAGGATGTCTCATAACTAGTTATAAGTATCAAAATAGGTTTCCTAGAGTCTGAAGAGAAATAAATCTCACTTTCATGGGATAATTTTTCAAGGTAGTGAAGAAAACAGTTAGTCATAAGGGTGATGTAAAATATAACAGGTCTGAACCTATTCTAGCAGGAGACAAGGAATATTTTGCCATTAACTTCATGGAAACAGGGAATAACAAGCAATTTTGTAGAAGTTGTGGTGAACTGGGGCTGTGGATAGTTGAGTAAGAAAATCAGTCAGCCTCCTGTGAAACACAGAGAGCCCTGGGGCAGCCCAGGGTGTGAAAAAACCTACAGAAGTCTCCAGAACAGACCTTTTTGCTGCCAGTATACATCTTCCCACCTGAGGAGCTGGTTACTTGCTTTTATATGGAGAATTAACCTTGATATTTTTGTTGAACGATTCTGCAATGAGACATAGCAAACACTGGCCTTATTGTGTGAAGTTTGTCTGCATCCCTGCATCTGATGTGTCAATAGAGGAGGAGTATTTCCATTCTATTTTTGGTATCTTTGCTGAGTACTGCTTAGTGAAGTGACTGTTACAAATCACACTCCCAAGCAAGCATCCAAACTCCTCTGTGACCAGAAGAAAGGGTTAAGTCTGAATGGATACTAGGCATGCTTAGCTTCCCCAACTGTGTTGATGATAGACTAGCTTCTTTAAGGGTGCAGCTGCTGGTGTGGCTGTTTTGGAATGATCTATTTACACCAGGTTCTATCTTAACAACTGTACTTTGAATGCATTTTGGGGTTTTTTTGGGTTTTTTTTTTGTTACTCAGAAGTGGTGCTTAATATATTTAATATTTTTAGTGCCCTACAGATACCAAAGCAACGTTTGGGGTCCACCTAAAAGTAGTAGGAGACTGGACAGGTATGTAGAAAAACAATTCCTTTTCAGAGACAAATGCCTTTACTCAAACTGTTCTCACTTTCTGGCTTCAGCACAATTGTTCCTTGACTGTGGTGTATCCTCACTAGAGGTTGTTCATGCTTGTTTTCCCAAAGTTGTTTTTATTACATTCTTGATGAAATCCCTGCTTTATTCAGATGTACCATTTCTTCAAATAACATGTTTTTCCAGCTACTAACTGATCTTCTGATTGCACTGTAATAATTTTCAGCGTTCCTCCATTTCTGCCTCTATTTCTTGTTTTTGGGTAGCCTGCTACCCCTGTGCAGTGCAGTGCCTCTGTACATAGTAGTGTCTGCAGAAATGCTGAAATGTGCAGCTCCCAGATAAGCGGATTTTGATGCCAACAGTTTGGATGGCAGCCAGGTTAATTAACGCCTGTGGTACACTGAGATTACAGGTTTGCTTTCATGTTCTTCCATGCTCTTCCATTGCTCTTTGAATGTCCTCCAGACCAGGGGTGTAAGCCAGGATTCCCTGCAGAGGAGCAGGGCAATTTGGTGCTGCCTGTGACAGTTGTATACTCAAGTGATAGTTGTCCTTATTCCTTAGTGTCTGACTTTGTTCTTGCTCAGCATAGCATTTCCTTCTAAGGAAGACAGATACACAGCAGGGCCTGGTTAATTTCTTAGAAAGAAATGTTCTCCGTGTTGATTTGTATCAGCTCGTGGACTTGAGTCAAATGAGCTTGTCCCCCTAATAGGGATTAGGCCAATGCAGAGATAATAAGTCTATGCATATTTGTTGAACTTTCCAGTCTGGCTGCATACTTGCCTCTGCAAGACTTCAAGAGGCAAAGGCTTGGAGGGCAATGCCATATGCACGTGTTCCATAATCCCCCTGATTTTCTCTCCTTGCTTGAAGTGTTGGCCAGACAGGGGCAGATTAGCCTCTGGCCTGCCTCAGAACTAATGTTCTTTGTTGTTAAGCATCATTCCTACATGGGAGGTGACAGTAGGTTATTTGGGAAAGTGGGATGGAGAAGTACTAGCTAAATTATTTTTCCAAAGTAGGTGGCATCTTTACAATTTTCTGATTACCTCTGTGGTGTGAATGGCTCTCTTGTAGCATTTATGTATTATTCTCCCAAGTCAGTATCTACAGTCTCCACTGAAAGGAAGGTCTCTGCCTCTGACTGTGTGATATTCAGGACACTGTCAAAATATAGAGACCATTTATTGTGGTAGTTTTGCTAAACAGAGGTATCTCTCCCAGTGTCAGATGTGCTGTCAAGAAGCAGACAGTTTACCCAGCCCTTTATGCCCATCAATACCATGGAGCCCTGCTCTCACTCATTCCCTTAAGCCCTGTGACAATTAATAATTGTCTCTAATCTGCTGACTGTTTGAGGAGGGATTATTATATTTGCCACATTTCCTATTATCTTTCTTAAGCATACTCTAAAGGCTGCTACTGCAGACAGGATATTAGACTGGAGGAGTTTTTATGAGACATACTGTCATTTGAGGACTTTTCATGACCTATTCTCTCAGCCTTTATCCTATTTATTAAAATTCTCTTTTCTACTGCCATCTCCCATTCCTGTCAGTTTATACCTGACACCAAAGAGACCTGATGATTTATTTCAGAGAACTCAATTACAAGCCTAAACTAAAAGGATGCAAGAGAGGTGCAGATATGCCATGAAATGCAGAGAACTGGTTAGTTGAGGTATTTCTCCTCTGGATATCTTTAGCTTTTGCTGCCTGCACCTGGGAGATACAGTGAGGGAACATTTCCTGCCACTAGCTGTAAGGACAGGAGAGAGTACAGATTGCTGGCAAACCAATTCTGCAAGTTGTTTTGGGTCAAGTCTCTTAACAATGTCTCTGACTGATATTTTGAAGATGTAATAGAATACCTTGTTTTGTAGGTTGGGAAAGCAACTGCATGTCAAGAGAAAAGGGGTAATAGTATTTTCAACTCCTGGTGAGAAGTTGCTGTTGATTGGAAGTCATTTATTGCCCATATCCCAGTGTATATAATTTTAGATTTCAAATAAATAAGCTGCAAGAAGCAGCTATTCTAGAAATAATGCTTTGCATAACAGCTAATGCTTAGTAGATTTTCAGGAAGTACTGTTATTTGCTTTTTAAAATAAGTTATTTGAATAATGGAAAATGTAGGACAGAAAAAGTAGGTAAGAGAGGAAGAAGCTACAGAAACAGTAGCTCTGAGACCTTTGCAAACCAGCTGGTAATCTAGACACCCTGTTTCATGCTCCATTCAAATGAAATGGTGCTATCTGAGCTTGGAACAGCTGAGTCTGCCCCCCTCAGAAGCAGATTTGGATAAAAGCAGAAACTTCCCTTACATTGTATAAGCACCCACATCCTTTTCCAATACAAATCTGAGATCTCCTATTTTTCACCCGTGTTGTGCTTGTATTAATAACTGTACTGTCCTTAACTTCCATGTTTGTCACAGAAAACAGACACACAGGTGCTGGTATTGCTGTAATGTGCCCTCAGATGCCTTTGGAGTGCATATTTCCACCTGAAATGGTTCCCACAGCTTCCTTTGCAGACCTCTGACCTGTTCATATGCCTAGTTTAGGGTAAGACAAGCCAGGCCTCAAGCATACCTTTTAGTCTTCATTCATTGAAAAGAGTGTATATATAGCTATATATTTATATTTATCTCACTGCCTCAGAGGTAGGTAGTTTAGTTAATTGGCAACTGGTTGTGATTTTTCCCATGAGAACGTTTCTAATTTGATTTTTCCTTCTATCTTTTGCCATCTAGCATGGATATTGTGATCAGGGGAACAGCTATCATAGATCTTCCTAAAAATGAGTGTGTGATTATGCAATTGCTGTCCTTGTGCTGACATGTGACTGCTTAAGGCAGCACCTGTTGTATTAACAACACCTTCCATGGCACTGTGAAACGTGTGGCTGTGGAACAGGGCTTAGCTGGACAGTCAGGACCTGGGTGCCCAAGCTGGGATGTGTTTACAGTGGCTGATGTGTGGTGATTGCACACGTGCAGGTTGGTGGTGCAGTGCTGAGCCAGCCTGTCTTCCTCTGTGGCTTCCTCAAGCTGAGGAAGGTGTTTAAACCCTGCTGGAACATCTTGGGTCCTGCAGTGGCTCATGCACAGGTCAGAGCTGTGAGATGCATGGATGAGCTAATCTTGTTACTGGCCATCCCCTCTAAATACTTGTTTTCTTCTGCTTCTCTTGGTACCTGTGGCCACCTATTTTTCCTTCAGCTTTGAAGTAATTGTTGGCTTAGTATTTACAACACAATTTTTTTCAAGTTTTTTTGTCCCAGTTACTGTCTAGTTTGTCTTTAACATTGTCATCTATCAGCCTTATGTCTCTTCTGTGCTTGCTGCTGCCTCAAGTACTACAGCTTGTTCAGTTTTAAAGCTGACATTTCATCTGGCACCTCTGGAGGGAAAAAGAGAGACCATGGGCCATGCCTCTCATCCAGCAACTTGACAGCAGTGAAAAAAGACAGGGCAGTGTATCAAGACAATGTGTCTCATTCACTAGACAAACTTCAGGGTGTGAGACAGAAAGTGATATTGATGATGCAGAAATAACAGGCATCAGAAGCTGTGCAGTGTGTTTTTGTGGAAAACAAATACACAGCACTCAGAGGTGCTGAGGTGAACTGCATGCCTTAAGGCAGTGAAACATTGCTGCTGTGTTGCAGTGTGTTGCTGGAACAAATGGATGTGGCACTGTGTTTAGAACACAGATGTTGTTCTGTGCTCTGCAGTAATTTGTATAATTTTTATTTAGTAGTGGCACCATCCTGCTGTGTAGTTGTGTATGTTCCTAGAGACACTTTCAAGGCTTGTCCTGAGCACTGTGGTATTTATTGTAGGGATGCCATAAGAGCACTTGAGTAGCAGCCATTGAACCTGAGAGTTCTGTCCTATAGATTACTAAATGTTGTGGCAGCAGGAGGTGGTGATGTGTGCAGGAACTGTCCACATAGAGCCAGAGCAGACAGATTATGGAGTACTGATGTGCTTCCCCCTAATAAACACTAGCTTTCATCAGAAAATATGTATCTTTACTTCATTTTTTTTTTTTTTTTTTTTTTGCTACAGATGGGGTTATGCCTGGTCACTGGGTCGTTCAGGTACAGGCAACCTTATTTGAGGTCCTGACATGGCATAATGGGAATTTTTGTCACATACTGTCACAGTCCTTTTTCTGGAAGGTCCAGCTTTGGAGCAGGATGTTTCAGGAGGGAAAAACAAACAAACCATTTTTCAGTTAAAAACAACAATTTTCCAGAGCATGGCAGTTGTATGAAAGCATGGATCTTGTTTTATTCCCTATGGAGTTAGACCTGAGACAGCAAACAGTACACACCCCAAATTACTTGTTTTTAAACAGGGGAGAAAAAAAAAAAAAAAAAAAGGCAGTTGTTTGGGATTTTGGAGCCTGATTAAGGATTTTTCTCATGTTGACCAGAAGAAGAAAATCATATGCCTTGTAAGTGCCTCTGAAGGAAGAATGATCTGAACGTTCTAGTCTGGGAGAGTTTGTCACAAGTATCTGTGTGACTGTGCTGCTCCTGATTTAGGGGGTGCCTGAAGCATCCCAAGGCTGTGCATTCCTCTGCTTACCTGGAACTCCTCATCAAGTGTAGGATCCAGCAAAGAGGCAGTATTTTGTGTTCAGTAACCCTGAGAACAGTTTCAGATGCATTGAAGTATCTGAAGTATTGTTAGTGGATCTTGATTCTGACTGGAGGCATGTGTGGACCAGAAGATGACAAGAAGGAATAATAAGGCTACAAAGTCTGTCCACAGGAAGTGACAAGGTTGTCTCAGGTTCACTGTAACTGCTACTGAGTTTCTTTAAAAATATCTACTCACTGGTGATGAACATTTGGTCAACTCTTTTGCTATTAACTCAAGCTCTGTTTGATTTGGGCCTTTTCCATTCCATAGTAACATTTTTTTGTGTTTAGTTATTCCATGAGATTCCTGGCAGGGTGTAAAGGTGTTAATGACGTGGTGCTGTCAGTTGTTCCAGCAAAATCTGTGTGTGGTTTTGGAAGAACAGGACAGAGATGAGATAGGTGTTATTTTCCACTGATAGATTTTTATGACTAACAATTTTTGTATTGTCAGGGAATCTTACTTACACTTCTGAGGAAGATAGCAGAATTGAGTGCTAAAAAGGTTTACTTGTTTTTATTTTTAAAATTTGACATTAGTAATAAAATGATATGGTTGCATTACTGGGAAGTTAATATAACAGTATAATTAGGCATAGTGTACAGTAAAGAATAAGAATTTTATTGTTCATTGCCATTAATGATTATTATTTATTTATTTACTGCTGAAAAAAGCTCAAGAAAAGGCAGGATTAAGAGATTGAAGAAAAAGAACAGAATTAGTTTACTGACTAAAAGGGGTTGAAAACCCTTTTCTTCTAATTAAAGAACTAATGCTGAAGGTGAACATATCTGAATTTTTGGCTCCAGACCTGGATTGTTTTACATTAGTTGAACTCCAGCTGACTTAGTACCAAAAACAGTGTAACTTGAGTCAAATCCAATTTGAACAGTTAATGAGTTTTACGTCTAGAGGGGAAAAAAGACATTTGGGTGAGAAAGCTACATTGGAGGAAATTTTCTCCTACACAGAAAGCCCTTTCCTGATGAATCCTGTTATTTATAAACTTTCACATTTTTGCATATCCCAGGCACTCTTTAATCATATAATGATTATAGAAAATTGCATGACTCAATGTAAATTTATTTTTATGCTTTGATACATTATGCACTGGAAGTATGGATGTTGCTGTAGTTAAGAACTGATCCAAGAACACAACATTGCAGGACTTCTTGTCATGCCTCAGACATTTTCAGCACTGTTAGGAGCTACAGGAGTGAAGCCTGTGGAGCACATTAGCATGTAGCAGCTGATAGAATCAGAATGAATGTAGTGAAAAAAAGCAAAAAGCTCTCCACTTTGAAAATAGAATTACAAGAGAGAAAAACTTTAGGACATGTCTTTGAGTGGACTGCCAGGCATATTTCTGGTTTTGTAATCACTGTGTGCTGTGATTGCCTTCTTAAGAAAGCAGAGTTTCACCATTTTTCTGTTAAAGTCTGCTTAGGGAAGACTCTTTCTTACACTGTTTCTGTGCAGAGGTTACACAGCTGCTTCAAGCACTGAATATACAAAGTTTGCCTGGATTTTCAGGTTGCTTTATGTGAGCATAATTTCTAGAGAAATACAAGGTTTCACATCAAAATATCAGCTCTTCATGCAAATCTGCACTTCCCTGGGGCAATAGATTCTCTTAGATGCCATCCAAGTTCTGCTGAAGAATCCCTGCCAAATGTCTAGCTTTGTTCCCAGTTTATTGTTACTTCTCCCTTGGGGACAGAAGGAAAAAACAGACATATTTCAGATTTGGAATTTTGACTTAGTGCACTTCAACTAAATAGATATCTTTAAAGTAGATTTGTAATAGTTCTTTTTGGGATTATTTTCTAACAGATTGTAAAAATTGCTGTAGTTATTGAGGAAAAATCTGTTTCAGCTTTAGAACCTTAAAAAAAAAATTGGAAAAACTTGTGTAGGAACTGTAGATATTTATAAAGTTTATTATTAGAAGGAACAGTTATCTTTACATGCTCCCAACTCCTGCATGATGCTTGATACTTTCTCAGAATAATTTGTACACAGAAGCTATATTTCAACCTTGGGGTTATAATCTGCAGAGTTTTCAGCTTCAACCTTTCATGGGCTCTTTTTTTGCTCTATGTGAAAATGGATCTCAACTTTGTGATGATTATGTAACTTAGTAGGTTTTTTCCCATGTTTTCATTTTTTCCTTTATCTTTTTTGGTTTTTTCCTCATTTCAGTGCAAGAGCCACCACTAGGAAATGTGTGTACATTTTAGTTGTTGCCCATTTGTGAGCACATACAGAAAATTAACATGGGACCTTTGAACCTTCTATTTGGTTATCTGTATTAAATCCAAGTTTTGAGACCTTGCATTTGGCTAGTTCTTTGCTCTGTACCCTCTCCACTTCTAGCACTCCCTTGAAATACAGCAGCAGGGCTGCTTTTCAATTGTAGTCTTGTTGGTTTGGGCTCCTGTGGGATTTAAAGTGTAGCTCTCTTTTGCATGAAGACCACCAGTAATGGTGGTGGTTGACCTGTCACATTACCTGTCACATTGCCTTGAACTTTTTTCCTTGGTCTCTCCTACCTGTCTGCTTATTTCTACTGGTGCTTGCATTGGAAGGGAGAGAGGGGCTATCACTCGCTCAGAATTTCTGTTATATTCAGCAGTTAATTATGTGGGAGTTGATTAAAACTCTGACAGCACTGCAGATGTCATTGTGATCAAATAACATGGTCAAATAGAAGGTTTCCTATTTTCACAACAAATGTTATATAACTGCTTGTTGGCATAGTATTTGCTTTGAAGTTCTAGTTAGGATATCCTATTCTTTATTGCAGTGTATTTTCTCATTCTTTCTCCAAGTACATTTACTCCACTTTTTGCCACCTGCATGTCCTTACCCTGAATTTCAGTCATCCTTGAAACAGCAGTTACCTGTTCCAAAATGGCTTTCCATTCTAAAATGCATTAAAATCAATGCTGGTCTTGTTTGTGGAAGGCAAATCCTACCCTCCCAAATTTTATCATCAGTTCCCTTCAGTCCCTTGCAACTCAGCTTTGCATTCATGTGCCCCCTCTCCTGTTGCTCAATCCTGTCTTTTTGTATATGCATCATTTCTCAGATGCATCAAATACTAGCTGGAAAATTTGAGTTTCACCATAAGGCAATAATTTGTCAACCAAGAATTTTTAAGGGGCATCTTGCAACCACAGCTGTTTTGTCCTCCCCTGGAGAAGAATCCCTCTGAATCATAAATAGTATTAATAAAAATCTGCCACCAACCACTTGCAGTTATCAAGTGCAGAAATAGGATTCAGGTGTATGTGGTAGCCTCAAAATTTGACTTCTTTTTTAAAGAAACAAATCAAACCAAATCTCAGAATTTTCACTGAAAGTATCATATCAGGAGAACTGGCCAAGTTTCAGCAAGTTTCCAGCTTCTCCAAACAGATATTTTGGTATCTGCTACGAACGGGGGAGTTTGGTTTAAAATATTTATGGCTATGCATTTTATATGAGCCACACAAAAAAATACATGCTAATCACAGCTAATTACTCAACTTTTAACCTCGTGGTCTTATGCCTTAAAGTTTGGATACCCCAGTGCAGAGCACAGAGGTGGAGGCAAGCTCCTAGTGGGAATGGAGTCAAACTGCCAGTGCAGTCCATGCTTTAATATAAAGGCATCCTTTTGTGAGTGCCAGTCCACTAAATTAATTTGTAATTAAAACCCATTTTTTTTTCCTTTCATCAAATCCTTAAATTACAAAAGGCAGTGAGGCAGAAATGCTTTAATATATATAAGATATAAGATATAGCAATATCTTTGCTATAAGATATAGCAAAGTAAATTAATTACTAGTGCATCCCACTTCTGAGGGAGACTTGAAATGCTGGCTGCTACATGCTGAATGTGGCATTTCTTTGAGACAAAGGACTCAATTATCTCAGTATTAACTAAAGTGCTGTGAAGAAAAACTGTAGGAGGGAATTCATAGCCTGGAAATCACTTTCCAAAATGCAAAGGAGATTGCACGGTGGTACATGGAGTAGACTGTTGGGACAGCAATAAATAGCCCTTTGGTATGAAGTGCAGCAGCTGATGGGCAGGATGCAGCCTGTATTTCATTTCACTGATATTTTAAACCACATTTCTGCAGCTCTGGCATGCTCCTGTTCTTCCTCTTTCTTTAAAGCTTTTTTTTTTTTTTCCTCAAACTGGGGACAAAGTGTCAGAGTTTGTTTTAAAAAGGATATCATGACTCTTATTAATAGAGTTTATAACATTTGTAGCAGATAAAACCAAAGGATATAATAATGACATAATATTTCGTGAGAGGGAGATTTAGTAGGAAGAAGTAATATCTCTCATTAGATCAGCTGAAACAGCTGGAAAGAACCAGGTTGTCTTCCAGGCATGCAGTGCCTTTCAGCAGGTCTGACAAAGCAGCAGTGAAGTCAAAGCAGAGAGAAGGGAATGAACTAACATTCCTGGCTACTTTTTAAAGCAAGTTTTTCCTTCAGAAATATGAACAATAAAATTGCCTAGTGAATGAATAAAATATAATACCTCTTTTTTTTTTTTTTTTTTTTAAAGTTAATTTAACTCTTTAATAGAAAAATACTACTTGTTTCTCAAAGAATTCATATGGTTAATAATACTGTCTGAAAGCCAAAAATACCACTTGTCAATGCTGTCCCAACTGCCTCTTAGGATTTGTATGTCTCCAGCTTTCTTTATCTTCTCTTGGCTGGGTTCCCAGCTTAGGGTATATTTGCTGTAAAATGCCATGGTCTCACTCTCTCCTGGAGAGAGACACACTCACATCTTGGCAGAGTGCAATTTCTGGCAGGGAAACTGGGAAAAGAGAAGTGCATGTGAGAAAACTTAACTATGACTTGCATGAAGTACTGCATTTTATTTATACATACATGCCCACACATAATCCCTTCAGCATTTGGGTGTGGTTTTAAAATTTTATTACCTTTTCTCTCTTATAATCTCAATATCTTTGATAAACCACAGTTTGATTGGAAATATTTACCATCTACAGAAACTAAAATTTGGACAATTTTAGTTTACAGAAAGCCATCACTCTGTTCTTAGTAATTTGAAGGGAACCTATTCTGTATATAGAAGCTGATGAGTGGATGACTGCTTAGCTTTGTGACTTACCTGAAATCAGAAAATTGTTCAGATAAAAGTTAGTGAAACCTAAAATTCTGTAGTGAACACCATGATCATGAATAAGAGAGAATGCTTCTCTGTGGAGAGAACCTAGAAAGCCTGTGGATCCAAATAAACATATAAGTGGTTTTATATGTGTTGGAGAAAAAGGCACTCAGTGGAGATGACAGCAACTTCTTAGAGTGTTGAAGGGGGATTTTGGGGAGAGGAGGAGTTTCAGAGCTTATTGACTATTTTGGGTATTGCTGAAGTGTCTGCTGTGAGGATTTTACTGAACTGTCAGTGATAACAACAACACCTACAGCCTCCAAAAATCCTCCTCATATTATGTGAAATTAAAATAAATCAGTGGGCAGTTAGTGCTCTTCACTGCAACAAGCAGCTTTAAGGACTTTCTCCTGTCATAAATTTAACATATTCCCTTATTCATTAAACACACTGTAAGTACCATTTCCTCAAGGAAAATGCCACGGACACCCACGCACATTTCAGAGTCAAAGCTGTGGTGCTTTGCTGTGCTTTGCCAAGTGACTGGTGCCAGCCTGACTGCACAGGGCTTTCCCTCAAGGATTTCACTTGCACTGTGTCAGCTGAGTGTCTCTTGAGCTTAGCTGTGGCTGGTTTAAAAAAAGCAAAATTCCTAATTAAAGACATTTTTATGGTTTCTGTGACTTGATGTTTTCATTTTTTATGGGTTGAGGGGATTATGTTAATTGTGCGCTGTTATTAACAAGCATGGAAAATGAAATTTTCTCATTGCAATTTCCAAAAAAAAGCAGCAATTCCTTAATCCAAAAGTATGTTAAGAAAGAATATTTCTTTTAAAGTGTCCCACACTTCCCAGCTCCTACGCACTAGAACGTGTCGTCTGCATGAAAAGGATTTTATAATTCCTGTGCTGTTATGTATTGCTAAGTTTATGATGGTACATTGATGTATTGCACCAGGGATGTATGCCAGGTCAGGACTGGTAACTGATATCTAATGATAGTTCATATTTACAGGAATTGGCAAATTCACTTTTTCAGATAAAGATGTGCCAAGTAATTTCCTCACAGTGATGTGAGGAACTATTTGATCCAAATCACGTTAAACCACTTGTTCTTTGTTCTAGACAATAATTATCACTTTAGTATTGAATAGTAAAATTTTTCAGCTATCCTCTCCTGTTCAAGGCTGGGAATACTTCTTTTGTTGACTTGAGTAATAACAGACTTTCTATCATGTAAAACATGTCTATTTAATATTTCATTATGTTCATAACATTATAGTTGAAAGATGGAGATGACCACCTTGTAGAGAATTCCCACAGCATGTTTTAACAAAAGTCCACACAAGAGCTAGTGCTAAGTCAACAAATACAGGTGTTTGTAAGAAATTATGAATTAAGAATAAATGAAAACTACCCAGACTAGGTTGTATGTAGTAGTTTATATTCAGGCAGTTGTCTGGCTTAAGTTCTGAAGAATGACTTGCCTAATTCAAATGTAAGAAGAAATAATTGTTCACATCAGCAATGTATCCAAAATGTATCCAGTGTATCATGAAATTAAACCATGATGTGGATACATTTTCTAATACAGTTGTGTGCAGAACAACTTATCACCTATGAAAAAAAGAAGAGAAAAACAGTATCTAATGGCTCATTTCATTTGTCAGTCATTCAAATGATTTCCTGATAAGGTTTGATGTTGCCCTTTGAGAGATGTTATAAGAAATGGAGCCTCAGATGTGATTAGATTTTTGGAAAAAATGTACATTTCTTCCCAGTGGATCATCCCCAGCTGACTAGCAAAATTTATATAGGAAATAGGATCCAGCTGAGCTCTGATCACATTATCCTGTGTAATGCTCCAGTGTAACTAGTGCTTTTAGAGAGGAATTTGCGTGTGTTCGCTGAAAGAGACAGGCAGCTGACAACACTGGGGAAATGATTTTTAGATATCATTGGAGTCCCTTAGTACTCTGTTCTGCTTTTGTTTCTTACTTGCAGCCCCACTGTTATTTCTAGCAGTTCAGTTCAGCTAAGTGTTTGGCTGGACAGGCATTTCCAGCGCAGGGTGTCTGTCTGTCAGCGCTGTTCACTCCGAGCATCCTGCACAGCTTCCCCTCTGGGAACACCTGAGCACCTTCCCTGCAGGTATTCCCACAGCCTGGCTGTGAGCAAGGCCAGGTTATGCCTGATGATCCCTCTAAGGTCAGCTGAGCCTTGGTGACCAGCAGCATTGATGATCAGCAGGGCAGTGTCTTGTCCCAGAAGTCTCTCAGCTCTGCGGACAGTTGCCTCCTAATTGGCTCTGTCCCTCTTCTCAAACAGACATGGGTTTGCAGTTTTTCCAAAGGTGTCAGTTAATGGGAACAGCACAAAATATTGCTATTCATATTTTTTTTACAAGCAGACCTGATTATATACTAGAATCATGGGATGGTTTGGGCTGGGACAGGACCTCAAAGATCATCTAAAACCCACCTGAACATGGCCATGAGCATCCCGCTCTTTATAACCATGCTTAGAACATAGATTATCTCCTAAGATTTCTTCTGTACTCAACAATTCTGTGATCTCTATAATTATTGCATATATGAGAGTAATGATGAAGTTGTGTCTGTATTAGTAAGAGGGTGAAATGATTCCATGCTTACAGTTTAAATTGTCACCAAATATGAATAGGCAAAAGCCCAAGAATGAGTTCACAATCCCTGATAGTGGTTTTGTTATGGTACAGAATTTCAGTCTTGGATATGGTTAATTCCATTATTTTTTGACTGCCATATTAATCTCTTTAATGAAAAGTTCATGTAGCTTATTCAAATGTATAAAATATATGACACTTGCAAAGCTATTTTTATACCTGGCTAAAAATACCAGTGGATGTGTGTGTGTGGGTATGTGCTGGTGTTTAATATGTTTTATGACAAGCTAATACACATGGCTGGAAATGATGAGACCATGGCAGCCCAAGAATAACACTTTGGAATCATGATAACTATTTCCATGAAGACATCAGCTTAGTGCTCAGCAGCAATAAAGAGAAAAATTATTAGGAGTGGAATGGAGAATAAAGCCAAGGAGATGACTGTGCACCTGGTGGGTGTTTCTGTGGTGCTACCAGGACTTCAATTCTGTGTGCAGGTCTGGTCTTCATCACTCAGACATGACACTGGCCAGGGTTCAAGAAGGAACAGAAAAGAAGCATGGAGAGGCTTCCAAACATGGGATAACTGACTATGCAGGGACTCTTTAGCCTGAAAAAAATATAATTCAGGGTAATATAGCCACAGTCTGCAAAACCATGCATAACACTGGAAGAGTGGGTAGGTGGAGCCTGATTGTTCACAGTTTCTTCTAGTATCAGAGGTTTTTGGCCAACAAATACAGTCAGTGAGATTTCAGAGCAAACATAAGGTGATGAATCTCCATGTGGTAAGTGAGGAACACATGAAACTCGTTGTCAAAGAGTGTGGAATTGGTTAGGTTTACATGGAGATTGGGCAAGTACTTTAAAAAAAAGTCTAAGAATTTCTTAATAGACAAACCATCTTAGACTCAGGAGATGCACTGACATAGAACAGCTTGAAAGCAGAAGGGTCTTATCCTGTGATTATTCTTCCATAGATGTGTCTGCAAATGAATTCAGATGTTAGAGTAGTGGGGCTTTGGTGTGAATCAGTACAGCCTGATGAATTGGCCTTTGCTCAGCCTTTTGAGGCAAACTCTCTGGAGATGTGCAGAGCTGGATAGTATTGCAGTAATTGCACAGCTGGCTAGTAGCTCCACTTCAGTGTAAAAAAGTTCCATGTAGCTTTTGAAAGGTTGGGCTTCCTCCAGTTTCTGTATCAGATTGCAAGTTACAAAGAGAGAACCAGTTGAATCCCCCCTGCTTTGCATACTTTGAGTGGTTTCTTTTCTTTTTCTATGAAATAAGGACTTTTTAGAACAAGTGTCACTACATTATCTTAAAGCCCAGAAATATATACTGGTGCCTAATAGTTTCTTCTGTCTTGTCATGAAAGAGGAAAGTACAGCACCAGTGAATGAAATGGTAGTTGAGCCTTCCTGCATTTGTTCATGGGGAATTCAAAAACAAAAGTACAGCTCTTCATAACCAAAGGTAGCAACTGCAGAATGCAGTGCTATAAAAAAAGCTGCATAAATAATGTTTCCTTTCAGAGCATGTATTTATAAAGGCATTTTTAAAAGCTGAAGTTTTGTGTTCTTTAGAAACTGTGTTTTGCTGTTGCACTTTGTAAGAGGTGAGTTGTGGAATGAGCTCTACTATAGTCTTCAAGTACAGTAAGTATCTATCTCTGAGGCAAAAAATGTTCCTTGACTAAGGTTCCTTAATTATTTTTAACACCAGCAGTCAGCTAATTCCTAGCTCCACTAGGGAGTTGCTGTGTAATCTTCAGAAGTATTCCTAACTCAGTGGTGGGCATCAAGACTGCTTAACTTTGGTGTTGTGTCCACTTCTCTTCCCTGGCTGTCAGGGAGACCCAGATCTGGCAGTGTAGCTAACAGGCAGTCTGGGTCACTCAGCCACGTCTTGTCAGGCCAATCATACAAAATGCAGTCTAAATATTATCCTCAGAATCTCTCCTCCCTGTTTGGAAACAAAATAAGTGCTGCTTTTTCCTTCCCATCACTCATATTCCAACCTTTTAAGGTTCCTGGGACAAGAACTGCCTTTTGCTCTGTTTCTTCATTGGCTGATATATGGCTATATATACCTAAATCATGTGAGATGTGTGATTATAGTGTAAATAAAGGAGATCTAGTTAGAAATAAATCCATCCAAGCTAATTTTGATGTAGCAGTTGGGACAATTTAAGGACACAAGAAAGCACCTAGAATTCTATCAGGAAAAGGATTTGCTGATGCTGGAATCAGGGAGGGAGAATGATTTTCAGCTGGTAGGCATAGAGTTAGAGAAAAGAGAAGGAGCTTTTTAGGATTCAAAGGCAGGTTAAGAGGGAAAGCAGGGCGTACACAGACTTTATTTAAAGAAAGGAGGACTATTCCTCAAGTCTAAAGTAGCTTGAAGATTCCTCAGGTTCAAAGTGACTTGGGCTTGAAGTCCAAAGTGGCTGCAGACCTAGGTAATGTTTAGTTGAATTCCTTATTTTTACTTCTCTGCTTATAAACTAAAGTCCTGTAAAAGAAAATGCTGAAAGGAAAAGGATCACTGTTTATTTGCTTACCTTAGAAAATGAAGAATCCACTTGCCTTTCTGTAAAGGCTTCTCTATTTCCCTTAAACAAATGTAAACAGCAGAGTTTATATATAGTTTTCAATTTTCTGGGTTTTTACTAGTTTTCAGGGTTTTTCAGTAGCTCTGTAAATAACAACCCTAAGCAGTCTTTCAGAAAACTGATAAGGAGGGAAGGAAATGGTGGTGAAAAATAGGACAATTAAGCTGCATGAGGCTTAATGGACTGAGAATCATAGAAGTTCAATTTGGTCAAAAAGCCTGTCTCTATCAGCAAAATATGTATGTTTCAGGGAAATTCCAAGGTTGATGATGTAATAATTTTGAAACCTTTTGATCATCAGCATTAACTTATCATCTTTTTTTCCCTCTCCTTTTAATCTTATGGAGGATATTTGTAGCACTGACTTGAAGAGGAGAGAAGTGATAGCTCCTTAACTTCAGGACCTTCAGCCATTAGTAAGCCACAGGTCAAACTAAAATATCAGACATTTATGCCATCTTGTTGCTCATCATCATTTTATAACCCTTAACAGGCAAAGACTTCTTCCTAAATGCCTTTTATTTTTACAGGGCGCTGCAGAACTATGTATGACAGCATTTCCAAATTTAGAGAACTTGAAAACAAGTCAGATTAGTGGATCTCAAATCCTATAAAATATCATCAGTTTTAAGAAAGCTGACTTCTTTTTAAATGTATTTTGTTTTAATTACTGCAGGTTGTTACTCGTGACATGAAAGGTGTTCAGACCACTGTGCATTTTGCATAAAACTAGACAGGTTTTTAGTTTGAAATTGCAGGACTTAGAAGTGTCCTTTTGAAAGGTGGAGCTGGTATTTGTTTCTCAGTGAATGCAGAAGAGGTAATTACAGAAATATGACTACAAAATATCCCAATATATAAGAGTGTCACTATGGATAGACCATTTGGTAGACAGCTTGGCTGGCTGCTGACCTGCAATTTCTGTACTTTATAACTGATGAAGCTATTCTGTTCTCCCACTCTGGTTGCTTTCTCATCATATTTCTATTTATTCTTATTAACTTAATTTAAAAAAAATCTATAAAACTGGTATTAAAAAAATCCTTATCCTGTTAAGCTAATTGCTCTTGATTTTACAGTGTTCTTAATTGAGTTGATTGTATGCAACTCAACCTTTTTTTATTAGAGGTTCAGAAAATGTTCCAAAGGTGTTGGGTGAAAGGTGGCTGGGATAAACCAACCAGGAATGTCTCAGACTTCAGTTATATAGTGCAGTGACCTCATAGCTTCATACCCATCAAACTCTTAAGGATTTAATTTTTCAATAGCCTTGGAATTCAGCAGAGTGAAATCACAGTGGAAGTGGAGTGGCTTTGCTGTTATTTTCTGTAAGGTATTTTGAACAAGAAGGAGCAAGAAAAGACAACCACAAAACCTGACTTTTAAAGTCAAACGTCACACAACTGCAGTGTGTGACTTTTGGCATAATTTTTGAATTGCTAAAGCGATAAGAGCTTCAGGGACATGACAGCTTTAAAAAACAAGGCCACTGATCTTTGTGCCACAGTGTGTTTTTGTCTACAGAATGTGAATAATAATGTGTTTTAACTCACAGAGACCTTCTATACAAATTATTTTTCTTCTCTTTGAGAAGCCCCACATATTAAAATATTGCAAAAATTTTCTTTGTCTCTCTTTCCACTTCTGTGATAGTGTATCCTGGTGGAAGGAAACTGGACTGTGTAACCAGTTTGAATGACCTTCAGACTGTATGCCCATTCTTGCTCTCATTTTTCTGACATTACTGTCAACTCACCATGCTGAGCACAGCCCCATTCTGTTTGAGAACAAAAATGGCATTAATCTAAATATTTTAAGGGAAAATTTCTCTTTAAATGCATCCTTCTGTCCTTGTAGATTAACTGGCTTGGCATAACATGCATTACCATAAAGATGGTAAGGGCATTTATAACTGAGATTCTAGTAGCTGACTTCTGAATATGTTATGCTGGGAGGGGGAGGAGGAGCAGAAGGTAGGACAGAGAGAAGAAAACTTAGATAAAGGACAGGAAAGAAAGGTGTATAAATATATAGGACAGGTTAAATCCATAAAGATTTCACTGTCAAACTTTCCCTTCTTTATAGTCTGCAGCCTTCCTTATTTAGGAGGACAGGGCATAAGACTGTGTTATTACAACCAGTCTCCAATCATCACAGGTAACTAATTATGCTGCATGTTTAACTAAACATGTATTGTCTCAATGAGACTGCCTAAATTTAACTGAGGACTTCTCACTGGTAAAGAATTTGGAAGGAATTGTATGCACTGGAAATGAAAGCCAGGAGGAAGTTGAGGCACTCATCATAATGAAAACATAACTTTGAGCAGAAGATGTGACTGTGCTGCCCTTCTTGATGTCTCTGAGAACTTTGTCCTGTGGGCAGACTTACAGGATCTTCAGTGAGACAGGCTGCAGTGTCACACATCACACTCAGCAGTGACAAAACAATCAATGGTATAGCTGTTCTCAGAATAATGTGAGTACAGACTTAAACGCATGCAAATTCTATGAGCAGAATGAGAAACAGAGAAGGTAATTTCCAGTTTTCAGAAGTAAGCTAGCTTGGCTAAGTACATTATTTTTTTTTATTTGGTTTTTTGTGGGTTTTGTTTTGTTTTGTTTTGTTTTTTTGTTTTGTTTTGTTTTGTTTTGTTTTGGTTTGGTTTGGTTTGGTTTGGTTTTGTTTTGTTTTTTTTTTTTAAATCAGACTAACACCTAGACAAAAGCATCACAGGAAAAGGGACTCAGTTTTGGAAGACACCTCTCTAAATTTATCCAAGTAATGAAAAGATTGTGACTTGTTTTAGTTCTGTTGATCAACTACTGATTGCAAATCAAAATAATGTAAAAATGCCCTAATTATTGGTTTCATTAGTTCTCAAGTCTTTCATTTGTTGTTGTAGCATGAATTAGAACAGGGTCTTAGGTTTCTGAAAAAATTCTTCCCCCTTTGGGAAGTTATCGTTGTGACTTTTTCTTGTGAATTGAAAAGTCTTATCTTGTAAAGCATTAGTCTTCTCACATTTACTTTTGTAAAAGCACCAAAAGTACCTGTGCTGTCAGTAGCTACCAAGGCTCTTGACACCTCCCTCATCAGCTCAATGGATGGTCCTTAAAGGCAGTAGTGTCATTTGTACTAGTGACTTTGTATGCACACTTACATGTAATAGGAGAATGTCATAGAGCTGAAAAGTGACATGTGTGCACAATGGTCCCATGGGACAAATCAGTCCTAAAGATTCCTGCATGGCATTTCTCTTAAGAGGATTTAAGGAGGACATGGAGGATTAAGAGGACATGGAGGCTAATGTGCTAGGAGAAGCTGTAGAATGGATTTTGAGATGAGGTGCAACACTACCATATAATGTGTTTCTGTGGTGTCCTGGTTTCAGCTGGAACTGAGTCAGTTTTCTTAGTAATAGTTGGTACAGTGCTGTGTTCTGGATTTAGGATGAGAATAATGTTGATAACACACTGATGTTTTAGTTGTTGCCAAGTAGTCTTTATGCTAAGACAAGGACTTCTCACCTTTACATCCTTGCCACTGAGAAGGCTGGAAGGCATAAGGAGTTGGGAAGGGCACAGCCAGATCAGCTGATCCCAGCTGGTCATAGGGATATTCTATACTGTATGGCATTGTGTTCAGTGTGAGGAACATTGTGTTCAACTGTGAGGAAAGCTGGCCAGGAGCCTCTGCTCAGGAACTAGCTGGGCATTGGTTGGCAAATGTGAACTGATAGCACTGTGCATCACTTATTTTGTATATTCTAATTATTTTTATTATTTCCGCCATGATTATAATTTCTTCCCTTGTCTGTCCTAATAAACTGTCTTTGTCTCAACCCATGAGTTTTCTGGCTTTTACTCTTCTGATTCTCTCCCCCATCCCACCACGGGGGGAGTGAGTGAGCAGCTGTGTGGGGCTTAGTTGCTGTCTGAGGTTAAGCCACGCCGTATGGAAAAATTAGTAAAGTCATATGGTGAAAAAAAGTACATCTGCCTGGGAAATTTGCCATACCATGGGGGAAAAAAAAAAAATTAATTAAAACAAGATCTAGTAGGAAAACTGTTCAGGCCAATTTCAGATGCCATAACTTGCCTGCTTTTGTTCCAGTACTGGCCAGCCCTGTCACATTACTATTCAAAATATTTTCAAGATCACTGCTTACTGAATTGAGTCCTGGAGTGCAGCCAGGTGGTGTTGATCAATGTGAAAGGGCAGCAGCACAAGAAAAAGTCACAGAGTAGGAGATAGAGATGGAATATGGCTCTCTGCCTGGGTGATATCCATCTCAGACAGAACAATGGGGCAGGATGTATCTGCACACTCACTGAGATGTCCTTTGTGTGTCCTGGCGAGTCACAGATCTTTACCAAGATCTGAAACCAGCTCCACTCACCTACCTGTGATGTGGTGTTGTGCAGCATTGAACTGAGTAAGAACCTGTTTCTGTGTGTTTTATATCGCTGTCACCCCTGGTTACAGGCCCTCAAAAGTAAATTAGCTGTGCCACCACAAAGACAGATCCTTAATCGTGGTATCTCACACCATGGTCTAGAGATCAAAATCCCTCCAGTCATGGAAAGAAGTGCTGTCACTCACTGTTTGCCATTGTAAACTTCCTCCCATTCCTCCACCCAGCATACACAAAGGCTGTTGTTTGGATGAAGGATGTTTTGTAAAGGATGCCTGGAAATGCAATGGTAGCTTGGGCTGTGTGAGGAGATTACTGAAGCAGAGGTAGAAGTGAATGTGCTAGCTCAAACATGAGGGGATAGTTTGCATCAGTGAAAACTTTCTGAAGCCTTTCAGTTCTTGTGCATTCACTTTCAAAGATGGTAATTTATCATCTTTGAAGATGAAAGGTCATGTGGGTGTACAGTCTACTGTACCAGAAAACAGAAAAAAAAGCAAATTTCTCCATCTTCCTAAAAATTCAAGCAGAGGTCAAGAAGCAGCGTAATGGCAAGCTTTTCCTCAAGACAGTGAGCAGGATATTTCCTGAAAGGTACTCATTGGATTTAACTTTTATCTTTACAGCATTGCATTTATTGCATTTATTTTTGTTGGCCACATCTGCTCTTTGTTCTAGTTAGGTACAGGATGACTAAGTTACATTTTGAAGATGTGAGAATTTTGGAAGTAGGAGTGCTTATTTCTTTCAGAATTGAATATGAAGAGATGTAGAAATAAAGGAACAAAGATAAGCTCTTCTTTCTTCACTGGCAGATCCTGGTATCTTATCCAAGATGTTTGCAATACGTCTTAGCCAGCTGAGAAAAGACTAGAGGTGTGAGACAGCTGACCTTTAAAACTGAGGCCTTAACAAGAGAGTTTTCTTTCTGAAAAATTGTGCTTTTTTCAAGGTATTACAACTTTATGAAGTATGGTTTGGATGGGTTTCTTTCCACTTCAGAGGTTACAAAGCAGAATTGTATCCAAATGAATGTAGTTTAGTCTTGATGACAGAACATTACATAAAACTAAATGGGTTTTTGTCCTGTAATTTCCTTATCTATAAACTTGTTGTTAGAGGATATTTTAAGACACATGGGAGCCTGAGAGGAGGAGGACTGCACTTACCCTCAGGTTCAGTTTCCAGAATGAAAACATTCATGGAAGAGAGTTAGTTTAGACAAATCCATGGTACAGCTGCCACGCACAACACAGGCTGCAAACTGTAGTTTAGCAAAAGAAGAATAATAATACCTGTAGCTGAAGAATTTCAGCCAGTTATAAAGTACTGAAGGAAGGGTAGGGGGTGGAAAGGGCATCGGTTCTGTGTCATTCTAGGACAGATTAAAGTTGCAGGTGATGGAAAGAAAGAAGGAAACATGAAGAAACATGTCCCATGCTATGGAGAGCTACAGGATGTGCTAAAGGAATTTAGTCTGGGTGGAAAATCCTGTTCTATCCCTACATTTTGTGGAGATTTCCATCTTTCACAACTGAAAAATCTGGACTGATAGAAGGTCCTGCAGATCTCACTTGACTTTACTGTGTCTCACCACCTCTAGAGAAAAGCCTAAGAGAAAGGTAGCTACGCAAACTACAACCATCCCTTCATTTGGTGGGCAGTGAAATTAACTTAGAAAAGCTTTACCTCCTGCAGATGTAAGAAACAACCTCTGGGGATGTAGAAAACTATCATGCAGTTTTTGAAATAGATAACAATGACAGAAAAGCAATCCACTCTTCCACCCATCCTTAAAAACATCGAGTCAGTTACCAAAGGATTTGTACTGCAGTTTAATATATATGGGTTAATTAATCTATGTTTGTTTCAAAAACTGTGATCCTTGAATGGCTGGTCAATTTTTAGGGGCTCCTCCTTTCTGTTTAGGCTTTTCAAGGCAGGGACTGTTTATGGCTGCCTGTGCATGATACTCAAAGACCTCTGTGCAGACCTCAGAAACATGTAGGCACTACTAGAATTCAAGAATTCAGTATAGAATGGGGAAAAAAAAAAAGACATTTTAAAATATTAAAAGGCTTTACAGGAAACAGTGATTTTTAGTCCCTCATGCTTAGTTTTGTCTTGTGCTAATTATTGCTGGAGAAGAGAATTCACTGATATTGCTGCTTGCTTACTTGTGGCCTGAATATATAATGCAGAGTCACAGTCTGGGTTTTTTTTTTTTTTTTTCTTTTCTTTTTTTTTTTTTTTTTTTTTTTTTTTTCTTTGTCCTGACAGAAAGATTTCGGGATTTACTGCTTCTGCATTCAAATCAAGATACAGAGATTCTGCCCATCTTTCAGCAGAGACGCTATCCCAAGTAAGTAAGATTGTCTTCTTGGGAGAAATACAATCTTTATCTGTTTGCAGCAAGGGAGAGTAAAGCATTTATAGCAGTGTACATGCTTTTGGTGCAAAGTCCTCAGGCAGAGCTGTCAGGGAGCCAGGCTAGCACTGATCTCTGCAGGCTTCTGAGTGGTTTCAAGGAGCAGACACGCTCTGCAAACACGCTGAGCTGTCCGTGGGGAGGGTGGTGCACAGATGTTGAGCTGCCTGGATCAGTGTCTGATGGAGCTTTGTTTCTCTGTTGACACAGGTAGATGTTTTGTCAGGCTAATTCCCACTCTTGTCTTCTGGAATTCCATCATTAGTGGTGACAGATTCCTTTGAATTTTGACAGGCTTTCCTCTGAAAGCCTGCAAACACTAGGAAACTTTTTTTTTCCCCTGCCTTTTTTGGGGGTATATGTTTGCCCTATATCCCTGAAGGGATCGAAAGAGTAGTGTTGAGTGTTAAGGGGTATTGAAAGTATTTTGTATCCTGGACATACCTCTTCTTTTTCCAAGTGACATACCTGAGTGAAACAATAAAAGCTCTTTTATATTGACTAGCTGTTATATTGACTAGGAGAAACAGTCACTTTCATCTTGAGCAGAGGCAGTGAAGGGGAAAGAAGAAGAAATAGTCCTCACATTAACCCTGACCAGAATGAACAATGAAAGAATGCAAGTGCAGGATGGCCAAAGGGAGGAGATGGAAGAAAGAATGTATGAAGACAGTCCCTCAATGATGATGGAAACAAACAAAATTATTTATTTTAGTTATTATTTGTTAGGATGTTTCTGAAATAGATAAGAAGTCAGTGAAGCTAGATATTCTCTTTAAATCTGATAATACAAATTTTTTTTAAGAACAGGCAATTAGAGAGGCTGATTGCTGAAAGCCAGTCACCTCCTCACTGTGAATACTTGAAAAAAAAGCACTCAAGGATGAAATCCTGATTCTGAAAATGGTGAGGTTTTGCTTTGACTTTAAGGGAGTCACAGTTTTTTCCCCCTAAATTTCTTGTTTGCATTGTCCATTGTCACTGTATTATTGGAACACTGTGGAAGTACAATATATGAAATAGTGGAAGGCACCTTACGTGTATGGATTGATCTGCTCGTTTCATTAGGACTTCCATGAATTTTTACTTCCCTCCTCATCCTTTGTTACCCTGGAAGTACTATGCTTTGCTTGGCTTATATGATTTGATTTTTGATATGGACATTGTCAGACTGGTCTGAGAAACCAATTTGTTGTCCTTCCTCAAAGAACAGACTTATCTGTGTATTAATCATTCCTAAAATGTTTGATTTTCCATTTCATTACATTCAATTTATTGCTAGCATTCTTGGCAAAAAGTCTACTAATAATATTACACAATGTCAAATTCATGGGCAAATGAGTTGTCTGTTGTCTTCTGGCAGAGGGTGTGTTCAGCTCTTCAAAGATCACAGAGCAAATAGCTTGTATGGAGCTCTGCTGCTGTTTGAAGTTATAGTGGCCTTGCATCACAAAAAGGATACATGTTTTCAGCCACATTACTTGGGAAGGTTGACTGATACCTCAAACATACAAAACTCAGCCAAATTTTGGCACCCAACCAAAAAGAATTATGTGTGTGTTCATAAAAGCAATAGATTCTTGTTTATAGCATCATTAATTGGTGCAAATGTTACAGAAATTTATCATATATTACAGCTAATTTAGAAACTGGTTGAACACTCTTGACATGTCCAAATATCCCCAGGGAAATTGTCTTTTGAGCAAGGTATTTGTGTTCAGTAAAGTAGAAAACCTGTTTATCTTCATAATATATTTTGTATTAGTCCCATATCATTTTTTCACATTTCCTATTCTCATTTTCACTGATGGGTCAGTTAACAGAAATTAAGGTACTGAAGAGGCAGATCTCATAAATCAGTGTCCCTTCATTGAGTTCAGCAGTGGCTGGCTGTGCTGCATTAGGATCTGAGCAGGAAAATCATTTTAATAAGATGTTGTCTTAGGGCACAAACTGGAGCTTGTAGTGATTAAAGAAATCCTAAGAATATTGAAGGTTAAATTTAGAAAAGAATTCTTAGTAATGACTTAGCTGAATAGCTTGACTAAGCAGGGCTTAGTAGGTAGAAAGGATAAAAGTTTTCACATATCTAAGAGACAGATTTCCAAAGGAAGTAGATTGGATAGGAGGATGTTCAGCACCACTCAGGCACTCAGGACACTCAGAATCATTGTAATAAATATTAAAGACTAAATGGGCAAACTATAATCCATCAACTTTTGGAAGAAATAGAAACCTTGGTGTTCTTGCCTGAATTATGTTCTTGTTAATTTATTACATTAAGACCTGAACTCTTTCCCAGGTAACAGCAGGATAATTTTGGGTGCTAGTTGTTCTCAGAGATGTTCACGCGCTGGAATGGCTGGGAGAAATTTTCTAGAATATGAGTGGACATTTTCCTGTATTTTCTGGGATAAATGTGTCAAAGAAACATGCTTGCCCTCCTAGTTGATGGAGAAATGTGGGATCTTTTTACTGTCCTTGTGTTTGCCAGTTTATTTGGATAGCCTTGGCTTAGCCATGGAGCCAATACAGAGGCAAGCAGAGGAGACTATAGAGAGGCCTGATCTTACAAAGATCAAGTCTTGCAAAGCCACACAGCACATCACCTTGACTTGCTGACTGTGTGCCTGCAAGTGTCATGGCATCATGAGCACCAGTTCTCACCGTGGGCTGTGGGGTGGGATGCATTGCTCTGCCAGCACGTGGGGACAGCACCCATCCAGCCAGCCCAGCCTGCAGTGCTGGGCCTCTCACTTCCCTTCATGGGGATGCAGAGCAGGACTCTGTCTTATGCTTCAGTCTAGAGTAGAGTTTTTAATGAAACACACTGCCCTGCATGTAGTTACATGTCACAGAACTAGCAAGAGCAGTCTAACAAGGCAAGTCTTTTTGGTACCTTAAGTGACCAATGTGGTTCAGGAATCAGATGTCACTAAACCCCCTTATCCACCTCATCTGGAAACTGACCTGTCCACAAAGAGAAATATTTTGAGGGGAAAACCTGTCTCCTTGCTGACATGAAGCCATTACCATGTCCACAAGGATTTGCATTCCTGAAACTAAGAATAAACCTGCAGCTGTGGGCAGCCAGATGGTTTGGGGTGAATAGCTGCTGCTGACATAGCCACTTGGGAAAACCCTCTGCACACAAAACAAATGACAGACATATCTGCAGCACAGTCCTGCTCTCCATCATTCCTCAAGCCTGCTGAAGTCACTGAGGGGAGTTACTCCAACACAATCAGGTCTGTCAGCAAACCAAACTTTTGCAACAAATCTTATCCCAGCTCCTTACTTTTCAAATGAGCATTATTACCCCTGCATATCATAAAAAACCTTTAAGGGTTTCACATTCAGCACATCTCTGCAGGAGCTTTTCTCATGCTGGTATCCAGTTCATGCTTTCCTTGCTTGCCCACTTTGCCAATGACATTCCTACATGGTTTTTTTCAGTTTCACTCACAAAATGCAAGAGCTGCTAGAGTGCAGCAAAGGGCTACACAGGATTGCTCCTGAAGAAGACACTGTGCTCATTAATTTGGCTGCAGGGTCCAGCATGGCTGGTGGTAGCAGGGGCTTAGGTTGCTCCATCCCCTGAGCTCTGGGGTCTTTCCCCCTGGCATTGCAGGTTTTTAGCAGGTTTTTTTTCTGTCTAGAAGTAATTGACAGTTCAGCTGTCCTTTATATTTTCAAGTTATTGCTGAAATTCTCACATAAATATGTGGGTTTTTTAGATGGATTATTTGCTTCTTTGTTTTCCCCTTCAGAAATATTTGCAGTCTTTACTCTTATCTTCTGTGGGTTTGGTAAAAAAGTTTTTGGATGATTCACAGATTTTAAGAACAGAAGGAGCGGTTCCAGCTAATGTTCCAGCTAATTTGAGTCCCTTCTTAACATAAGCCATAGAGCATTACTGATAATCCCTGCAGCAAGTTTTTCATTCATCCAGAGCAGGAATTTAGAATCAAATTGAGATGTTAAAAACTGGAAAATTCACAAGCCTTTAGATTGGCTTGTTTCAGTTGTCAGTTACTTCACCTGTGATAATTTTTTTTAACTTCAGTTTCCAGTTTCTTCTGTCTCACTGTATAATTTTCTGCTGAACAAGAAGGTCTTGTATCATCTGAAATGACACCTCCATACAAAAGGGTGAGGTCAGTTTAAAACATGCCCTTCTCTTGAACAAAATAAATAATAATTTCTTGCAGGGTAAGGCTTACTAAAAAGGTCTCTCTCCCAAAATTTAAAAACCTTTCAAAAGTATTCCCACTTATTTTTTAAAACAAATAAAAATTAACAAAATAAAGTAAATATTTAAAGAATTAAAAAAACAAAACAAACAAAACAAAAACAATAGAAAGCAATAAAAAGGCAGGAATTATGAAAAACAAAATTTTGCTGACTGTTTCCATAATGTGCACATAGAGAAATAATAGTACTTCTTTATAGTCAAATAGGGAGACAATCTAAACTCATAAATTTGACTGGATAAGAAATAAATCCTTTTCTTTAAATGGAATGACAAAGTCTTGAATTTTGGGGAAAAAAAATGAACTTAGAACCTAGCACGTGTGATGAAATAATATTCCAAATACATTTACTTTCCATCAGTCATAAAGTTACAAACCATTCTTTGGCATATATTCACAGTATATTAAGGTAGTCTTCTGGTGTATGCACAAAAATGCTGGTAATTCTCACATCACAAAAAATCCCAGAAAATACAAGATCATGATTTATATTATATGTATGTATCTTTTAATACATATTTGTGAAGGTCATCTTTGAAAAGCTGCTGAAAAGTTTCAGCTCAAACAAAGCTAAATGTTGTTATTCAGTTCTCATTTGGGAAGTCTAGACAAATAGACGGCAGAAAGTTAGTGCCCTCCCTAAACCATTGTGTCTTCTGGTTCCCAATTGCTATTCATTTTAATGATAATGGATCTGTAATGGATCTGTGGCAATTTCCTACAGCTTGAGATCTGAGCCAAGAAATAGATAAAATTTCATAAATAATACCCCAGGAATAAAACTTCTGTCTTATTTGCAGCTGTCTTGAGAACATTTTTCTTTTTAGAGGAAAATAATTTGTGTCTAGCTGAAGAAAGTAGTGAGTTGTGGCTGCTGGAAGTGATGCTGCTCAGTCAGTGCATCCACTGAGATTCCTTTGAATCACAGACTGAAACACACATGAGAGCAGCTAGCAGGATCATGGCCTAGAAACCCCATTCAGTTTGCACAAGAAACAAAGGAAACATCTTCCCTGATGTTCTTCAAGGGGGAAAATCATGACCTGTGTGTTCATGACCAAGTCTTCATTGCAAAGGCAAAGAAATTTTTAATTTTACAAAGAGGTGGAGAACTTTTATGGAGTGGTTTTCTATTAAAGGCTTCCTGTGAAGTGCTTTACTAAATATGTTCTCTTGTTATAGAGGAAAAACTGAGGCATGGGACTCTGATGTGAGTTATCAGCATCATCCAGGAACAATTCTGCTTGGGATGAGACCAGAAATAGAAATCAGGTCTTCCACAGTCCTTCCAGTTGTGTGCAGTTTGCTCTCTCATCTGAAATAACATCTGTCCTGTTTTCCACTGCAAAAACACGTGGCCTGCCCATATTGCTGAAATCAGATGGGAAGGTGTCAAATGAAGGAGCATTTCAGAAATGCCCACACAAGCACTTTTAATGCTTTGTGTAGCATTGTACATGAAGCATAATTACTGGTTTTGAAATGCTCCAAGATTTATTTCAAAATGCAGGCTAGAAGCAAACTATCTCATCATCAGTCAGAGTCCTCAGAAGCCTGAGTTTCAGAGAATTTTGATTAAAAAAAGAGACTGATGATTTGATTAAAAAAAGAGACCTGCTTAAGGAATCTGAAATGACCTTTAAAAGAAATTCAAGCTGTTTATAGAAAAGAATATTTTTAGGGGTTGAGATTTTGTCTCTTTATTTTTTTTATTATGTTTTTAAAAAAAATTTAATGTGACTTTTTGCAGTGATAACACCTTAACACCTTATTCTGTAGAATTTACAAACCAGTGCAAGGCTGATCTTCATGACAATAAAACCTCCATTCTACATAAAGTGCATTTTTCTGTCATTAGGGATTTTTACAAAATTGAAAGAAAAGTAGCAATGGGGTAGCTGGTAGCTGTTCATTAAAAAGAACAGTCATGTTCTAGGAGTAAAAATGCAAGTATTGAATCTAAATTTTTTTTTAAACTGAAATGGAAACAGAAAGAAAGAGGACAGTAATTCATACTGTGAGTTACAACTTTGAGCTCAGATTCTACAAAGAACTAATGTGGACCCATCCAGATAATATCAAATGGGACAAAGTCAGTATCTTGAAATATTAAGACTACATTTTAAACTAAGATATGGGTCATAAATTCCTCGAGACATAGGCTATATTTGTTCAGAGTACCAGAGTACTGCAGTAACTTGCAAAATAAAGACACACTTGTTCTGTTTCCAAAAGCCTCAAGTTCATGTAACGACAGCACAGAGTGAATCAGTCCCCTTAAAGTCAAGGGGAATTTTGCTGCTAGCTTCACCAGGGCTCAGACCTGAAACCTAAGGCACAGGTACAAATCTTTGTAGGTAGAAAGATGTGGGGAAAAAAAAAAAAAAAAGATTTGTGCAGCAACATGCATGCAAAATTGAAGCTCCATGTGTATACATATTCTCTTTTAAGTACCAAGCATGCTAGAATTCCACTTGAACTTACCTGTTTATCATAGCATAGTTGTGGCTCATTAGCAGGCATGAACTGTTTTATGCAAAACATTGTGATAATCCCAGTTGAGAATGGGAAATGGTGGACTGAGAATAAAAGAGGATTAAATCTTTCTCAACTTTTGAGAGATGAAACCATTCAAGGAATGGGGTAAGACAAATCATTAGAGCTGGTTTTCATTTGACTATCTGGGACTATGAGCATAGTTCTTGATAAAGCTTGCCATTTAATTGATACATACATGTCTACTACTGAGCAGCATCATGAGAGGTGGGGAATTATCTGCCACCAGATATCTTGAGGGATGTTTTTTAAGACAACTCAGAAATTATAATAAGTTGATGCTGAAATTATTAGTGAGGTTCTTTGATTCATTATGTAGGAGATTTATAAGCATCCCTTCCGCCCTTAAATCCAATTTTATCATAGTTTTAAAAAGAATGGCTTATATTAGTTTAAAAAAGTAGTTTCACAATTACCATAGTTACAGAAATCCAAGCACCAGGCTCTGGAAAAGAGGAAAAACCAATGCTAAGGAATTTTGACTGATGACAGAAGTAATTTCCTCCTGGATGCAGCAGTCCTGAGCAGCCTTCTCCAGGTGAACCTGCTTGAGCTGGGGGTGTTGGACTAGATGATCTCCAGAGGTCCCTTCCAACTCCAACCACTCTGTGGTTCCATGTGACTCTGGATAAAAGGGGCTAGCACCATTCATTCACTCCTATAGCCTACCTGCACATTAACATTTTTATTCTTGGCCCCATTCTTGGTGAGGGACCCCAGTTTTCATAAAAATTGTTAAAGGAGGCAACATCTTTGATTGGTGTTTTGTCAGTAAGTCTTGGTGGAAAAGGGAGAAAATAAAGATTCCAGCTATAATAAAGGGCAAAATGGACAATATTGTGCCCTTAAACATTTGGAGAAAAAAAAATAAATAAAACTGCCTGCTGTGTCATCCTTTGTGTTTCATGTAAGACATAAGCCTTAAATGTACTTCCTGATCTTTAACAATGTAGAAATTTATCAACACTCATTGCAATTTTGGCCATTTGCCAAATAGGCTTGAAAAGGCGGGTAAACTATCAGATAAGCATTTCATGGGTACCACAAGTGTCTCTTCATGCTTTAAGACTGCAGAGGAGAGGAAAGCACAAACATTCAAGACAAAGCAGGCTGTTACACTGTTCTAGTTTTGCATAAAATGGACAAGGATGGTTTGTTCTTTTCAGGACAGGAGCCTGGATTTCAGTTTTAGCAGCCTTTTGGCGCGTGGCACTGGTGGAGTGGTTCAATTCAGAGTGCCAGGCTCTTTAATGTATATGTAAGGAGACACTTCACAATTCTTTTTCATGAAACTTGTTGGCCTTTAAACTCTTGGTGATAATCAGAGGTGGCAACAGGCCCATATTGATCTAACAGCCATTCCCTGACTCTTGAGAGTAATATATAGGAGACCTGGGCTGGGGAATGCCAAGAGGACCACCCTGAATTGAGGATCCGCAAATAAACACGTCAGCCCCATTTCATGGAGGAAGCTGTCTCAGCATCTGGGCTAGAGCTTAGCTCAGAACTATGAAGTCAAAATGAACTATGAAGTAAAATTTGGCAGTGGTGGAAAAGCTGTCTCATCCTATAGTATGTTATTGTAGATGTTAATTATCCTCAGTCACGAGGACAAGAGTTGGCTGCTGGTTGATTGTGCACAGTGGGCCAAGCCTAGCCCCAAGGAAACTTCTTCTATGACCTTGTCAAGTGGTTTGCACGAATCACAAGTGCTTTTGAATGTCCAGACAGCTGGCAGCTGGAAAACATTGTTAGCAGCTGCAGGACTGCAACAGCCCGTGATATTAGCTGCCAAATCCTTTCTGATTGTTGCCTAATCAGCTGGCTGAGGCTGTTCACAAACAGAATGGGAGACTAAATAAAGTTTGGAGATAAGTCCAAACACAAAAGCTGTGTACTGATTTGTTGGATGGTGAAGATAAATTCGGTGATATTCAGAGTTTCTGGTTGTTGTTGTTTAATAGAAGAATTTTGTGGGTTACAGGACTGCATAAAATTATTAGTCTAAGCATCTTCACCTAAGGTGAGGCATCACATGTGTCAAGTGAAGTGATTAGCAAGCGTTTCTGTTGTATCAAGAATGTGGTGACAGTTTTTCTTCCCTTAAGGCAGTGAGAGAAGGTGTCTTACAGGCACCAACCAGAAAGAAAGGATATGAAAATCACTTGCTTTAGATCCTAATAACTTTCACATAACACTTTGCTTTGTGTCTTAATTATCCATTGCTGTCAAGGTATCTTTATAAAACAAGGTTTAAATTAAATTTGTGTGGGGTTGAAAGTCATGTAGAATCAAACTCTCATTTAAAACCAAACATTTAAAACTTTCTCATTCCCCTGGGAGCTTGTATAAAGCAAAATTGCTGCCTACTTCAAAAACTTCCACAGCATCAGGGTCAATCTTCTTACCCCAAATCCTCTTGACCAATATGAAAATGATTACCTACATTACAAGTATTCTCTGTATCCTCTCTGGTTTCAAAAAATACTCAAAAGTGTCTTAGGAAAGCAAAATGCCTGAGGGTTTCCAAGATTTTGGTTTCCCTCTGCATCATTCATCATGATGTTACATAAGATTTTATAGCTTTGTATTTCCTTTATATTTGTATACTGTGTATTCAAGATAAAAATAGGTTTTCTAGGTACCTTAGTGTTGGTGATTTCTAATTTTCTTAAGGCTTAATAAGTTCCTCTTTTGACAAATCACCTGAACAGATTGATTTTTTTTTATTATATTGAACCAATTTAGAAAGTCTTACAGTAGATTAAATTATTATTTTATTTGCATGGAAAGCTGAAGTTTCCTAAACAATATTTGAAATGCAGACATGCATTTACAGTGAATTCTTGAATGTATTTGCATCCCTTCTCAAAAGACTTTTGAAAGCTATTTGTACATTTTTTTTTCCTGTGCCTAATGTTGTTAGGAAAAATACAGCAGTAGAAGTGCCTGTTGGCAATTTCTCCATCATGTGGTTCTCTTTTACCAGAACAAGCAAAGAAATGGTGGCAGAACTGAGCTATCTGTTTTCCTGTGTTTCAACTTGGACAAGGCAAATCATGTAGATGTAATGTTATGATGTGAAGAAATCACAAACCTGATATTCTGGTCATTTGGGCATTGTGAAGATGAAACTCTGTGTTCTTAATAATACAGCAAGAATATCTCCAGTTTTCAAGGGAACCATTTCTAGGATTTCAGCACATCACTGGATGAGTAAGAGTTTGAAGTGTGTTGGAGAGATCCCACTCACTTTGCTCAAATCTAGGAAACTGCCACTTCATTCAAGCTGGTATAAGGTAAACTCTGGAGTTGTGAACTGAACCCAGACTTTCCACACCTTTTTAGTATAAGTTGGAAGAAAGACTAGCAAGTACCAAAATCTATTTATTAGGGTGATACAGGCAGCAATTCTGAGTCTGTTCCAGTGTTTCTCAGTGCTGCTCTCCTGAAGGGTCACTGCTGGTCTGTAACCAGTGTAATACTCATTGGTTACATATTTAAGTCATGCCAGAGTAAAATGCTGTGCTGCTTTCCATCCAGAAAAAGCAGACTTTCTGTGAAGGGCAGTTGTTACATGCTAGCCTCTGTCAGCCCTGTTTTGTTTCAAGAAGACAATGTGAAATTCTTCTTTAACTCACATCTGTCAGACATGGCTGCTGAACTGAAGCAAAGGGAAAAAAACTCTAATATAATTTGTTTTCTGAATAAAGGGAAGGGAAGGGAAGGGAAGGGAAGGGAAGGGAAGGGAAGGGAAGGGAAGGGAAGGGAAGGGAAGGGAAGGGAAGGGAAGGGAAGGGAAGGGAAGGGAAGGGAAGGGAAGGGAAGGAAGGGAAGGGAAGGGAAGGGAAGGGGAAGGGAAGGGAAGGGAAGGGAAGGGAAGGGAAGGGAAGGGAAGGGAAGGGAAGGGAAGGGAAGGGAAGGGAAGGGAAGGGAAGGTGTACCTTTCTGTTGCACAGTCCATATACTACATGAGAAAGATTCCTTAATTCGACAAGCAGGTTTACCTTGTGGGATCAGCAGAGCAAAATGCAATGATCTTGCTCAGTGGCACAGGCTGTAGTGAGAGCCTCTGGGCACTGCTCTTCTGTGACAGGCAAGCAGTGTTGGTATTGATGGACAGCCTCATCTCTCTGTTTTGTGCTAGGAAGGAAGGCTGAAGGAATGTCTTGTTAATTTATTTGCAAATTGCTGTGTCCTGATGAGAAAACAGGCTGAGTTCAGCATCTGCAAGTCTTCTTTCACACATGGTTCCATTAAGCACTTGAATATTTTAATTCCAAGCTCTAAGTGCAGCAGAGGGGTTGTCCCAGGAGCTCAACCCCTGCTTCCCTCTTTTCAGAGTCAGCACAAGCTGAGGTGGGCAACTTTTCTAGCTTTCACTGCTCCATCTGTAGCTGTGCCTTGCTGTCTGAGAGCATAGTTAGTGTATATCTATATATAGTTTGCCTTTCTGTTGTTAGATGGCAGTAACTAGATATGTAATGGTTGATGGTTAACTTCTTTTATTGGTGCATATTTGCACTACAGTTAAGAATCCACTTTAAAGAAGCCATGCAAACAGGAGCTATCAAAATTTGATCTGTCTCTCTCCAGTAATTTGATAGCATAATAGAGCAGGTTTGCTGCAGACAGCTCTTAGGAGCACCACTGGAATTTAAGAAATCCATTTATGTCTTCCTTGGCTAGGGCAGCTGTTTGTGGTCAGAGGCACCCCTTCACTGAATTAACTTTAATTATTTGGCCCTGCACTCAGATTCTGGCACCAGTGAATAGCATCTGCACCATGTAAAAATGTTTTGGCAATTATGAGCCAATTAAGTTTAGCTTGTTCCTTTGTTTGATCCTTCTTTTAATACTCAGCAAGAAGAATCATGACTAAAATATTTAGCATATATTAAAAAATCAAAAATGTCTCAGATTTGCAGAGTCTGGGGTCTGTTCGTCTCTGCACTGAAGGTTCCTTGAAGAATGAAATTTCAGGGGAAATTATCATTAAAATTTCTTCACAGAAAAATATGTCTCAAAAGTAATTCTAAATCAGGTATTATTTTATTGTCATTTGGCCATTTGTGTTAAACCCTCCCCCGGGCACTCAGGTATTTGAACGCTGTCATCTAAGGTTAACTAAACTGATGAAATAGGATTAACAAGGAAATAACAAAGATGGTGGCTTTATCCACAGTCATCTTTACCCTTTATTTAATTTGTTTGTCTTGGCAAGGCTTTTCCAATGAGATATGAAGCTATTACTTACCCTTTTTTAAACTGTCAGGTCAGATCTACAGATAAAAGCCATCAGTTGAACAGATGGAAAGTGTAAAACAATATCTGGAAACACTCCTTTGTGTAATGTTGTACTCCTTTCCTTTTACTTGCTCATTAAAGATTGTGATCCATTAATTGATGAAATTCATGACCACCATTACAGGGTATTTATGGGCCTCACAAACTTTTAATGAAGTCATTTTTGCAATGCTCATCTCTGTCTGAGAAATACAACTATTTCTAACAGGCAGATACTGTTACACAGCATCAAGTTGACTTGCCAGGGTTCTCCTGAAAGGTATGACAGGGAGTGGGTCAATCCCAACACAGCACCTAAGCTGCTGTATTGCTCCTTTCTCTTTTTGCTTTTTATAAACTCCAAACCAAGGGGGAAGTCCCTTTTGATTAGGGATCTTTAGGCACTTTCACATGTTAGAAATGTTCAGTGGTAGTTTAGTAAATGGTTGATATATGCAGCCATTAGGAAAAACATTACTGTGGTTTTCAGAATGTCAGAGAGGAACAACCAGAAAGTATTCATCTGTCTGTCCAATTTTACCTTTACAATTTGTTTAAATTACAGCTGTTAAAGGAATCCTTAAACAGAAGCTAAGTAAGTGGTATATGGAACACCTAAATCACTGATCACAGTTGATGGATAAAGAGGGAGGTCTTGAAAAGATGAGGTTTAGTAGATACACAGAACCTAGAGGGCTGGAATTTCATCCACACTTTCCTGCCCATGTCCTATTGTCTTTACCTGCAGACAAAGGCACCAGAGCAGTATAAATGGCAAAAAGCTGTTCCACTAAAACTAATCTACTTTCATAGTGCATTTCTGCCATATGATACACCTTTTGCTCCTGCAGAACTAAATTCTGATATCATGTAACTCAGTGGCGTTTTTTGTACTGGAATCATATGTATCATTTGTTTTGTACTGGAATATTTTTTTTTCTATAGAGAATTCAGCGAAGTGTTATCTAGATAAGAATATAGCATGTGTATTAAATGAAAAAAAAGTCAGTGTTGACAGGTGGTAAGCAGCAAAGAGTTCTTAAGCAGAGAATTTAAAAATGAGAAAGGTATCAAACAGGGAGCAATTCATCTTGGGATGTGTTCTTTCAATATATCAAATAATGAATGATAAGGAGGGAGATGTAAACACCAAGTTAATTAAATCCTTGGATGATACTGGACCAGGGAGGATAGTGTATATCAGAGCAGATGGAATGAAATTTCTAAATCATCTGGCAAATTTTAGGAGATGGATGGAAGAAAAGGAAGATGAGTTGGAATAGGCAGAAATGTCAGACAGTTCATCAAAAGAGACGTTGAATAAGAAAGACTGACATGGGGTGGGGAAATTGTTAGGCTCATACTTTAAAACATTTTTTTTTTTTTTTTTTGTTTGTTTGTTTTTTTTGTCTGTGTGTATTAAAGTGTGAAACCTGTTAGAATCATAGAATCATTTAGGCTGGGACAAAACCTCCAAGTTCGAGTCCAACCTGTGACCAAACATCACTAAGTCAACTAAACCATTCCACTAAGTGCCTTGTACAGTCATTTTTTGAACACTTCCAGGGATGGTGACTCCACCACTTCCCTGGGTAGCCTGTTCCAATGCTTAACCACTCTTTCAGTGAAAAAATTCCTCCTCGTGTCCAGCCTGAACCTCCCCTGGCATGGCTTGAGTCTGTGTCCTTTGTTCTATCACTGGTTGCCTGGGAGCAGGCTGGCTACAGCCTCCTTTCAGGTAGCTGTACAGAGTGATGAGGTCCCTCCTGTGCTTCCTTTTGTCTAGGCTAAACAACCCCAGCTCCCTCAGTGACTCCTCATAGGACTTATTCCAGACCATTCATCAGCTTCATTGCCCTTGTCTGTCTGCATTCATTCCAGCAGCTCAGTGTCTGTCTTTAAATGAGGGACCCAGAACTGAACAAGTAAACTTAAGCATTAAGCTAATTAAACTTAAACTAAACCCTATCTCATGGAGAAGAGTTCTGAGAATGTGTTGCTTTCTGTTTTCACCAAAACAAAGAGCATTAACTGAAGATGTAAGTGACATTCTGGAAATTACAGAGGGTAAGCACAAGAGATGGGATTAAGTGTGGACTTCTCCTCCTCTCTGGTCAAAACTGTCATTTTAAATTAGACCTGAGGCAGCCCTGGGATCTGCATCTCACCATGATGACAAACATGATGGGGATCAGTGTGGAGGTGCAGGACACTGATTTTGTGCAAGAAGTCTCATATGTTGTGGGTTGTGTATAATGATAGGACCAGTCCTGTCATTAGTGGTATTTCTCTGTTTATATGCAGAGCAACTTCAGGGGTCCTGGTCGATAGGAACTGATACTGAACCTACAGAAGAGGCTCCTCTGGCTTAGACCCTGACTCTGTGGCAGAGGTATTTGTTCTGCTGTGATGCCCAGCCTCTGCTCTGTTCAGTCACCTTGTCCTGCAGTGGTGTCTCACACCAAGTGGGTTGTAGACCTCAGGATATTTATGAAAAATGAGGGTGGGAAGGGTTAGGAAATGAATTCTGTATTTACAGTAATTAAACACTAGTCCCATATCTCTCTGTCTCTCACCAGGTCACTCACCTGTTTTGTTTGGGATCACCTGTACTCTGTAAGCTTCTTAAATGTAACTCGTAGAGAAATGCTAAAAAGTAATGCTCTGTTAATATGAACATATAGAAAAGTAAGAGCTTGAAGCAATTTAAAAATTCAAGGGGTAAAAATTTCTTTATTTTGAATAACCCAAGGCAGCTGCACAGAGGCATCTTTGTTTGCCTAGAAAGGTATTAGCAATGGCACTGCCACCTATGAACAATAATGTCATTATCCAGGGCCCTGGCAGGACTGAAGCTGGAACACTGCAGACAATAATAGGCCATTCACTCTAAAAATTAGAACTGGAAATAAGTTGGAGCATAGTCAGAGAAAAACAAAGAAGAGGTCAAGATAGTCAGGACTGCATTTAGCTCATTATGATGTAATGCAGTATATTTTCTGGTAGATGATAAGCTTCTGCCAATGAATCTATGTGCAGACTCATCTGTAGGCTTCTGTTGACTTCAGAAATCCCTGCTCCAACTTGGGTGATCTCATCCTTAGTCTGCCATTTTATTCCAACTGTGTATGGTTCACTCTATTGCCAGGCAGGTGTTCTTTACATTTTGGCCTTGCCAGTTTTCTGTATCCCCTTCCAGATAAGAGGTTCTCTGCCTAAGGAAATGAGCTTGTCTGACCATCACTGAACATCTGGAAGCCATCTGAAGTTGCATTATCACTATCTTGCAGGCCTCTCTCTTCAACTGTCAGAGGAATAGTTAGAAAATTTCTTTCTAGGCTTTCTGGCAGCTAAATTATCAAGCAAAGATATTTTACAGACTTCAAGCCAGTAATGAGTTGCTTCATGAAGCTGCCCTGAAGGAAACTTAGTCCCATAGGCACAATCACTGGCTGTGATTGTCCTGGGACTGTCCAGGATGTGAAACTCATGGAGAACATCTTTCCTGAAAGGAAGTGTAGCTGAGACTTTTTTTTAAAAAGAGAGTTTTCCAAATAAAAGATGGGCTTGGGACTGGACAAAGTCACTTTGTTTACCCAATGTAAGCCCTAAGACAGAAAAGAGTCAGCAGTGAGACATGGCAATTTTTTTTTTTAAATTGCATTTTAAATAGCATATTTGTGTTTAGGTTTACCAGGTATTGAGGATCTCATTTTTTTGCAGGAGTAACTGCTTCACTCCTACTGCAGAATTTGTTGTGAGATTTGCCTTTCTGTGTTTTTTCTTTATATTATCTTAATTTTGAATTTTTCATCTCTACTTAATTCAGTCCAAAGAGCCTGAGAGGGCTGACTTTGTAGAGAACTGTGATATTCCTGTCCTTGTCTTCAGATTGATCTGCTGCCAGCTGTATCTGCCAGCACTTCAGTCAGCTGCTTCTCTCCTCCCCTTTTGTTTCTGCAGATACCTAGCTAGGATTTTAAATCCTATACTTTGTCATCCTTGTGATTTGTCAGCAGAAGCCAATTTTTCTTTTACCATCCCTATGGTGTACTGGACTTGACTGGGAAAGCCTACAGCAGTGTGGATGTTTAACTAGAGTGGCCTTCTTTTTCCCTCATCCTACTCTATCCAAAGAAGTATTTTGCCCTTTGGTATAATATCTCTCCTGAGTATATTTGTAACTGGAAATGAGTGGCCAGGGAGTCCTAAACTCCCATGTAGTTCTCCCATTCTTATTTCAGTTGAAAATACCCAAACCCTGGCTTGTAGGAATTGTGTTAGACTTCCAGTGCCAGTTAATGTGTAATAATTAGAGATGGAAAAAACATGAAAGAGCATCTGAAATCTGCAATGTGGTTGCATCAGTATGCAGTATCAGTTTGGAAAGGGCTTGGAGGTCTTTGGTGGTCTTGATCCCCCCTTACATTCTATTCCCACTTTCTGACCTCATTCCTGCAGTTTTTACTGTACTGTACTGTGTACTGGCTCCAGGAGCCAGAACAAGGATGTTTGTCCCAGGAAAGTGCTGTCCTACATCTGTATGACCCCTTCTCCAGTCACATCCTATTCTTTCTTACAGTGTGTTAATGCAGACAGTGCTTGGCTGTTGCTACCCACTGTCTTTATTTGGCTGCACAGCTGTCCATCCAGCTGTTGCTGATTGTGACATGAACATTAGCCACTTGCCTTCCAGGCTGCTACAGAAACTGATGCTGCAGGTATTTCCACAGGTGTGGAGACATGGGATATCCTCTCTCAGTGAGTATCATTTACCAAGCAAGGAAGAGGGCTAATATTGGCACTACTTCCAGGCCATCTGTTAGATGGCATCACCTCAGAGGTGACCACCAAAGGCAGCAGTATAGGCAACAGAAAGCTTCCTGTAGATATTGAAAGAGACCAAAGATCAAATATGGGAATGCATTACTCTAAAGCAGAAACACAGTTTGCAGTGAGATAAGCAGATAACTCCTGTGTCAGTGAATGGGGTTGAGGAGAAATATGGCCAGCACATTCCATCTCATTGCAGTTGCTGGTCTGCAGAATTTTATCACTTAATGATGTAATGAATAAATTTTCAAAAAGCAAGATACAATAGGTGGTGCAGTCATTACAAATGCTCTTCTTCTAATTTTTCTTAATTACCTCAGGCAAAGTTTGGAGGACGCAAGTTTATAGAGAGGAAAGGCACTTCACAAAATAGAAATTGAAGTTGGTAAGGAAAAAGGTGTACAACATGATTTCTTGTTAGAATAAAATGAAATTGTGTTTTCTTTAATCAAAGGAATACATTTTGAGAACATTTTATAAAAATGACCTTTAAAAGGTTGCTATGGAGAAGACTCCATTAGGAACATTAATTAAGAATATTGACCCAAAATTTGGTACAGAAAGTATATGTACTTTCAGAGAACAAAGTTCCCTTGGTTTATAATTATATTTGATTGCAGTTCTCATAGTGATTTTACAGACTTTTTAATGGAGTAAGTCAATGGTTTAAACTGTTGCTTCTCTCCTGCAATAGTCAGCAATGAGTAGTCAGAAATATGAGTTCTCCATAAATACTTCAGGTAATGTTTAGATAATTTTATTCAGTTCTGAGGGAAACTAACTTGATCTGAGAGGTTGCTTTTGGATGGCTGTGGGAGTCATGAACAAGAAAGAGCCATATTTATTAATAAGAGTGTCCACCAGAGGTGAAAGTCTATTTTCTGTTGCTGTTAGTGGTAGTTTGATCTCCGTGCTTTTTCAAACTTCTTGTCCATAGTTAGAGGTTCTTTTCTTCTTCTCTCCTCCTCCCCACTCCTCTCTTACAATCCAGATTCCAAAAGGTAATTGTACAACTTTTGCCACTGTAATGTTCCAGCCCACTCCAGTGGAATCCTCTGGAACCTGCCCTATGCCTGTGTGTCGTAGAAAACCATGAATCTCAGTTTGTGATTTACAGGAGGAGCATTATCCATGAAAATATGGTGCCACTTTCTTACCCTTATCATCATGCCTTCAACATACCTACTCTTCCTAAGGATGTGGTAGAGCTGGAAATTCTTCTTTAGTTACTTCTGCGCCCTTGAGAGTATAAAAAGCTGGAGAAAGGTGATTTTCTTTTGTTTTGCCCAGACAGAGAGAAATAAATGGAACTGAGATGTACTAAAACTGATGGTTCTTATAAGATTCTAAAAATAATAATTGTTTAGCAGGTTTCTATTTGAAGAAAATTTGTTGCTAATTGATTCTGTAGCTTTTTGAGCCATCCATATTGTTATAATCAGATATTTCACTAGCTGATCAAGGAATCAGCTTTGGTAGAAAAGAGGAGGAAACTTCTGCAAGCTCTAGTACATACTGTAAGAATATGTTTGAAGTTGTTAGGAAAAAAAATGTGAATAATCAACCAGAAATTAAACTCAAGCAATTTAACAAAATCAGGAGAGGATGGCTAATGAAACCTGAGTTAGAATCATACCCCTTTGCAATCTTGCACAAAACAGTATATAAATTTAATTGGACCCACTGGGTTTTGCAAGCTTACTTGTCTAAGGGGCTGCTGATTTCTTTAATGGAAACATCATCCTTCACAGTGTCAGGAGAGCACATGGGAATCTCTGATCACACATGCCAGATTTTGTGACACTCTTAAACCTTGAAAAGCTTGTAGTTTTGGAAATCTGTAAAAACCAAGGATGGCATGCTTTGTTCACTAGTGGTTTTTCTTGTAAAAGCCTCTTGGTACTGAAATGCTGTCAATAATCACAACTCCCCTGATGAAATAGTGTCAGAGTGTACACATAAAAATTGAGGCTTACATAGTGACGTGAAATATTGTATGTTGACTTCATAAAATGAAGTGGCTGTCTTAATTTTTGCTGCAGAAAATATTTTAAAAGCTTTGATAGTAGAAAATGCAGCTTCTTTGAAAAATCACATAATTTGTAGTAGCTAGGCTTTTACTGAAAAATGTGAATTGAGCCTTGGACTCCAAAATGTTCTAGAACAGTGCAGTATCCACTTTGCTTTCTGCAGGCTATGAAAGATTGTCTCAGATACAAGTTTCAGGTTTGATGGCTTCCAGCAATCCTTCTCTGATCTCTGTTATGCTGGTGCCCTGAAGAAGGAGTCATGCATCAGGAAGCCATTCTGGTAGACAGAGCCACACAGCAGAGACAAACCAACTTGAACTGGAGGAACAGCAGACAATAGATGGATACAATCAGACAGCAAAATTCAAGAAAACAGTGAAACAGTACTGATCCAGAATATGACTGAGCCACAGTGAGCATATCAGCCTGTTTGTTCAGATATCAGAGGAAAGAGGAGTCTTGAGAAGGAATTTGAAGGGAGATAATGAAAGAGCTCTGCAGATGTTTACTGAGATTCCCTCCCAGGCAAGAAGGAAAATGTGGGAGGAACATGGAGGCACTTGTTTGAATATTTGTCATATGGGGGTGGAAGCTGATATTGTGGGTTATCAGAGAGAGGTGATTGCATCTCTGTGGTGCAGCAGAGTTAGAGCAGCAGAAGAGCATAAGGAAACTTCTTCAGCTATCAGACAGCTGGTTACTTGGAGTTCTCAGGCTGAATCCATCAGTTCTGAGATGTGGTTGTGGTAGGACAAGTAAAAGAGAAGAACAAGCATGGGAGAAGTGTTTAGTTGATTTTATTATGATTTTGGAGAATGTCAATGATGTTTTTATAAGGAATCAGGGGAGGGATTCAGCTCCCTTACCTTTACTGACTGTGTTTTGTGACTGTATCCAGAACTTAGTGTGCTCACACAAATGGATCTTAGTAAGAACTGAATAGCAAGGATATAAAATCTCATGGTGCTGGTTTAAATCCTTCTTCAGCTGACTTTGGTAAGAGCTTTGCCTGAAACTTCAGTCAGACTAGGATTTCATTTTTGTGCTCTATGCAGTACTTTGTTTCCAGGCATTTTGTTCAGCTTGCAGATGATACTGCTTTAATTAAAATTTCCTACGAGCTCTTGATTTAACTGCCCTATCCATCTGTTATTCCACTAATATCCCAGATAATTTCTTACAGTAGTTCCCAGAGAGCCTAGAAAAAAAAGTGATAACATCATTTACTATTGGGTTGTGAAGCACAATCAAAGCAATATCTTTTCTAAGGGCTCCTACACCCTGAAGTAAAGCATGGCACTGAGAGCCAAGTCCAGGAGGTGTGAGCAGGTATCTCCACACATCACTGTGCAGTTCCTAATGGAAAATAATGACTTGGATCTCAAAAGCAGTACAGCTGCCTGTGTCCCTGAGTTTAAGGGCAGCCCCATGTTAGTGCAGTGGCATTGCCCAGCATTGGAACAAGCTGGTTTAAGTGCTTGTTGGGCTATTTTGGTACCACTGCACTGTAGAATGGGAGTGTGCCTTAAATAGAAAATATCTACGAGATGCTTTTTAATAATGTGCTCTACTATTTTTTGTGATGTATTCTATTTTGAAGAGCTTTTTTTATCTCTTTCTGTGCTAAAAAAGTGTCCCACTATAATAAGCAAGAGCACTTCTAAGACTGGAAGTGAATATATGTGAAAAGAACAACTTGTTATTTGAATAAGTTTGCCTGAAGGGGCAATTTCTAAACTTTTAGTTAAATTCCATTCCCTTCCTTCATGTTAATTAAATGAAAGCTGGGGGGATAGGAGAGCATATCATAGCAGTGTGATATATCTGGGCCACAGCTCAAGAAGCAAAAAGTCATCTTACCCCCCCTTGGCTTTTTATTGAGTGCTGTGATATTTCATTTTCAATAATGAACTGCTTTTATGCAAAACTTTTCCATCCTACCAAATGAAAGTAGGAACATGTTGACAGGAAACAAAAATTGCATAATCTCTGCAGAAGTCTCTGACTGAATCACTGCTCTGTTCAACCCTATGCCATTTGATATGGCATCAGGAGGTTTCTTGCTTCCACTAGCTTGAATAAGAAAAGGATAAATGACCACTGCCATTAAGGCATTAGGTCCACCATTTGTCTCAGTTATAAATTATCCCTGTAGTAAAATGGGATTAAATAGTGCATGTTTATGACCTCCAGCATCTTCTAGGGAGATCATGTTATGCTTGGAATCAGTGTTTTCAGGCACTCTGGTGGAGTGGGTTAACGCAGTAGCAATATTTCTGCAGGTTTTCCCCCATTTCTCTTTTTCACACTTGGAAGCAGTGACTTCTGGCTGCTTTGTGCTGGACCACATGCAGACACAGCAGGAGGCTCTTGGCTCCTCTGACTGCATCTGCTGTCCAAGCAACTGCTCCTCACTCCCTCACAGGAAGACATAGTGGGCAAATAGAAATATTTTGCAGGCCAGATGGGGCTAATGGACCACAAACTGGATCATTCTGACCAAAATGCGTATTTAATTGCAGGTTGTTTCTTGAATTTCTGGCGTGTACTGTGCTTGACTGGTTTCTGGTGACCAAATCTAGTTTTGCATTTTTCCACTCCTGATCATGTCAGTATTATTCAGAGGCACTCAGACTTTCCAAGAATTGCTTAATCTCTCTGCATACCTACATACATACAGTCAGGTAGTCCTCAAGTAGTGCAGTTATGTTGTGGCACCCCCACAGTATATAACTGTTGTCACATTCACTCTGGTAATTTCTGGAAAAATGTGCTTTGATTGTTTTTGTTTCATTGGGTTGTGGTTTTCACTCAAAATTTTAGCTTTAAGTTTGTGTATCCAAAGGAAAGTTAATGCTCCTTGTGCAGAATGTAAGGAATTTCCCTCAGGCCTGTGCTTTTGCCCTTCATACCTTCAGGAATAATTCTCTAGATTTCACTAGCTAGGTGGGGACTGATTAGGGTAACATGTATATGAGGTATGCCAGGACTCTCAAGGTTGCTGGTCTTTGTTATCTGGTTGTTTTGGAGTTTTTTTTTCTGGTTTTGGCATACTCTGACATCCCAAAATTAGATCCCTGTTACATCAGTCACATGTACATCTGAAACCCATAACATTTGTGGATTTCTTTCAGAGTATCCCTTGGACCAGATTATTTCAGTGTCACAACCTGCTCCTCAATATTTCCCCTGTTGCTTGTTTAAATAAGAGATGCTCCTTTACCTCCTCCATAAAATAGTGCAAGTTTTAGATCTCTTAAAGCAGCTGCTCCTGCACTCTGCACCAGCAATGGTGTCATTTCATTAGTGGAAAATAAACCCTTGTTAAGTAAATGTGGTATAAAGTGTTATGTAAGAGGAAGCATTTAATGAGCAGATACTTAAAGTTCTTTCTTTTTATATTGTATGCACATGGCCAGTTAAGTTTTTCTTGGCCCCATTGTGTAAAATAATATGTCTGTCCTAAGTAAGGAGTGAATTTGTTTTTCTAATATTCCCATCATGCTGGAACTAACATACCTGACATTGCAAAGCCTTGAGATTCTCCAAGGGAACATTTTTAGAATACTGTAGAGACTATGAATGCAGAAATAAGAGTAAGCATATTTAGGTTGAAGATGGCTTAGTTATAAAATTTGGTTGCTTAAAAACATTTCCAATGCCTTCTGATATTGCCTGTGGCTGGGCCAGTGTCTTCTCCATTTCTCTCCAGAAGGACACCAAGTAAGGAGTTTGTAAGACAGTTAAGGATAGTTGAGGATGAGCCTTCAGATCCATCCGAAAGTTGTTAGTTATCTGTGTTCAATTAATACAGCACAGAAGAAGGAACCTAACATATGAGGCATCAAGCAACAATAGCAGAGGTCTGGAAAAATATTCCTAAAAAGGGCCATATTGGCCAAAGCCAGACAAGATGTTGCCTTGGCTGGTAAGATGATGCCAAGGGTCAGACCACAAAACTAAAATAAATGAGATCAGACTGAGAACTTAAGTTATGGATAAAATCCAGTCCTCCAAAGGAATTAATCAGATGAGGTTTGGAATGCTTTGTCTGGGACAAGAGATGTCTTCCTCTGCCTTTAATTCTCTGGCTGTTGTTTTAAAGGAGAAGCTTAGGCCCTTTCATTAGACATGGAGTATGTGCAGCTTAGTTGTGCAATAAGTACCAGTGTGTGTGTGTGTGTGTGTGTATGTGTGTGTGTGTGTGTGTGTGTGTGTGTGTATGTGCATGAAATTGTTGTGTGTTGGTGTTTTGTAGTGGACTCAGGCCAAAGCTTGCTCTCTGGGCAAATACTGTTCACTGAGTGCTGCACACAGTGCTGGTCCCACCCCACCTGGCTGTATTCAGCACTTACCTACATAGAAAAAAGAAAAAAAGTGTTGATCCAGTGAGTCACTCATGCACAGAACAGGCCTTGAGTAAATGTTCTCTTCAAGTTCTCTTCATAGCAGTTTCTAAAGATGAATCTGTTACTAAGGTAAGATATGCAGTTGGTTTTCCATAGGTAGAATAGAGTGTATGAAATTTACAGCCCATAAATTTTGAGCTGTCTATGGGTGACCTTGCTCAGATTGTCAGCAGTGTAAGAAAGATCTTGTAGGAGGTCAAACTTCTGAAAATACCTAAAGCCAACTTTTAAATTATAGTCAATGTACTATCCACTAGTATCTAAAGTATTAAAAATGGATTGAAAATGGGACAAAATCTCCTAAATCATCTTTAAAATCAAGTAGACAAAATGGTTATAATAATGATAGGCATGAGTCAAAGGGGAAAAACCCATCAGTTTTTCTCCCTCTTCAGAAAACGTGTATAAGATGAACCTCCTAGACGGGCCTGGCCAAACTACTTTCTTTCCTACGTATGACACACTGAGTCATTGTTTCCAGTACAGCCCTTTCCTTGCCCTCTAACACCAGACAAAATAGGAAGCCATAATTTAGTCACCTCCACTTGTTCAAATAAAAAATGGCTTGTCTAATCATGGAACATGCCAAAAGATTTTAGATAACACCTTTTCTTTACCACCTGTGCATTCATTTTTTGTCCACAAAAAGATTCCAGGGAAAAGATTTTCACATTCTGCATCCCAGGACTGTTAAAAATTTAAAACAAATTCTTTGTAGGGTTTTAATTCCAGCTTGTTTTTCTTTATCTTTGTCTGATCTGAACAGCTTCCATTAAAAGTGTATTTTTTGCTCTTTGTGCAGACTGTATGTGGATGGACCTTTTGGAAGTCCCTTTGAGGAATCCCTGAACTACGAGGTCAGCCTCTGTGTGGCTGGAGGTATTGGGGTTACACCATTTGCATCTGTGCTCAACACACTGCTGTAAGTGAGCTTAAGCCTTTAAAGCCATTTTGCCCCAGTTTACAGTGCATGTCAGAAAGGCTTTAAGGGTCTTAAAAAACTTCCACTGGCATAGGTGAATGATTCCTTGAAAAGATGTAGAGGACTGGAATGTCCCTAAAGGGCATAATTCCTCTCATACCAGCCCTGTAACCCAAAGAGTTGTGGCAGAGATGTACCAGAGATGCAGCTGAACTGGAACAGTGTCACCAGCCTTTGTATCCTGCCATCAGGGACCATCTTGGGCTCCCTCATTTTCTTTTCTTGAGAGGATATAGATCACCCTCTCAAAAGCAGGGTACATTTTTGCTGAAAGCCTGGGGCTCAGGTGGATAAAATGACTGTTTTCCTTGTGATGGATTATCCCTGATAGTGTTTAGCAAAAATGTCACGGAACACAAGGAGGGCCAGCAGCAGGTAATTAGATGTTTGCCTCTTCCAGTGTGTTGTTATTCAAGGCTGTAGGAATTTGCACAGACACTGCAAGAAAATGGTAGTGTCCAAAGGATTTTGCAATGTCCATTTATCTGTGTAAAGCCATAAATTGACTTCCAAGGAGCTAATTCCATAACCTGCCTTTGTAGCCACTCTTCCCCTTGTGCAATGTACAATATACAAGGGAATCATTCTGGGAAAAAGTACAGTCTCAGTCTGCTTCCCTCCTCAGTATTTAAACATCAACAAGGCACTGGTTTAGTGGCTGATCTGCCTGTGTCTTTGCCCTGGCTTGGCAGCAGATATTGGCAGGTATGAACATGCAAACTGCCTGATGGTGCCAGTGCTGCAGAGCAGCCAGGCCAGTCCTGGTGTGTCAAGGACACACAGTTCTAGGGGAGATCCAAAGCCTGTCCTTCAAATCTTGTTTCCTGCTCCATTGTTTTCCTGTTGTATGTACATAATTTGATTCATGCCCCTGCCCTTCCCTCCACTTAGCAATTGAACCCTGTGCCCTATTTTAAGAAAATATAATGCACTTTATGGAAAGCTAGAGGCTTTTATCACAAGAGTCTGTAAACAATGGCTGTTATGGGCAGTGTAACACAGAAACACATAAGAAATATTACATACATGTGGTTGTAAAGGGGGATTGCACCTCTCTTGCACAGTATATCCTCTTGGAGGTAGACCCAGGCATATGTGTCTGGGGTGCTATTTCAAATCCATGATGGACTTGTTTGCTGAAGTTTTGCAGTCCAGCCTCTTTGTCCAGCTGCAGTGTTTCATCACTGAGAGTGGTGTTTTGTTACTGAACTGGCATTTCAATACAAAATGCCTTGCATTTTTCTCTTCTTTCATCCCTTTTTTTGGTGAAAGGCACTTATTTTTCTTGCTATTGCTTATAGTTCTCTTGTCATATCTGACCAGATTGTGACCCTTCCTAAGTGCTTGTCTTAGTCTAGGCAGTCAAAAAGAGATGGAGGAAATCTTGTTTGGAAGGTCAGCAGTTAACAAATAAAAAGTTGGAATCAGGACTTGAAAGACACTGTACTCCCCAGTCTGAAAGCACATTTTCTACTCTCTCTGGGGAGTTTACATGAAAGGTGAGTTCTCAGTTCTACATGCTGCTGAGGTTCTGCTGATGTCTCCATCCTTGCTCCTCAGGGCAGGGGTATTGGGAGGCAAGACACTGGTTAGATATCTTACTAATAGTATCAGAAAACCCCATCTATTATAATATCTATTAACCCTGTATCTTTGATGGATATGCCAGCAACTCTAGAGTTTGGAATAAGGTACAATGAGTATGGTGAGATGTATCACAAAACTTTTCGACCAGGCCTGGTTCCTAGGACTGGCATTTTAAGTGAACAGGCTATGGCTTTCTATATCTGAAAATCATTCTAGGAGGAAAAGGAGGAAACTGTGCACTGACCATTTCACTGAGCAGAACAACAAAAAGCAGTGTTGGCTAACTAAGAAAATGCTTCCATTGTGCTTTATTTGAACTCATTATCAGGATATTTCTATTTCTATTTTCTTTCCTAATTCATTTAAATCCTTCCTTTGTACTTATTAGTGTTTTAATTGAACTAGAAATCTGACACAAGAGTCCTGTTTTTCTAAATGCAATGCCAGAATCTGCCTGTGGCTGCACTTTATCCACCAGCATTTTCTCCAGTCTGTAATATGTCACACAGCTCCCTAACACAATGGAGCTCTGATTTGATTTGGTCTTTGTGATCTTGCTACAGTGTTAATTCAAATCAACAAGAGCCTTTCACATAGAAAGGCAGCATTAAGTCCTGACGTGATTGCATTTGTCAATATTTTCCACTTATGGACTTCTTTATAAACCTAATAAAGCACTGACATAGTACACTTGAACTTAGAATGTCTCCTTTGCTTTGATATAAAAGTTTGATGATGATACATGAATCCATATTCGCTGCCCAAATCATCTGTAGCTGACAATTTCCTAGCATGGAAGCAGTGTCTAGGATGGCTCTTATCTCTGTGCTAAATATTTAGTGTTCTCAGCATAATCCAAATAGGCTGTGTTGGTCAATTCACTGTCTGATGTATCATAGCTGGAAGAGCAGCTTAGCAGTTAGCTTCTAAAGGAAATTCGTGTTTCCATTAATAAATATAAAGCATCCTAATTAACGTTTCCTTTTGAAATGATAATTTTTAACTACCCCCACATTTTATTTTCAAGTGATGGCTGGAAATGCTACAAGCTCAGAAGACTCTACTTCATTTGGGTGTGCAGGGACATTGAGTCTTTCCGCTGGTTTGCAGATCTCCTCTGTATGTTGCATAACAAGGTAATGGGTGTTGTTGGGGGGGATCCTGACAACTTAAATGCAAAGTGTGCCCACATCACACACCTGGCATTCTGTAGGGAATGGCAGCCCTGCTCCAAACAAGTGAGATCCAGCAGTAGCTTGGGCTGCCTGATCCAGGCTTCATTATTCTTAGAGCTGCACAAACCAGTTTGAGTATCCATCACCAGTGTTGCATTGCAGTGTTGCCATGTTCCAGTAGCTTGAATACTTAACTGTGTCCAGACTGGAAGAAGCAGCACATACAGTCTGGGAAGCCTTGAGAGGCCTTTAGTCATTTGGCTAGTAGGCAGATTGAGAAGGGAGTGGGATTTACAATTTCCAGTGTATTTTAAGAGCCATTTAGCTTCCTAAAATATTTTTACACAGTATGATGTGCTTTGCAAGCACATCCTCTTCATTAAGAAGCTTACTTCACTGAGGCTGAAACCCATGTCTCTCAGCATAGTAGGCACAAGTGACTTCACACTTACATTCATAAAAAAGAATATTATTTCACTAGCTGTTTTTATCATCCTCCCAGCTTTGGCAGGAGAATCGGCCAGACTATATAAATATCCAGCTGTACCTCAGTCAAACAGATGGAATACAGGTAGGTGGCCAAATGTTGTTTGTAAACTAAACTAGACCTTGGAGTAATAGGCAATGCAAACTGTCAGTCAAAGGCAGAAGGGGATTTCTGCAGATGCTAAAAACAGGAGATGAGGCCTTAAACTTGGGTGACTGATCCATTAATAGAGGCAAGAGAGCCAGTTCATCCCCACAGCATTGAGAGAGTCCAGTGCAGTACCCTTGACTTGATTGGGTGTGGGCAGAAATCCATATCTTCCTTTTCTAGGAATTAAGTCCTTCCAGGCCAGGCCACAGACCAGACAGTTGGCTGTGTTCGATGGGAAATCTGCATTGTTTCTGGGCTAAGAACCAAACCAGAATTGTTCTAGGAACTTGCAAACTCAAATCTTCTTTTTCCATATATATTTTGAAAGAATCTAGCTGTTTTTAAAAGCTTTTTATTTCATTGTCTCATCTATAGATGAAAGGTAGAAATTCCTTGATGTGTAAGACTGGAAATCATACTGAACTGTCAATTGACATGTTTTGCCAATGCTAAGGCTGGGCTAATTCCCCAGCTCTTGGCATCTCCTGTAACTATTTGTGCTTGCAATCTTCATTTTACATTATTTAGCACATAAGATTAGGTACAAGTCTTTACTGTGGCGTGTCAGAAAGATTTCCATTGACTACAAGGGGCCCAGAGCCAAGCCTAACAATTACTGCAAAACATGAAATGCATTGAAAAACCATGCCCAAAGGATTTTGATCTGCCTGCTATGAGGTGGAGATAGCAGTAACATTCACAGCTCTGGTAGGAACACAATCCTGTAGTTTAAATGATGTGATAGCTACAGTAGTTATGACTATGACAAATGCAATGTCTGGACAATATATGTTGATGGAAATGGAATGCTTGAAAATGCCTAATTGATGAACTTGGTATGTAATTGTTAGGTTAAAATTAAAACCTGAAGTGGGACTGCAATGCAGTGAGGTAGGGAAAGTGAAATAATAGTCAATTCAAAAGGAGTTTTCTGATACTATGTAGTATCCTAATACTGCATAATGATACTAATTAAGCAGCTGCTGAATTTATTTAAGTCATCTTTTTAGTTGAAGTCCTTCTTTAAAGTCGGGTTGGTTTTTTTTTGTGGCTGTTGAACAAAACTGCCATGACAGATGATGCTGCCCATAATTGCTCAAGCAGGAGTTAAGTCTCCCTGGCCATACAGGTGCTGTGCTCACTGATGTTAGTCCAAGGTGCTGACTGCTGCCAAAATTTGGGCAGTTTCACTCCATGTTCCCTTTGTGAGAAGCCCTTGTGCCTGTGTGGCAAGAGCCCACTCTGCTGCAGGTGCCTCGTCTCTAAAAGCCCAGAGGAGGCTGAGTTGGCCAGGACTGTGTTTGCACTGGTGTGAGCAATGTTTATGGTTGTTCAGCAAGGGAGGGAATGTGGGAGCATAGATAATGTGTATGTAACTCTCTGCCTCTTGCTGTTGCACTAGGACAGCAAACCCAGGGTTGTGCCCTGCAATGAGAGGGCATTTCACCTTATCAAAATGCTGGTGAGTTAGCATTCTGGAATGGAGTGGGTTCCGTCTGGGGAGCAGTTTTGGCTGCTTTCTGCTGTTACAGCAGCTCAAAACAGCTGGCAAACTACTCTCAGGGAGAAAAAATAAGATTTCCCTTGTTGCTTTTTCAGACCTAGTCATCTTAATAGTTGCTTGTACAAAGTTTTAAAAGAGACTTCAGACAGAAATATGATTTTTGCATCAGCAGCATTTCTTCCAGCTTAGCATTAAAAGCCAGTGTGGGAACAAGTAATAGGAGTATGGTTATTGTTTTATGGCTTAAATAAATTTGTTTTAAAGTAATGTGGAAATTAATGAGCAGCTGCATGAGGGACAGTGTATAATGAGCACCAAGGAGAGCCATTGAAAAGGTCCTGAGCAGAGGTATTGGTGCATAAAATGTCTACAGTTCTCATCACAACTGTTTGGTACTTGTGCTCAGGTTTTACACCTCAGCACTCTGGCAAGTCAGCCAGTAGCAGAAATGGGAGCCCTGGGTGATATGAGGCAATTTTCAAATCAGCCAGAATGATGGAGTTTTTTGTTTCTTGCAGAAAATAATTGGTGAAAAATATCAAGCTTTAAATTCCAGGCTTTTGATTGGACGACCCCGGTGGAAGCTCCTGTTTGATGACATAGCAAAGTGCAATAGGAGGTAAGTGCTTGTCCTCTTGAAGGATGCCACAGTCCAATGGCTGGGCATATCTGTTTCTAGCTATGTTCATATGAAAATGTTTCTGGGATTTATCTTACTGAGAGATAGCCTATACATACTGAAACACTTTTTTTTTTTTTTTTTTTTTTTTAAAGCTTGGAGCAGTTCAGCTTTTCTTGCAGCTGAGATGTTCAGTGGCTCAGAAAATAATAGTAGTGGATTTCCATCTCACTGCACAGAGATTACATGTGTTCTTGTCCGTGGCAATGTCTTGCTTTCAACATATGCTGGTTTTTTAGATAAAGTTACATTTCCTAAAATTGCTGATTCATGATTTGTAATGCTAGTTTACAAACAGAATTTGGGAAGAATTTGAATTACCTGCATTGTTTTTATTCAGAAGATTTATTGTCTTTGGGTATTTCTAGCTATTTTTTATTCTCTGTTAAAACCTGGCAATGTCTTTTTACTGTGCTGGGAAAGCCTATTATGGTCTGAAAAAAGACAAGTGTAAACCAGAGAAGAAATGCATATGGAATGTCTTTGTCCAGATCCAGCTTTGTTGGCTGAGTGTTTTACCTGCCACTGGCAGATTATTGCCTCAAAATCTGGTCTGGAAAAAGAGACTGGGTGAATCTTCCCTAATCTTCTTCTGGCAAAGTCAGTGGTGTGGGAGCCAGCCCCTCTGAGTAGCTGTTGATAGTAATCTGGGTGTATCAGGCTGAGAGGTGCTCTGCAGAACTTTTCCCTCAAGAACTTTTTGTCCTCTCTTGCACTTGCAAAGTGAAATCTGCCTGTGGCTTGTTGACTCTTCTCTTCTGAGGCTAGATATGACTAGGGAACACTGAGCCCTGGCTCTTGAGAAATACTGAGTGCCAAATGTGTCACTGTGGGCAGTGTGAGCTGCTGGCAGTCCTGGTCTTGGGTTCAGATCAAAGGGGATGCTGTGAGCAGGACTCCCCAAAGGCTGCTACATCTCTAGTAGAATTTTCACACTTAGAGAAGGGGTTTAGAGAAAAGAACCATGGGAAAGAAAGGGAAACAGAGAGTTCAGAGAACCAGGCTGGCTCTCTGGGCTCGAAGATCTCTGCATAGTGGAATGCTGACCTTTTATGTTCCATTCTAATGTCTTTGTTTAACTATGTGAGTGCAGTTTTAAAAGATGAATATGATGAGGTTCATGCCACTTCCTTCCAAGGATATAAGAGCACATAATATAGATGAAGCCATTAGTAGTACTAGTGATACCATTTCCTCTGCATTTTCACATCAGGTCTTTAAATTGGGCCACCATTTTCAAGCAAGGTGTCTTTAGTACCTAAATAATGACTCTTTTGATTACCTTGCTAAGATGTAGGCTTTGTCACTCTCTGACATCTCTTTATCAAGGTGCATATAGGTCTGTACCTATAGATGTAGTTACTTGTAATGATGCACAGTAGTGAAGCCTTGAGGGTAGTAAAGCCTTGAGGGTAGTGAACCTCAGCTGTCCTGCAGAAATTTACCTTTTGTAGGTAATTATTCTCTGTATTTCCTTGGATGAGATGAGAACTTCAATTTTTCCCTCTAGTCCAATTTCCAGGTCTGCTACTAGCTTTATTTCAGGTCTTATTTCTCTGTAACTTTCCACCTTAGTGTTCCTGCTGCTATACAGAGACCAAAAATACCAAACTAAAGCAAAACAGGTCAATCAAGTTGTTTCCAACATCTGGTGCCAGTGTTCAGACTTTCACATTTGCAATCATCCCCTTGGGCTTGTTTATGGGCAGCCAAGATATTTTCCAGTTTTTATCTTGTGATTTTAAGAAAAGCTGCATATAAATAAACAGGCAGCTGGCAAAGCTCTCACTGTGTAGCCATCTGATTGCTGTGTGCTTTGTGAATTGTTGCTGCTGTTGCTGTTTGGGTCCCAAATAAGCAAAGTGCATTTGTAAGTGTCTGAGCTTTGCCAGACCTTCAGAGCATGACATGGGACAACCCAGCATCAGGTTCCTGATCCTTTATTTTTTTCAGGAAAAGAGGAGCAGATGTATGCCATCTACTGTTCATATTTCATATGACACCTGCAGACCCAGCAATCTGAATTGGAATAGTTATATAATAAATTACTGGTCTTTTTTTTTTTTTTTTTTTTTTTCATGCTTTTTGTGGGGGAATGGAGCAACAACCTTGTTCCTGTTCTTTTGTGTCCTGGATGAAAAGCTTGCACCATGCTCAGTTCAAATGGGCATGTGCTTTATTCCAGGTAGAGAGTGACCTAGAAAAAGACATGAATACCAGTAGGAAAAAAAACCATGAAGCACCATGATACATTTCTCATGTGCTCTAAAGGAGAAACCTCTCTCTAGGAATGAATGTGGGATTTAAAACAGGAACATTTCAAGTCCTCACTCTGTGCTCTCAATGTGGCAGAGTAATCTCTCTCAATTCCTGCTGTTCATAATGGATGTAAGAATATGTGCTGAACTACTCATCCCACAGGAACACTGAGGAGTTACTTGCTTAGTGCTCTGAATGAGTAAATGCTATATTAAAGTTTATAATTATTACATTATAAAGAATGGCCTATAACATAGTTTCCTTAACTGTAAACTGTTAATGGTATTAATTAAGATTTTCAGACATAGCTGCCTGTTTTCATCTAAGCCACAAAGTGAGCCTTTGTCCCAAGCAAGTGATAGATAAACAGTTAAAGCCCATCAGCTCAGGGTAGTAATATGCTGCTCCATGTTGTAGCTTTCCTCAGCCCCCTTTCTGTTTGTGTTCCAGCAGCCAGGCAGGAGCTGGGCAGGGCAGGGGGGAGGCACCTGCAGGCAGGGGCACAGGGGAGGAAGGCAGATGGTACCTGAAGGGGTGTCCAGACTCAGTGCTGATGGTGGGCTCACTGCACAGAGCAGTGACTCAGCTGGGTTTCAGGAGAACTTAGCCATGGGTCTCTTGTGTGACTTCAGGCAAATAATTTAACCTTCCTGTAGTTCTGATTACTAGCCAAAAATTCTGTATACCTCAGAAGGATATTGCTGGGATGGGAATACATTTGCAGTATATGCTACTTATACATATTTATTTTGTTGATTGTTTAAATGTAATGAAAGGGAGAGGGGCAGCTGAACTCTTTGGGGTTTTTTTATCAGTTCACTGTACTAATTAGACTAAAGAAAAACAAAACAAAAAAAAAACAAAAAAAAAAAAACAAAAAAACAAAACAAAAAAACCCCAAACCCAACAACAACATTAATTCTTTTAATTAAATGCACAATAGAAGACCAAGTCTTGCTGGCAGCTCATGAATCCTTTTTCTCCAGTGTGCACAGATTAGAGGGAGTTCAGAATCTGCAAGTGCTGAGGAATCTTATTTGAGAACAACAAGCAACAGCTCTCTCATTATTGCAGTGAATTCAGCCACCAGCATAACACCCATTGCCATTGAGAGGAGCACTGCCAGATCATGAAAGCTTAATAGATAAACACAAGGATGAGAAAAGTATGACTTATGGCTTTGGATTGATGAGAGATGATGCCATTGAAGGCAGTTAAAATCCATGTTGTAAGGTACTTGCATGGGGACATTACTGCAGTTAGCTGCATAACTTTGTGATGGTTTTTGGTGTTTGAGTGCTCAGTTGTGCCATGCCAGTGTTGCTGTGCATGGTGCAGTGTGCACTGCCGTGCTATTCCGGCAGCTGCCTGACACCTGACATGTACACGTGGCACTATGCACCAAAGATTTCTTCTTACATTAGTTCCCTACTCTCATCAGACACATGCACAGCTCTAAACTGAGTTTGATATCTTGCATATGCTAAAATATTACATATTAAATAGTTATTGGATAAAATACTGAAACGGTCCTGGAAGCAGAGCCCAGAACCCAAACCTCCAGCCTCTTGGTGAGTGCTGTAGATCACAATAGTTAGAGCCATGTTCCCTCTTGTATGATTTTTCTTCATCCTTGTAAATCTTTAAGATATTTTTCTGTAGTGGCACAATTTCTGCAGGAAGAAGATGATTTTTTTTTTCATGATAGAGAAAGGGCAGCATTGCACTGTCTTTCTCTGCTTCCTTTCCCCCTCCTCATCTTTAAAAAAATGGGAGATAGTGAATATTGTGAATGGTTCAGTCCCTCTGTGGTGGATGTGCTTTGTTCTGATGTTGGCTGCAGTTCTGAGCCCTCAAATGTTGTATGACTGTGAATCTGACTTGCAGCCTATTTTTAAGGTGACCAGAGAGCAAGGAACTGTTGTGAGTCAAGTGATGTGAAAAAGTCAGGTTGACTAAAGAACCCAGACAGAAATCTATGGGTGATGAACAAGGATCATACTCTGTGTTTGACTTTTTGTAAGATTTCCCAATATAGATGTTGAAGGACAAACTGCATGCTAATGTGAAAGTAAAGCAGTAAAATTATTCTGCTGCTGCCAGAAATAATCATGGGTTAGTAGTGCTCTGTTTTCATTAGTGTAACAAATCACTGTTAGTGACTAGATATGCTTGTGTAATTCATAAGTTACACCAAGGAAGTCTTGTAGTGAGACACATTTTTAACAAAAAAGTGATTAATCATGGAAAAAAACAAAATGGAAAATAGTAACATTTCATCATTTGATATCTTGAGACTAAGATGAAGCACTTCTTCCTTAGAGTTGTCTTAGATAAATAATAGGGTTTGTTGTAGAGATACTTGGGAGACATATGGTGGCTTCAGTAAAACTAACTGCATCATCTAGTGAACTGTTCTTAACTTAAAATCTATATGTAGGTGGCTTATGTATAATACCATGAAGCTAGGATGCACTTCTGTCTCTTATTGGAAATTACTGTTTATTCACAATGTCATAACTTCTCCTCCCCTCCCCCCCCCCTTTTTTTTTTTTTTTTTTTTTTTTAACAGAAAGACCATTGGAGTTTTCTGCTGTGGACCAAACAAGATCTCTAAGATACTTCATAAACTGAGCAACAGCAGCAACTCTTATGGGACAAGGTTTGAGTACAATAAGGAATCCTTCAGCTGAAAGTCTGTTGGAGCAAGACTCTCTCGAAGATAAAAGTGCAATTTTTTTGTTTGTACAACATAAAAGTTCAGCTGTGGTTTAAACAGACAGAAATGTACCAAAGAATAGCACAAATGTTTTTATTTATGATTATTTAAGACTGATGGATGCAGCAGTATACCAACAAATAATCAGTGCTTTTACTCAAATGCACTCACACAATATTTGTAGTGGGAGTGATTCTTTGGATTTGTTTCTGTTAATTAAAAAGTACAGAAGCTGGGGAGAGACACAATTGCTTTAAAAGCTGATGGAAGAAGAATCTATGGAATGTTTGAACTTCTTCCACTTCATTCCTCTGAAGCTGGATCAGTAAGTGAAACCCCAGGTTAATCCAAGTGGCGAAATATAGTGTATTACAAAGACTCTTGCTTTTGTTGGTATACAAATCTTACAGCTTTGAGGTGAAAATACTCAATATTAAAGATTTTATTATACATTGCAGAACTGGGATTCTGTATTTAAAATATAGAGTGTTACTCTTGCCAGTCTACTTCTGTAATGAAGTTAACCTAAGGAAAAGTGAACACAATTGTGTAGCACCAGCGGGCAGCCTCTGCTGTGATGTTAGTCACAGCCTTTTGGCAAGCACGCATCTGTACGTGGAGAACTCTGTATCTTGCATCAATTCAGCATTCAGTGAGTTTGCAAAATAATTATGATTTATGCAGCCATAAAGATGGAGAAAGAAAAGCAATGAACAGGAGCAGACAGGACCTGAAGTTTTATTATACCACACACTCAACATAGAAGTTGCACTCACTCTGCACTTACATGCCCTGAATGTCAAATACTTCAAGCTTTCAGATGCTCTGACTGATTGTTTTAAAACACAGTAGGATGAAATCTAGTTTTAGAGGTCCCAGAATATGTTTGGTTGACTGTGATCCTTTGAGTATCTTCCTTTTGAGTATCTTGTTTGCCCTGGGGCCACTGAAAGCAGGATGACACCAGATTGACAGCAGAGTAAGAACAAGCCCCTCAGCCATGTGGCTCCTTGGATGATGTGTGCAGATAGACACCTTGCAGGAGCTGCAGAATGCTTTCAGTTTGTTCCATAGAGGAAGAATATCTCAAAACATCCAAATTTTAATCTCTCCTTCCCTACTCCTCCCCTCAGCTGTTTTCTGCCTGTAAGTGCCATGGGAGAGCTAAAGGCTGAAACTGGTACTTTATAGCTTTTTGGTTCTGAGGAGCACCTTTTTTTCTCCATCCAAATAGCCAATCCAGCTTCCTTTATTTCTTCTTTTCTCCCTTTTCCATACTTTGCTGAGATGAGGGCATATAAACAGGAATCAGACACTTATCTGGCATAAATAGGCACCACTCTAGTGTCTCTTAATAGAGCAGCATCACTTAAACATGGTGAAAACCTTCCCCTTGATCTCCAGCAGAAGCCTGGGAGCAGTACAGTGTAGTTTTTGCAGCATACACAGGCAGAGGCTGGCTTGAGAACTCTTGTACTTGTTAGGGCAGTGCATTTCATTTCATTGACAGCTGTCCAATTAATACCTTTTTTATTTTGGTGGGAAAGGCACTAAATTTCTGCTGGGGACACAGACTCTGTACAAGAGTCTGCAAGTATCAGTGTAAGTGTTCAGAGGGAGCATTGCATTTTTCTTGCAGGTGTATAGGCATCCTGTATGTATAACTAGTGAGAATGAGTTTGGTCTTTGCCTTGGCAGATTCTGCTCAGGAGTTGCAGTCAGTGAGCAACAGGATGGAGGTGCATCAGTGTTCAATGTGTTCATCAGTGTCCAGACTTGGCACTGAAGTCTTTACCTCTGGCTCTGCCCAATTTGAAATCCAGGGAGGAAGGAAAGAACCAGAGATAAACAAATTCTTACTGACAAAAATTCTCGAAGTAGCCCAGATGAGAGAAGCCAAAATAGAAATGCAGTGTGACATGGGAGCCTACATTACAGCTACTGATTTTAATTTTTTTTTTTCTCTTTGAGGCTGAGAGGACCATTATTTTCCTACTGGATCTCATTCATACATCACTATAAAACTGGAGGTGTGCACCAAAGGATTAGCATTCTTTTTAATCAGTGAGATTTATTTCTAATACTGCCTGCATAGATTTTATAATAAACATAAAACTGTTGGCAAAATGCATAGACACTGGATATTGTAGGCCATGCACACTTTTTTTGATTTGTGGCTGTTAGTTTAAAGCATGATTGAAATCATGCCTGCATCTGTTACCCACAGCTACAACATGATCTTTTCCTATAGTTTCAGGATCTAGTATCTTATGCTTTTAAAATACAGTTTAGAGTCATCTAATCACTATGTTGTTTGTGGTTTTACATCTCCTCTGACAGATACCAGCTCCATTACCATATAATGAGCAGCTAGTTTTGCAGTTAGCTCTGTGCTAAAGCAGATTATATTTTCTGGCTCAGCTTCTGTATAGGTAACACTTCATAATTAAAATAGTAATACCAGTACTGTGCTCTTATTCTGCATTGTTGCAGGAGTTGATGCTGTTTGTAGGCATGTTAAACACACGTTGGTACATTAGGCAGTGCTGTCACAGCAAGATCTGAGCAGATCCAGGCTGTCCTCTTTCTCTCTTTGTGCTTTATCTGACTCAGCTAACCCACTTGTAAAACAAGCTCTGGACTGTCTGCCTTTCTGGGATGTCTTGAGGCTTAATTAATGTTTTGGGATCACTTTGGTGCACAAGCAGTGGAAAGATCTCTCTAATTGCTATGCAAATGTGCTTGTGTTTTATTTTGGGTAAACCTTTCTGTTGCTGATTTGAGGAATCACTAGACCAGGTGAGGAAGAGTTTGGGGGAAGTCTAAAAGCTTCAGGTGCTTTTTCTCTTTTCCTTAAGCTCTGCTTCTATTAAGAGATGCAAAAGGTTGAAGGGTTGTTGAGTGACTGACTTGGCTTCAGGAGTGGCAGATATTAGGACAAACACAATCTTTCTATGGGCTATGTTGTCATTGCTCTTTCTGAGTGTGTCTCCAGATTGCAAAAGAGTCAAGCCCTCTTTTAAACTCCATTGCTTTTATATCTGTAGTCCAAGTGTATGTAAAAATACAACTCAGTGCCAGACAAGTAAGTGAAGGCTGACAGGACTCAATTCCAGGACTCAATTTGCAGATCAACTGGATTTATATACCTGAGCATCACTTTGCACTTTAAACTGTGTCCTGTGAGTCTGTCATAAGTGTCCTGCTGGCAGGGGAAGGATCCAGCCCTGTATTCTCCCAGTTTTCACTCAGTCTTTCACAAAGCTGCAGACCTCTCAGTGTTTGTTCAGCGGGATCTTTTTGTTTTATTCATCAGAATTGTTTCAGACCTCTTCTTTTAGACCAGGGATGTTTTCATACCATGATGAAAACCAAGCCCTTTTCCTGCAACAAGAATCCAGCCCTTATGCAGCAGTGTGGGACTCAGGGCTTTACACAACTAGCAGCAGGATTAATCAGATGGACCTAAGACCTATTCCCATATCACTGAGATCACTTGTGTGAGTAAATGTCCACTGCCACAACAAAGAGCAGCAGAGATGAGCCCTGATGTTGTGTGGGAAGGCATGGTGGGGGCTGACCATCACCACTGAATTCTGCAGAGCAGTCTGCCCCTCCACAATGAGTATTCCAGCCCTGTGTTTGGAGCAACACTTCCCTGTTTCAGTATGTGATACCACTACTAGCATGTGAGTTCTTCCTTGTCTTTTTTCTCCTCTTCTAGCCTCTAGCACAGAGGTGGCAAAGAGATTTGAAGCTGTCTGAGAGAGGGCAGATAATGCATTAAGTAGCAAACCAGTCATGTTTGGAACAGTAATTCAGCTGTAACAGCCTAACAGAGCAGAAGACTAATGGTTTAGTAGGACTTGGAGAATAGCAGCCTAAGAGGAAAACCTCTACTCAATATTTAATGCACCAAGTTAAAGTTTCAAACCACAGGACATGGCTTAGGGGTGGCAGACATGAGGCTAAAGAGTCATTGCCTATAGCAGTTCCAGGACCATAAGTCAGAGAAGAGGCATAGTTATTAAAATGCAGTGTTTACTCCTTTGAAAAATAAAAGGGCTTCTAGGGAGATTAATTTTCACTTCAGCCTGGCAATCATTTAATAAACTCACCAGTTTGATATAAGACAAGGTGGATCTGTTCTTCTCTGGATTATGCATCCAATTTTACTACTGATTTTCCATCCCTTACAGTTTCAACCAGTTTTTATTGTTTTAGCCTAGAGGATTTAACAAGAAGGTTTAATCAAAATGCCACTGGTGCGTGTGTTGAGCAGAGGTTTTATATATATATATATATATATATATATAAAATAGAGCTGATGACTCAAGTGTGAACAGTGATTTGGGATTTGCATTGTTTCTGCTGCTGTTGTATTTCATTAAGGCCACTATGGTGATGCATTGGCAAAATATAAAGAGATGAAATGAGACTCTTCATTCCCATAAAGAGCCTGGTATTTTAGTGCCTGTACTAAGCATAGTAAATCCTAGAAACTGAAATTTCCTTTGTAGGCACTGTAGATTAATTAGCATTTTTTAAGGTTGAAAACCCTGAGTCCTCTGCTGGACTGACATGTATAATGAATGCTCTGACACAAAGGTATTGAGCAAAAAATACTTCTCCTTAAAGGGCTGGATGAGGATATGTGAAAGTTTAGTATCCTGCTAATTGTGTCACCCATGCAGTAAGAGGGATGGGATCCTTTTTGTACCAAGGAATGCTGTGCACTTCCTCTGATGTTATGAATGTCTCTAAACTTGCAGTGAATCCTCAAGTTTTGCTATGGCTGAAGTGTTATTCTCTGAAGGGATCCTATTTGTAAGAGACAGGTGCTGGATCTGTAGTAAGAGCAGTGGATCTGTCCCATTATTACATGGGTACAGAGAGAAAGCTGGAAAAAGTCACATGTCCCAGTTGCAGATTGTTTCTTAACAGAGCCCTTGGATGAGAGGGAAGGCTGGTGCTGAAGCTCCAGGTAAACTGCTGACAACTGAGGAGCAACCCAAGGAGGGCAGGATGAATGCCAGCAACAGGGTAAAATATATTGCACCTAGGAGCCAAGGGGAGAGAGGAGACATTCTTCTTAGCTCCTCAATTTTAGAAATTAAAAGCAAACCCCATTTTCCAGATGTAGATATAGAGTCACCCTGGGGGTTGAGAGCTAATGTATGCAAAGACATTGCGTTTCCATGCACAATTCAATGCTAAAGCCCAGAAGAAAACTAGCATATTTTAGCAAACACCCTGGAAATAAGCAATTCCTTTGAAATAAAACCTTTACTCTTTCAAGTTAACCTATTTCTAAAAAACATCTATTCTGCAGCTGAGGAACTGGCAAATAGCTTTACCTGTTAACTCCTTTTCACCAAAATACTGGAGGGTAGAGTTCTGTGTCAGCTGTAAGTAGCTTTGACAGTTTGATAAATAAATTTTTTGTTTGTTGCTGCTGACCCTAGGAAAGGACAGCCTTGAGGATGAGAAGCAGTGTTACATAAATGTCTAGTGTACATAGCAACCCTGAGCAGGGAGACGCTGCTGCATCACTTTTGGTGCACCAGGCACTCATTAAAATTCTGTCATTGCAAGGTCACGTTGCTCATCTCATACTCTGCAACCCTGGGGAAGAAATTTGGATGAGAGGTGGGGGAGGAAAAGCAAAAACTTCCTCCTTGTGCTGTACCCAGGAATATATTCATCGACAGCAGGGCACATATTTTGATTTCAAAAGAGCATGCCATTTATTTTTCAGGGCTAACAGGTTCCCTTCTGTGCTGTGTCACGGTGTTTGCATGTTAGGAGTGTAACACTGTGATAACGGGCTGCTTCCGAGTGGAATAAATAATGCCTCTGAGCTTTGCTTCTCCCTTGAATAGTCTGGGAGAAATGCAGAATAGCAGAGCATATAGAGTGGACTGTGTCCCAAGCTGCACAGCCTGGTTAGGAATGCTGCACAGCAGCTCTGCAAGCTGCTGGGAGGAGGCAAGGCTGAGGCTGTGGGTTCAATCCCTGGATGGGCCATCCACTTAAATGATGATTCTTTGTGGGTTCTTTCCAACTCTGTGATTCTGTGTAACTGAGTTAAGGAGAGCACATCAGTGGTGCATGATCTGCAGTCAGAGGCAGGCCAGGTCACCACACTGGCTGGCTGTCACATCTCTGAACCATGATGAGTCCTAGGTATGCTTTGGCAAAGGGAGAGTCAGGGGCTCTTGGACTGAGTCTGCAGGGTGAGATGAAAGGTGTTTTGGGCAGGGCTGGATGAGCCTCCTGTATGCACAGTGAATCCTGGAGCTCAGAGCTGTCATACCTGAGGGTGAATTGTGTAGGCAATGAGTTGGTCTGACCTTTGGGTACAGTCACAGTTCTGTGGATAATGAAGGTATGGACACACCCCTGTGTTTTTCTCTAGCTTTGTAGGAGCATGTTGTTCAGGGACAGGGAAGCAGGTTATGTTATTGCACCTCATTAGGTGTTATATGCTTGAAAGCATGTACTGTTTAGAACAGATGAGGATGGTGAATACCAGCTTCCACCCACAACTGAATATACCCTGCTCATTTTTCCAGTAGTGTTCCTGAGGAATAAATGGCAAAATCTCTGCAGAGACAACACAAGTGCTGCATTTTTCTTTTATTGTATCAGAGCAACATAATTAACTGTTGAAAATATTTGCTGTGAATGTGAAGATTCTTTTTGACTATTTAAGCTTTAGTAACAGTTTGATACACACTTTTTGACAAAAACATAATGCCCCAAACCTTAAAACTGTGGCTGAGATGGAACTTGGCAAGGGATATCCACCTGATAGTGAAATATCATTGTCTGTTGGAGCTGGATGCACTTGTGCTTCATTCATCTTGGTCTGCTCCATCACCACAGAAGATTTAGAGGGACCTGAGCTTTTAGATCCTTCTCTTCCTCTCTGCATATAACCTTAGCCTTCATATAGAGGTATTTTGAACCTTTGGATTACTGGATACATCATCACATAGTCCTCCTTTTGTGCTCTTTCTCCTTCCATGGCACAAATTCTATTAAGAGGCTTTTGCCACTCTCTGTTTCCCATAACTCAGGAAAATGGCATTTTGGGAAATGCAGAGGGCCTCAATTTTAATTGCAGCATATACCAATCTGTATAATGCTCCTGGTGTGCACAGTCCAATGGGGCTCTTGCACCTTCAGGAAAATGAGTTTCAGGAAAATGAGGGGTGCAGCATCTCGGTGCTGGAGATGCTTCTGGCAGCCAGAGGAGGGGCAGTGCTGCAAGAGCAGCTATGTAGAAGATGGGCAAACTCCTAAGAGCAAAGATTACATCATCTTCTGAATGAGAATTGGGGATTTGGTTCTGTGAGAGTCAGATCACACGTGGCTACCACTGAAATTAAGTCATGCTTCAGCTTTAACACATAAGCATTTCAGGACACTGGGCAGTGATGGAAAGGGTTTCTTTTTTCAATTACATTTGCTATTTCCATACAGCCCCCACTTTATCAACTGCATATAATTTCCTTCTTCCACTGATTAAATATTTCCTTGCCTGGTTTCTTTGCTTCTGGGAGCTTGAGAGCTCATTGTTTATAAAGGGAAGGAAGAAGTATTGTGCTGTTAAGCAGACCACTCCCAACACAGAGCTCTGAGTCTTTGAGAGGGAGGCCCTGATGCTACTGCGAGTGGAGAAGGGCAGAGCTTTCTCTGAGATTCAGATGTGACCAGGACCCTCTTCCAGGCTTCATATATTGGTCAAGCTCTAGGCTTATTAATTAGCTTTTTCTGAAACAGGTAGCCTTAGTCCAAATGTGCCAGGTTGTGAAACCCTTACTCCCACTGGGTTTTCCTTTCTCTGTGTTACTTCTGATCAGGAAAAATTTGATGAAACACATTTGGGTAAGAAATAGTTCTCTTGATCTGTGGTAGTTGAAGAGTCATAATTGGGGTATCTTCCCTCAAACTGATGTCCAAAAAAGTATTTTGAATGGCCCAGCTATTCTGTAATATGTATATGGGTAGTTTCTTTCATGATCTATGATTTTGCATTTTTTTTGTGTAAATCTATTTTCATTTTCAGAACCAGCCAAACAAAAAAAAATCCAAACCATCTTTTTTTATGTTGAAAATGCTTGTATGTCCAAAATACATCTGTTTTAAAAGAATTCTTCCAAGATGCTTAGAAGAAGAGTGGAAACTAGCTTGAAAAAACTCTTATTTTCTAATAGCAAAGCATTCTTTGGTTTTGGTGGGTTTTTTTCTTTCCAACCTTTATTAGTAAAAAAGTACAGCTCAAACTAAGCAATAATACCACAGTCTGAGCTTCAGCAATTCAGTATCTTCCTTTTAAAGCAAGGTATCTCTCTAGGATCATGTCTACACTATCATCTGAACCTTCCAAGCAATGTCTGTTGCAGGTCTAGACTTGGGCTGCTGTGAGAAAGAAGACATGATCTATTTTTGTGTTACTTTGGGCTATTATTTGGGACTCAAAAGCCATGTGAGAGTTTGATGTGGTAAACAGATAGGAACTGGAGTCACTGGTACAAGTGTGAGTATGCTAAAAGACCTTAGCCTGTTATCCCACTAGTCAAATTAATTAAAATCCTGTCTCAGGAAGGAAGATGTGGGCCACAAAGGAAATTCTTGCCATCCCTAAAATTTGGAAAAACGCAATAAACTAAGGTCAGCTTTTCAATTTTTCTTTTAAGAAATCAGCCATGAAAGCAGTTATTTACAGTTAACATGTATAATGTGATTGAAAAATTAATGTCTTGTCTTTTCTGTAGCTGCGGGTCTTAATTTTTTCACTTCTGGCCACATTCTTCTCTCACTCTTCCCTGTCCCTAAAGGAAGAGACCAGAAAATTCTTTCTGAATTCCCAGTTCGGGAATTATATATATTTCCCACTAGAGGTGAAATAAAAATAATTTATTAGAAAGGAAGGCGACATTTACTTTTTATATCTCTGTACAATGTGCAAGATAACCATTTTGGAAAGTATTCACATAAATGTCCACAATTTTGAGTACTCAATGTTCTTTTCAGAGGTGCCTGTTTATATTAATGTAATTTCAATCTGTTCTTATGTTTTTATAGATCAGGATGTGGTACAATTCTTTGAAGAGAAATGTCTGCTTAGTTTCCAAGTGGAACAGAAAGCAAAATTTGGCCCTGAACTTTAATTTGGAAGTTTTTCACCCAAGCTTGACTTTAAGAAGAAGAATAGTACTTAGTGGGTTCCTGTCTATAACAAGTCATACTCTTGCTATATGAAACAGCCCATTTTGTAGCCCCAGCTTGCTGCCCCCCAACAGAATAGAGGAACTGTGTTTCACTGACTGGAAGGACTCAAATACATTGCTGTTGTACCTACATGCTTCAAAGAGCAAACAATAAGCTTTCTGAGTCTGTTAGTTCCACTAAAATGAAGGAAAATTTTTACTAGTTGTCTATATAATAAGCCAGAACTAGAAAACTGATCATTAAAAAAGCTCTGGGTTTTTTATTTTCTTTTTTCCTATTTTTCAGGGTTTATTTATTCTTCTCCTTTCTATGAGTCATGTACAGAACTCTTTTCCCTCAGTGTCCCTTTCTTAGTTGCACAGTGTTGTGAGGGTAGATTAAATCCATTGGCTAAGAAAAGGACTCAGACAGGGCTCTTGAGCTTTATCCCATGTTCTTACAATTCCCCTACAAACAAGTCACTCTGCGTAGGATTTTCAGAGTAACATGAAGAATTCAAATTCACTGGGATTTTTATACCCAACTGCATTAGGTTTCTTTCTTAAGTCCCATCTTTTTTCTTTTTGCCTACCAGTAAAATAGGCACAGCCATACCAGAAAAGACTTTTGATTTGCCTGGCCTTCATTTTAAATTTGTTTAGTTAAAATACAAAATCCTGGTTGCAGTATGGAAAGGAGGCTTCTTGCCCAAAATACTCTTCTGAAATAGCCATTTTATCTTAATGGCAGTCCTGACAACTAAAGTATTTGGCTGCTGAGTTCTTTTGCTGTTCAGATGTTACTTTTACGTTCTGTTATATTAGCAGATCATCTTAATGTGAGTTTATGTCTCTCATTGTATTTGACAAGCACCGTGTTTATACATCATGTAATTATGGCACTGTACTCTAAAGGTATTTACTTTGCAGGAAGCTTCATGACTTTGGAATAAACAACCATTCCAAGACTGAGCAAAACATGGTTGAGTTGCTGTTTGTGACCTGATTTCAATTAATGGCATAGTGCCTTTATTGTGGAAGCATTGGTGTGTATGTTTATTACTGCTGGTGGGGGAGGCTGGGATTTCACTCCATAGCAGAGGCTCTGGTACTCTATGTGATGTCCTAAACTTGCTGCTACATCCACACAGGGTTCACAGATATCCTGCAGGAGATCCAGGATCTTCTGGCATGACAGCAGGAACTTGGGTAGGATACTCAAAGTACCAGAATTTTACTAGGCACCCTTGTTTAGTCACCCAGAATGATTTTCTGCCTTAGAGCATGAGGCACATGCTTACTCCATGGATACCAGGGGCAGTGAAACCACCTCAGAAGCAGAGTGCATTATCTCATCATCACACACACTGGAATTTAGAAGAATATCACTCCACTACAGTCAGTCTTTGTTGAGAACAGAGTGGAAGAAGAAAGGATCATCAGCCTGATTCTGACCCATCAAAATCAGTGATGAGCAAAGTTCCTTCCCATATCAGAAGCGTGTAGAAATCCTCCCCACCTGAGTGCCTGACATTGAAACGTGCTCTGGGCATTTGCCTTAGTCTGCTTGTTCTGGGGAAGGATTTCACAGTGTGCTCAGACCATGCTGCTTATGATAGATATCAGTCTGAGAGCTGCTATTTTATTATGATCTTCAAGACACTGCTGATTCTGCAGCAAATCTGCAACAACTGATTTAGAACTCATAATTCACTTTGCAGTGATGTGTTTAGGGGTCTGTTGGGTGCACTGCAGAGTAAGCACCCACTTCCTGCAAGATGTTGAATGTTCTGGGGGCTGTCTGCCTAATCATTTCTGCATTTGGCAGGGTTGTGGGTTTTTGTAGCAAAACTGCACATCAAACATGGGTTAATACAAGTATGCAGACTTCTCTGAGATTTTTCAGAATTGTTAAAAGTTTTGGGTAATTTGTTTTTGAGAAGTAAGGGTATGTAGTTAAACTTCTTTTATTGATCTCAGAGTTGTATTTTTTACTTTCTCATTACAGAGTGGTGTTGATACCATGATGGGAAAAGGTACCATCCTTCCAGAATAAGGAGTTTAACAGCAGTAAAAAAAAACAAAAAAATAAAACCAACAAACTCCTGTATAAACCCCTGTGTATTCCTTCTCATTCATTTTTAGTTGTTAAACTAAAAACTTACAGGGAAAGCTAACAGCTTCAATTTAGAGAAGTTCTTGATATATGCAACTGCAAAAAGTGTTTAATTTTACTGAAAGGAGAGTCAGTGGCAGGCAGGGCAGAGTTATCAGAGGAAAAAATATATTTTCAAAAATTATGATGGTGTTTTTCATTAAGAGGAATGTCCTTTTCCACTCACCTTCCCCATGCCAAGTAATGAGGTTTGGCAAAATGTGTTTTGGCTCGTGGTTTTCTGTCTGATATTTGGAGAGTTTTTATGGGAAACTATATATTTCACAAATGCATTTGATCAAGAGAGAAATCTCAATGTTCATGCAAGAATATTATGGAAAGGGGAACACAAACCTATTTTTTTTTTTTTTTTTTTTTTTTTTTTACAAGACCTGGCTGAAAACACTGATGCAAATAATAAGCTCTCCTCACAGTGGACAACAAAGAACGTTTTGCAGTCTGCTCTTCTCCTGATGGAAGAGAAAAACTGCTTCCTTTTCCCCACTTCAACACTATTATGAACATCATGGACCATGACAAATTCTGGGTTAGGGGGTGAGCAGGATGGGCAGTAGCAGGCAAAGACTGCTCACAGTTACCTGTGAGCTTTTCTAGAGAGAAAACGAGCAGCTGTGGGCTCAGCAGCAGCTGTCTGCCTGGGCATCAACCTCACATGAATCTAAGTTATTTAATGGACCAAAGCTCCTAAAGTAAATGAACACCCTTCTCACATTGTCGGGGGGCAAATGTGAAAACCTTTAAAACCCTCAGGGAGATCTGATACACCTGACTTGGATTTTTGCTTTTCAGGATAAAAATCCTTCAAAGGGGATTTTTTCCCCCTCCATTGGTGTTACAGGGAACATATTCATTTATTTGGAGAATATAGCATGATATGGGCTGTAAGTGCTGGTTAGGTATGAACTAGCTCCCCTGGCCTAAATTATCTCAGCTGAAGAACCATTTTCAACTATTTGAACATTAGAAAAATTGAAACCATCTGAGGAGAACACACAGGTGATTCCTTACCTGTTCCTGATTCTAATACTGGAGTAAAAGGAGTAAGTACCCCCTTGCTGCTCAAACAGCCTCTGAAAGCTGGGGAGCAGCTGTGCAGTTGTGTCACAGCCTTGTTCACAGTGGGGAGCCTGATGCTTTGCCTTAAATGTGCCCTAAGACACATTGCAGGATGTTACAGGAGGGCTGAAAAGTGGCACATGGGAATAATTTGTAATCAGGGCAACAACTTGGGTTGTTTCTTCTGAAAGCCTATCATCATTTTTGTAACATGACTTCAAATAATCTGCATTTCTCATCCATTTTCCACCTCCTCCCAAATTTAATTCCTATGAATTTGATGGCTCCATAATTTATCATTTTCCTTTCTGGTTTCTTGTTAGGATATGCATAAGCATTAGATTGACCTTAATAAAACTGTGCTTTCTGGTCTGAAATTGTGCATTGTGGATTGATGACTGATGGTCTGAGTAACCAGCATCTTGCCTTCTTCCCCAAAACTGTTTTCTGGTTTACCTGAAACTTAATTTTGTTAGGCCACAGTTTCTGATCTCTCTACAGATTAATTTTGCAAACAAGCTTTCCTGTAACTTTTTACAGCAGTATGTCTTCTTGTAGGAGAATGTCACCTTAATTAGGATGACTGCAAAGTTTTCCCAATCTATCATCTGTGCCCAGACTGCTAAACACAATTTCTGAAGTGACAGCCTGCCTGCAGACATCCCTGTTTGGTGCTCTAGAGTGCCATGGCTCCCAGCATGAGACAAAAGGCCACCACTTTTAAGACCTGGTGTCTAGACTTTTGGATTTAAGCATATTTGTTTTGCTAAAAGGGAAGAGTCTTTCTGACTAGAAGTGAGCTGATTTTCTGGAGTAGCTGTGAGGAAGACAAAAAAGCCTGGTTTTCATTTCTGCTTTCAAATGGGAGATGTTAAGGGTCTGGTTCTCCCTGAATACTGATATTAGGTTGATGCTTTGAAAGTCAGCCCTCTGGATTAAATAACTGAGACCACAAACTATAGAACTTAAAGACTAAAATTAATTTTAAAGTAGCATCCAAAGTCCATGATGGTGTAAAAGCAGACATGAAGCCTAAATTCTCTAGTGGTCTGTATCTTCAGGTATTAACTGGCAAGGTGAAATTTAGAACAAATTGCTGCTGTTCTGACTTGAGAAATCTTACCTTCACTTGCTTCTCTTATAAATGTCTATAAATTCATCCAGATGAAAGGGGAGCTGTAAAAAGTTCTCATAGTATCTATCCACAAAATGTGCACACATGTTGCACTACTTCTACTATTGTAGTATGTATAGTTAATTTAGTATTTGTATTTTTGCTATGAGTATATATATTTTGCTATCAGCTAATGGCTATAGTAGCTCTGTTACTTTGGGACCATTAAGTATTTCTGTATACAAATACTGTCATTTTGATAACTTGGTATTCTTCAAGCTGTTTAACCATATGTATATTTCATACAGGTCATCTTACAGTGTAATTAGTCCACAGTAAATTTACCAGAGCACCACCTTGCCAATGTCTCATAAATTTATGAGAAGATGGTCCAGGCCTTCAAGGTTTTAATATGTCTTCCTAATATGTTCAGCTCTGTGACAAAATAGCCAGCTTTTTTTTTTTTTTTTTTTTTAATGTTATTGCTGTTGCATTAAGCGGTCATATGCAAAGAACTTAAGCTTTTAGCACTTCTTCTAGAAATATATTTTCTTCTATGGTATGTGTAGACTATTTATTTGTAGTAGGTTGCACAAAAGAATGAAGGTGGGTAAAGACGTTAATGGTGCAGAAAATTTCCTATCATTGGTCACTGGTGGGGGGAAAAGAGAATCTGATTACAAGGGAGGTTGTTTTGGTATGCAAGGTAAGGAAAGTCTTGTTCATATCTCTGCCCTAAGAGTTAAGAGACTAGGCAGGCTACTCTATTTATATTTATGGCATTGTTGTCAAAAGTGCTTGGGAAGATGTACACCAGTTTGAAAATGTAGCACATTGAAATGGTTGTGTTTTCCAAGAAACCAGAAGGAAATTCAAACCAGAAGCATTTTAACATTGTTTTGATTACAGGAAAATGTGTGAAAATTTGTTGACAATATGTAATTGACCTGAAAATGCCTTACTTGCTTGTTGTTGCCTGAGAATGTTTCTTTTACTTGAAAACAGTGAAGAAAAGCAGGAAGGTGCTTTTACCCATCCAAGTTACTTTAAAACCTGACACACTCCTGTACATACACCACCACTATACCAGCCCCAAAACCGTGGGCCAATCCCACCACTGAGCCCCCAGGGATCCCTTTTCTGGTCAGATAAGACAGTGCAGTCTGGAATGATAGGAGGGGGAATCAAGTTTCATGAAGGAACATGATCTGAATTGCTAAGCCACAGTGAGGATCCAGAATTAATGATTGCTGCCAAATTCTTGTTCCAGAGAGGAATTTTTATTTTTCAGTATGCTGGGAAAGTACTTGTTTTTCTACATATTTTATTAATCGATCCGATTTCTAGAACTTTTTGGCATCATGTGAATTCTGCATAACTGATGCTCTCAAGAGAATGAGGTAATGGGCAGAGCTCTGGGGAAATGTCCATTTATGAAATGGGGTACCAGAAAGCCTAATGGGTGGAAGATGGATATGCAGAAATAAGTTGATTTTGTAGTTATAAGAGTTATTTAGTATCTAATTCAAAGCCTATTACAAAAATTACAGTTAGAGGCCATTTTTAATGACAAGGTCTCCTTGCTGCCAATTTTTAGCTCACTATGGAGACTGATTCAAAATTTACATCCATACATATGTGGATACACAGATGGTGAATTACAGATTTAACTCAATGGAGAGGCAAGGTGCTAAAAATAAAAATTTGGGTAAAATGTGGAAGGGAAAACAGAATGAAAAAGACTGACAGCTGTTCATTGTCTTGCCTTGACTAAATGTGGCTCTTAACAATCTGAGGAACCAAGAGACCAGGGTAGAAAATTAAAAGCTTGACAGAGGTAAGAAGTCTCTTGCAAAGGCCAGAGATGTGCAAAGCTGAGTACCTTATAATGAAGCTGTCAGGTATGCTCTAAGTTTCTTCGTTTTTTTTCATTTTGTGAAACAACATGGTGCCAATGCTGCAAATAGTTCCCTGGACATTCAAAGTGGTGGGCTCCTCATCTAACAAATACTTCTGTACAAGCCTGACCTCAATGCCCACTGGGTGAAGGTTTATGTGGTTGCCTGTTGTACATACACAGGATCTAGATTTTCAAGCACCAAGTGCTGTAATGCCCCATTTTTGGCATTTATTCCATCAGGATAAGCTCCCCAAGCCTGATCCAGCTGCCTAATGACAATGGGAAGTTTCTTGTTTCAAAATACCTTGGCCAGACAGAGGAAAAGGTAAAGGCAGGGTTCTGTTTAGACTCTGATCATTCTGAGTCAGTGAGATCATATTGCAAGTACAGCCTCATGGCATTACCTCATTCCCAATTTTTTTAAAAAATGCAGCTCCAGCTTCCATCTCAGGGAAGCATTTATGAAGAAGAGGGTCCTTCAACATTTAGTTCAACATATGCCTGAGCACAGGAGTAAACACAACCTTAAGCATGACCCTGAGAAGAAAAAGAGTGTGCCACTGCATTTGTTAGCTTGCAGACAAGAAAGCACAGTATCTCCTGGCAGCCAAGAAAAGTATGGTGCCATGGTGATAAATGAGGCCTCTCCTTTCTGACCTATCCAAAACCTAGGAGGCTGGTCCAAGCTAGGATGCAGGGTCCCCAAAAAGCCAAAGGGAAGACATGTCTACAGGACAGTTTCTCCTGTCCCAAAACAGCTGCTTTAAGGTTGGTGCTGTCAGTCTGCACCTGGCAGTGGTGTTTGCATCCCATGCCAAAGGAGCCTGAACACTGCTGGGAAAAGAGAAGCAGCTGGGGTTCCATGTGCTCAGAGTCAGATACCCCTCTGAAGGGGTTTGACTCCCAGCTGGCATCAGGCCACTGGTCAGAGCAGAAACACCACAATGATAGAGAGAACCAGCAGGTGTTTCTTGTGTAAATTCTGTCCTAGTTACTAAGATTAATATACACTGTGCTGTCTATTCCTGGCCACAGAGCATACTGACTGCTGGAACCAGGCCTGTGTTCTTTGTTCCCTCTCAAAGCAGATGTGGTCTTCAGGTCATATGGTGAGTGGGAAAATTGCTTGAGGGTATGCCTACAAATATGAAAGAGATAAAAATTCTCTTTCAGCAGTCAGAGCTGGTTTGAGTTCTCTGTGATGAAACTTCCAGGGGAAAAAAACAGGCTGTTAGATCTTTCACTGAAGAAAAGGGAAAGGAAAAAGCTTGCCTGGGGATTGGTAAATGATCTCAGCAGAGCATAAACAGACTTTCACTAATAGGTCATGCATTTGGTCACAAGTATAAATTATGAATTCCATAGTTTTGAGGAAGAAGGGATGGTCAAGAGCTGCCAAAAAGTAGGATTTAGAAGACTTGATGAGTCAAAGCTTCACTTTGATCCTTTCACACATGGTGGTTTGCCATGGCCAAAGGAGGGAGGCCCAGGGAACTCTAGTGGAGAAAACATGAACAGCTGAAGAGTTGAATCAGAAATGACTTGTCTTTTGCAAGCGGGTGACATCTGGTAAAAATTAACTTGATCAGTGTGAAAATGAAATGCTATCACCATGGAATACTGAAAAGACTGAAATAAACTTGCTTAATACAGTTAGGATTTTTCTATCAGAACAACTTTTCCACGGATGACATTACTAACACTGAAATATTTTGCATAATGGCACTTTTTTCAGCAAATATCTAATGAAACACAGGAGGCATTTCTGTCTGGGCAAGGACCCAGTCAGGGATCACAGCTCTCCCAGCCTGTCCCAGACTGCTACAGCCATTCAGACTGTCTTTGACTGGACATTTGGGACTTTTAAGGTACATTATTCCAGCATATTCCAGTCATGTTCTAACTCCAGGACTAGGGACCCCAGAAGCATACCAGCTCCAGACACCAACAGGAGACTTTTCCTGGGAAGCCCCTTGGAACTTACAGGATTTTCCTTTTCCCTCTGTAGATTGAATGGGTCTTTACATCTTAGATATAGCAGTCCCCATTCCACAGCCCTCTGTGTTGCTGGCATGCAGAATGTAAAGAAATCTGGATTTGAGCTTGGGAAGAAGGGAGGGTTGGAGAAGGTGCATTTTTATTATTATTTCTTGTTATCCTATTCTGACTTTTGATTGGCAGCAAATGAAAATTAAACTAATTCCCCAAATCAAGTCTGTTTTACTTGTAGCAGTATTTGGTGAATGATCTCTCCCTGTTCCTATCTTGGCACGTGAACTTTTCCTTACAGTATCTGTGCCATACACAGCTGAGGAGAGCAGTGATAGAGTAGCTTTGGTGGGCACCTGCTGTCCAGCCAGGGCCAGCCCTTCACATTTTGTTTTGTCACATGTGGGTCACCTCATGGAGTCTGTGAATACCAATAGTCTGCCATAATTAAATAGTCTGCAATTATTAAATCAAGTGGAACAGAGAGGGGCATGGTAAGACCAGGTTTCCTCTTCTAAAAATCACCCAGCTCCCCAAATAAATGCAAGGCAGTATAGGAGAGAGCAACTAATGAGAATTTAAAGCAAGTGAGGAGTGGTTTCTGAGCTTCCTCTTTCTTCTGCTGATGGCTTTCAATCACAGACAAACATTATGGGACATTATAATAATGTCCTACATATAATAATGGAGCTGGAGGGAAAACTCTTCTATCCCAGAAGAAAATGTGTCTATGGGACAGTCACTCTGCTCAGCCACTGTATATTTTGTTTATTGAACTAAAGGGCTCTTTCTGCTCTTACATTTAAACACGGACTGCATGCAGCACCAATTACTCAGTCTGGCACCTGTCACTATATCTATGTGCCAAACATGGATTGGGCTGTGGAATTGGACCCTACAGTGGTGACAAAGCAAATACAAGAGAATTATACATTAAATCCACCACACAAGCCAGTCTGGTTTCATAGGAGCATTGTTTAATCAAGCATAGGAAATACACGGTGTTCTTTGGGTGGTGTCGGAGCTTATGCTGGATCTGGGAGATTTTTGTGGGAGTGGATCTGATAAGATGCTACAACATTGGAAGTTACAAGAGACTTGAGACTGCCTGACCTGCTTCTGCAGCACACCTCAACAAGGTATTTGTAAACATTAATCAAACACTGCATGCTTGATTAGCACCTTAGTAACATGACTGTGTTACTGGAGCCTCTAGAAATTGGACTGATAAGCTATATTGTTGTAATCTTCGCTTTCTATGAGCAAGGGCTGTATCTCTGAAGAAGTTCCTCCTTTCTTCTTCCGGCAGGCCCTGATGAGCCCTGTGAGCACAGCAGTAACAATGCCTCCAAACACTGCTGCTCCCACCAACCAAGCCCAGATCTGACGGGCTTGCTGAAGATAGGGCATCAAAAAGTCTTGGAAAGACTGAACAGCTTGAAAAATCAAACAGAAAAAGAAAGATCATTTTATTTGATGCAATGTACTGTCAGTTTATGGAAGTTCTATAATAGATAATACTGGAAGGCTGAGTATAAAGAGGCAGGAGTGACAGAAATTGAGAGCCACAAATAGTTTTAAACAAATCTTTTCAGCCCTGATAGTCTGTTTCTCAGTTTTCATGTCCAAGGCTGGCACAGAGTTCACTGTCCCCAGTACTCCTCCCGGTTTTGTCAAAACTTCAGATTGCAACCCAAGAAGTTTGATACTGTATGACCAAAGGTCCTGCTAGCTCAGCATCCTTTGGCAACAAAAACTGAGGCAGAACACTAGGGAGACTTTAAGAAAAGGTTGAGTCTATTACGATGCTTTCAAAAAATACTTACCAAGCCTCCAAAAATTTGCAGGTCAGGGATTTCATGAACCAGATGTGGTGTCGTTGTGTATAATAGTCATTGGAGGATTTTTTTCTCTTTCCATCATCTTTTTCAAGCTGCTCTTTGAAATTTTATCACAACTTTCAGCAGCAAAAAGATCCCTGCCTCAACTACATATTGAGTGGGGGGAAAAGCTTCCTTTCACTAATTGTGAACCTGAATTCCACTTGCTTTGACAGTTCCTGTGTGGGGAGAGGCAGTATACAACTATTCTGTGGTCATTTTGCACAACAAATCCTCTTTCTTTGGTGAACCAGGGCAGCTTCTCACTGTTAGATGATCTGCTGCCTTCTTGCTTTGTGATATGAATGTGTGTGTCTGTGTCCATTTTTCTTGCTCTGGCTTAATGAGTTATGAAAATCCTGCCATACAGGGCTCTTACTTCACAGCAGAGGCTGGGAAGAAACCTGTTCAAAATTACCCAACAATGTTCTGGCTTGAATTTGAAAAACAGGAATACTTGTCCACTTGAGCCAAAGAGGATTTGGAATCCACATCTCCCAATTACTAGCTCTAAAGACCATTATTAGCAGTAATTACTAGCTAGTAGGAAAAGGAAAGAGCACCTCTATGGGCACCTTCTCTGGGAACCCCTGTGGTGATTTATTTTTGAATGCTCTTTATGCATCTGGACTGATTTAGATGTACTCAACCATATTTAGAATGTTGTACACCCACATAGGCTTTAAATATCTTCCTGTTATCCTGCATTTTCACTGGTGCCCAGAAAAACAATCCATATATCCTCCTGAGTCATGGTACTTCCAAGAGTATGCTGTTACATGCACTGTGCTATGAAAAGATGCTGTCTCCCTAGGCTTGGGTAAGGGGTGTAGCCAGGAAGTTTCCTGGTTTGGTGCAGCCCTCTGACTACCCTCTATTAATATTCCAGGTGGATGGGGATGAGACAGAAGGGGAAAGTCCCTGGGTTGTCTAAAGGGACTTCAGGGCACTGAGGCATTGAGTTAAAAGAGTAGGTGTTCAGGTAGTGTTCTCCTTGATTCCTTCAGTACTAGGGGGAAATACTGAAAGGAACATGAAAACTCAACAGACCTATACATGGCCAAGAGGCTGGTGCCATAGGTGGAATTTTGGGATTTCTGTCCACAGGGTGGCTTACATAGAACCAGGTCTGCTCATGTTGGATGAGGTACACCTGAGTCAGAGGGAGAAAAGGATCATGGCTCAGGAATTAGCAGGGTTGATAGTCTTTAAAGCAGATGTGAAGGGGGAGGGATTTGGTTTCTGCCATTTCTTGTGCATTTGTTGTTCATTGGTTGTGTACCTCTGGGTATTCAAAAGAAATACCTGTGAGACTTCCACACCAAAATTAGGCAGATGAGCTAGGGGACATTCAGGTTATGGATTCCCTCAGTCAGCTCTAAGGCATGGTTACTTATCTTTGCAGTGGCGAAAAGTTTACAGCTCCTACAGATTTCATCAGTCTCCTCATTATTACAACTTGGAAAATCTTTTTTAATGGAAAGGTTTGTCAAGCACTGGAACAGGCTGCTGAGGGAAGTAGTAGAGTCACCATCCCTAGAACTATTCAAAACTCATTTGGATGTGATGCTAAGTATGGTTTAGCTGTGGGCTTGACAATGCTGGTTTTATGCTTGGACTTGATGATCATAGAAGTCTTTTCCAATCTAAATGATTCTGTGATTCTATAAAACTGATCCCACTGGGAGAGGCAAACTTTCTGGGGAAAAATCAAGACTGCATCTATAAATTTATCTGTTTTCATTTCTGAAAGAAGGAAAAAAATACAGAAAAACCTTAGTTCAGGTGCTGAAATATAACTCTTGAAAAAGCTCTTAACAGAGTAACTTGTTTTGACAGCTATTGTTGGGTGGTGCCATTAGCCTTCCAAATCTCTGTTATTGATGCTAACTCCTGTCCATTTTCAGGCAGCCGTGCAGGTTGGGGTCATTGTACAGCTCACGGTTCTCATGTCAGGGAAAGCTGGGTGTCTGCTCCAGAGCAGCTCCCCAGTAGCTACACTGTGACATGTGCTTTGGACACCTGAGGGGTGGATTTCTATACACACTGAGACCACTTCTGCTTCAGCACTGCCATACATATAAAATAAATGAAGCTACAATTAAAACTATGTTCTCTTACACACTGATTTGCTTTGCAGTGGAAAGCAGAGCTACAAGCATCCATTTTTCCTCAGAGATACAACAATAAAATTTAGCATTAAAATGCCATTTTGTCATTGGATTATTTCCAACTTTTATTTCTTGTTACCAGCCTCATCTCTTCTAAGTTGCTGGTACTGTAACTCAGAACCACTGCTCTTCACAGAGTCACAGAATCATCAACATTGGCAGAGATCTCCAAGGCCATCTAGTCCAGCTGTCAACCCAGAATCATGAAAATCGCCCCCCAAACCAGTTTCTTTAAGAGCAAACAAGACAGGGTTTGAGAATAGGATGGGGCCAGACCTTGTGTGCTCGTTCCTCACTGTCTTACTCTCTTCCTCTGCCTTGCCTCTTTTTTCTCATCTGGAAGATCTGCAGAAATGTTGCTTTTTCATCACCATGCAGATCTTTGCAACCAACTTTTTTCTTCTTTCATAATTTTTTCCTACTTGTCCAGTACTTCCTGTTTGTCAGTCACAGACTTTTGATTCTCCTAAAGAATAGCCTGTATTTATACACTAGATTGAGAAAATCTCTATATGCAATTTGAGAATCCAACCATTTTCCATTTGTGACCAGTCCTTCCCTTCAGATGAGAAATAGCTCAAACTTGCTTCTTCTCAGCAAGATTAACAAGGGGTTGAGCGACATCTGAGGATTATCTGGGCTTTCTGAACAAGGTTGAGTTTCATTCATTGTGTTGATCTTTCAGAATAATTAATGAATACTTTCCTTACCTCTGTGTTAAAAACAAGGGCGGAATTTAATAGGATTTCCTTTTTCTGAGGACTGTGTTCTCCCCTTGGAAAAGGCAAAAGTCCAAGAGGTAACAGAAATTAATTGCTGAATGGTAAGTATTCTACCATTTTCTTCCTCTTGCAGTACAATTTCAGGATTCAGAATTCCTGAAAGTCATAATATTTGCTGCTTTGTCTGAGTTGTACAACTCTAGCAATAATATGAGTTTAGGAAACTAATGTCTTTGATTAAAAAATATGTATATTTATTTCTGGTCTTGATCTGGCTGTTTCATGAGCTTATATTCCAGCACCTGGACTAAGTATTTTCTGCATCTCCTTCCCCAGTCTGCCCATACATCCAGGATTGCCCCATCTCAGGTGCAGAATCTGACACTTCCCCTTTTTTGAACCTCACATGGTTAGTGATTGCCCACTTATTTGCTGAGGTCCTCTCTGCAGGGCCTCTCTCTCTTTGAGGAAGTCAGCAGCTCCTCCCAGTTTTGTACTGTCTCCAGACTTGCTCAGTGTCCCTTCCAGTCCAGTGTCCAAGTGATTTATGAAGATGTTGAAGAGCACAGGACTGAGGATGGAGTCCTGCAGAACCCACTGGTGGCAGGTCCTCAGTCTGATGTCACCCCATCCCCTGTAACCCTGTGTGCCTGACCCATGATCCAGTTGCTCACCCATCACATATATGAAACCAGAAATGTGAAAACAAGCAAGTGCAATTTGGGACTGTATTTAGGAAAAAATCCAGAATTAGGATTTTTTTATCTTATCATATGATAGACATATTCCTGGTGATAGGCAAAAATTTTACATTTCACCTTTTACCAAAAATTATAACGTTACCTGGTTCTTGCAGATATTCATAGTCATACCCCAGCTCCCTTGAGGGTTTAAAAAATTCTCCATTTCTGTACAGAGGGATGAAGGGGACCATGTAATATTCTCGATTGTGCCCAATTGGTGCATTAGCTGCTGGGTATACTTCTAGCATGGGCCTGTGCCTTCTTAACCATCGCTCAAAAATGCTGTGGAAGAGAAAACATGTTAATTAATGATGGGGATTAGCAGAAATTTTCTTGAAGATTAAAAGAATGTGAGGGGTTGCTTTTGGGTTTTTTTGGTTTTTTTAATACTGGAGACAGAGTTGCAATGCAATGTCTTGTGTTTATGTGCTTTCCAAATTTGGGGATATCCACTTCAGTGCTGAGTTCCTATGCAAGCCTGCAGAAAGCAAATGCCTGTGGTCCTGCAAGTAATCTGAATGTGCTTTTAAATTCCATAAATGTAAATCACTCTTTTTCCGTGCTCAGCAATTCATGTGCTTGTGAGGGATAGAGAAAAATGGATTAAAGACCTCAGTCCTTCCTACTCACTCTCAGAAACATTTAAAGCTAGTTGTGAATGGCCTTGTTTCTAGCTGCTCAGTCCTGTTCCTCTTCCTCTAATTTCTTAGCAGGGGTTTTCACACCTGGAATGAAGTATGGTTGCATCACGATCCTTTGGACATCACCAAAGGAGTGGAACCATCTGAGGAAGAAGGGATAAGCTGGAAAAGCAGGTCAGCTGTCAGTAAAGTGTCTTTCTCCAGCCAGAGCTTCTTCACTGACCTTAGAGTCTGCATTTAACATGCTCCTCTCTCCCAGCTGCTGTGCAGCTTTATTTTGCCTCTTCTTAAATATGTTATCCCAGTGGGATGGGCTCAGCTTTGGCCAGTGGCAGGTCTGTCTTGCAGCCAGCTGAAACTAGCTCCATCTGACATGGAATAAGCTCCTGATGCCTTCTGACAGAAGCCAACCCTGTAGCCCCCTGACTGCCAAAACTTTGCCATGCAAACCAAATAGAAGCTGTTCCCCACACCTCCAGCCTCAGCTGCTCCATTCCATATTTCTCTTCCAAAATATCTTCCATTAGCTGTCTGTCACCATAAGGCTGTGTCTGCTTTTTAATTTGGATGCAGAAAACTTAAAGGCTGCACTAGGGGAAGTATATAATAACATTTTCAACTTAGCTGCTCAATGTGTTTGGAAAACAAAATTAAGAACTTTCCAAAACACTGTCAGTTCTCTTCCCTTTGAGCTTTTTCTGTTTGGCTTTTCATTTTCAATCCTCAAATCCTTTCTCTGATCCCTTTGTGTTTATTCACCTAAGTATGCCAGGTTGGAATAGGGAAGGTGGGAAAATGCTGCAGGGCAAGCAGATGCAGGTATCTTCTGCAGGAAGAAAGAGGACTCCATACTAAATCTGAAGATACTGGTGAGAGGTAATTATCAACATCAGGGCTCAGGGAGGGATCACTGGATTCAGTTATCAGTTATAAGGGATATAAATGGTCTAGAGACCTGTAAATTGTGCTTTAATGGAGATCTTAGTTCAACAGTTGTTCCTCCCCAGGCTACTGACTGGAGGACATGGATTTCCCTCCCCTGTCCCACTCAGCTGTTCAGGGACTCAGGTTATCTCAGAAATGCAGTCCCTAAGTGCAAGTGCCCAGAGGTATCAGGATCTCTTCAGGTTATCAAGGAATTCTGCCAGTAGATTTCTATCTTTTATTTTTGGGCAGAAATATTGAGAAACACTCTGCATAACCCACAAAATTAAAGCCAAATAGAAACCATCAAAATAGAGGTAGAGCCAAAACTTGGTTCTCTTTTTAGGATCAGAACCTCTAATAAATGAAAAATTGACTGTGATAATACAGCTGGTACCCTTTACAATACAGGAATTAATTTTTATTTAAATCTTCATTTGTGTCTTTCTTCTTCAGTTAATTTCATCAACCTTGTCTGGAAAAACTCTTATCTGAATAATAAGGTTTAGTTGAAGCTTTCAGATGGATAAGTCTTTAAATAATATGAAGACTTCAGCTGGAGTTATCTCAAGAAAGTTTGAACAGAAACACTGTAATCTATGGAGGACAGTATGAAGAAATTCAATAATCTCTAAAAAAAAAAACCATAGAATTTAAAAGAGTAATTCAGCTTGAGGAGAGGTGGGATGTGGGGAAGTGTAGTACCCCAGTCTTTTCCCTGCCTGGCTTTTACTCATGCCTTGGGTAAGGTGCCCTGACTATCAGAGCCTTATTCTCCTAGCAGTTGTAGATGAGAGCTGAGATTGCTCTGCTCTGCAGCACAAGGTTGTTAGAGGCACAAAGATACTCTGGTTGTGGGAACATATTATAATAATATAATTCTTAATATTTTAAGAAGGCAGAGGTAGGACTTGGATTAGGTTTTTCATGTGTGGTGATGACCTGTACCCTAACTTTGGAATGCTCAATCTGAGGTACTTCCTGGGGCCTGATTTTTAGAAAATGCTGAGCACAGTCTGAAAATCCAGAGGGCTCATGAGCAAGAGGTTCAGAACTAAAAATGGTCATTTGCCTGAAATAGCTGTGCAAGGAATGCCCTGAAAGGCAGGATCCTCACTGCATGAGTTAAGTGTTGCTGTTGCATAAGAGCTTTCAATAAGAATCCTTAGGCCAGTAGTCTTTAAAGCAGAATGCAAATGCAAAACATTTCCATGGAAATGAACATATGTACTTTTGGATTCCTTCATTTGCAGTGTGGTTCCCACATGGGGTATCAAGCTTTGCTTAGCAGGAGCATTGAGTTGCCTGCCCTTGCAGCTGATCTTTAGATTCAGATGTGATCATATGCCTCTAAATCCTGATGTGATGAGTTTTGCTGATGCACAAGGTATGTTGCACAATTCATTGAGTTGTTTGGGAACAGTTTTCTTCATTAGCTGACACAAGATCTTGTCATCTTGGCTGAAATCTCTTTCATTGAACATATCTGTATGCAACCACAGGAATCTCAGAAATATTCTTTAAAGCTTCAAGAGTCACATTTTCTTTTACTCCCTGCAGAACAGCTAGTCATATGCTTTTATCTCTTGAAGTAGTCTTTGTTTTTTTGCTTTTGGGTTTTATTTGACACTTTGAAAGATTAGGATCATATTCTGCTTGCTAATAAAATGATTGGGTGAAGTTGCATTTATTATTTCAATTTAAAGGCTTTTTCCCAGCTTGTTCAGTAAGATGGACTCAAAACTCCATTTTTTTCTTGGCCAGATAATGTGTGGTGATTTGTATTTTCAAGAGTGTGTTCATGGGTTTTTTCAATTTTGTGTGACAAAACTGACAGATTTAGTATACCAGTAATATTTTTTACAAGTACTTCACCTGTTTGTATTCCTCTTTTTAGTGGGGGGCACTGCCATTTCCATGCCTTGCTCATATTTTGTAAGTTATAGAAGAAGAACCTTACTCTTGCTTTTCAAGAACAGTTTCCCAGCTTAATGGAAACAGAAAACTCCCAGTGGCATCCAGTTTTGAAGAAAAGCCCATGGACAGGGCACAACTTCAGCTGCATTTATAGTGATAAAGTACAAATGGTTCTCCTTGGGCACCATAAGCCATTTCATATCAGAGTTACATTTTATGACTCCCCAGCTAAAACTATTAACTCCCTTTGTACATTTTTAAGGAGAACAGAAATCCTGAAGTAGCCTGTGGCTTTTGCTGTCAGCCAGGTAGTGACACTGGCACAGTACGCCTGTCCTTGGGAACTTAATTGAAAATATTTGGGCCCAAGAAAAAAAGTATATTTGGAGAAAGTAATCACACTCTGTTTTGTTTCAGAGTACTGTGATCAGTGAGTTAAATATTATAGAATACTTTCTTCTTCAAATAAGGTGCTTTCTCCAGCCCTGGCTATATTTAAGGCAGTTAGCATCAGATATTTTCTCTGTCCTGCAGGGTTGTCCTTTCCTGAAGGCAAAAGAGAAAACATCTGAAGAGCTATGATGGATCACTGCAATTCTTCCATGTGCCTTGATCTATAGAGACAGTTGTTTAATCCAATGACAGGCATGTGGTTTCCATGACAGAAAAAAAATCAGTGTTCCCACCATCAGATGTTGATCTGCTTACAGTTGACAGAAGATTTTCTTTTCTTCCCCTAAGCAGTCATGTAAGTTATTTCCCTTTGGTATCTTGAAAATGTGTGTTTGTTTCCTGTTCTTTTCTCAGGAGCTGCAACCTTGGAAGAGCTTAGGTCTGCAGAAATAATGCTACATGTAGAGACATAACATGCTGAGGTAATTAGCTGGTCCCTTCATGAAGTGACAAAGCTCCTGGTAGAAAAGCCAGGTTTGTGGCAAAGCAGCCGACCTTAACTCCCTAGAATTGTTGGTTTTCTTGGCAAACCACTGCTCTTATGTTCTATTCATATGAACCTCTGCATCCTTCCCTGGACCTGAGAGCCTAACAAAGCAGAGCCATGAGATAAGAGCATCTTCAGGGCCATTTAAATTCCATATTGCCTCCCTTACTTGATGTAATTTAACTAAAGGTAAGAATATAGACATCTGAAGACTCAGATCAGGAATCTGCTATATCCAATCTCCACACTAATTCCATGCAGAAAGAAAAAAAATACTGGACATAAGTTTAGTGAGAAGGAGAGAAGTCTCTCTGGCTCCTGCAGAAGTCTGGTTGGTTACTTTCTTCCTCAGCATCTAGACAAAGAGAGCAAGCAGATAAGTAGCTATTTGTATAGCTGGAAGTGATATTTTCCAGAGAGAGAGCCTTTTTTAGCATTGCAATTCCAGCTAGACTGGCATCACTGGGTAGATGTTGGCAGTGCTAAGGGAGCAGATGGAACGTGAGCGTGGTGGGAAGACAAGGCGGGATAAAGGAAAGAAGAGTGAACCAAAAGTTGTTGGGAATTTTATTCAGAGAATGGAAATGGAGAGAACCTGGCCTGGGATTAGCAGCAAAAAAACCAACTAAATCCTTGAGGAGGATAGTTCTACCTAGGCAATCAAAACTTTAGAAAGAGAAATTTAAAACGTGAAAAATAACTAAATTAAATAAAGTTAGTCTCCTGGTAGTCCTAAGGTCCTTTGTATTTTTTCAGCAGCAAGCAAAATTGATTTGGAAGGGGTAGTTTTTTATTTAAAGTCATTGGGCAGATTAAAAAATACATCTGGTGAGATTAGAGAAAATACTGTTTGCATCTGGATGACTTCTTCCTTCTCTTGAAGAAATCAAAGTGTTCAAACTGAATGTCCCAAATAAAAGGTCCAAGAACTGAAAGAGAATGGAGAATAATTTGAATTTTGAAAGATGCCCTGTCTCACATTTAGTACTCAGAGAGGCTCAGTCTCCTAACGTGCATTTCCAAAGTAGAAATTATTTTGTATTGGGTGTAATATCAAAGTAGTTACTAGATTATGATTCTCAACACCCTATGCAAAGATTATTTTTTTGTGGTAGGAAACAGAATTTTAATATTGTAGAATGGGTTGAATTTAGACAACTGTAGATTAAAATAAAGCTCAGGTTTGTAATTAAACCTTGGAAAAATTGATAATGGGACATAAATTCGCTGTCACTTAAGGTCTGATTCAGTCAGAAGCCTTGTTTGAATTAGCAGAATTAGCTAAGGAAGGTAATCAGGTCAGAAGGATTCCCAAAAAGTCATAAAGGTAAAGAATATTTTTCCTACATATTGGAGAATTCTTAGAGACTCTTGCAGGCCTCATTTTACTCTCCAGAAAATAGGCAGTGAGTAAAAATTAACTTACCTAAATTCATACCAGACACACTGTAAGGGAGTGGGACCTCAGCTGTGGGGCCAGTTTGTACCAAACTGTGGCACCCCTAAGAGCTAGGTTATACCACTGCAAAGCATGCAGTCTTGATTTTATTTAAATTTCTTGCTATATATCTGTATGTGGGTCACTGCAATTGCTGATGAGCCTAATAGTTGTGTGTACCAGCTCTAATAGGTTCCGAAGAATTGGTATGTGGTAAAAAGTAATAATGACGCCCACCTGGTATGTAGATGCTTTGCCAGTTTAAATTTTCATTCTGGGAAAATATACTTTGCTTTTGCAAAACATTTTAGTGTGGTACAGTGAAAATTAAAGCCATCAATTAAAGACATGGGTATATCACTTCTATTTAATTGGATATAAATAGATTCAAGTATTTTCTTTGTTCTGCTCCATACATACCAGGTTATACAAAATGAAATTAAATGAGCCATAGTGGAAAATTAATTAAAAACCCCAAATAAACAAACCCACCTTGGTTTAATGGATGGTGGGAAAATAGGATTGATTTAAGGATGATTTAAAAAGGCCACCAATATATATTTTCTTACTGAAAATATGAATTCATATTATTTTATGAATTATATATGCAATAGGATTATAACTAATGAAAGGATGAGCCAAGAAATAACTGGGTTTATGCTGCCAGTGGGAAATACCAGGCAGAGTATAAAAGCATTCCTGCATGTAGGCTGGATTCCTTCCTACTGTTCCAGATAGTGTTGTGCACTCTGAAAAAGATGCTGCTCACAGGAAGGAAATCTTAAAATATAGAAAAAGTAGAGTCAAAAAGTAAGAGTAGGCATTTATCTTTTCTTTGCAAAGCGACCCTTCTAAGGGCCATTTCCCAAATGTGCTACCACAGTCATGAGCAGAGGTACTCTTGAGTGAGTGTAAGAGGAGAAACCAGACCTTAAATATCCATTTCTAAGATTGAGCCACCTCAGAGGCACTGGCTCATAGTGTCAACTTACTGTCCCTTCAGGAAGACTTAACAGAAAAAATTAATCCAGTGTGTTTTACCTTGTGATAAAGGACAGCTGGAGAGAGCTGAAGGGGGAAGAAGAGGGTTCAGTACTTCTGTATGAATTTCTGTCACAGAAGGAACAAGACTGGCATTGCAGGTATGCCCAGTGGGAGGACTACAGTCACCTTTGGGTGAAGGGTCATGGTCACTGCCTTTGCACTGCAGGGGACACAGGATGGATTTGCTCCTGCCTCCTTGTCCTCACTTTCCTTGTAAGCATTTGCACAACCATGCCATGAGCAGGACTAAGGAATTGATTTGGTTTAAAAACAAACCTCCCCTTATTTTCATTTATTCTGGGATAGTTTAGGTGAGATAAAGCTGTGGATCTGATTCATTATTCTTTAGCATGTTGGCCAGTACCAGCACAAGGGAGAAACTGAGGTGAACATGGCTGGGTGGCACTAATTACCGAGTGGGACTTCTGTTCTTCCTAACCTATGTGCCAGGTCAAACTAACATAAAGAAACATTGAAATTGTTCCCTTTGTTTCTCAGTAGCTTGATAAATCTGTGCCTCAGGTGAGCCTGCACTCAGTACTAACTATTCAGCTGCTGGACGGCTGCTTTGTAAGCCACTAATAAATTTGTCAGGTTCAAATCCAAAGCCATGTCCTTTGTTGGGCCAGATTTGACACAGAGCTTTCATTCCTCATCTCCAGTTGTAACACTGAGGTGAGGTCAGATTGACTATGCCAGAAGGAATATAGAACATTGTTGCTTAGAGCTCATTTATACAATTTATTTCAGTATCATGAGATCTGACATGCTGTAGAAGAAATCTGGCAAGCAACATGTATTTGCATTTGGAAAGAAAAGAAGAAGGAAATAAATTAAAGCATGCTGAAATGCCAGACCAAGGACTGTGATTACAGAGTAGTCATCACTTTAAAGTTGGCACTAGTCAGCTGGTACTGCAAAGTCACCTTAGGTAATTCCCATCCCAAATATTTGGGAGAAAAATGGTGCTTCAGTCCTGGAAGAGGTGCTGATGCTGATGTTGTAAAGTCGAGCCACTGTACTATTTGCCAATGTATGCAGTTATATTGCAGTATTCTTTTTTGTTTTAAGTTGGCTAATGACACTACAGGGACTCTCAGGAAGGTTGTAAACAAATTACACCGTCATAATGCGAGTGTCTGATTAAAAATTAAGGTGCTGCCCTCAATTATTGTGAAAACCCATCCAAAGCCTTTGAGGCTGTGTCCCCCACTGTTGCATCCCTGCTGAGGATTGCCCTGGGTTACAGTGCTTATTCTGTCTAATCCCAGCTGCTGGAGAACACCCAGGGCTTCCACCACCAATTCCAAGCTGCAGCATGCAGCAAGGATCTTTGGAAAACTTTGCCTCTTCCCCAAACCCTGTCAGTAGCTCTGTAAAGTTCTTCCTATGCCAGTCCCTGGGCCAGCCACTGGAGACACCTGTGCATGCATCCATGCATGCATGTGTGTGTGTGCCTGCTGTGAGTGAGGCAGCTGCACACTGGGGCTTGGGTTGGTGGCTACACTGGCTGCCTAAGGCAATTACTGTGTGTGTGTATACCTCTGTGTGTATGAATATTTTCCCAAAACAGCTTTCATCATGGTCAGCCAAACAGGTAAGGAGGATGAGGCTGCTGGCACCGTTGGAATTTTGTTTAACTGCTGCATTTTGTGTGTTGATCTGCATTCTGTGAGTGAGGTACAATAACCTACACTATGCTGACACCTCCCTACCCACTACAAAGCACCACCAGAACTGGGGAGCCATGTGACACCTGAGGATCTTGGCACTGCTCTGCTTCATGGATCTCACAAGCATTGCATCTCCTTTGTTCTCATGCACAAACTGGATGTTTGGAAAGTGTCAGACAAAGGAAACAAGAGGGAGGGAATTCACAAGGTTGTAGTCCCATGCAACCAATCCCACCTAAGAGAAAAACAATGCCACTTTGCCTATGTCCCACTTTCTTGAAAACCTCAAGGCTACTGCAGCTGCTGCGTTCATTCATGGAGTTGGAAGGGACCCACAAGGATCACTGAGCCCAGCTCCTGACCCTGCACAGGACACCCCAAGGGTCACACCATGTGCCTGACAGCATTGTCCAAATGCTCCTTGAGCTCTGTCAGGCTGGTGCTGTGACCACTGCCCTGGGGAGCCTGTTCACTGCCCAACCACCCTCTGGGTGAAGACCTTTCCTTAAACTAGGGAACTGTTTTCTGAGCTTCTCCTTTTTGTACCTAAATCTCCCTGACACAGTTCCATACCGTTTGTGAGATATTTTTAATATTTCCTCTATCAATGTGATTTAGAACTTTTTTCCTTTGTCTATCAAACACCCTCAACACATCTGTAAGACTAAAGGAAGAGAAGGGTCTTCAGACTTTCCATCTGAAACTTTTCCTCTTTATGTCAAACAGCTTGAGCTCCCACAGCTATTTAAAGACAATGCAGTTAGATATCTGCTTTTCATGCTCATTTGGCTGCAGAGGGCTATATAGTTTCCCCTCATTGCTCTAATTATCATGTAGTCCTCCAAGTGTTTCTCTCCTAGAGTAAAAAATGTTACCAGCTCCTCAAGCCTCTCTCGTGAAAAGAAGCTGCTCAAGCACCAGAGTCCTGCAGAGAATTATGATAAAACAATCCTGACTAGAGATCACTGCTCTGTTCCTCTCTCAGAGAGGGTTGCTGAAGTCCTGCAGCTCTATTCCCCATTTACTATCACAATTTCCTTTGGTTACATTGCAAACTGCTTAACCCTTCCCAGGAAAGCAGCTACCTGAAACTTCAATTCCACTGCATGAAAGTCTGGGCTCCCCTGCCACAAATCTTAGCAAGCTGAGCTGGTGTAGCCTACTTTTCCAGTAAAGAAGCCTAACTGAAATATAACTGGTTTTTGCCTTCTCAGAAGACTGGGTAGGATAAAACAAGTGCTGAGCTCAACTTTGATCAGTTGCTGTTATATTACCATGTAAAGAGTTTTATTTCTACTAAAGAGGAAGCTAAACTTGATACTAAATGAGTGTCAAGAGCTGAGTGTTGGGAAAAAATGTGTAGGAATCTATGCAGAGGAATGTCCATATTGTCTAGTGTAGGACTAGATAGTGCTTAGCCTAACACAGTTATTGGCAAAATAATCCAATTTCTGTGGGAGCTTTTTCCGTAACTCTCCTGGAAAGAAATATATTTCTTTAAATTTAACTGAGGATTAGCTGCACTGAGATTCTGTCAGATATCTGATCTAAATTCTGGTGCTTTTCATAGTCAAGTCAGCCTTTGTTTAACACCAATGAAAGTAGTAAATTACTTTTCTGAGGTACAGGAGAGAAACTCATGTTCCTTAAATAGCTGCCATCGTGTGTGTTGTTTTACCCCTCACTGACAAACCAGGGCAATGTTTGGCTGGAGATATTTGTTTTTCATTCAGATTTAGGCCTCCAGTGCTGCAAACCCCAAGTTATAGATGAGACATAATGAGGTGTCCTGTGTGCTTTGTAAATGTGGAAATACAAATGCAACCATGTGCTCCATTGAAAACAGAAGTTAGCATTTGGTGGAATGTATATCATGTGTTGAAATTCTTAGATTCATTTTTGCCATGGTTTGTTGCTACAAACACAAAAATATCACTTGAAGTCAGATATAGTAAAAATGCCATCTGTTCCAAAGTTTAATAACTGCTTTTCCCTGAACAGGAAGATAACAAGCAGATTAAAGTGGACTGCTGTGGAGGTAGCTGGACTGACACTATGGAACCTGCTTTTGTGCTCTGCAATTCAGTTCTTTTGAGACTTAAAGATTGTAATTATTAATGTTCATAAGGGCATATAATACATAAACCACATCTATGAAAGTGAAGTGATAATTTCTTTTGATGAATAGGAGGTAGCTACATGTGGGTGAGAAAAGTACCATGTTTTCTTGTGATTTTTTGCAATTTGAACAATTACATCAGAAGTGCTGCAGGAAGGAAATGCTAGCTGTCTGCATCAGAGCTCATTTTGATTGCTGTGCCACAGCAGCTTCCTCCTCCTCCAGCATTAGGAGAGTAGATGAAGACTAACCATGCAGCTTTTGTGAAGTCTCAGGGCAGTGTAACCTTTCCTTTTAAAAAGCAGTAATTTTTTGCAAAATGTGTGGTGTACGAACTGATCCATTCCATAATTGTATTGGCTGAACTAAAATCTTGCAAGTAAGACTGATATGAAGCCTCCACTTTAAATGGGACTATTTGAACTGAACCTGCTGTATAATTGACTTTTATGAACAGAATGGATCATTACAGGCATCTAGCCTGAATAACGACATGGCAGGTGAGATTGCCAACTGCTGTATTTCACATATGATCCAGAAGATGTCTGTTTAACCTTTCTCTGGTCATTCCCCTAAAGCAAGTTGGAGCAGCAGCACTACAGGTTGCATGTATGCTTAATCAATAAAAAAGAATATTTATCTCTAGAGACTGATCCCTGTCCTTATTTCTCTCTGTATCTGCCTCTGTGTGGTCTATCAGTGGGTATCCAGAGGACATATTTAAGATTACTTTAAATGCAGATGCACCTTCCAGTGTAGTATATTTGCTCAGTCCCCGTCTGTCCACTGGAGGAGGGATGCTCTAAACCTGTACTGCTGCACTTTTGCCTCTATGCCTCTAACACGTGGTGCATGTTAGATGATGGGTGATGTGACCTCCAGGGCTGTGCCTGCATCCCTTTGGGTGCTTTGCAATTGCAGCTGCTCAGGCTGACTGAAGTAGATGTTAGAGCCCAGCTCAGTATCCTGGTGTATGATTTGCCTTTCAGCCCCAGAAACAGCGATATCAAAGCAGAGATACTGGGGAGCTGTTTCTCAGCAACACCCCATCTTTCCCACTTACACTCTGCTTTCCATGGATATATTTCTGTGGTATTTCACAGTAGATGTGAACTCACTCTGCCCACATACTGAGCCCACTTGGAGTGAGTCAGCTCCATCAAACAAGCTGAGTAGCTCTGGTTAACATGCTACAAAGCCTGAGAGGTTAGGAGGGAAAGGTTAGCAGCTCTGCTCTGTGCCAAGAGAGGGCTTGTGGTAACAGAGGGAGCATGTGTCCTCCTGCACATTTGTAGACATCCTCAAGGGAAAACAAAATTAAAAATGCAGAAATTTCCTTTCTGAAAACTTCCATGCTAGAGTTTCCCCCTACCTTCTCTACTTATCTGCACTGCATCTCATCCTTGTTGTAGGAGTTTGTGTGTGCCAATAAAACTTGTGACCAAAGTTGTTCCTGGCCCACCCTCATCTCAAACATTCTGCTGGAGAGTAATTTTCTTCCTCTAAGTCCCTTGTGATAGAACAGAGCTGCTTTCTGTGTGCAGGAGCTGACAAGGTGATTTTTTTAAATACCAGGGAAGGTGAGAGCTGGGCTACCTTGCTGCTGTGCCACAGAGCCCACTGGTGGGATGTTGCTGTGCCTGCTTATCAGAGCTCTCTTCCCAGGATATTGCTCATGGCAACCCTTTGACCTGCCTTTGTCTAATAGATTTCAAGTGGCTCTGAGCTGTAGCTCATTCAGCTCCAGAAAAATATGACTTCTAGGCTGTGTCATTTGCAAATGAAACCTCAAAAAGCAGTAATAGCCTTGCTGTGCCCATATCAAAGAATAAAATTAATCATATAACTTTTGTTTATAGTGTGAATTTTCAATTTTTAGACTGCTTTATTATTAGCTGATATATTATTGTACTGTAATTTCCATATCAGCTGCACCTCAATCAAAAGTTTTGGTGTCTCTAAGCTTTTGTATACCAAAGGGAGAAAATAATTCCTCATGCTTTATCAGTGTTGTCTCTCACTGGAGACATTTCAGGGTAAAGAATCACTCTTATTTCATGTATTAAACTAGTCTGGAGACATAGCGTTGTCTTTTAAGAATTTCTGATGATTCTTTTTGAATGCCTTTTCTTCAAGTGTTCCAAATTCTTGAAGCAAATAGTCTTTGACTTCTAAAATAAGTTCTTGTTTCCTGTCAACATTTCAAAACAAGAGAACAACTTGGGTTTTTCTTGTGCCATTTTTTGGTTTAAAAACCCTGAGATGACATTCAAGAGAAAATGAAAATGTTCTGTTTCAAAAACAGAGTAAAAAAAAAAAGAAGCTTTTATTTTGACATCTGCTGGGAGTGAAAATCAAACTTTCTCTTGTTAAAGCATTTTTTGCAACAGAATCACTTTTCCCACTTTTGTCACAGTACCACCTTTTTTTTTGGTTTTCTTTAAGTGGAAGAAGGTGCTGGCATTATGGTGAATATATTGAATCCATAGGGACTGAAAGTGTCCATAAAGTTGGCTGAGGGAATGGGGTGCTGCTGACCAGAGCAGAGATGTCCATCTGTGGCTTCTCTTTGCTATTCCATGCGACAGTAAATGAAGCAATTGCTGCCTCCTGTGTCTTTGATGCCTGAGAATCCCAGTCAGAAGTTAAGGATATGCCAGGTGCTGCAAAGACCAGTGCAATGGGATAGTCCCTTAATGACAGAGCTCACAACATGCACAAAGGACAAGGCACAACACAGAGATGCAAACAGAGACAAGAAAGACCAAGCACTTGTGCACTGGGACTGTAGTAGTCTACTCACTAAGGAAGAGTATGGAAGGACTTGTCTGAGTGCCAAAAATGGGTACAATAGATTGGTATAATGAACATTTTGGAGAGGTACATGAGTTCCTTTACAATGATTTGGGGTTAACCAGTGAAGGGCCTGCACAACAAAAACCAGTTGATCTGATGTGAAAAGAACAAAGCAGCAGCAGAAGGGTATGAACAGAGAACACTTGGAGTTAAGAAAAACATTGAGTTAATGTGATGTTGGTTGCAGCAGTGTTCTGAGCTGTGCTGCTGTTTATGATAGCTGGAGAAAACAGGTGTTGTAATGATGGCATCACTAGAACTGGCAATCTGGATCTAGCTCTAGACTAATATGCAAATTGTCTAACAAATACTGGACTTTAGAGAGGCAAGAGACTGATATCCCACAGTCTCTTGTGTATCTTCAGAAAATTATTTCTAAATTGCTTATTCTAAAACCAGGGCCTTTGGAACCCCATTATTGTAATAAACTCTGCCCATTGCTACAGAACTTAGGAATGAGATGAGGACTGAGGCCCTATTGCATTAGCTGCTGCATGGGTATAAAACTCTAAGGAGATCTTTAATGACAACTCCTATTCCCTGTTGCTATTTAACTTTTCTTAGGGAAACTGTTGGGTTGGGGTGAGGAAATCCTGAGTTATAGAGGTATGAAATAATTGAGAAGAAAGCTGAGATATCCAAAGGACAGAAGCAGAGAGAACAGATGAAGACTCTGCATGCCTCTAGAGATTAAATGCCTAAAACATCCACCAGAGAGGAAAGAGTTCCTTCTCAGAGCACAGAAAACACCCCAGTGATCTCAAGTGGGACTGTGGGCTCATGCTTTCATGGCCTGTGCAGCTGCTCCTTACAACTTGTGTGGGTTGACTCCTCCCTTGTTATTCCCTTGTGCTGACTGTAGAGCATATCTGAATAGTAAAGAGATTTGCAATTAAGAGGAATGCTTCAGAGAGCTAAAAAAGCTCTTGTTTTTGCTGAATTTATATTTTGTTGCATCTTTTTTCTTTTTATTATTTTTTAAGCCATTAAATTAACAATTAATAATTTTCAGGGTGGTCATCAGCTTTTACCAAGCACTGAGATTTGATCCTTACATCTTCTAGCAAATAAGAAGGCAAGGAGCCTGATTAATCATTGCTAAGAAAGCTGTTGCTTGTGTACCTTCATACATCTGCACACATCTGCACTACTGAGAGGGGATGACCTAATAAACAGTGGAAGTGTTTATAAGCCAATGTTTTTTCTTTCACCTGAGTGACCTCAAGTGCACCTCTGCTTCATCTGTCCTCCCCTCCTTTTGTGCCTCAGGTCTGGGCAGAAAAGGTGAGGGACAGCAGATGGTAGGCTGACTGTTGCTCAGTTTAGAAAGCAACTCCTAACATTTGGCTCACACCTGTCAGCACACTCCGTATACACTTGTTTATCCTCCTCTGTACCATATGTTTCCATGTAAAATCAGTTCCAATGATCTATTGCCATATTGCTATCACTCCTATTATGGTTGTAACTGAGCATTTCACAGTCATTAATGCATTTACCCTGACAGCATCCCTGCTGCGTAGGCATCTAATATCACCCACTGTACAGATGGGTTAGCTGAAGCTCAGATCCAAAGCTCCTCCAAAGCCTCCTTGAAATCCATGGGAAGGAAACACATCTCCAGGGGATGAAAGTTTGGGAGAGAAAGCTGCATGCTGGGTTTCACCCAAGGAATTTGTGGTGGAGTGAGGAAATTCCTCTGTGGGATCCTACTTGGATGCTTAAAGTGCTGGACCATTCTTGATTTCCTGACACAGAGCTGCTCCCTGCCTCTGCAAACCCAGCAGAACTGTGGTGGTTGTTGTCATCAGAAGATACAGTCAAAAAGTTAGTTAAAAGCCCATTGGCCCAGTGTAGTGACAGCAGTCAGCTCAAAAGTATTCTGCCCAAATGAGAAAAGTTGATAAGGACCAAAAAATGTGCTTCTGCTGCTCTGGAGACTGTCTCCCACTTCCTCTGTTCTTTGTATTACTGGAGAAGAGTTCCTTCACAGCCCTTCAATTCTACATAGGAGAGGAGCAGGGTTTTCTAAAGTGTACTGTATGTACCTATCAGTCACCTGCTTATTAATTATAACTAAGAGTATGATTAATCTGTCACAGATAGGGCTGCTAAGTAACCCGAATCAGGCTAATGCATTTCTGTCACCTGCACAAAAGGCAGCATTATTCTCAGTTTTTACATCTGTGTATACTAAGGCCCACATCCAAGCAGCTGCAGAGCACTGGTGATGCCTTTCTGCCACAGGTGGGATGAGGTTGCATCATGCATATCTCTATTGTCCCCACAGAGCCTATGCAGTGGTTTATTTCTTCAACATTAGCATAGTTTAATGAATTTATCTTTTGCAAATAATTTAAAAATTATTTTAAAATTGATAATAACTCCAGTTATGAGAATTATTTCAAGGGACTTACAATGACTATGACTGAAATTCCTCTGTGGAAAAGGTCAGCATGAAGACCAGGGTGCTACTTAAGCTCTGCAATGAGTAGGAGCAAAGAGGTGCATGGGTCTCCTGCAAGTGTCAATGTCAAAGGAAAACATTCTTTTGATATGGCACAATTTTTTTTTTTCTCTTCTGTGTTCCTTTTCTCTGACTCTTCAATTAATCCATTTTTTTAATAGCCTAGATGTTGGAAAGTTAATTTCCAGGCACCAACTTGAGATTAGTAACCACAGTTGAAACCCTCATCCATCCATCCTGTGAAATAGTCAATCACAGATATGCTAAGTCACAGCTAAGCTACACTGTGTAACTTTTAAAATGTCCTCAAGAAAAGCTTTTCACATAAAAGATTTTCAAAACTGACACCTCCAGAAAACTAATTATACCCTACAATATGAGGAGCAGAAGACATGTAGGTCAGTCATTGAAGGAACCATTCCACTGATGTCTGGGTGACCTGCTAAGACTTGATGCCCTATTTCTGGACGGGTAAAATATGAGAAATATAATAATTAGGCTCATTATTTATTTTTTATATTTTTAATTTTTAAAAAAAAATTATATAAACAGTATTTTTTTTTTCAGTCCTCTTATATTTTAAATATATATGAGGAGAAAAAGCCCAGCTTCAATTTTGTCTTTTTACACCTACTAGCTTTTTGGTTAAATAAGATAAAGTTTTATATAAGAGTTTTGGTGTGAACTGCCTGAGACTGCAAGATGATGCTTGCAAGTTGCAATCTGCATTCCTCCTGTGCTGCATTCCTCAGTGGCCCAAATGGAGAAACCATTCTGGTCTTCATCTCAACAGGCACCTTCCTGCATGCAGGCAGAGTATCAGAGAGTAGTTTTCTGATCATTAAGATTTATGGATGTTTGTACAGGGTAATAGTTTTTTGGTTTTTTTTTTTTTTTGTCCTAAGCAATGCAGTAGTGAAGTAACATTCAGTGGAGAAAAAGTAGAAGATGGATAAGAAAATATAAACTGCTCCAGACCAAGTTGTGTTTGTGTGGATTTTATGTGGCTTTTATAGTTCTTTAGTTCTTTGTGGTTTTTTTTTTTTTTGGTTTTGTTTTTGGTTTTTTTAATTGCCCTTTAGTCATCACAATGTGGTGTAAATGCAGTCCAGAGTAGATTGTTTGTAGCCATTCACATGTACTATAGTGACACAGAAACAAAATCTTGGAATGCTGCCCTTAATGTAGCAATTTCACCAGTTTCCTGCAAAACTGTGCTTTCCTACCCTTTCTTATTAATAAACATGATATCCTTCTGTTCGCTCTCCTTTCATTCTGCACAGCTGTACTCTTCTCTTTCATCAAGAGAAAGTCATAATTTTGTTTGTCACATTTAAATACGGATTTTTTTCTTTATTTATGAATAGCAGGCTTAGATTTTCCTTATGGATTAGAAATTTAAACAGTCCTGACATTTAGAATGTAAAGGAATTGCTCCAAACGATTATAGTCATGTTAAAATGAGTCACTCACTTTTGATCCAAACTTCCTGACATACACATCCATATATATTAATCATTATGACATCATTGAAGAGCTATTTTTGCCCTTTTAATAAAAGCTGAGTGCATTTGTCAACTCATCAAATTACATTTAATCCAGTGAACATACAGACCGGTTAGGAAAGACATGTGCTTTCAAATAACAGCACAGCTCCTTTCTACATGTCTGAAAATGTTGTGGGTGTAAAACCATGTAAAATGTTTGCACTCTTTGAAATGCAGGTGAAAAGCCCACTGTAAAAAAAAAAAAAAAAAAAAAAAAAAAGCTGAGGGAAATGAAACTTACCTGTCAACAAATGCATGGTGTAACACAAAGATAGGATCATTGGCAGAGCCCTGCACCTGAGACATGGAGCCGTTCATGTAGATGTGCAGCGCGTTGTGCAAACCGCTCTGCGCGGGGTTCGATATCGCGGTCTGCGGATCAGCAAAGCCTGTAGGCTCGAGAGAAAATCATATGCTGATATGACACTGTGTATAATTCCATCCCCAGTAACAGTGAAGATCAAAGTACTTACTTTCCCTTCATTTGCATTCAGCTTTTTAGACAAGAGCTTAGGAAAACTTGTATGTGCTAACATATTTCAAAGGCATAGCGAAGATGAAATTAAAATAAGCTAAATTATAACTCCTGCCATGTAGCTAATGCAGCATGTCAGCAAATGTACTGCTTAATTGCTTTGTATTTTTAAATGTCTTTGTCCATTTTGTCTGGCTGGTAAAATGCAGCATAATCCCTACAGACATTTATATGTAGACATTTATTTATTATAAGTTGAGAAAACTTATTCACTTTATTTTTATTTTTAATCTTACTTACAGGCTCCTAAGATAAAGCAGGCTATTTTATCTCATCATATACTCAGTCATTTATTAATGTTTGTCTCTATAGAACACATTCTTTTATTTACAATACAAGCTATAATCTCTACAGAAGGATTTGGTGAGTAATCAATAATCTTTTACAGACACATTTGCAGGATGGAAGTTTGCTGTTATTTTGGAGGACACTTAAAAGATGGGCTTTAGGAAGAGCTTAAAGACCAACTCCCAAGCAGGAAATACTGGAAGATGAGTTTCTGCATTAGTTTTTATCTTGGTAGCCTGTCTATATTTAACTCTGATATTATAACCCTACTCATCATCCCATCACCCATACTTCCAGTGTATTTCAAGGACTCTTAGCAAAAACCAACTCAACCATCTGATCCTTCTCTGGGATTTTCCCAGAGAATAGAAGGAGAAAGCTGTGCTGTCCTCCTAGTCTGTTTCTGAACCTGATGCTAGTTCTGATATTAGACCCATGCCACAAAATCTCTCGTATCTGTCTCTTTTATTTGGTTACAGAAGATGTCTTCTTCTCACAATTTCTGTAAGCTGTAAGCATAGTAGAGGCATTAAAACATCTTCACAATTTATCAAATTTAAAAAAGCTGTGAAGAATATGATAATTGTGTTGATTCTCAGTGTTTCCCAAATATTGTTGCAGTTTATCACATCTACAAGGTGGAGAAAATAAAGATATTAGCTTTTATCCATGGGAAATTCCTAATGTACTTTGAACACCTGCTTTATTTACTTATTTGGATCAAGAACTAACATTTTAATGAGAATCAGTAATATACTTTTTGAAGTGAATCTCCCAACAGTCTTGCTATTTGATACCATGGCTCACACCACAGGGCAATTTCTCAGAGGAAGCAGTGGCAACAATTTTGGCTTTCTTGCTGCTGGCCACAGCATATGGTTATTGGAATGAGTCAATTTAGGACATTTCTGTGATCATTAACTGGATCATATATCTGCATATCATTCTGAAGCAATTCTTCCACTTATATTCTACTGCATTAAATATGTAAGTATGTTTAAAGGAAGAAAAACTTTTTGCAGGGTCTGGATAGACAGCTAGATGTTTGATATCAGACTTTGGATGCTTCTTACATTTCCTAATGCATTGCAAACACTTGATCTAATCATTCATAAAAATGAACAGAATACTCATTTTGGCTCTGGACTGCTTTTCATGGAACATCTGCACATAAGTAATTTATCTTAATCATCAAAATCTCTGTACTGGAACAGCTTTAGCCACCCCACCCTCCTGCTCCAGCTAACTGGAGTGCATCCAGTCAGTGTCAAAGGTGATGTCATGTTTAACCCCACACATGAGAAGTTCTAATATCTGATCTCTTGTTATGAAAACTCCATATAAATTTTTAAGTTAGGGGGAATAAAGCCATGATGTGATGTCACTGTATCTTATTAGCTTGGGTCTTACTCTTTTCTCTCAGACTTTTAAAAAGACTTCAGTATAATCAGCTATGCAGATAAGATACTAGAGTGGAGTCGCCCAAAAAGCACATGTGAAAACTTCACTGTTTTTTCAGAGTGCAGGAAACTTTGATGAGGTAGCTGCAGTAAAATCACCTCTAAAGCAGATGTGAGACTACAGATGCAAGCAGTGAGCTGAAATAAGAGTTCCTTGTCTCTATATAGGGGAACTCTTCTTCCTCCAGCTGCCTTGCCCCATGCTGTGCCTTCCTCTCCTCTGCACTGACTTTACCTCGTCAGTCCTTTTGTGAACTGATTTCACTCACTATCCTGGCAGTAAACCACCCTGGAGTGTGGGATGTCAGGTTTTCTTTCCAGGCCAGGATGCAGAATCTCATGTAAGGATATGATGAGAACAAGTGATGGTACCAAAAAAGGAGGGAGAGTGACAGACAAACGGATGGAGGAGACTGCAGTGAGCTCTAAAATCATCTTGGCCAGTATAGAAAGCTGTAACATTGAGACATTCTTATAAGCCCTTGGTTGATTATGGTGCATCAGAAATAGCTATCAGGACATACATCACTGAAGTGAAGTTTTTCCAGTGATTTGGACAAGAGAAAAATCACAGTTTAAGGGCTTCATAAACCTCATTCTGCTTCTGCTCGTAACAGGATCAGCAACAGTGATTTGGTGGATTTGAAGTAGCTTTATTGAGCCAGGCCGAATTAAATCAGGTGGGAATTTAGACCAAAGTTTATCATAAGAGAAACTAATGGAAACTGCTCAAAATTAAGGCTGCCTGACAGTTTTTAGGATGGTATATAGGCGGTTCTCATTGAGCATGCAATTAGGTCAGGTGTATGTCTTTTAATAGAGCACTTGATTATATTAACTGTGGGTTTTCCAATCCAATAAGAGACCATAGAAGTCCAAGCACGATCAGTCAAGTGCAGAACTTTATGTGCTGAAAGCAGGTAATGTTTTCCTCAGTTGCTCATTTGCCACTGACTGAAGTGCTGTAACTACACTTAGCAGCAGGTATGCAGAGCTTGGAGAGCATTAGCACTGCAAAATGCTACAGAAATGGAGGATCCATTCCAGCAATCCTGTCTGCTTTTAAACTAGCAATCCTGTCTGATGCTTTTAAACTAGTATCTTGGGGAACTGCTTAGCATCTCTGGCATCATTTAGATATCCATTACAGTTTTGCAAGTGGGTTTCTGGACTTCAAAACAGTATTACAAAATAAATTCTAGTTTTGTGTGACTTTCTAGGTAAGTGGTAAAGACAGCTGGTATTTTAAAGGTCAAATTCTGCTTTGTATGTTGCGTGTAGAGGGGATTGATTGCACCCCCAGTCAATTTGCTGAGAACACTAAGCTGGATGGTTGATCTGCTGGAAGGCAGGATCTGTGAGGCTGGAAACGACCTTTGAGATCATCCAGTCCAACCTATGACCAAACATTCCGTGCCTACTTGACCATGGCTCTAAGTGCTATGTCCAGTCTTTCCTTAAACACTTCCAGGGATGGTGACTCCACCACCTCCCTGGGCAGCCCATTCCAATGTCTAATCACACTTTCTGTGAAGAAATTCTTCCTAATGTCCAACCTAAACCTCTCCTGACACAGCTTGGAGCTATGTCCTTTCATAGAGCTGCTAATTACTGGGGAGAAGAGACCAACCCCACCTGGCTAAAATGTCCTGACTGATTATGTCCCCCATGAGCCTCCTTTTCCTAAGGCTAAACAACCTCAGCTCCCTTAGCAGCTTCTCAAAAGACATGTGCTATCCCTATTGCCCTCCTCTGGACTGGAAGAAAGCTCTGCAGAGGGATCTGGACAGGCTGGACTGATGGGTTGAGGAAAACTGAGGTTCAACCAGGTGAAGTGATGGTTCACAGAATGTGTGCTACAGGTTTGGGCAAAAGTGGCTGGAAAGCTGCCCATTGGAAAAGACCTGTTGGTTGATAGCAGCTGGACATGATCCAGGGTGTGCCCAGCTGGCCAAGAAGGGCAGTGGCACCCTGGCCTGTATCAGCAGTGGTGTGGCAGCAGGAGCAGGGCAGGGATTGTCCCCCTGCACTGGGCACTGCTGAGGCCACAGCTGCAATGCTGTGCTCAGTTCTGGGCCCCTCACTGCCAGAAAGACACTGAGGGGCTGGAGAGAGTCCAGAGAAGGGACACAGAGCTGGGGAAGGGTCTGGAGCACTGAGCTGATGGGGAGTGACTGAGGGAGCTGGGGGTGTTCATCCTGGAGAAAAGGAGGCTCAGGTGGGACCTTCTCACTCTCACAACTGCTTGAAAGGAGGCTGCAGCAAGATGGGGTCAGTCCCTTCTCACAGGCAACAAGCAACAGAAGAGGAGGTTACCTCAAGTTGCCACAGGGGAAGTTTAGAGGAGATTTTAGGAAAAATTTCTTCATTAAAAGGGTGTCTGGGCATTGGAACAGGCTGTTGATATAAGTGGTAGGAACACCATGCCTGGAAGTGTTCACAAAACATCTGGATATGGTACTGGAAATATGGTTTAATAATGAAATTGGCTGGTTAATAGTTGGACTTGGAGACCTTAGAACTCTTTTCCAGTCTTAATGATTCTGTGATTCTGTGATGGACATAACAGTGTTGGATTTTTGATTGGACTCAAAGATCTTAAACATCTTTTCCACTCTAAATGTTTCTATGGTCCTCTGAATCCAACTTTTTTCCCATTTTCCCTGAGTATGATTTTTCTTTAATAAAGTTTCACCATTTAGAGAAGTTCAGGTCAGACAGATGCATCTGCTTTAACACAGGAGAAATATAAGAATTTTAAGGCCATTTTCTTGAATCTCTTTGAAGTTAGTGATGTTCCTCAAGCTTATATTTGTGCAGCATTTATGCCATTGGCAAACTCACAAGAAATTTTTCAGGTTAAATCTTACATGCTTTCTTGGGTGGTGTTATTACTGTAACCTCTCTAGAGTGAGCTAGCTGCAAGATCCATAGAATTTGACCTATGTGACTGGAGTAAATGAAAGTTTGTGATTATCTAATTTTGACCATTTCACTATCTAGTTATTTTTCTTTACAATTTGTCTTGTATGATTTCAATGTGATCTGTGCTGAGTAGTCTTTGTAGTTCTCTAGCAATGGTTCTTTGCAACTTGATGACATTTTCTCAGTGTGCAGAATAAATTTACCTAGAGGTGGAGGTTCAAGCTGGGTGAGGAATGTTGGCTGTAGCCTGAAACTTTTTCAATTAGAAGTTTTCTGTTGGCTAACTTCATTTTTAGAAGCTATTTTTTCTACAGCTTTATGAATTGCTGTGAAAATACTGAGAAAAGTATTCCAGATGAAAATTCCTCATTTCAGAAAAAAAAAAAAAAAAAGGAAATGTCCTATTGAAATGAAATTACATTTTGAAATGTTTGATGTTTTATTCTATTATTTCTTGACAAAATACAATAATTGTGACAGACAAAGGAATGCTATGACATGGTTTGGCTTGATAACATTTGTCATGAGTTAATTCATGAATAATGAAAGTGATACAGGGTTTTAGAATTTTCTCCATGTTCTTCTGTGACTTTGTACAAAACTTAGAAGGCCCTGATTTTAATTTGAAGTTGCTGTGAATAAACTAATTTAAACTGTGGAATCTGCTGATAACGAAAAAGAAAATCTAAATTTTTCAGCCATCTCTTATCCTTAGGAAGCAGCATTTAAGGTGTCACACACCAAAACTGAACTGAAAAAAGAAGCCAAATTACTTAATTTGCAGTCAGTTAATCCATATCTGATCTTTCTGATGCTTTTAAACTAGGCTGATTTTCTGTTCTCTTATATCCATGAAGTTTCTAATGAAGTCAGCAATGTTCCCCAGTAAGGACCACGAATCAACAAATCCTATTTAAAATAATTGCTTCCAGGGGCAATGTGTAAACTGCTCTTAACCTCTCGTTTTTCATTCACAACAGAATCTTGTCTGTCAGATTGAGAGGGCAATTCATGGGCACAGCCTCATGGGAGTGTTTTATTGAACTATATTGACCTTTACTCTTTACATTCTGGCTGTTGTGGTACAAATTCTTCAGTGGCATATTTTCTGTCTCTCCAAGCAGTACTTTATGTTAGTCAAACAGAAATTTAGCCTGCCTTGTTGTCATCTGCTCATAATGATGCTGATACTTGACCCTTTGAAGGATAAAAGTTTTAGCCTTTGTTCCAGTTCACTGGAGAATGAAAAAAGCATAAAGTTTTGCCCAGAAGGGGATTTTCTATGTGATCACAAGTATTTTTCATTACAGAACTGAAACTGAGCTGTAAATCTTATATTGGTGTAAATCAGGAATTGCTCAATTACAGTCATTGGCTTGGTTCTGATCACCTTTCATAAACCTAGAGTAACTCCAATAAAGTCAATGCACTTACTTTGGATTTCCTTGGGATCTAAAAGGAATTAGAATTTGACCTTAGGTGTATTGGCACAAAATTGTACAAATAAGTAAAGTAGAGTTGAAAAACGTTTTGCTTTGAAAAAGAACAAAATGTTAGGATCTACAGAGGGTTAACAAGTCTGCCAGAATGCAGTCAAGAAGAAGTAGGCACAGACACAGTAAATGCAAGTAGCCAATCTAAGCTTGGCATTTTTACACAACAGAAAACTAAGCTAACCATTTTTAAAGAAAGGAGTTAGTGCAATTATAAGGAATTTTTTTCAGTAAAATTTCTTTAAAACTTTCCACCATCATTTTCAACATTAGCCATGAATTTTTGACTTCACATTGGAGTTCAGTATCTTGTTAGCTAAATAAGTTAGCAGAAATGTTTGTGGTCCTGTGGTGTAAAGTTGTGTTGAAATAATTCAGGTTAAAAAACTAAAACAAAAAACACCCACAGGCTGTACTTTTGTTTTTGTTTACAATACCAGTAGCATGATAGTAGACCCTCAGTAACTCATTATTTGTTTACTTCAATTCATTTTTTTCTACTCCTTCTACTCCAACCTCAGCATCTATTCACACACTTTATGGAGTAAAATGTAGGCCAACCTGTACTCAGTTATGTCACCTTTTTCTTTCCAATACTTCATGTGGATTCTGTTTTCAAGGACAGAAAGCACAGTTATGTTTGGAGATGCAGACAGTTATTGTCTGGATTCTTTCCAGGCTGCAATGGAAAAATTCTGAATTTCTGACTATTTTTAAAAAATAAAATGGTCCACTTTTCCCAAAAGAACTTTATGGCATATGATGATATACGATATCGTAGAAATATTGTTATTTATAAATTTACAATGTGTTATCCTTGCTTATTAACAATTCTACAATATTCAAAAGAGTTTAGTAGACAGCAAAGAATTTCCTTTCGTAAAGAACTTTGGCTTACTAGCCAATTAGGAAAATTCAGAAGAGGCCAAATAGCTAGATAACTAAGATTAAAAAAAAAAATTTTGGAAATTATACTAAGTGTCATTTTTAAGGGACAACTTAATCCATACTCTTTAGAGTTTGGGAAAAAGTCTTTATGGAGTTCACAGTGGAAAGATGTAGACATAATGTGCCAGCTGACAATATCCTCTTTCAGCCTTGTTATCCAACCTGGATCCTGGAAGACAGTGAATTCCAGGGCAAACATGTACCCTCCATGGCTACATAGTTACATATGGTTGAGCACAAGCAGATTATAGGATGTTCTCCTTTTCTGCTGTGTTTTTTTGTGCAGTATTTTTTTGCACTGCCTGGTGCTGACTATAGCAGGAGACAATATCTCCTAACAGTCTTAGGGGTCTGACCTAGTCTATAGTTTCTAGTTTGTTATCAAACACCTTCAATGTGGTTCTGTCTGCTGCTATTCCAGGGGAAAGCATAACTTTTTCTTTCTTTTACAGTTATTCTTCATGAAATCAATTCAAACTGCCCAGAGTTTGAAGACTCTAACCCCAGAGAGAATCAATTTACAGGTGGAAATGGTGTAACAGAATAAAGCATATTACCTTCCAAAGTGTTTCGGAAACTGTAATTGGCCATTTTATCCATGGGTCCAGATTCATACTGAGTCAGTGAAAGGCAAAATTCGACATCAGCTGAGGATGGGAGCCTTGGGGTCCTTGATTTATCGTGATTCCCAGGATTTCTCCTTATAGGCCCCTCGCCTGTGGCACTGCATAAAGCCTGTTGGCTGTTGTACTCTTCAGACCGAGTGCAAATTACCTGTATAAAACACTTTCTATTAGAGGAGTTGCAATTACAAAAAAAAAAAACAAAACAAAACAAAAAAACCCCAAAAAAACCAAAAAACCAAAAAACCAACAACACAAAAAAAAAAACAAAAAAAAAAAAAAAAAAATCCCAAAAAAACCAACCAACCAACAAAAAAAACACACCAAAAGAGGTAGTTTGATAAATTTCTTCTAAGAACAAAGAAAATGTAGAATGTAACAACTTTGTTTCAAGAATATATATCATTTTTTACGTTTTATGTGCATGATTTTAATCTCAGATGGCTATTTCATTGAAAGCAGCCCTCTGATACAGTGCAAATTTTGAAGTAGTACACTCATCTGTGTCTGAAATTACCCATGTGGACTAAGACATCAAATCATTCATGCTCTTGAAAACTCACTGAAGCTAAATTCAGTGTTACCTGCCAATGCAGCAGGACACAGAGTTAAATCTGCTGCTGAATTTGCTAAATGGAGGATTTTTGGCTTCAGCAGGCTACTGAAAAAAAAGCCATAATCACAGATTTTTTTTTTTGCCTTACACAGTAAGAGTGGGAAACATTGGCTTGAAATATGAAAAAAAATTACTATGAAAATATCTGTGTGTGCTTTGTCAGGGTAAATGGACACTTGCTTTCTCTATGTTTCAATGATGTTACAAGTATGAAATAGGAAAATTTGCTGCTGTAATCCCTAGAAATGTTGCAGAGACAAACTTATATCACCAATTGAAATACCATAGTGATGGATGTTGTGAAAGGATCTTAAACAGAGAGGTGGATAGAGATGTAAAGTACTGCCAGAATCTAGCATCATTTATAGAAATAATCTGGGTTCACAGACAAAGTTCAATTACAATGGCATAAAAAGTCATTATTTTTCAGATGATCTGCAGAAGCTGCCAGTCCAGTTTGAGACTCCTGGAAGAGCAAGGTAGTTCAGTGATGGGTCTATGAGAATGAAGCAGAACAACAGTGGCTCAGAATTCCCAGAAGTTGTTTTGTATCCTTAGCAGGTAATGTTGAGGCTCTGAATCAAACTCAACTGTCTATTGTTTTTTTTTTCCTTCTGAAAAAAACACCAAAGCAAGTAAAACTCCAAACCACCAGAGACCCCTTTAAAACAAAGCACTCTGCAGTTAGCAAGTAATCAATGTGGTTAATGAGAAATTTGGGTAGAGAAAGAATAGGTCTGATTAGTGAGTGAGGCATCATAGGGGAGAAAACACCTAACACTGAAACCTCAACTTCTTTTATCCTGAAGGTACATTTCTATTTCATGGACCAAAACAATGAACAAGAAGGTGAGCGAAAGCAATCATCTCTGCTTTGAATGAGGTGGAAAAGCATGAGATTCTCTGTTGAAGGAAGTGGGTGGTAGATCCATTTCACTTATACCAGCCATGTGGAAACCAGGAGACTAAAGCAACACTTTAGGATGACCTCTGCAGTCAGGAGAGAGGGAGGCATCTCCTGAGTGTGATTCAGCTCTCCCAAACCAGATGTCTGGTAGGTGAGATGTACTTACCTCTAGGGGTACCTAACTCTCTCCATTGACTAAGTCAATGAAATAAAATGAGTAAAAAAATCAATGCAAAAACTGTCTCTGGACTGCAGTTAGCAAGGGAAGCAAAATTAAGAGTGTTCAACTTAATGCTCTATTTCTGCATTAGGGTGGGATGAATCACACCCTGGAGGCTCAGATGTGCTTCTAAACTAACTAAAGACAGAGCCAAAGGCAAGTTGCTGTGCTGCTGAACTAACTTTTGAACAAGTGGAGGGAGATCAGATGAATCCTTTTGTAAGTGATTTGATGACAAATTTACAGATAATGTTTGATGAAGCTGGTGATATAACACAGAGTCCTTAAGAGTCTGGAGTTCTTAAATGATAAATTTTCTATGACTATGAATATACTGAAAAAATAATCTCATCTTTTTTGGGGATATATAAGAAAGCTTATCAGAGCAATTTATCCTTAGACATTGCTCTGTTAGCTGCAATGTGTCCATGTCTGTTAAAACTACTGAGGTGCCCTTGGAGGCTGTAGATAGTTTTCCAGCAGAGTTGCATGAGCTCATTTCCCCCAGAAGTTCACCAAATGGGTCAGATTGTACATCTAAGGGGAACTCAGGTCAGGAGAGTTTCTCTAAGGGAGTCTCTTCTAAGAATCTGCATCAAGAAAGGAGAGGTTGTGACAGGGAGAGGCCCACAGTTATAAACACAAACCATAGTTTATACTGGTTTTATGGTTGGTTTGTGTTACTGAGTGAGTTGATTCCCATTAGAAGGAAAATAGGTGGATGATTCAGGAGAAGCTCTAGTAATTTCTTTGTTTATAAAAATGTACCATTCTGTGTCCCTACAAGTGCATTAGTGATGAAGGCAAATGTGTCTGGGCTGGTGAAACTCAACCTGATTCTTAGCTGTTGCTTGGCTCAGAAACTACCTATGTGTAGATTTTTTATCTGTCTCTCCTATGGGCTTTATCTAGGTTCATATCTCCTGGGTTCTCCATTCTGCCATCTCCTATCTTTCATCGTTTTCCCACTGCCCTGGGGATATATCCCTATTGTGTCTTAAAGAAAAATCACATGCTGTGTTCAAGATACAGTTTTCAGATATTCAGACAGGGAATCTTCAAGCATGAGCTTAAATATATCCCTAAACAAAGAAACTTTTCCCCTCTTTTCTGTTTATCCATTTCAGTGGGACTTAATGTAATTGTTAATGTCATGAGGCTTATAAATTTTTAGAGTGCTAATGTTTTTTTTGGTTTTTTTCAGTCATGTTTCAGTGTAGCCCTCATTAGCTGTCTGACTGACCAAATTCATCCTAAACAAAGCCAGATGCTACAAGGAAAATCATGGTCAAGAAATGCCACAACATAAGTGCCAGGAATGAAAACACTTGTCTGTAATCTTCTGCTATTTCTTTTTCTGAACTAAAAATTAAGGCCTGGTCATAAAATGAAAGAGAATGCTTTTCCAGAAAGGTTTAACTTCAGTGATATTAATTATGGCTCTATCATGAAACTATAATTTGCAGTTTTTAACAGTCATGAAATGTGTAAGTGACACTAGAACACAGATCAGCCAAATGGTTCTTTCTGGATGTAATCTGCATAAAGCATACGTAAAATGGGTCACATCATTGCCTTCTTTTCCTTCAGCAGGAATACTTTCTACTCAAAATATGTTGGTCTAAAACATGATATTTTATTTCCTTTTAGAACAGACCTGAGAAAGTTTCTCAGTTCACCCTGGACTAATCTTCAAATTCCAGCTGCACCTGCTTGTGTGAATTCCCCAGTTACAGGGAAATTGTTAGGAAGATACTCTGAGGAAAAGCTTATGTAAGTAGTGAGCAGAGCAAATACCAGTAGATGGCAGTCCAGAATATGCAGCATCCCTCTGGGCCTTGTAGCACCCAGCAAAACATATCCCTCTGTGCACTGCAGTTGAGATCTTGAGCACAGCTCTTCAGAGTGTTTCTTGGAAAACACATTGTAGAGGCTACTGTCTCACACCTTTGGCAAATAGGAAAACCTTTTGTCTTTTACCTTGCAACTGCTTGCACAAACCAGCCCCTGTGTCAAAATAAAGAGAACTGCACGACAGGAGATTTCAGTGATGTTCAGTCTTTTGCCTGCTGTCTTTAATTCAAAGCTTTGGGAAATTTTGTGACAGATTTCTTGGGGTTGTTTTTGCTTATTAGATCTGTGCTCACAGGGGCATTCAACACTGGTAATAAACACATGGGAAAAGAGGATTCTCTATGGTATTGAAAGAGGTGCTCACTCACAAAATGACCCGAAGTTCCTCATTTTGTTGGGGCATTGGAGCCACTCAAAGGGCTAATCCACAATTCTGTATCCTTTGGAACTGATCCCTTGTGCTGCTTCTCCTCTGAGGCCACTGAGCCCCCCTCCAGAAGCTGTACCAGCATATTTTCATAGTGCTGTGTTGCAGATTAGATAGCCTAAAAGAACCACTCTAGACTACACACTTGACTTGCTGGTGTGTGCCAGCCACAGAGATGTGATGTAGGCACTCCATAGTTTTCCTGGACACCTCCCCTCACCTCTGCTTGTCCTACATGAAGTCTGGACTCCTGAGTTGGAGCCTTGGATCCTGTTATGGAGCCAAAAGAGATTTTGTACTGATTCATTGTCTTTCTCTGTCTTTCTCCACTTATTCTCACAACCTTGCTTGGGAACGCCTTTAAAGCACAGCTCTCACACTGGATTTAAAACATTTGGCAGCTATAAAGAGGTTTAATTTTTTCTCTTTTTTTGGCTGCATTAGGGCCTGGCATAATTTAATCCTAATTAAGTGGCATCCAGAAGCCATTTACTCACCAAATCGGGAAAATGCAAGGAAATCCCCAGATCCAAGCTGTGCCTTGGGACCTTGTTTTTATAGATGGAACTTTGAAAGGTGATGTATCTGTAGCAGACCAAAAGGGTTTTAAGAGATTGTGTATATTTTTATGTGGTTCTTCGTGTACTGCTGAATATTGCTGGGAAAGTTAAACATGCAGAGAATTGAAAGAAAAGGAGAACATATGCAAAGCAAAGCCTTGAAGAAATTCTAAGAAGCATCTAAAAGGGCGAGATCCTTAATTGTCTTTCTTCCCCCTATGGCTCACACATAAACTGGGGGAGCTGTGGAACTCGAGCTAAAAAGACATGAGACAAACTGACAGCATTAAAACAAACCTGGGGCCTTCAAGGTGTTTTCTCAGCCTTCAGTAAAAGCTGTCAGAGTTTCACCTTTTTGCTTGATGGCAGCCCAGACTGGAGAGCAACCTGTACCTGATTAAACACCTCAAAATGGTGATGGGATGGAATAGCAAAGTCTGTTACCAGTTCCTGATGAAGTGTTCCCTAGCACCTCTTGGTCTGACAGGCTGTGATTCCCTGCTCTCCAGCTGTCTCTGAGCTGTACCATCACTGCTGCTGTCTCCACGTCTGCAGTGAAATCACTCACATCTCCTAGACATGGTAGCCTCCTTCTGCTGGTGAATTATTATCAAACCCCAGTTTTTATGATATTAAAGTAGCCATTGATTTATATGCCTCTAAAGGTGCCTGTCCTTTATCTCTTGCTTTGCCCAGCTCCACTGTCACCCACACATGATCCCATGGACAGCCAATCACAGGGACATAGAGGCTGAGGATACCCAAGTGTCTGCTTCTGCTCTTCACAGATCATGATACCCTCCAGCTCTGGTCCTGTGGTGGCATCCTTCCAAGAGCAAATGCTTCAAATTTATAATCCATGTAAGCATATCATTAGAGAACACACTTCATAAATTCATTCTTTATAGTTGTTCCATTTGGGCTCTTGCTTTTTAATGTACCTGCCTGTAGCTGGCACCACAATCCATTAAGTTGCAACAAAAATTAAGTTTGGGAGCTCCTTGGGTGTCCACAGGCAGATGGATGTAAGAGTTTAGCTGCTTTAAGAATCAAGAAGTGCTGGCTTCTGGTGTTTGTATTTCTGAAAATTTCCTGCAGTTTTCAAAGGTAGATGTAAAATAATGTTTCAAATGATGTGTCAGGCAATTCAGCTAGCAATACAACTACCCGATAAAATGTACTTTGAATTAAATAACTGTGTCTGAATAGCTGAATTAATTTTTCCTATGAAGTAATGTTTTCAGGTAATGGATCTAAAGTACTGTCATTATTAGTTCAGAAGCATTTTATCAATTTTCTATGTGCGTAACTTGTTTCTCTTTTGTAGTAGCTTTGCTTTTGTGTAACTGGTTCTTCAGGGTGATATGGAATGAAGTGCTGAGGGAAATTTTCCATGCTTGCAACAAAGAATTGGCAGCAGGCTTACCCCAGCACATCTGAGAGCAGCCAGCTCTCCACGTTATGCAATTGCTGCTCTCAAGTCTTAGGAGAGACAGAATAGAGGGAGCTGAAGTTGGTGGTGTTTCCTGCTTACCACAACAGCAAACTGAAATAGCACATAGATTCTCCAACTTTATTTTCTTCATCCTATGTCTAGCACACTGTGGGGATTCCCAGACTCTAGCATTAACTGCCAGCAGAAGGATTCTGCTTTTAATTTGCAGAAGGCTTTTATGCATTTGCAACTCCATTGACTTCAGTTGTTTCATGAAATTACTTCTGGTGCAGAAGAGGGAAAAATTTAGCCTCCTACTATTTAGAATCATAGAACAGTTTTTGTTGGAAGGGACCTTTAAAGGTCAGCTAGTCCAACCCCTCTGCCATGGGCAGGGACATTTTCAACTTCTTTCATTTCAGCTGTTTCTTAAAATCCATTATTTTGAATAATTGTAGAAAAGAGCACTAAAAAAACCCCAAAAACCCAAAAAAAAAAAAAAAAAAAAAAAAACCCAAAAACCAAAAACACACGCTCAGAAAACCCCCACTCTTAAAATGCCATGAAATATCTCTAATTCCCATACAGTTTCCTGCTAAGTTGACATGGAATTGCCAAAATTGCTAAAGCATTAGTATGTCTCATGCAGTCCTAATGCTGAGTGTCACACTTGAATCATCACAAACAAGTCACTGAAAACATGAGAAAACCCTTCCCACCCACCCTAAACATAAGCTAAGCAAACAAACAAAATCAGTGAAGATTCCTGATAGTCTTGCTGGTAAAAAAGAGGCAGGAATCAGAAGTGTCACTTAGATGACAAATAGGAGAAAAATGTGGATGGATAATTCATTCAGCCAAGTGGCAACAGCAGCATGTTGAAGAAAAAGTAAGGTGAAAGCAAGAATTTCAGCATGTATCTATGGGTATCCATGTTGCCATGGCAACCCTTCAGTGGAATAAAGTATTTTCTCCATTCTTTGGGATTAAAAAAAAAAAAAGAGGGATGGTGTTCCGCAAATAGGCACTTTACCTTTTTAAAAATAAATCTAAACCATTTCCTAACATAGCAGCATAGCAGGCATCATTTTGTTATGCTTTTGAAAGACACTTAAAATTCTAAAAAGGATACCATATTATTGATGTGCTATTCAAACATTTCTCTTGCCCTCTTTTTATTTTGAATGCTTGTTAAAAGCCTAAATTCCTTCAAATTCCTTCACATTTCTGGATCCTCCTCTTTTTTTTTTTTTTTTTTTTTTTTTTCCTTCCACTCATGCTGTTTTGCTACAGAGCTTAGATAATCAGAGCATTCTGCAGCAAATCTGTGGCTGTTTTCAGGTTCAAGCTAAGGCTATTTTTTCTCCCTTTTGATTTTCTGGAGTGATATTTGAAAAAACTGTATTGACTGTTATTCCCTATAAAGCAATTTTTAAAATTTGGATTCAATGCTAATAAAGAAATATCTTTACCCCAAACTCATGACTGCAGATCTGTTCAATCTCTTGCATTCTTTCTCAGGATAAGACAGGAGAGCCATACATAGATGGAAGATATTCGAGGGAAATGATAATATTTGAAGGTGAAGCTATCACTTATTTTGGAAATTTTGATAAAATTGTAACATTTCCAGAAGTCTGAAAAGAAGCTGAAAAATATAACTGATAAGCATTTCCAGAAAATACCTGGAAAATTACTTAGGTGCTCTTGCCTATGTATACTGGCATTGAATGTGTTTTAAACATAGCATACCTTTTATTCCTGCACCTCTTAAAATTACACAAAGATATCTCTTTGAGCAACTTGTTTCATAAAAAAACCCTTTATTTTAAGACTATATTAGCGTGAACTAACTTTAAATAAGAAATTATAAACCTGACTGTTTCTTAAATATATCAATTGTTACTAATAAATTTTCTGTGTATTTATTACCATGATGAAGATATGTGAAAAATCTGTACACAATTAATAAAGCCTTTAAAAAAACAAACAAACAAACAAAAAACACAAAACAAAACAAAACAAAAACAAAAAACCAAAAAACCAGCTAAACACAACTATCATGCCTTTTAAAAAATCCTGTTAGTAACTTGCTGATTTCTGTGTATTACCTGTCTCCTCCTACCTTTTCTATCTCATCCAATATACTGTATTTATAGCTCCACTTGACACATATAACCAGTGCAATTCTGGTTTCATTTTATTGTTTTATCTATTTTATGTACAGTTTTCACACAACCATTTATTCAGCTCAGTGCAGAACAGCAGAAGATCCACTTCTTTTGATAATGCAATCTAATTAAGCTAGTAGAGTTGACCCATATTCAAGCTGTTAGAAATAAGAAGAATTTTAGAAAATGGGATGAAAATGCATATTTGTATCTGTGTTTATTTTATGACGATGCCTACACTAAATTAAATGTGAGCAGGAAATTTCCCAGGCACTGAGGCCAAGTGACAGCAAATAATCCATGTCTATGACAGTAAAATAATTTTGATCTCATAAACAGAGTGTCTCTATACAAACATTCTCCTAGGAATGGTCCCTGAAGTGGTTCCTGTCTGAGGGAGAAAAACGAATGGCAGAGAATAGCCTGAATAGTTCTGTTACTGTTTTTCCAAATACTTGATTTTAAAGGTATAAAAAACACCTATTATTTGGAGGGCACAAATCAAGACTAAATACAGCACAACCAGCCCAGTAAGCCCAGTTGGGTGCTGATTTGTAATATGCCAGAATATCCCAGAGCTGCTTGCATTTGTCTCTGTTAAATCACTAAAACTGCCCAGCCTTCATTTGGGCTGTTGCTACAGAAATAAACAGAAGACAGATTTAGATGAACATAATCACAGACTTCAACGCCAGAAGCAACTGTTGCTATTGTCATGATGGAGTGTGTCTATTGAAGCTAATGGACCTCTGCCACTGTATTCTAGGCAATGTGGCAGTGATGAGCAAGAGACCAAAAAAAAGCTCTCAGTGTTTCTCAGAGGACACTATAGCTCAGCTATATGAGACCTTATCACTCACATATACGTAACAAGGTCTCTATATGAGACCTTATACTCACATATATGTAATTTCACTGTGTTTTATGGGCTCATTTGAAGTGCTTTTAATTGGCTGGAATCACTATTGTGTTCGTCTCTCAGTTCCCTTGAGCAACAGAGATTATTTATTCTATTTCTTTGAACTACTGATGTGGATTACACAGCTGATTCTTCTCTGCTCTAAAGCTGTGGTTTGCTTGTTTGCCTGTCTAAGATTGAAAGCAGGTTTAGTTTAATTTAATAGTTTTTAACTCGTGGATGGGAGGAATATACTGGGAGAGGGGTAAAGTGCCTGAAAAGCCTTTGCTTCTGTTTCCATCATTCAGTCACCCACTATTTTGCAAGGGTGCTAGAAATTAATGTGCATAAATTCTGCTTCTCTGACCTAACTGGCACACCAGAATCAAGCATGTTTAACTGGCTAAAAGCCATGTTTGGACCCAAAGGCATAACTTTTCCCCTTTCACTTTGTTTTTATGTTCTTAATTAAACAGTCTAAATCCTGCAGTCAGAAAGAAATCAGACAAAGTTACAAATAAATGGCTCTAAGTGAAGATTAGGTCCACATAAAATCGGATTTGCTCTCTGCTATTACTTACTTTCTCTTCTATCTAAGGGAAGGCAGAGCAGCTAAGCTCCCATCTTTTGCACCTCACCTAAGATCTTAAAATAAGCTAGGATTATTTCCTTCTGCTTTCCTTGGCCAGTTCTTACCTGCCACGAGGAGAAAATGGATGCTGGGCTGAGTAAATCAGGGTTGGTGGGATGTCTGCCACCCATGTACTCATCATTGCAGACCTCACAGTCCTGTGCATCTCTCCAGTCCCAGTAGGGGATGGTGAAGCTCTCATCACCTGTTATTCTCTGGATCTGACGTTCCCACATCAGCAGGAAGACCCGATGCCAAGGCAGGAAACCAGGGGCTTCGTGGGCAAAGTCAATGTCCCGCCACACACTGGACCCCCCTAGGAGTGTGTCTCGAGAGGCATAGTAATGCATCCACACAAAGAGGTCGTACACACTGATGTCTCTGAACATGGGGTTGAGGCCATTGTTCATCTGAGCGTACGTGCCAGTAGCAATAACGTAGTCCTGGCTAGTGATGCTCTTTGCTAAGTTAAGGTAGGCAAGAAACTTGTTCTTCTCAATGGCAGTGAGCTGGAAGATGTTTCTTCTTATTTTCACTTGCCTTTCAGCGCAGTTGAGCCCGGAGAAGCCAAATTTGCACTCCCCACAGCTGAATCCCATGAAGTTGCCTACACATCTACACGTCCGGTTGTAAAACACAGAGGGCCAGTCCTCTCTGTCATCCACTCCTGAAAAAGGGAACTGTGGTCCCAGTGGAGCCTGGGAGAGAAGGATGTCCTGGCAGGACCCTCTGCCGGAAAGCTCCCCACAAGGGGACCCGTCTCCATCCCAGGGGGGACAGCACTCCTTGCTCAGCAAGCTCTGCACGTTGGCACAGACTCTGGGGAACTGCCCAGTGGATGGCTGAAGGATGACGAGCAGAAAACCCAGGGCAAATATCAGCATGCTGACAGAGCAGCAGGAGAGCATCAGCGCTATGCTTCAGTGCTTGGAGTGCTCTCTCTGGCCCCTCCAAAGGCCTGTGTGTGAAAGGAATTCCTCCCCTCCACCAGGAATGCTTCACAGCTGACTTCTGCTACAGCTCACCCTGCAATGCCCTTCCCCATTCCCACAGGACATGCATTTACCCACAAAATACACTCCAGGGTTAATCTCATTATCACATGTTCTAGGTGAAAGCCAAGCGACTTTCCCCCCACCCCCTACAAGTTTCAAAATACTGGCATTTATTATAAACTTTCGTCTTCTGCCTAGCACATGATTGCTCTCCTCTGGCAATTGGAGAGGAAGTAAAATTAAACTTTGGACAGAGAATCAATTGTAGGTTCTTAGAATTCCTAGTTTGATTATATGCTTTAGAGTAAATGATTGGTTAAATAAAGACATGGCAGAATCTGGTCTGTTAAATAGGAAGAACAGTGAACCTAAAAATGAAAAAATAAAGAATTTGTGAGCAAACTATTTTTTTTAACCGGAAACAAAAATAAAATGTGGTCAGATTAAGTGTGAACATAGGGCAGAAGCAGGAAAAATTATTTGACTTGGCATTTTTACATTTCAGTGTAAACTGCCTTTCTCGGGTTAGCATATGGCAAAGGGAGGTGAGGGAAGTAATATACTTTTCATAAGAAAATAATTTTTGTTCTCCTAGAACTGGTAGCATTTTCACAGTTGATGACACACAGAAGTCTGCATGACAGTCTTCTCCACAGTTTTGCAGGGAACACAGACAATCTGCCAATAGATTTTCAGAAAGCACTTTGAGCATCTGTCTCTGGATCAGGAAAAACACCATTGACTCCTGCTTTTCTCCCATCAAGCAGTTTGCAAACACCATATCTGTGTTCTTTACTCAATATGTTACTGGGAAGCCTCCAGACCACCCACCTCTTTCTCCTTGCACGTTACCCTGAGCAGAACTGACAGAGCTGCATGAGCAGATTTAAAAGCTAGACATTCTTTGAAGCTGCCCCTTGCAAAGGGGACAACTGTTGCTTCACTGCTGAGCGAAGCACACACGAATTATCCATTATTTTCTTCAGCTAGTACTACCGTTAGTAAGAGTGGTTTTCTGTTTGTTTGTTTGTTTTTTTTTTTTTTTTTTCTAAAAGCTTTGTGAATAATTCCCTTGTGCTTAGGGAGGGCAGGAACATATAGGCAGATGAAGTGAGAACTATGCTGGGAAACGAGCCCTTTGCTGGGATCAGGAGATCATCACATGGCCATGCTGAGGAGCACGAGGTGCTTTAATCCTGTTGGCTTCTACGCCCCAGGTATTCCAGGGGATTATCCCTGAGTCCCACTTCCAGGGAGCCTCTGGTGGGGAACCTGGAGTAAGAGGGGCAAAGGGAAAGTATTTGCTTTTTCAAAAAATGTTTCTAACCATAGTCTGATGTTTACTATTTTTTAGCTGACTCCCCTGGTTCCCATGTTAGGCTTGTAAAACATATTCTATCATAGAAAGGCTGTTTGTTTGATTTATTTTATTTTGTTTGTACCTGGCTGCCATTTCATTTACTGTTCCTCCCATGGAGGCTTCTACAAAAACACTATATATGAGAAGAGACCCATCTCTCAGAGGTAGAGACTCTACCTCTGAAGGTAGCAATATATATTTTTAAATTTTCACTGAAAAGCTACAGGGATTGGGAGAAACTTGAGGCAGTCTCAGACTGGACCAGGAAAGCACTCAAATATATATCTGTGCAGACAGTCATACACACAAATACATTCAACAGCTTGTTCTAATACTGAAATAAGATTTTATGTTCAATGTTACAAAATAAACATCTGAGCCTTGAGAGCTGTCATATGATGAGTTTCCGAAGCAGCTGGTTAACCAGGGAATTCCCTGTGCGATGGTACAGATGAGGATTTGGAATCAGGAATGTGACTCAGGAGCAGTACACGCCCCTCCTGCTTTATAGACATGTCAATAGTTACTAGAAGGAAAACTCCCAGAGTAGTGAGGAGTCTCCCTGAAGCTCACCTGCTGGCTTGTTTGCAGAGTTAGGATCAGATTTACAGCACTGTGCTGCAATGCTAAACTGAGCTTCATAGCGACAAGGACTATGGATTTCTGGTGTAGTTATGGACAAGGACAAGGGACACTCCAAGTAAAAAACAAATTAATTCTTTGTTTCCTCAGAGCTGAGCAGGTTAATCTTCAAAATATCATGTTTTCCTTTTGTAAAATGCCACAGAAATTTTCATTCTGGGCTGCTAAAACTGAAGCAATCAAAATTTTAAGTAATATTAGTGTGTTTTTAAAAACTCTAATAGCTGGATGGCACCATGAAGGAAACATCTCAGTATTGCTTGTTAATTACTTGTTAGGAATTCTGTGGGGATTTTAGGTCAAATTGCTATGTTGAGTGGGGAAAAAAGAAATTTAGGATGGGGAAACGGAGAATAATTATTATTGTGGTTATTTTAAAAGTCAAGCATAAAACAGTGGAGAAACAAAGGCTGGATAGACAAAGTTGATGCTGCTCAGTTAACAGTGGAGATACGAATTGTCTAGAGAGAAGAAGAAAGGGAAAAAAAAAGGTTATTTGAGATGGATAAATACAAAGACCACTTGACAATTAGAGAACAAGTGGAAGGACAGATAGTCTATTAGCCAGACAGGAAATTCAGTCTGATAAACCAGTGAGCTCAGATTGTATGACCCAGTGAATGTTACTGAATCAATGCTTTTATTATGTGGCCACATTATTTTTGATCTGATATTGGGATACCTAGACACAGACCGAATGCATCAGAAAACAGGCATTCAGACTGGTATGAAAACATAGGCCAAATGTTACAAGCTACTTCTAGGATCAAGAAAAATGTCATTGATCTGCATTCCAAAGCAAGGGAAAAGAGGTGCTGATGCAATCAGAGCAATGCAAGTAAAGAAACTATAGCAAAAATCAAAAGGCAGTTTCTCCCTTTTGTAGACTGAAGATAGCAAGTAGCAGAAAAGTAATTACCAATATATCAATCTACAGTCTACACAAAATCTGCCTTATACCTGTCAGTCTTGGTGACAGGACAGCATCTAAGGGAGATGCTAAAGCAATATTTCCTACAGTTTTGTTACACTCCACTTGCTCTTCACCTCTGCTTTCAGATCTTTGCTGAAAGGCAGCCTGACTTCTGGCTTTTAGCAGCATGCTGGGCAGAGTGGAAATTTTGGTATGTGGCTCTGAATGCTTTCCTATCAGCTTTCAGAGGAAAAGTGTCAAACAATTTCTTAGTACTATGTGGCTCATACCTGTGGCCTTGATAGCAGGCCAGTGTGCAGATTTAACTCAGTGGATAATATCATGCTGCTTCAGGAATCCCTGTCTCTCCTAAGAGCTCGCTGAGGTTGAAAGCACAGAAGGCTTTTCAGCAACCTACAGGGAAATTATTCATGGTTTTTTCTGGGATAATGTCCTGCTAATTTTCCAAGGGAAACTTGCCTGCTGAGGGGCCAGACAAGCAATCCACCCTGTGCAAAGCTAGTGATGGAAAAGCTAAGGGGCCAGACAAGCAATCCACCCTGTGCAAAGCTAGTGATGGAACAGCTAAGGGAGGGGTAAGACCAGCCTTTGCTCTGTTGGAGCTCTCCTGGACTGACTCCCTCACCTTGCAAAGCTGCATCCTCTGCCACCATGACAGACTCCCCACAGTTGTGTCTCAACCAGCTGCAGAGTTTTACTCTTGCAGTTAAAAGCTTATGTTCTTCCTCCTCCTTTCCAGTGTCCTCTGATTCCAGTGACTCCTCTGCAAGCTGACCGGAGGCAGCTTCCTCCTGGGCTGCCTATGGTGCTGGGCTCATCTTCAGAACCAGCTGTACCCAACAAGTGCCTGCCTCTAGGTGCTTCTCACAGACTTGTGCTACTCCATTTATCCAGCTCTGCAGAGAAACAGGAAAAGAATAAAAGCTACTAGTAGCTGTGTGTTGGTTTTCTCTGTGTGCACGCTTTGGAAAACGGATAATCAAACAGAGTCTGAAAAACCACAAGAGTGACATTTAGTACAGAGCAGGTCTCAGCAGCTCCTGGTGGTAAGGCAAACACAGTTGTGCAGTGTCAAAAAACTAAATTTGGAAAAGGAATGAGAGAATCAGTTGTTACAGGTACAGGTATATAAATCAGTTGGGACCCGTGGAGGCTGAGGTCACCTCATATAACCTCTTCTGGACCCAGAGCTGCTAGGCTTCCATTAAACCTAGTTTTTGCTTATAAGTAGAAGTACATCAAGCAAGCAGTTCAAATGTATATTTTTCTCTGAAATTCAACCACACATCATTTTAAATTGATCCTTTAAATACTCAAAAGCAGTGAGGAGAATGCTATAGCTTTTCTAAAGTGTATCTGAGAATTCTGCTGAGGTAAATAAAAACTTTGTGGATGGCAAAAAAGCCTGAATTTTACACACCAACAGAATATATTTTAAAAAATAAATAATGAAAAAAACAAACAAAAACCCAACCCCCCCCCAATAAAAAACCAAACCAAACCAAAACAAAAACAAACAAACAAACAAACAAACAAACAAACAAAAAATATACTTCACAAAAATGTGATTAAATGTGGTCACTTCTAGTAGAAAGAAAATACATGCAGAATAAATTAATATCATATGCTTCTTTCAGATTTTCTTTTGGGTAGTATCCTTACCTCCAGTAAGCTTTGCCTCATTTCAGTTCTAAAAGAAGTATAACTGGCTAGACTTCCAGAAACCTCAGAAAACCCCTTAAACTTTGTGATTGTTATTGCTAGTGGGTTCTTAAAGTCTGCAGTTTTTTCTTCCCTTGAAACCCACTTATCTTTGTAACTCTGGTAGAAGGAGCAATCAGATAAAACCTTGCTGACAGACTGTAATATAAAACATGCAGACATCTTCCACGAGATACAATGAGAGAAGGAAAGCTGTGGGAAGCAAATGTTCCCTAATTCCCAGGTTGCTACCTGCATGCATGCTTATTATTGCAAGATTTGCAAGCAGAGGAATGTGCTGGCATGGGCTAGAAGGAGATGACCTGCAAGCCCAATGGGTCCATAGGAGGATGATGTGTCCTCCCTTTGCTTCCCTCACTCTACAGAGGGGAGATCTCATGGTCCTTCACTCCCAGATCAGTGCAGGGTAAATGTAGATAACAAAGAAGACAACCATAATAGCTCCACACACATTTCTATTGATTTAAAACTCTCTACAGCAAATGAAAGATAAGGGGAAAAGACATGCATTGTTTAGAATTCAAAAATTCTTATTAACCTTCCATAACTGTCTGACAGTACTCAAAGGCCCAGCTGCATGAAAGACTCAAATATTATATGTGGTCTCTGATTTCCCCCCACCTCCTTGCCTCCCAAATTATGACTGTAATGAAGAATCAAATCATACTGAATTTTACATTCTCTGTAGAACTTCACTAATTATTCCATGACTAAATAAATATATAAATAAGACCTTGACATTCAATTTCACTTCAATGCAAACAGTGGATAGGAAACTCTATTACTCAGACTGCAAACTCTCTGAATAAAGAACAAAATGTCTTGGTAAGACATTAGGCATCTGGGAAAATGGGGAAAGAAAAGTCCTTCCAATGTGAAATTATTCTGATAATAGCTGACAGTTTTGAGTAACAAAGAGAAGGGGAATTACCAGAGATTTTTCTCATTCTTCCCCTTAATTTTTTACCATTACAATGCAGTGTGTTTGAAACAAGCAAAATGAGACTTTTTTTCTTCCTACAAGTCATAGTTAAGCTGCTATGCTCATTGTAGATGGAAATTTTGATGAGTTCAAAACCTGACCAGACAAATTCAGGAAAGAATGAGCCACAGAATCATCATAGAACATAAATGCACTGTCTGTCTCCTGTAGTCTCTGAATTCTAAATTCCTTGAGGAAGGGAGATCACTCCTGGGAAATGCCTGTACAGGCTTGCTCTGTTCCCAGAACCACAGTGCATCTGCCAAGGGCCATGGAGGGAGCTGGATAATGGGCAACAAGATCCTTTATTTTGATCATTCCTATGACAAAAATGAATGAAATATTGTCCAATTGCAGTGGTATCTTCAGCACAGATGTCACCAGGCATCTGGTCTATACTGCACAATGGTGCAAATAATACAACATATGCCTCCTTGATATTTGACAGCAAGATCCTTAAAGTATTTGTAAAGCAAAAGACACAAAAATTTTGAGTTTATTTTAAAAATTAAAAAAGTAGGTCTGCTTTCAACTTTTCAGAAGAAAAAAGTGAAGATTTAGAACAAAACAAAACAAAACAAAACAAAAAAGCCTTACAATTTTGTGGGTAAAAAGGTTATTCACATGAATACTGTAAACATTATTTGTGCACCACTGATATGTTCTGGGAGGCAGAATGTACCTAGAAAAACATTTGAAATAAATGAATGGCCAAGTGTGTTCCTGGAATTCCTTTCTTCTCTCTAGGCCAGGGAACAAAGTTATAGAATATACCAGAAATAAATAGTTTAGAAAATAAGTGATGCATCAGTTGTGCAGGATACTAAGGTATTAAATAAGAAAAATCAAAAACTTTAAGAAGTTATATGTTTAATATTTCTGACATATGTGTAAGAGATTCTTGTGACTTAAAGGGCTAAATTAATCTTAAATTGTTCTTGGTCATATGAGATGTACTTGGCCTAAGCAATTTTATCATTCCAATTTTTTGCTAGAGTATAGTTTCAACAAAAAACCCCAATCACATAAAAATTTTGAAGGCCTTGAGTGGCAAGGCTAGTTTCAGAAGCTGTGAAGGACTGGGTGCTGGGACTGATCACTGTGATTCAGCAGACCACTTGGGAGGTTGGAGAAGCAAAGATTTCTGAGTGAGTTCTCAAAGGAAACTTTATATCACACCTTCTATTTCTATAAAAGCATAAAAATACTAAAAGCTTCTTGCTTATGCCAGGATCTTTTGTCCCCATTTGCTGATCTTCAGATATAATAGACAAAATGTGTTTATCTCCCCACAAGGAATATTTGGCTGCATAATAAATTAAAGGATTCTACTTTGTATGTGTATGCTCACTTGCACTGATGCAAAGTTGGGCTTTTGTACACCACAGACTTGGACTGACACACCAACAATAAGTTGCTACACTTCTCAAATAAATTTATAGTCAGACACATAAAAAGTTTTTCTGGAAGCTTTGTGTACATTAGAGAATTTTAGGGTGATCTAGCATTAAATACTGCCAAATTCATTTTGAACTTGATCTTCCACTCACAAAAACCAAAGCCACCGTTAGTGTTATGTTAAGTAAAATTCATTCAAGCACGTGGAAACTGCAGGGCAATATTGTGCATCCTGATAGCACATGCCTACCAGCATGACAGAGATCTCTTCATCACTAAAGAGTGATAAATAGGGAGTGAGAGAAGGACTGAAAGTGAGTCATAGTGCAAAAATTGCTGCCAACATACATATGGCTAATCTTAATTGTCCCTTACACCAAAAATAAGAAGATACCCATGAAGATTCAATCCCTTTTATATGGATGCTTTCTTGAGGAGTCAGGGATCTTTTCAGTATTTTATTATTATTTTGCAGGTGATGATTAAAAGCAAACACTGGCACAAATGCCATGTCAGATTTCCCCATGGAAAGATGCAAAGCTCAGAAATTCCTAAAAACATTTGCCTGTAGCTTTTCTATATGGAGTGATGTCTCAAGTTTTCTAGGTCTGATATTTTGGGATCTCCCAGAACTAGAAGTAAGTGTCAGTTCTGCTCTACTTTTGGGACTGTCTTCACTTCTGAGGGCAAATCTCCTGTTTTCTATTTCAATGCCTGAAAAATGTTGAACTTCTTACTATTTGGTGGGCCTTAGTATTTGGGTGACAGGTGTTTTACATGACAGTTAACTTTTGTGTGTGACTGTAATTATTTTGGTTTTTTGTTTGTTTCTTTAATTGTCCTTGAATGCATTTGATTTCAGTGTGATCAGTATGTTTCTATGTGTGACTTCTAGGGCTTTGAATACTTTATGTCATCTATGGAACTCTTAATGTATTGGCATGACATATAAATGTGTATTTTGCCTTAATCTCAGATGAAGAAAATGAGGTGGAGAGAAACAAAGCAGCCCTGTGATGAGGACACACAGAACCTATTTTTAACATGTTTGAGAAATGTATCAAAACTAACAACAATAAAAAAAAATTAATTTTCATGAACATAATGCAGAAGAGAGTAGATTGCAGGACTGTTCCACTTGTGTCCTTCTAAGTGTCCAGTCATTTCACCTGGAAACAGACAACCAGGATAGTTCAGTTTAATCCCTTTCAGAAGGTGACAATTTCTCTCCATCACTAGAAAGAAAAGACAAGGTAACCAGTCCAGACAGACGTCTCAAGCAGGCTGAGATGTAAGAAAGGTGATCCCAACCTTACATTTAACCATTCATTACCTCACCAGGGCAAACCTGAGCAGTCCTTGAGCCCAGCAGAGATGCCATGTGCTGCCCCCAGTACTGCACTGGTTTGAATTCATCTCCACTGAAACATTTCCTACATCTTGAAAGCAACAGAAATTGGAACATCCCTGAGTGAGTTGCTGATAGAATTGCCAAAGGCATCTATCAGAAAAATAAACTTGCATTTTTGAATGGTACTGTTAAGTTTACATTAATGCTACAAAACCATCCTTACAAAGAAATAGGCTGGATAAATTCTAATTTTTAAATGAGAGGTATACCACCTATACACTTCAAAGTACCAATAAATCAAAGAACATCAATTCCCACAATATAAGTTGTTTTGTGACTTTTGTTATATTTCTAGACAACATTCTGAAATAGAAATAACATTAGGAGGCAAGCAGCTTTTCTAATAGTGAGCAGTATATTTCTTACGAATAAAATGAAAGTTCACCATTATTACCATATATATGAGCAAATACATGACATGGAGTATTTCTCCCTTTCTAGAAAAATAGTACTGAAAATGTAAAGCAGAACTATTTAAAATAAAATATCCAATTTTGACTAAAGGAATCTGTACATATGTTGACTTTGAAATGCAATTTCTATGGAAACTACAAACAAAGAGGATATCACAGAGAGAGCCAAGCTCATATCCATGCCTGGACTGGTTTCAAGTCTTTTGCTTGCTGAGAATTAAAGCTGAAGGTTTTCATGCTGAATTCTATAACAAAAGTCTTCCAGCAAGTGATTTTCATTCCTTGACTTCTCCCCACTCCTTTTTGATAGCAAAGGATGAATAACACGTTTTGTTTTCTTAAAGGCTAATCATTTTGAATGCCCCAAATTTTGGGATATCTAATTGTTAAACATTTTTCACTTTCAAATATTACCATGTAAAAATAGTGCTGCAAAAATATCCACCTGAGTACATCAGTCCAGGTTTTTATGACTGAAGTAGAGAAATGGATGATTTTGGTTGCAGTCAGTATGGGCTTTTCAGAAATCACAGAGACACAAAGATCTGAAATGCATTTTATAAACACCTATTTCTCACTATTTATTGTATAGGGAATCTGTAATACTATATATGTATATATCTCTCTGTGTGTGTGTGTATTGCTTAACATAAAGATATTTTTGTGTATTACACCAAATATAGTAGGTTATAGAGATTATATCAAATAATCTGTACTTACCAGTCCTAGGGAAAACACACAATTTTAAAAGAATCTTGAAAGATGAAGAAAAAGTCCTAGGAGACTTGGAAACTAATTTGTATTTTGATAAACTATGAAAATATAATAATTCAGAGGGTTTGTTTCATTATTAATCAATTAATTTTGTGTTTCAAACCCTTTATTAACAGAAAGGTGGTTTTGGCAGAATTAAAAAAATATGACAGAAATTTCAAATTTTAATACAATAAAAATAAATGTGAAAGACCACATTGGGAGAAAATATTAAAGCTTGCAAGATATAGAATATGCAATGGTGCTTGTCATTAAAAATATAAATGAAAATGGTAATTTTTTTGTTAAATAATGTGTGAAAAAGTTGCCTAATAAAATATTTACAAAATTGAATTTTTTTGCAAAAAATCGAAGAATGTTCAGGACATTTAAAGAAGATTTTGCAGCTGCCATATACTTCTTTGGAATAGAGGAGATAGAAGAGTAGCTATTTTGCCAGTTTTTTAAACATTAAAGCCATTGAATTTTCAGAGTTTCCTTAATATCACAGAACATATTGTATGAGGGTACAGAACAATTAAAATGTGGGAAGCAGAAAGACTCATCTGAAAATATAGCAATATAGAGAACACTGAGGATCTTCATTGCTGATCTTACTTAAATAAGTGTTAAATTTTGAGTTTGAGTTGAATTATGGTAATTATAACTTTCTTCAGTTTAGTTTTCTTCTTCCACTTTTCCTAAAATGGAAATAAAAACCACCAAACCACTGTACATCAAAAGAAAAAGAAAAAGAAACAGAGAATAAGTTTCTAAAAAAAAAAAAAAAAAAAAAAAAAAAAAAAAAAATCAGAACCATTATATTTTCAGTTTATAAATGATTTGTCTAAAGGTTTTAATAATTCTGTTTTCTTTTAATTTATTGAATGATAGTTTAAAATTCAATTTTTAAATGAAAAGTTCATGAATTTTATTAAAATTTCACAAACTAAATGTTAATTTGTCTTAATTTCCTCTTATGCATTTAGCCAATTCCCAGTTCAATTTTTGTTTCTTTTAGAGCGATCAAACCTATATATTTATTAATGAAAAACTGACCTTTATTTTCTTTTAAATATCTCTTCAAACATCTGAAGACACACAATCTGGCTTCAGAACAAACACACACATGCAAGAGAAAAACTCATAAGAGCAAAATATTTCATAAATTGCTAAATTTCAAATGAAAACAGCTTTATTTTGACATTTTCTTGCAAAATCTGTTTTCAGAATGTAAAGGTTTTGTGTAGCCTTGTCAAAGAAAAGGGCAAAACTAATTAAAAATCAAATTGTTTTAGGCAGATACAGTTTATTTTGGGAGTTAAGATGCATGTATTTATTACCCAAGCAGGTGCCTCCATGGATGTGTGACAGGTGAGACAGGGACTTAGTTCAGGTCTCTGGAGATAGACATTTGAGCCATTTCAGATGGAGAGGACTAGGAGACAGACCAGGAGACAGACTGGTATCTTCTGGACAAGGCAGACAGAAAGTTGATGAAATAGACTGAGGCTTCTCAAGGGAGTCCTGTTGTGAAAAACAACCTTACTAGATAATGTCATGGTAACTCTTGTCTTATTAGTCACAAAACCATGCTTACAATTAATGAAAAATAATCTTGGTGTTCAAAAGGCATCTTGTGATACCAACATAGAACTAATGTTATGTTTACATCCACCTTGAACTGGAGTTTAGCTGCAGGAAAGAGTGGTTCACAGTAGAGCTTGAAAACGTTTGAGTTTTTTAAGCTGAATGTATTTACCTGTGGGGGCTTTGAAGGAAAATGTGAGCAATATGTATCAGCATTTGAGAACTCAAATTTCCCTCTGCTTGGCCATGTCGTCAATGCTTTTAGCCTGTGCTGCAGAGAGGACTCCCTCAGGTGGGATGAATCTGCACAGTTAGTGATATGTGTAAAGCATAGCACATTTAGACCTGTGCTGTATCTTCAGAGACCTACAAAAGGGAATTAATACATTGGAAAGCCTGGCTGTTATTCTTATTTTGACAATAGCCTCATTATTTTTTCCTGCTAATCTGATTTTCAAAGATTTATACATTAATTTTTTGTACATTAATCCCTGAAGTTATGCTTGGAAAGCCCATGCTATAAATACCACACGACTAATGCACATGCCAGGAGTAGACAAAATTCACAAGAAACAGATAAACTTCAGAATAATTATTTCATTGTATCACCTTTATAAATCATCCCAGCTGTTCCACCACTTTAATTGCAAAGTGACACTTGCAGTCTGTGTGATAAATCATTTCACTTTATACATGTTATGAGTCTGACTACTGTACAGGAGTCATTTTACAATCCATCTGCTTTACAAAGGCGGAGTATGCAAGAAATTAAATTATATAACTATAAAACTCAATAAAAATCTTGTGTCAGTCCTGAATTTATGACAATGTATATACATGCAATATATGCAGTGTTTTCCACATACTCCTTCCCAGTATCCCATGTAAGCTTTCTGTGGACTGCAGGTATGGGCTGAATAGCCTGGAAGTGGGAAGAAGGTGGCCTGTCCTGGATTATTGTACCCAAAAAGTGATATTTTATGAAAGTTGCATGCAAAGGACAGAAGCTCCAGAATAATTTTGCTAAGCAACTTGTAGGCAAGGGAGTAAGAAGAAAATCTGAGTGAAGAAAAAACAGTGTGTGACTTGTTTTCAGACTAATGCACTCACAATATAATTACAATTAAGAAAAAGCAGAAGGGATAGAACAGTTTGCTGTGAACAGTGGTTTCAGGATGTCAAAATGAAAATGAACAAAACTGAGGAATTACAGGAGTAAGTACAGTCCTAGCATGGGGTCTGCTATTTTGTTAGGCATGTACAAAAATTCATAGTAATGTTAATAAAGGCTGCAGAGACAGACAGTCTGTGATCCATTCAGCCATTCATCTTCAAATTTACCTGCAGGGTTATTCATTCTGCAGCCTAAAATCATAAGAAGCCATTGTTGTTCCAGAAAAAATGCCATCTTTTATCTTCACTTTGTGGTGTGTTTCATCACAGACCTAACATTGAAGTGGCAGGATTGCTGACAATCATGTTATGCAGCCTCTCTGAAAAGTTGTTTGCAATAATAGGTGTGTTGGAGGGAGGTCAAGCTGTTTTCCATTAGCAGAGCCTTCCAATGCAGTGGCTTTGATGCTAGAAATGTTCTCCTTTCTTATCACTTGGTCCTTGTCTTGGCTGCAACTCGCTACATCCACTTTCCTGATTTCAGCTTGTTATCATCAAGATTTGAAGGCATTTGACTAAATCAGAAATACAAATGTTGCAATTAACATCTATTTGTGTACATTCCCCTTTGCAAAGATGAAATAATTTCACAGATGTCTCTGGACATGGAATTTCTATGTGATCATATTGACCTCAGCCTACCAAGTAGCAGTCTATAATCTGTGAAGCATTATCAGGCTGGAATAGAGGTATCCATTATTTTGCTCAATAAAGAAACAGCTTCTCCCACATACAATCATTGCTTTCAGATATTAATTCTCTCAGCATACATCCTGGCTACAGTGTTAACATTGTGTGATGAAAAGTGCTATCCGTAATTAATGAGCATCTCAAATCTAGGCAGTCATGATTTTAATTTCAGTGTTGCTATTTTTATCTTTGTTTTTCATTTGTGAAATTTGAAAGAAAAAATAATGGTAAGGTCTCTGTCCATCAGGTTTACTTTTTATTCTATACATCTTTTCCTTACGGAAAGTTTCATCTTTTTGTCTGTGAACCAGTAAGGTTCTGCACATAAAGAAACCCATTTTGAAATCAGCTCCATATGGGCAGACCATATGGGCACACTGAGTCCCACTGAAGTGAACTATGGTTAGCATTTCTTATTTCTGCTATAATAACATGCATGAGTCCCAAACCATGGGCCTTGTTGTGCCAGGCACTGTACAGACAAAAGAAAAACCTAATCTTAGTGCTAGCAGATAAACCATCACAGTACAGATAGCATGAATACTGCAAGTCATTATGGTGGCAGACTAGGTTGTTAAATGGCACATATCGGTATTACCCTGTCAGATTTAATGAAATCACCATTTTTATATCATTCCCTTTATTGTGCATCCCTCTGGAGGAGGTCATTCTCATTTCCTTTCTGGGTATAAATCACAACTGTTCTTTACTGCTGTCAGTGAGGTTGTGCATATGTGTGTTAAGGTTAGAATGAAGTATCATTTTGCACTCTGGACATGTCTTGAGAGGGAGGTGGCTGTGAAATAAGGGATAAAGGGAACATGTAGTGCATTAATAACCTTACAGGAGCTCATTGTTCTTATAGCCGGGTGCAGTAAACTATTCAGTAAATGTGTCCATGTGGAAAGGCTCTGTAAAATACCAATTTTCATATCAATTTATGCCTACAGTGCTTTACAGATGTTCCCTTTATAGGAAAATCCTGCATAATGACACCAGAATTAAACCAAAGGTTTATTTCCTGACAGTTATGTTTTCCATGGCAAATATTTACATGTAAAAGCTGGAAAGAATGATGCTGATCCACTCAACAAAGGTGAGGATGTGCTTATCTGTCCTAGGAGCATTATAAAAGTGACTCTTCAGAGAGAAGGAAGAAAAGATGGAAAGGCATATGCATGTACATATTTTGTGATCATCAAGGTCGCTCAAGATTTCACAATGAAGCTCTTTCCAAGTAGGTCACAATTATATTGCAAGCTCCTTGCTTGAAAAACAATGGTGGGTAATAATCTGGAAACTGAAGATTAAGAATAAGAGGCAAAACCTTAAGAACTATGATAATATCCCATTAAACAATTTATCTGGGGCTGTAATGGATTCTCCGTTATTAAAATTCTTTAAATCAGGTTTGGAAGGCTTTCAGGAAGAGATGCTCTCACTTAATCCAAAGTTATGGGCTTTACTTACAGAATTTCGGGTGAGAGTGTCTGACCTGTACTATGCAAGCAGTCAGGTTAGATGATCATAATGGTTCCTTCTGGCCCTAAAATCTATCAATATATTAAGCCTCCCGCTGTAATGCTCTGATGCAGAGGCAATTTACATCAACTTCTGAAGAGCACTTAAATTGATTGTTTCATTAAACCCCATTTGAATGCTTCCACATCTTGATGCGTGCTGCTTCTGGGTGCCTCGCAGATTTCATTTGGAGATCTCCAGCTCCAGAGAGAGCCTGTATTATGTCTGCCTGGGCTGCCTGGTGCCTTCTGCTGGCCGGAACAGCCTGTTCCTGGGGAATTCACGCGGCGAGGAGCCCTGATGCCATGTCTAGTGCCCGTGGGTGGTTCCCTGGCTACCACTGGGAGGTGCTTCCAGCGGCTCCGCTCAGCGCTCCCGTTGGCATCGTGAGCAATGAGCTCAGCTCTGTGTGGGAGCGAATTTCAGATCTTTCCTACACCTACAGCCTTATGCCAAAAATAAGATGCAACCATTTGTTTCCTAGGTGATAGCGGCGCTGAGCATGTGCAGTCCCTGCTGCCTCTAAAATGGTGAAGTGTGTTATCAGCCTTCCTTACAGAGCTTTTGAGGCAATGTATCAAGCAGCTTTTACTGCAGAACAAATGGCTTCTTGATTATGTACAGAAGGAGGAAAAATGTATTGAGGTTTGCAATTCAGTGCTCATTCTTGGCAAAAGTAATTTTATTCTATTTGTTTGCTTTTTCTGTGGTAAGTGAAGAGAAGAGGGAGCAAGAAATGTCAGTTCCAAGGTTTCTAAATAGCAGAAGACCTTTTAGATGTTCTTTCTTGATAGTCTTTCTTAATCTGTCTCTGTATGAAGCTGCAGAAGTTCTTGTTTCAACCTCATTTTCTCATGAAGATTTTGAAAGCTTGTCAAAGCAGAATATCATTCAAGTGTATCTTCTATCTATAGAGCATGGGAATGTTAAAAGACATAAAAATATTTGCATTATGCTACTGTCCTTTGCAGGAGACAGGAAAGGGTAGCATAAAAAGTATAAAAAGACTTTTTGTATCCTGCTAGATTTTTTTGGTTCATCTTTTTTTTCCCCAAATATTTCAAATGCCTACAAGTTTTGAAAATATGCAAAGAAATTCTGAGTTCTTGAAATACTGCACTTCACATATCAACTTAAATTTCATTTTTATTTACAATAGCTATTTATAGAGGATTTTATTTTAAAATGTAGTATTTTATTAAAAGGTCTACTAAAACTTCTTTGTTGTCAGAAATTCTTGAGTTCTTTGGCATAATGTCCACTGGAAGGCCAATCAATGATGACACTTGCTATATATTCTACTTCACTTAAGGCAAATATTTAAGTAAAATAAATAATTTTTTTTTTTTAAATCATCTGAGTAATATTAATAATCGTGGACAAACTGATGGGATTTCACTATACAAATATTTTTATAGCCCTGCTTTGGAAAGCTGAAAATCGCTGATTTAATTCATAGATATTTTCATCCTGATTACAAGCAATAGTCTAATTCCAAAGTTTCACACTCCTTTGTCTAGCTGGTTTTTAGGCTGAAAGTTGGAGCCGTCTCGTCTCTATCGTTGATTGGTGCAGCGAGGTGGAATTCCCAGTTGCACAAAATTCCACCTCTTGGTGTCCTTGGGGAGTGTTATCTGCACCTGCCACATCTGGGGGTGCATAGGAGGAGCGGTTTCTTTCTCTGTAAATTGATTTTAACACAACATGCTCCCCCACCCCCGAACTCCCCCAAAACCACACACATACGCAGACTCACCCAAAACAAACAAACATATGAAACCAAACCCAAAAACACACAAAAGCCCAAAAAATTGGAAGATTGAACTTCTCAACTTCTCCCCTACAAAAACCAGAAGATGACATGGAATTGATGAGAAGGCAAACTCTAAAATATTTGTCGCTAAATACTTCTCATCTTGTTTTTCTGCTTAAATCAAAATCCTGATTATTTTATCAGGTTCAGGAAAAGGTCACACAGCAAGATGATAATCTGCACAGCTTTCAAATCATAGTAAACCCATAAAACCTAATTTACATGGACAGTTGTGATATTAAAACCCTGGAGGATTGCAGTTTACAGGACTGCAACAGAGCAAAGTCCTGTGTTTCAGATGGCATGATTTTTTGGAGACAATGAGGTTTGTTAAATTGCATTTTGATACTACATCTTGGTATGAGCAAAGTTATAGAAAAAAGTAATGACTCTATATCACAAAAACCCAAAGTGCATTGTGATGAACACTGCTATCTCATCAGTTGACATGGTAGCTGGCCTAGGTGCTGAATTGTAACAACAAGCCTTGAATATGGGAAGGTGATTCTTGTCACCTTACTAATGGTATTTTAAAAATCTTTGTTTATTCCAGAAGCCACTTTTGAATAACTCTCTTCTGGCTACAGGAGTAATTTATTTTCAGTCAACACAAGCAACAAACTTGATATCTTTGGAGACAATTTCTTTAATATGGCTAGAAAGAAAATATGGCAATGTACACTCAGTATCTTCTTAAATATAGCAAATCATTGCCAAATTTATTGTAGTCTCAGCAGTTGTTCTATAGTCTTCCTCCACACTTAGTTTCATTTATTTATATTATTTTTTTGACTGAAGTTATTAAGGGTATTTCTGGAGAATTAACAAGTGTCCTCTTGTTGCTAAAAGCATGTCCATAGTGTCAATATAAATGAGGCTGCAAATACTTTGTGCGCAAAAGTGGAAGAAAAAAACAATCTAGGGTGATATGTTTTGTGAAGTTGGTTCCCTTTTTGCATCAGCAAAGCTTTTGCATCCTTGGCTTCAAAAATGTTAAATTCCATGAAAGCAAAATCATGCTGGTTTTTTGGTAAGCAACAGAGCAAAAAAAAACCAGAAGTATTATCAGTATTTCTAAAAAGCTTAACAAAAAAAAACCTCTTTACTGTAGAAATTTTAGCATCAACTCAGAGGGGAATTGTCTCTTCAAACATGGTCCTAAAAACTTGACCATGTTGTGAGAGCTTCATTTCTCTTCTCCCATTAGAGTTAATAGACCTGTGCACAAAGCAGGGGTTTGGGACCATTTTACTTGTGAAATTTGACTGTGTGCATGAGAATTGTGGGTTGGTTCTTTTTTCTGTACAGCACAACATTTTATCTGTGCTTAAAACAATGCAGCTTTGCCTTCCTTGCAATAACACATATATAGATATCACTGCAGTTTTGGCTTTACATACAACCATCAGTTTTCCTCTAGATCATGTCTTACAGACACCTGAGAGGTTCAGATATTTCCCTTTCTTACATCTGACCTATTATTTCAAGTTGTTTTCATTAATGCTGTTTATTCAGTGGGTACTTCTTTGGAACCAATCAAAAGCCCATTCACCTCTATAAAAATGAGTATTTTTCTATCTTTGTGCAGGCTTTGGATATTACATGGCTTTATGAGATATGAGACCCATCTTCATCTCACTCAAGTTTCATATCAAGTAAACAGTGAATGTCAGATTTTTGTCTACTTCCCTTCCAAATTTTTAAAGTTTTCATTTTAGCAAGACATGACCACCTTCAAAGAAAAATGGGAGATGCAGGTAAGACAAACATTTGGCCTACCCTAGAGCTGTACTAGTAACATGGAACAGTTACTGCAGTTTTCTAATAAAGTGCAGCAGAGCTGTGCCTATGGGGGAAAAAAAAGAAAAAACAAAAAAACAAAAAAAAATTAAAAAAAAAAAAAAAAAAAAAAAAGAAAAAAGAGACACTGATTTTTTTTTTTCTACTAAAACACAAGGAAGGTTTTGTTGTTACTTGACTTATTCCTTATTCTTTTTTATTTCTTCTGCATTTGGAGATCATACAAGTGCTCATACCTGAGACCTTCAGAGATACAATTCTAATACTTTTTCTTTCATTTATTTATTTCCCATCCTGTTTGAGCCTGAAATAATGTCTCAGAACTTCTTGGGGCCAGAGTGGAATTTTTGGCTTCTTAAGGTCAGAATTCATATTGGGAATCTCAGTGGGGCCACACCATGATAAGCATTTCTGTCAGCTCACTGTTGTGGGAGTATCTGCATTAGAAATATGCACAATAAGGTAGGTTTGACAAATGAATAAGCTCAGAATGTTCTTTAGCACACCATGTATCTGAGCTGCTTTAATGCGCTGGCTGATGTTTAAGCACACAAAAAGTGGTGAAATGTACATTTAAACTTCATATTCTTCTAGTGGCCCATGCTGGGGAAAACACACCTGATTTCACTCACTCTCCAAAAAGAAGTTTACATCTGAGTCTCGATAATTTCTTAGCCAGTTTTGTAAACACTGTTTTTCTTTTTTTTTAAATGAAAACCATGTCATTTTCATCTGGCCTAACTCTCAGAGTTTTCATAAGGCAGGTATCTGCTTGTCAATTACTCTTGTTTTCATAAATTAGCCAATCCTGAGGTACACTCATTTCTTAGGGATGACACGAATTGTGCCAGCCAGGCACCAGTTCCTCTCCACTGACCAGGAAGGAAGCATAGATGACCAGAGGTACAATTCACATTACAGTAGCTTATTTTTGATAAAGAAAGTTTTGTTATGTATCTACTCTCAATATCCAAGCTGCTCATGCTCACATGTTACTGCAAATGATTTGACCCATCAGCAATCAGATTATTCATCCAGCAGGCTACCATGGCACAACTCTTGATCTTGAAAGAAGAATCCAGAAGAGATATTAGGAGAAGCCTGAAAGGTAGATAGAGTATGACCAGTCATCTGTGTTTCTGTCTTAATAAAGCACTCTTATGTGCCTAGAGTCATTAGCATCCAAAAACAAAGCTGAATTTCTCTTGGTTGTTTTTTCTTTCAGTGTGCACTGATAGTCAAAGGAGGAAAGTTTGACAGAGAAAAAAAATTTGGGCGGTTGTGTAGATAGATTTATCTAAGGGAAAAACACAGCAATATGTAAGAGAAGGGAATTGCATTTGGTATTTAATTATAGTTCAAAGTAATTTATCTACTAATTTTCTTCATCAGTCTCTTCCTTTTCTGGAATGGAAAAAAAAAACAAAAACAAAAATAAAACCAACAAAAAAATAACATTTCACAAATTCAAGAGCCTACTCAGTGCCAATAAAAAATTGAGGTGCACCTGCTTCTTCAGTGGAGCATACAGAATTAATTAGTTTGACAGAAACTGTAAACTTGTGAACAGCAGCCACATTGCTGGGTCTCAAAAAAGTAGTCATTTTCAAAATACAAAGACTTTTTGTCAACTCGGTGTTACTATGGTAACTACAGCAATTGTTTACCTGGGAAAGCAATATTGAGGATTTATCATTTAAAGACATATCAAACTTAACAACCCTGATTACTGCTTGTCTTAGTCCTTTTCCCCCCTCTTTTTGGTGTCCTGCAGGAAGGTGAGGGACTGAAATAATTTTGTGTCTATGCCCCCCTGCCACTGTTCCTAGTTCTACTCCTGAGCTGATATTTTGCACAGAAAAAGCTTCAAGCAAGGAGACTGAGCTGGCTCCACGTCACCTTCTTTGGCAGGTGAACTGCCAAGCAGGCATGTGCTGATCCAAGTTTGTGTTACTGCTGGAGCAAGGTTGCTCTGTGCTATGCATTCCCCAGTCTTTTGCCAACCTCCTTTGTTCATAGGAGGAATGGAATGCATATCACAGCTTCAGCAGGAGGGATAATCTGAGCAAGAATAGCTGGAAATATAAGTGTTTCAGCTGAAATACACCAGTAAGGTGATTAGTGTGGGTCATTGCGGTGACATTTGGCCACTTTCTTCCAGAGTTTTTTCAGGTGAAATTCAGCACCTTTCTACTCTGTTTATTTTCATACATGTTAGTCCTGAAGGTGGCTCTCCAATCAAAGGACAGTACTCCACAATGGTCAATGATGAGCTGGGGTGCATGAAATTCCACCTGAGAGTGGAAGAGCTTATGGGAGAGGCTGAGAGGAAGAACATGGACAGGTCACTTTCTAGTGGGTGCTGTTTCCAGCCAGGAAGTCTGAACAGATGAGGCCTTCTATAGACAGAGAGAAGCAGACACACATTCATATGTGAAAACACTTGGCAATCCAGTGATGTTCCCACTGACTGCAAAAGGAAAAACACCTATTTTTAAAAAAGGGAAAAATAAAGACCATGGGGACCACCAGCCAGTCAGTCTCACCTTTGTGTTTGGTGAAATCATAGAGCAGACCTTCCTGGAAACTATGCTAAGGTACATGGAAAATAAGGAAGTGATTGGTGACAGCCAACATGGCTTCAGTAAGGGCAAATGCCTGATAAATTTGAAGGCTTCCTAACAACAGGCTTATGGTGTTGGTGGATGAAGAAAGACGAAGTGCTGTCAGCTACCTGGACTTATGCAAAGCATTTGACACTGTCCTGCAGAACACCTTTGTCTCTATACTGGATAGACATGAATTTGACAGGTACACCACTTAGGAGATAAGGATTTGATCAGATAGCTATGAAGAGCTGCAGCCTACAGCTCAACATTCAAATGGAGACCAATGACAAGTCATTCCTCAAGGACAGGTATTGGGATCAGAGCTGTTTAATAACTTTGCATCCAGCTCTGGGTTCTCCAACTTGGATGTGTTGGAGTGTGTCCAGAGGAGAGCCACTAAATGATCAGAGGGTTGGACCAGCTCTCCTGTGAAGACAGGCTGAAAGAATTGGGTTTGTTCAGCCTGGGGAAGAGATGGCTTCCAGGAGATCTCCTAGCCACTTTCAGTACCTAAGTAAAGCAACAAGTAAGAAGAGGGAGAGGGGGATTTTAGAGGGGTATGTAGCAACAGAACAAGAGGGAATGATTTTAAACTAACAGAGGGAAGGTTTAGATATATGAAAAAAACTCTTGGCTGTGTGGAGAGTGAGGTACTGGCACAGGATGCCCCATCCCTGACAGTGCTCGAGACCAGGCTTGATGGGGCTTTGTGCAACCTGGTCTCATGGAGACTCTTCCTGCCCATGGCAAGGAGGATGGAGTGAGATTATTTGTAAGGTGCCTCCCAACACTTGCCATTCTATGATTCTAGGAATGAAATGAATTTGTAAGAATGTTTACCTCTGATATAATTCTTTCTCAGGAATGCAAGGTCTGGATCCTGGAATGAGTAGAGAATTCATTCCAGAGCAAGGAACTTTTCTGCCTTGTATTCCCATGAATCAATAACACTGACAGAAATCTGATCCCACTTTGTGTGCATTTGGGGATTTCACAACATAATGGCCCCATTGCCATTGCCTCCCCACTGTTCAGCTGAAGATGCCCATTTGGGGCTATTGGGCATGAGTTCAAAACAAGAGTTCAAAACTGGTTGAATTTCACCCATTCAATATTATACTCTCACTGCAGAGAGAAGATAGTGTATCACACTGCAGTATAATTGGAGGTTTCATTCTGTCAGCCTTCATTAGAAGCACTCCCCCACTCAGATTGGAGCTCACTGAGTAGAAATAGAAGCAGCAGCATCAGATTTTGAATGATGTGAGAATGCTAAACCACTTTTCTCAGAACAGACAAAAACATCTTTGTAGGGTGTGGAGTTTCCTGAGAACCTTAGTGTTACCGAATTTTACTTTTTTTTTAAATTTTTGTTTTGGAGTCCTGTGTATTTCACTCAATATTAATAGGGAGGCCTGACTGTACCCTAAGCTCTCCTTTTAATGTGTTCATGCTGATTGCATTTAATTAAGATCTCACGCATCAGTTTTGGTTCTCTTGATGACTGAGCTACAATTCCATGATGGAAAATAGTGATTGGAATAGCATAGGATACAATAGGTAGACATAAAATGCACAGATACTTCAAGAAAGTGGAAATAACAAAGGAAGCAAGAAGAAATCAGATAAATGTAATGCATTTTTATTGATGTTATAAAGTTAAAAATGTTCATAACATTTGAAGAAACAGGAAATTGAAGTTGAAAAATAAGAATAATATCCTCAGTCATAAAGATAAATATAAACCAAATTTTCTCAGTTGGAGTTACTGCCTCTGAATACTCCTACTAATATGAACCAGAGTTGTAATTCTGCAAAAGTTCCACTTACAGAGTTACAGGGAGGACATATAGAACAATTTCCTAGGGTAAATTCAATCATTTGATTTCAGTGTTTTACTCAGATGCCCTCAAAACTGGTTTTATTCTCTTAAAATAATTTCTTGTGGGTAAATCTGAGGACATCTGTGTGTTACAATCTCTCAGCCACACCTGATGCACCCATTACTCACATAAATCTCTATAGATAACTTCTTGTTTCACTTGTACACACTTCTTGCAAGGATCCTTCTCAGAGCTCTGTGTTCTGTCTTCCTCTCTCATGTCCTGTTTTCCACTGATGAGCATAAGGGTCAGGCTAAACAAGATCTTATCTAAGGTAAGAATCCTTACTCAGGGCCTGAATAACATTGAAGAAGCTTCAGACCTAGGTTCAGTTTGGAGTTTCTGATTTTTCTTAGCTTCTAAGAGCTGGGTTGCTTCCTTGCACAGAACTAGAACAGACTTGAAAGCATTGGGTATTTCAGTGTCTCCTTTATACCTATGCACAACCAAGAGTGAAAGGTTTGTCAGATTCCTTGAATGCACACTGGTGCTTTCAAGTTATGGATATCCCTCTGAGGAATAGATTCACTTTGGAATTTCTGAAAATAAGTGGATGCATCTTAATGTCTCCTAAATAAAATATTTCAGGTAGATCGCATGAACTGCATCCCAAAAGAGACAATATTCACTCTGTAGTCGTTTAAGCCCAGATGGAAATTAAGCACCACAAAGCTCATCATTCAACCTCCATCTTTCCCACCCCCAATCTGGTGTAATGGGAAGGAGAGTCAAAATAACACTTGTAGATGGAGACAAGTACAGTTTAATAATAAAAAATAAAGTAAAAATGCAGTAATGATGGTAAATGACGATAGGAATGATAACAATATGGGAAAACTCAAGTGATGCACAATTCAATTGCTCATCATCTGCTGACTGATGCCTGACCCCTCTTCCGAACCCCAGATTTGTTCCCCTTCTGGGTAACTCTCCCCAATTTATATCCTAGGCATGACAGTTCTATGGTTTGGAATATACCTTTGGTCAGTTCATGTCACATGTCTCAACTATGTTCTCTCCCAGGTTCGTTCGTGCACTGCAGAGCAAGAGACAAGAAAAAAAATCCTGGACTTAGAATAAACATGACTTCACAAAACCCCTAAATATCTCATTCTGCATCCAAAACACAGCAATGCAACTGCCACTGAGAAGAACTTAAACCTATGGTAGCTGAAACTAGGATAACTCTTAAGAGAAAATGAAGTTTATATATAAATGTCTCCAAAAGAGACATATAAAATCAGGCCTTTCCATTCCTCAAGGCTGAATGAACAATATGAACTAAGAATAAGAATTTCAAAAGTATTATTATACCCTTCTTTTTATATGTGTTGCACAGCATACTTTGCACCTTTTTAGTCTCCTACATAACAGACTTTTCATTAGTATACTTGCTAGGGAGGAAAGAGTAATTTTCTTGATTTTAAGTATGCCATGAACTATAAGTGTGTTGGATTATTCCATCTTATCCAAAAGAGAGCAAATACTGTTGCGTGTGTGTGTATATATATTTTATATATTATATATTATATATTATATATTATATATTATATATTATATATTAGTATATATATATGAACACAAACACATAATACCAATTTATATCTTTTTGTTTTTCTTTGTTTTAGAGATCACTTTGCAAGAAAGCAGATTCTTGGCTTATTTGGTCAGTACAACATCACCTTGTTGTCCACACTTTGATGGTTCTGCCTGTGTCCTACTGGGTTTATTAACTCTGGAACTGAGGGGAATCCAAATTACTATTCCCTTAGCCTCCTTATTTTCTGTCTTAAAGCATTAACATGGTTAGGATGCTCTTCAGAGACACTGATTATACCAGAGACTTACTCACACTCTTTTTACCCCTATAATTTTCTGTATGGACGAGTTCCTCAAAGTGCAGAGATACAGAAAATGTACAGCCTTGCCAATGTGTGAGAATTTATAGGTGCAACTGCCACAGAAGTAATGAGTGTTACCAATAGTGGGCTTGCAAATGCAGTCATTATGTCTCCTTATTCAGGTACCAGTTTATTTATCTTTTGCTGGTGCTGTTACAAACAGGAAGAGGAAATTTTCTTTTTGTTAGCTTCAAAAATAGTGTCAAAATTTTGTGGTAGGGAAAACTGAATTAGTAGAGAAGACTGCAGCTCATTTTATGGGTCCTGTAAAATGGTTGAGAATGATGGAAAGGGAGGAGGGGAGAAAGGGGAGAAAGAGAGCAAAGGAGAAGAATCTTTATATATCTGTATTTATTGGGACCCCATTTAAAGGGTCAACGAGAGGCATTAGGAATGTAAATGCCATGGCCACCCCCATCCATTCTGCTTGCCTCCTTTAATCTTTGATCCAGCTGCTCCAAACATCTGGCACAATGAACTCTGACTCTGGGATGTGATTCACGAGGAGTCCTTGGGGATGTGTGTAGGAGCTGCTTTGCATCCCCTGTGGCTGCTTCTACACAGCTCTGTGTGTCCTGCTTGTGTGGGGATCCTCTCCATCTCCTGCTGGGGTCACCCTGTTCCCTGCCAGCCAGCTGGCTGTCTCTATTGCCAATGAGATGTGGCTGCTTTCCAACTCCCTCATCACACACACAGTCCCAGGGGAAGGCAGACCACTGCTGTGACAGCTCAGTAAAGCAGTGGCACCTCCCCTCTTCCCCAATTCATGCAACATTGATTCCTTCCAGACCCCTGTGCACAGTAATACCACTTTGCTTTTGGTCTTCTACAGACACAACCCTCCCCTCCTTCTGTCTCTTTGTGCTTTTTCTACAATAATATATGTCCCTTCTCCTTTTCTGTCTCCTTCTAGTCATTTAACAGTGCATGGTTAATGAGAAAGACAGTGTATGACAGAAGCATGGGTCTAGGCAGGAAGAGGAAAGATGCTCCTTACCTCTCACCCCACCAGGGCAGTGAGGAATGGTAACTCCCCTATCATCTACCCTGTCATCTGTAATCATCTACCTTCATGCCTTCAAGGACCTGCACAGAAGCTCTTGGAACTGCATAGAAGAAACAGAGAGTTAGAGTCACACACTCACAGTGCCCTCTGATTAAGACCTGGCCTTTCCCAAGGCTTCTGTGACTGAAGGAGCCAGGAGAGCTGGATAAGGGTGTGAAGCAGGTGCCAGCTGATGGGCTCTCAGCCAGGCCCTGGCTGGGACTGAAGGATGATGTGAAGGAGAAAGAGGACATACTCCACACCTGGTAAGGACATGTGGGATATCCTTCACAATCTGGGATGATAGAAGCAGTCAAGCTGGTAATCTGGTGGAAGAGAGACAGCAATAAAGGCATCACAGGGAATTAGGAGCACAGATGGAGTCATAGTAAGACTTTTCTTTTTCCTCTATGCTGTAACAACTTTATCAAAGTTAATTTGGAGGGGCAGGGATGTGAGGAGGATGTGGTGTAGGTTGGATATGGCAGTGCAGTTGTGCTGGGGAAGCCACATCATGTAGTGGCTGGGATTTGGGTCATTCAGCAGCTGCTTTAAAAAAAATAAAAAAAAGAGATAATATTTTAAGCAACAACCCAAAGAGGGGAGAACCAGCAGGGAGTGTCAAGCTGTGGAGCAGTGGCAGAGAATGGCTGTTAATTCTTGAAAATGGATGTGCAAGCTAATCCTTCGCTGCAAATCCTTCCCCTTTACAGCCTGGTAAACAGTCAGACTCAGCAGCCTTTAAATGCCAGATCAGCTCTTACTTAAATGGCATTTTGCTTTACTATTTATTTATTAATTTATTTCACTTTATTTATTTGTTTATTTGCTAAGAATAACTTTGACTAATGTGGCGATCTCCGTCTGGCATTGTGTTGTGATGGTTCCTTGGTACTCCTTGCTGCAGTGGGAGTGCAGGGATGTGTTGAGTTTGCCAGGGCTCAGGCTCGCTCGGACCTTTGGCACCCACCCTGCCCAGCCGCAGCCCCCTCCCCGCGCTCAGAGCCCACCCCGGCCGGAGGAGCGGAGCGGGGCCGTGCGGGACGGCTGGGTAGGAAGGAACCAGGAGCCGGCTGCGCGAATGGGGCTGAGCCGAGAAACGGGGGCAGAGGGAGAGGAGAGGGTTTGGGAAAATGCAGGGACGCCCAAGGGAAGGGTTAACCGAGGAAAGGTATCTCTGCGGGCAGCAGGTAGTTAGCAGGAGTGTTGCTGTGGGATTTGTGGGAGGGCGGGGAAGCAGAAAGGCTCGGAGGGTACCGAGTTGGTGGGCAGAATGTAGGCAAATAAAAAGCCGGTCCGTAGGTCTGCAGATACGGTCCAGGGATGCTGGCTGAGGAAGCAGAGGGCTCGCAGGGAACTGCAGAGCCTCTGGGTCCGGAGATCCCGGCAGAAAGGGTGGCAGCAGGTAACAAACACCTGCCGTGGGGAGGAGCGAGGGGCAGCCCTCGGGCACAGGAGCGGGGCGCAGCCCACCCGGGGGCCGGCGGCTCGGTTTGCCCTTGGCGGGGGCATCGCTCCTCGTCTTGCTGTGCCCAGTGCTGTCACCCTGCAGGCGAGGGACGGAACGAGGGCTGGAGAGGGCAACCTGTCCTTCCAGTGGCAAACAGTCCCTCCTTTTTGCTTGACATTTCTCTGTGTGTGCATTTTGTGCAGAGGGCTGGTAGCTGCTCTTGCATCCCTCTCTCTCCCTCTGCCAGAGAGCAGCAGGCAGAGCCCAGGCTGGCATGCAGCTTGGTTTCCTGGAGGGATCTGTGCCACTTGGTGGCACTAAAAAGTTGCGCTGAAGCCCGGTACTCGCCCAAAAGAAAAGCCCCCTCGCCCCCCAGCCCGGTGCGTCAGTGGAGTGCCCAGGCCCCGGGACATTGCGACCTCGGCGGACAGCAAACTTCGCGGGGGCAGCTCGCAAAAGGTCGTCGGGACTGCAGGGGTAAACTCTTCCCCGCGACTCCGTTTTAAACAGCTTTTTTTTTTTTTTTTTTTTCTCTCCCTTCCTTTGGATGATGCCGTTGTGAACCGATTGCCACTTGCCACTTTCTTCCTTGCCGGAGCTCAGTGCCGGAGAGAGAGAGAGGTGTCGATTTGCAGGGGGACTTTACAACCTTCAGAGCATCTGGAGAGATTTCCTCACAGGGCAGAACGCAGGGTTAGCTCGCTATAAACATAGAGAGATTGCAACCGTGCAAATGTGAGCAAGGGCGGAGGTGCTCAAGCAGGTGGATTAGGCTGCAGCAAGTATTTAGGGGGACCAAGGCTGTGGTGGCAAAGACCCATCTGTTGTTTCATCGTTTGTTTGTTTATTCCTCCTCCTCATGCCTTCCCCCTCCCTTAAATCCAGGGACCGTTCACGCCTCTTGCAAATGAGATTTGGGCGATGCTGAGAGAGCAGCGTGTTGTATGGCGTGTGTGTGCATGCATTCGCGGGGGTAGGATACTCGGTCCGCAGCATTTGCCTGTGATCAGAAGAAAATAGGATGTGCCTGTAGCTGGAGGAGTGACAATGCTAGCCGAGTGGGGCTCACCTGCTGGTGATCTTTGCAGAGGCATTTGAGGATTATTCAGCTCCTGCAGGTCTGTGTGAGGAGTGCTATCTCTGGCTGGAAATAGGAGGTGCCTACCCCTACCTGTCTTAATTATTGCTACCAAAAGGACCATTTTGCCACCACCGTGGGAAGAAGCACTTGCTGCCACTGACAAGGTAACGCTGGGGGTTGGGAGAGGGTATTTATGTGCCCTGGATTTTGGACAGAAACCCTGTGGATGAAGGAGGGACTCTTCCCCCCTCTCCTTCTCTTCTTGCTTTTGCTCTGTACCCTGGTTGATGGAGGGCTAGCACAACTCCCGGGGGACCAACAAGCCAATTGGTGGGGTGTCTCTCGAGGGGCTGCAGGGGCATCGCGGGGTCAGGGTGCTGGAGGGCAGCTGGCACTGATCCCTCCCCGGGAGCATGATATGTGTGGGACTGCAGGGACGGGGGTACTGAGATACCTGGGCTTGATGATGTGTGTGATATAGTCCCTCTGCTCACAAGTGGGGGGTTTGTCTTGCTAGGAAGGTATAATGGAAACGGGAATGTATTGTTTTCCAGAGACAGCCAGGCTTAGCTCAGCCATAGACTTTTCTGTGTGACCTTGGGACAAATCACTTGGCTCTGCTCGGCGAGTCCCGTCTGTTGCTTATTTAATAATCAAAGCTAATCCTCCAACGTGCAAAAATGATTCATTATGGACCAAGGGGGACAGCTCGGACTAGCCGAGCACGGAGACAGAGACCCAAGCACCAGTGTGGATGCACGCATGCATGTCTGTATGCACAGCCGCTCAGTTGTGGCAGCGCAGGTAGCTATGTTGGGAGTTAACCTCGTCCACTAGTTTTCTCTAAGACCCACATCTATGCATTCATTTTCAAAAATGCGATCCTGCGTGCCAAATGTGACCACCGCGGCAATTTTTACCACCGGTTGATTTCTAGGTTGTTTTATTTGTGTTTTCCCCGTTCGCAGACCTGGCTGGCGGCAAACGCCAGCGTCGGGCGGTGCTCAGCACCAGGGACAGCTCCCCAGTCCTCCCCTCGCTGCCCGCTGCCCTCCCGCCCTGACCCCGGGCTCGGCCACCGACAGCCCTACTCTCACTCCGCCTGCTCCCCGAGAGGAGAGTGCCCCTCGTGGGGAGGGGGTGACTGGGTGCAGGGAGAGCCAGGACGTTTCTTTCTCCTGGTCTTGAAGACAAAGTAGGGGATCATCTCAAAAGTGGCAGAGGATCATACTGAAAATGCACCACGCTAAACCCTGAAGGGAAGAGATGTATAGAGGAGTTAACTGTCAGGCTTTTTGAATTCCCTGTAACTTGTTTTTTTTTTTTAAATTACCCTATTCCTAAACATTTCTATTGCATGCTAATCTTTTGTGAATTCTCAAATACTTTGACCACATTTTAGTATTTATGTTACGTGATCACAGCATTGATCTCATTTCAAATGTTCAGAGAATACTTTTTGGTCCCTATATGGATTTTCTATCATTTTTTCTTCCTACATAGTGATGACATTGCTGGCATAGTGGTAGTACTGATATCCCACCATAACTGCTCTTGTTGCAACTCGCTGGAAAATGTTTCCTGAAACAGCTATTGCCTTTTATTGATCAATTCCTCCATCCCATACAGTTTTATTAATTAATAAAATGTCCAGGATTACACATGAAAACACACCTGAGCTATTAGTTCCTGCATCAGATGATGTAACTGGGTTTTGGTAACATATATGTAGTCTATTTGGCAAAATTAGAGATCTTGTAAGTTTTTCTGGGAAGTTAAGCACCCACATATTAAAGCCAAAATTGTTTTATCAATCTGAAAGCATGTGTGGACATAACATGAGAAAGAATTTCCAGGGATTGCTAAGGATCTTGTTGATATTAAAGCATTCTCTGTTTATTAGCTATGAAGAAATGAGATCAACACTTCAATCTGTCATTTCCAGTGGACATTCTGACCAAATGGTGAAAATTCGCCCTTGCTGCTTAGCTTTTTCGTATTCCTAAGTGGAATTATGGAAAACTGCTGGGTTTTTTTGTTTGGTTTGTTTTTTTTTTTTTGTTGTTGTTTTTGGTTTTTTTTTTTTTTTTTTTTTTGGTCAATGTCCACTGGAATTTGCAGAGCTGATAATGTAATGTTTGGCTGATGTTGGGTTTTTTGTGTGTTTTGTTATGTTTGCGGACAGAAAAAATAAACAATAGTAGAAATCTCAAAACAGAACAGGGTGCTCCTATTTCATGATTTTCAAATAAAGACCATTTGAGTGCGTCAGGTTTGGTGTGACCAAAGTGAATTAGCTCTGAGCAATGGGCAGGGGGGACCTCCTCCTGCAAAATGAGCCTCCTTAGAACACTGGGAGATAAATTGCCAGAATAGCTTGAACACAATGATTGGAGTTTGCAGTGCCATAGCAGAAATCAGCAAAGCTTAGCATCCTGAGTGTACTTCCTCCTAACATTGGTCCAAATCAAGATGAGCTGGGAGGTCGCTCTCTTTACGTAACTGTTTTCCTAAGGTTGTTCCATATTTTGTTACTGTAATATCTTCACTGTTAGAGAAGTGACATGACTAACTCTTAACCAGTAATTCAGTTGTTGCTTGCTATGGTTTTGTCTCCTCTGATGACAAAACATAAGTTAATTCCTTGGGATATACTGATTTGATCCATATCAACATATATTATCTCATTTCTGATGGATTTAAATTAATTGTAGTATGTATAGTAAATTAATGACTAAAAAGCATTTAATCAGCAGCTACAATGGCTTTAAGTTATACAAACATAATATATAAGTAAATTTTGTCACTACGAATGAATTAATTTTATGGATGTTAGTTTTTGTGATATTTCTGATCCTGAAAATCCTTTAAGGAAAACCTTAAACTTTAGATAAGTCTTTACAGATATTTGACCAATAGTATTCTTCTTCTGAGAAGCACAGACCATATTCCTAAATGCTTTCCTGGATTAGGCCATGGGTTCTCGTTCTATTACAGCACTTTGATTAAGTAATCTGATGTTTTATTTTTATTACTTAAATCTTTCTAAAGATTCAGAAATTATGAAGAAGCCTGCTACAAATCTACAAAAGTATAACAAAGAAGAATCCAGAAGGGAAGCATTTTTACTTCTCCCTTTTATTTTTTTTTTTTTTTTTTTTTTTTTTGCCATGACACAGATTAGAATAAATAAAACAGTTTGCCTCAGCCGAGTTGGTGTTTTGCCTGTTAGAAACCATCGTGCCAAGTGGGTTTAGACTGCAAAGCACAGGTGCTTCGCTGCGGGGTCACTAGTGGGCGCTGCTATAATAATGTAAGCCCCGGAGGAAAGGGGGTCACCCTGCAGATTTAAACACAGTTACACCTGCGGGAGCAGAAGCCCTGAACAACAGTCAGATGCATCCCATGTTAAAACTCTCAGCCGCAAATATAGTGGAAAAATCAGCTTTTTGGGAGCAGTCTGATTTTTGATCAAGTTTTTAAATTAATGCCCTTAGATATTAGCATGCTTTTTGTTTCTTTTGGTCTCTACAGATTGCAAGTACAGATGGATATGTATCTGAGATGGGTATAATTTTGAAAGATTTATGTATTTTTAATAATGAAAGATTTGCATGATGTTTCATGGAATATTACAGATGCTCATTTTCTACTCGGTTAAACCTCAACATGAAGTAGCTGGAACTCTGCCCTAAGGGAACAGCTGAGAATTTCTCCTGACAGTCTGGCATGAAGTTTATATTGCCAGAGAGAACAGAGGTCATAGGAACATGTTGAGTGCTTAATCAGATCTGTGTCTTCAATCATCTGGGTAGTATGTAAACTTTGGTCTAGGGTGAGACTGAGCAAAGGACAGATAGGCAGTGTTATTTTTCTGTCCTACTTCTTCTGCAATTGCTCCAAGCCTGAAGTTAGTGCACCAGAAGACTGAGAGCAAAGTGCCCTCTATTGTTAAAGCCTGTGATTTTGGGATAAGTTTACAGTTAGATACATAACTGAAATAAGCAAGGAACATTGACACACTAATGATTAAGTATCTGATTCCATTTCACTTATGCTTCAGTCAATTTGGGATAAGTCCATTGATGATGAAGAAATTGAACAGCGTGATAAAAAAATTTGACCCTAAGTGCTGCGCATGTTGTCCATCAATGAAAACAAAACAGATAAATTATTAACTGGGACACAATTCCCATTACTTTGTGCATGTACTCAGGAGTTCACTGTCTTTGAAAATGCTGATGCCTCTGTTCTCAATCTGAGGGCTTTACCATGTCAAATTCCATTTAGGGTTATCTCTAAGAAATACAACAAGAGTTATATTTAAGCTTATGAAATTTTACTTAATTTTGTTTTAGTACTTATCCTGCTTGTAACAATAAGCTGCTTGTAGTAAGAGAGAATTTTAATTGAAACGTGGAGGGACTTGTATGTGATTCTTTTGGGAGAGAAGCACAGTGAAATTGTATATTTGAATAGTTCCCTTGGCCATCTTCTCTTCAGGAAGACATTCTCCAGGAAATATAATTAGTGTGCTTAGTGTTTCAGCTCTTTGCTCAACAATTTTGCCTGAAATAGGGTTTGTTACTTGATTAGTCTCAGAGTGTATCTTCTCATGCTGTGGCCACCTGTGCCCATCAGAAGGATGACAGGCAATAAACACAAATTGAAAAAAGAAAGAATAAATAATTCGATAAAAATAATATTTTTTACTGTGACTGTGGTCAAAAAAGTTGTCCAAAAATGTTGTGGAGTCTCCATCCTCAGAGGTATTAAGAACCTGACTAAGAAATCTGTTTTAATTGAACTTAGGGTAAGCAGAGGGAATGGATCAGATAACTTCCTGAAGTGCCTTTCCACCTCAACCATTCTGCACTTAAGTTTGAGTGCAAGGCCAGAGAACAAGATCTCTACTACGCAATTCAAATACATCCAAATATTAGTCAATATAAATTCCAAAATGCTTCATTACATTATGAGAGGCCACAGAGAATATTGACTTCAGGTACTTTGGATGTGAATCCTAAGCCCAGTACTATAAAACAGAAGGAGTGTTCTCAGTGTAATTAGGGACTTTTAAAGTCCCAAGTAAATTGACTTTAGTTTTAATATAGTGAAGACTGTTAATTACTTGTGGAGCAGTTGCAGCCTGCATCTGGCCCCTTCTTTTCCCTTGGATGCTATGGAGGGGAAAGATTTTATTGCTTTCAGAAATAGGAATCCCCCAGCTACGACATATCCTAGTATAGTGGAACAGAAATATGAAGGAGACCTTCAGCTTTGCCTCATTCTTTACCCTGTAATTTTATACTGACTGGCACAACTATAACCAGAGAAGAGCAAACAGCTGTTCTTTAAAGGGGAGAAGATAAAAATTACATTCCTTCCCTCTCTTTCTCATACATCCTATGGATATGGATTAATCCATAGACACAAGACCAAAAACTTTGGTGAATATGTGTTGCAGAATTAAAACACTGGATTGGATTTTTTTTACCATGAGCACTCCAAAAGCCCCTGACTCTCTCTATTTGTACATCTGCAGATTCACAGGCAGGTAGGTTATAAAAAAGCATCTCATTTTATATCCAGTTACAGTCTGCAGCAGAGCTAGCACTTGTCTAGATATACTTGTGTTCTGGATATGTAGCCTTGATTTGAAAAGTTCAGAAAAATCAGCACCCATGATGTTAAATAACAGAGTACTATTTCTGTTCAAATGTTAATAAGTTAATAAATAATTTTTTTAAAGTCATAATACATTCAATTAGTTAAAGGTGCAGGAATTTAACAGCTGTGATCTTGTATAAAGTTATCCCCTGTCGTTCATCCTTTTGACTGTTTGCAAATTATATAGTACCAACTTCAGAGTGATGGAACAAATAATTGAAAGACATAAGCAATAGTGATAGTCTGTAATTAGGGACTAATTAACCTGAACTGAACTGCTGTTATTCCTTAGTGACAAAGGGTTGCAGTATTGATAAGACAACTCTTCATAGCATTAAAACAAACCTTCTTGAAGTGTTTTATAAAGGTCTGAACCTTGTTTTATTATTAACACTTTATATTACTAAAATTAATATTACAAAAAATTATTAATATTACAATTAACATTTAAATATTATATTAAATGTTTCTTCTTTTTAAGGATTTGCATTTTATTTGGGAACACTCACTCAAGCTCACTCACAGCTCTGTGAAAATAGCTTATAATTTATACATCTAGGTAAAATAATTGTGAAAGCCTAGCATCAAGCAGAAGAATTTTTTTATATTTGTGTGTCTCATCTTCAGAATCAGGAAGAGTTTCACTGTATCACTATATTGAATGGCTTACTGTGAGGAGTAAATTCAAGATTAAAATCCTGTGAGATTTTCAACTCAAAGAAACAGAGGTAGATTTTCTATTGTGATGATTTCTTTCACTTTACAATATCTAGGTTCTGTTAGAGTCATTGTTAATGGATTAGAAGTGATTGGTGGTGTCTGAAATATATGGAATTTTTATTTTTTTTATTTCATATAAAGATTTACGTCAATAAAACTGAGACTGGGGTCTTCCCCAGAATTTTGCAGTTATTTTGTTAAAAATGAAATCGGGCATATCGATTCATTAAGTTGCTCAGCATCTTAGATTTAAAAGTGCACTTACCTTTCTGTACTATCAATGTATTCACTGGAAGGTGAGGAGTAATAGATGATGTAAATAGGTATTTAATGTGTTCAGGGATCAAGACCTGGCAAACAACTATTTAAGCACTGTATTTAAAACTGGAAGTATTCTGCTGCAAATCCACTGCCAGGTGCAGAACATTTTCAAGTACATTTTCTAGTTCCACAAGTTAACCACAGACAAAGGTGTGAAGTGTTTGCTGATTTAATTATTTATTTGTCCTTCAGCAACAGTAAAGATGAGTGTAGATTGCATTGCAGTCTGTAGGCAAATGTAGCTGATAAAATATTTTGGGCATTAATGTATCTGTACGGTCTTTGTGTTGACTTCTTGATACCAGTGGAGTCTGTAGGGTTGTGTACAGTAAAAAGATTTTTCAAATCACTTTTTGATGATTTTTGAAGTAAGGATATAAAAAGGTGAAAATAATTTAATTGCTTTGCTGTTTTAGAATTACTGTTCCTTTGTTTAAAACAAATATAAATATGGATAACAAAACCCATTTTCTTAGTCTTGTTTAAAAGCCAATTTGTTTCATGTTGTATCTTGCAAAATAAAAACAGATTTATACATTCTGCATTCCTTAGAATAAGTTTTGTGTGTCAACAGCAGTTTCCTAGCACTGAAATGGATAATAGATTGCAGCCCATGGTACATTAATGCATATTAGAGATATAGAAAGTGTCTGAAATTAAAGGGAGTTGTTTTTGAAGACACGTATCACAAATCGCAACACACCTTTCTTCTGTAGAATTAAATACTTGACAGTCTTTTGTGCATTTGAAAATATTTCTCCAGAGAATTTTTAAACATGATTGTCAAGAAGTTGATTTATACCAGCAGAAGTACAAGCTTAAGATTGTGAAACACTCAAGTGAGATAAAGTTTTCCAGCTTGAAAAGCAAGCATACACAGTGTATTACAGGCACTGATAGCTGTAGAAATAAGTGTAGTTTTAAAAAATATTAGAATATATTGTATCTTAATATATAAGATTATATATATTGCTGACTTTATAAATAATTTTAAATATATTTCTCTTATTTGTTAATTTTTGAAGGGTATGAGGATTATGACCTCATGTGCAGCTCTGCATAGCTGTCCACTTGGAGATGATGGTGACTCCTTAGAGAACAAATGCCAACTCCTGGTTAACAATCAATACAGTGCTGTTTCTATCCAGAAGATTTGATAACTGCTTTTCACCAGCTCTCCAACTTTTTTTCATCATGTTGTCTCTACCAGCCTAAAATTTCCTAAAATGGTCCTTTTGCTTTTCCTTGCAATCCTGCTGTTGAAGGAAGATGTCTGTGGGAACTTTGGGCTTTTGGTTTCAGCACAGGCAAATGAGAGAAGAGTGGTTGCACACATGCCTGGTGATATTATCATTGGAGCTCTATTTTCTGTCCATCATCAACCAACTGTTGACAAAGTTCATGAGAGGAAATGTGGAGAGGTAAGAGAGCAGTATGGTATTCAGAGAGTGGAGGCAATGCTACATACCCTTGACAGAATTAATTTGGATCCCACACTGTTGCCAAATATAACATTAGGATGCGAAATAAGGGACTCCTGCTGGCATTCAGCTGTGGCTCTGGAGCAGAGCATTGAGTTTATAAGGGACTCTCTCATTTCTTCGGAGGAAGAGGAAGGGATGGTGCGATGTGTGGATGGATCATCGTCGTCTTTCCGCTCCAAGAAGCCCATTGTTGGTGTCATTGGGCCTGGCTCCAGCTCCGTTGCTATCCAGGTCCAGAACTTGTTGCAGCTTTTCAATATACCTCAGATTGCTTATTCTGCCACAAGCATGGACCTGAGTGACAAAACTCTGTTCAAGTATTTTATGCGAGTGGTGCCATCTGATGCACAGCAAGCAAAGGCCATGGTGGACATTGTCAAACGCTATAACTGGACCTATGTTTCTGCTGTACACACCGAAGGTAAGAGGTTGTTTTTTATGTTTTTTTACCATATAGAAATGCCTTTGAAATACTCTGATGTGGACTAGTTGATGGATGACGATAGTTTGATATCGCTGCATTTTTTGCCAGTCAGCTGTGATCTGTAGAGATTTTTACTTAATAATAACTTTACATTTTCTGTGGGTCTGAAGTGGCAACACGTTGTCAATGGCTGGAAACAAATTTTGAAATACAAGATGGTGTGTGCTCAAGGGCCACTCATGGGTAAAAGTGCTTGATCTGGAGTCTCCCAAATGACCTTAATTTAATTTAGTTGACATTTATTTACTTTTACTCATCTACTAATCAGTGTATTTATGTAGAATAATATTTATGACTATTTTAGAATCAATGGGTAGTGAAAAAGCATCTGGTCTTCATAGTGCTTCATAGTGATGAGAGCTAGATAATAATTTGGAAAAATAGTTGTGTCAGAATATGCTCCTGCTTAATATCTGAGCCACAGGGCTACAGGTACTAGAAAACATGCAAGTCTGGCTAATATTTGAATGCAAATTGCCCCAGCTCCTTGAGATCAGAAATCTTTCGATCCTTTTTACAATACTTCATGGAGTATTGCACCACTTCTTCCTCTGCCTCTGGCCATTGGTTTTGGGAGAGAGTAAGGAAGGTTTTCTTGAATTTCCTAACACATTTATGCTCGACTGGATGTCCAGAAAATCAGAACTGTGTGCTAAATTTCTTTCTTCTTTTTATTTATTTGACATGGAGCTTAAGCCTTTTATCCAGTTTTCAGAAGAGTTTGTGATTAAAGGGAAATCTATGGGAAAGTGTACTTGATTTCATTATTCCTTGTAGATACTGATAGAATTGAGTTCATCTTGCTAGAAGTGACTAGAACTTTATACTTTCTTAAGAGCAAGTTTCATCAGCCTCTGCCTAATGACACCACCATTTAAGGAGTTTATGGAATTAAGTTCTAAGATGAGTTTCAGGACCACATTGCCTTTGTTCAAATAGACAGATGTTGAATGGCAGGCTCAGAATACAATCTGAGAATGGAAAATGTTAAGAGATTAAGTAGTGGTGGTGACGTTGCCGAACAGCGGCAGATGCTGCTGGTTTTATTACAACCAATAGAGAGCAGATTGCCCTTCCCACACACTGAGTATGCTTCTCTGGCAGGCTGTATACTATTCAAAGCCCCTTCTGAGGAGATTCTGGTCCAACGGTATAATGTTGAGATCTCTTTCCTCTTACAGATATGCAGAGAGCTTGTTCTGCAGTATTAAAAAAAAAAAAAAAAAAAAAAAAAAGTTAGAACTTGCATGCAGATTGTCACAACCACATTTCCATCATGATAGTGAGAGCTGGAATATAGCTGAAGCCTATTTCGTATGGCAATGCATGAATACATTAACAGTTTAATCTCAAGTTTCACTGCTCAAAACAGTGTATAAATCACTCTACATGACATCATGGTGAGGGTATTCTGTACCAGTTGGTGCCTTTGGCATGGTTAGGTGTGCAGCCTTCCCTCCACAAATATGTATGAATACCATCATAGTAAAAAATAATGCCACTAACAATAGCATAAGATTTGATATCTTGACTACTTTTGATGACTCAACTAGTTTTTGCAATGAACAACTTTTACACCTCTCCTTATTGAGATGGGATGTTTTTATATTCAGTGTGGGAATAGTCATGCTTATATCAAGGTCTGACTCTTCACAGAGTAAAAATATGTACTTTTTCCACTTTCTGTGGACACTTTGGAGCAGATGGTAGCATATGGCATGTTAATCTTACGGCAGAGGAACTTTGTACTGTGTATGGGAAAGAAGAGAAAAGGGACACAAGGGCTGGAGTGTGACATAGGTGCTATGGGCAAGATGAGAAGTAAATGAGAGAAGAGCTGAATGTGAAGAAGGAGAAAAACAAAATTATATATGTAGTACAACATGTTCCTGCTTCTGCCATTTTTAAAGTGGATATGGTAGGTGGAACATTGCTAAAACCTGAGGCCCCTTTCATAGCATATTTACAGCAGTATAATTTTGGACTTCAGTGAAAAAACATTAGACTTGAGTGAACCTTATGATCCTGTCATATACTTGCATAGTCTGGTAAGGATGATGAATAGGCTCTCCAGGTAAATAACATCAAAGTTTTATTACAATAGAACAGATGGTATTTATGATGGAATAGAAAAATTCTAGCCGATCAAGGTACTTTGAAATGTGACAATGCCTGATGTTTGGGGCACTTTCCAAAGACTATGACACATGTTATCCCTTGTATTTCTTTTTTTTTTTTAAACCACCTTTTAAAAGCCCTACACATGACTGCTAAAGAAAAGGAATTGAGTAAATTAGCAAAAGAGAGATTATTTATTTATTTATTTATTTATGTTGTAATTATTTTTTATTTTACTATAATATCTTGTAACTTATAACATTCTAAATATGCCACTTGACTCAGTGTCCTACATTCACAGGTATTGGTATTATTTCAAAACAGAAAAAAAGATTGTTGAATGCTGCTCCTTTCCATTTTTATTGATGTAGGATCTTGACCACCCTTCTTTTTACACTTCTGGTAATTCTGGCCAGCTGCATTAATTTTCTTTAGCTAGTTTCCATTCATTAATTCATTAGTTAACCAGACTCTTCTGATCTTCATGATTGTATTCTGATCAATATGATCTTTAGCTTCTGTAAATTATTTCCATGGAAAGGGAGGGTCTTCTCCTCCAAAGCTGGGTGGAGAATAAAAAAGAGGCATGAAAAGCCTGTTAGTTACATTCCTTTGGTAGTCCCATCAGCAGATAAATTTATAGGTCTCTTTTTGGTTTAGTGTAAAAAAGCCTGGCATATAGCAACAGTTTCATAGTAGAAAGTTTTTGTTTGAATCTTTCCTTATGCATTCACTAATTATCTTTGTCTGCTGTGGATTAATGTTTTGGGAGGTTGATCTGAAACTGTCATTAAATCCTTACTTAATACTTCCAGATTTAAAATACACAAAAAATGTTGAGAGATTCTTGTAAGTTTTGCTCCTCTGACATTTAGCATTACAAATTAAACTAGGTGATACCTCCAGGTTCACAAATGACCTCTAAAAGTAATTTTTTTCCTAAAAATGGGAAGGACTGCTGTCAGTATAGCTCTTGTAATTTTAAGGAGGAGGGTTTTTCAATACCTTCAATAGAAAATGTGAGCAACAAATGAATGACAATTCTCATAAAAAACAGTCATTGTCACTTTCTGTAGTGTATTTTACAGGCCAATCAGAAATCTTTGCAAGTCTTAGTCTTGGGTTGTAACTCCGTCTTGCCTGGCTCTGTCAGGAATCATTATCATCATTATCATCATTATCTTCCCCCACTGTCCACCTCTTCCTTGCATTGAATCACTTGTGGGGCTCTACTTTGAACCAATCTGGCTTTAAAATAAAACTTTCTCAGGCACGATGAGGGCTGTTTTTCAAAAAGCCATATCAGTTCTGAGGTTCAGTCCACACTGTGGCCCCATGAACAGACAAGTTAGCAGTGCATGGCAGGGAGCTAGGAGTGAGCAGAAACAAGGGAAACTGGGACATGAAACTCCTTGTACTAGGGACCTATCACTCAAAGCCTGAAGTAACTGCCTTCAAACTTAGGGATTACTACAACAGGCATGCTAGGGTGTGCTGCATTCCTACTGATCCAACTCTTTCAGTTGACGTCACAGATGTTTTCTTCCACTTCTGTGGTAGGAGCAAAGCCTAAACAAACTTTCCTTAAAATTAAACCAACATTCACTTCTTGAACCAACTTCATAGACAGACAGCAAGTCAATAATGCAGACAAGAACTCTGTGTGTGCTTCTGTCTGAAGAAAAGTAGCACAGCAGCGGGAAGGCCCCTAATTTACTCTCCCTCCCAGTCTTGCAAGAATGTTTGAGATCCTTTTTAGCTCATGTAACTGTTGTCCATCTCTGTGGAAACTATTGCTCACAGAAAGGTGTGGAGAGGGAAATTTGTGCATGTATTTATGGTTGGTGATGGGTGGCATGCATGTGGGCCATGCAGCTAATGCACTATGGGCATTGTTTGCAGGCTTTTCTTGCTTAAGCAATTGACAATCCAGTTAATCAAAAATGGTGGGAGAAATCAGGAAGAGGCTGGCTGGCTTCCGAAAGAGGCAGAATTGCTTGTTTACCTCATTTCCCATATGAAAGCATTCCCTGTTGTTTTTTTTTTTTAAAGATCAAAGAAAAATACGTGCAATTTTCTCTTCTCCTGTCATTGAGGTTTGAAAGCCTCATTCTGAAAGCCAGTTTGAACTCAATACCCTCCTGTTAAGCAGACTGACATTTGGATCAGGCCTTCATAGTCAGAAACAAAGTCAATCCCTGAGAATCTCTGCTTAAAATTTGCCTGGAGTCAAATGAATTAATAACTAAAAAGACAATTTTCATTGCCATTGGAAACCGTTTCTTTTGCTGCACTGAATGAGGTGAAGAGGTGATGTATGCTGGAAAAACAGAACTGTACAGGGGTGCAATTGAAACACAATAAGCCAAATATATTGGGGGTGGCAAGGGAGAAATTTATTCTGGTTATGTAAAAGGTGTAATTTGCTTTTGAATGCAGCCTTAAGAAATAAGACAGTTTGTTGACATTTTCTTCAGGCAGCTCTGTAGGTAAACTTTAATGAAACTCATCCTCAAAATCCTCTGTGTTGAACTTCACTTTCCTCCATTTAAATTAATCATAAGTGCATATGAAGAGGTGGTTCACATTCATTTCCTTGGGATGTAATCTGGCAAACATAAGGAAAGCAGACCTTTTTTTTCTCTGCACATAAAGGTTATTTCACATGGTTCCTTTCATATTAGTTCAAACGTATCTGGTTAAAAGACTATTTTTGCCCCCACCCTTTGCTCCTAAATAAAAAGTTAAATCAAAATTAGTCATAGTCTGTGAGAATAAGATGAAGAAATGAATGAAAGAGCTGCAACAAGTTGATTGTTAAACCAGTTGCTGGAACAAACTGTACTTAGATGAGGTCTTTCCTTCACACTCTAGTTTTTTCTCCTTTACAGACAACAATTGTACCATGATCAATAATATTATTTACTTTTCACAAGGTAATACAACTGAATTTTGGTTTGATTTTATTTAAAGCAGAGGTGATATTTTTTCATGCTTTATATGCAGAAAAAAACCATGTTGAAATAATGTACCAAGAATTTCTGTGCTAGTCCATGAAAATATTTTCAGTTGCAGACAAAATCTATTTCAAAAAATCCATTTCTGATAATTGAAGAATTTCCTGTCTAAGGACTGGTGAGTATTCTATTCCAGAAATTTTAATTTTTTGTTATTGGGTAGAATAATTACGTGTTTGGAGTTTTCTGAAATTACTTTTAAACTGCTTCAAACATAAATTTTGAGATCAGAATTATCACAATTTGATATTCTCTTAATCACATTAATCTTGTAGCAAAACTGAACAATAGCTCTCATCCAAAAGAAAATATGGGGGAAAAAATACCCGGTTCAAGTTCCAGTCCTATCCCATTGCTTGCTCATTTTTATTGAATGTTGACAACTGAAAGAGGGAACCGTTTTCTTGCCTAATTTCAAATATTTATTCTAGTATCCCAGTTGTGAAAAGTGAGCAAATGCTATCTGGCAGCTGGGAATACTGAGACAGAAAAGTGAAGGAACACTGAACTAATGTTTGTGGTGCTCTGACAGCATTTTCACACTGCTGATAGGCTGCTCAGGCCAGCCACACCTGCTGTGAAGGATCTTGTCTGACCAAAAAATATAAAATGAGGGGTATACTCTGCATTCTCTGAGTGGAGTGGGGATGAAAATTCTTAGGGAAAATACCACGAGACTGCAAAAGGAGTATGAGCAAAGAGGTGTGCTATTCTAAAGCTTAAAAATAAAATTAATTTTTAAAGGCATGACGGAAGGTGGACTTAGCTAAGAGCAGGTTATTTGTGTTGTCAAAATGACATTTTGCTTCTTTTGTTTAGGGACTAAGTTTTTGAATGTCACTTTTTCAGCTACTTGGATTCTATAGCAACTTAGTGAAAGTTTCAATGTCATGAAACTTGCTTTCACTGAGAAGAAACATGGGAGTCCAGCAACCTCCAGCTGCATCTTCCATTTTTCCACTGCTTGAGTCCTGGAAATGGCTCAGTTGCTGTCCTCATGCCCAGGCTGCACCTCTTCAATCAGAGAGGGATCCATAAACTTGATGAGATTTGGAAATCTTTCAGAAAACCAAGTTTCACTGCACAGTGCTTGCTGGGTGAGAGCAGTTTTATGAAAGGTGGTCCTTCTAATACGTGTTATCAGATGGCTATGGGTAGTGGCAGTGATTCCTTTTCTGTATCCCTCATTGATTTTTTGTCTTTGAGATTAAAAAACATGTGATATAGAAACAGTTGGAAAACAGATATTCTATGCAATTAAAAAAAAAAAATAGATTACCTGAAGTAAATTTTGTCCAAAGTCAGAATTCACTGCTAAAATAACAACATTTTTTAGTGAATAAAAACTCTGACAAAATTTAGAATTTGGTCAAAATAAACTGCTTGATGGGTTTATGTTAAGAGCTAATAAAAGATAACTTGATAAATCAAATGAGATCTTTGTTCTGAACTGTGTTCACTTTTAATTGTTTTTCATAAATATTAGTGTTCCTTAAGAGTTTTGGCAAAAGGCATTTTATTCAAGAAAGAGCTGGAAGTTTCCCTTTCATCATATTTTATTTAGCATGTGTTTTATATCACCAATCCTGTACACAAATTAAACATTTTTTGGATACATTGAAATGTATCCAAAATTAATCCAATAGTTAAGGAGAAAATTATAAACAAGGTCCCATTTTCATGATTTGTAGACATTTGTAGTACTTCTGAATTTATGTTCCTTTTTCTTCAGACCACAGGTTTTTCTTTTTTCATGTATGTTACCTAGTGGCAAGAAATTTAAATCATTAATTTGTAAAGTCATTTTTCACAGATTTTAGGGTCAAAACTAAATTTTGGTATATGAAAAATAAGCAAACAAACCACCAAACTCCAAAATTTCCAAAACATTATTTCACATTCCTTGAAATAGATTCTGTTATTGAGAATTCAGGGGTGATCAGAACTCTGTTGAGATGGGAGTCAGGAACAAGGGGAGTGAGACAGAAAAAGCTGTCCAACACCATTGGAAGGACTAGGATGAGAACACACTTTTCAGAGAGCTAGTTTAAGACCACAGGTAGGAAAAGACAAGAAAATAGGATTTAATTTCCTATAGAAACAAGGAAAAAAGTGGATGTCCTGCACTTGTCAGTATCTCTATGCATCAAAACCATATCGTAGAGAGCTTAATAGTGCAGGAATTAAACCAATGATGCTTCAAAATTTGAAACTTTATGTGCAGTTAAGGAGGAGAATAGGTATTTACATTGTTCCATACATGAAGAACATTTCCTATGCCTATAAGAGCTAATTTGTGATTTCTTTGAAAGCTAAGAAAGGCCAAAGGGCTTGTGTGGGATCTTTTAAACTTTTCCGCCTTCCCTACGGCAGTTCTGACTAGCTGATCCTTGAATTATGCAGGAGACAGTGATCTTGGAGGTGAGCCAAAAATTATAGATTTTGCTTTAATTTAGTTTGAAAGCCGCTGGAGAGAGAATAATGTTGCATCCATCTTACTAAAATCTGATTGCAGGCTCATGATGTGGAGGCAGCCCATGCTGTAATGCATGGTGTTTATATCATTATATTGTATGTGTATACATTAAAGGAGTGATTGGAAAGGGTATTAACAGAACAATTGCCATCTACCTTGGCAACTGAATTTGCAGACAATACTTCTCATAAATCACTGCCTTGTTTTTAAATGAACATAATGTATCTCATAATTCTGAATATACTGGCTGGAAAAGAAAGTATTTAAGATTTCCTTTAACTGAGGGGTTTGACTTTTCTTTCTGGAAGTCTGACAACATTTATGACTGGCCAGATACATAGTAAAGGTGATATATGTGAAAGCCTCCATAGAAAATCAATTGCATTGTCAAAGGGCAAACAAACAATATATGGGGAATGCACTTTTCTTGAAGTGCAATATATACTTGAAGAATTGCAAAGATAATATCTGAGGCGGATGGTAAACCATCACACTCAATGAGTGCCATGGCAAAAATCCAGCCTAACTGTTGAGAAGAGTGGAAATATGAGGAAAATGCTTCCACAGACTGTTCCTCAGTCTGTTGTGACCTAGTCAGATGCTTTCTATTTGTCTTTAACTAGGATTAGATGTTTTGTTTGTACCTTTCCTTCTTGACTTTCTAGTTGAAGTTACCAGGAGTAGGAGGAAGAATAGAGGAAGTACTGCCAAAAGAGAGGTGCAAATTCATAGTGAGAGGATTGTGATAAGGATCTAGGAAATTTCCTTATCTCAAGGAAGATAGCTAGAGCAGGAAATTCAGTTGTCCAAGGCTGTGATTCTGGAGTGAATAAGGCAAGAATATATATAAACTATAGTTGATCACACATGGCAGAATCACAGAACATGTTCACCTTCACCAGATTTGAATTTATAAAAATCTGTTCTCCCTATCTTTTTTCTGCTGTGTAGGATAGGTGATGACAGCTAGTTATTAGTAGTTATTACTGAGGATAAGACATATTGTACATGAAGATACACACAGAGCATCTTCACCTAAGGACCTCATGTAGAGACAAAGTTGATTTCACTATCAGGTAGTCTGTTCAGACTGTGGATTACTCATTCTTCAAATGAAATCACCAGCTGTGTTTCTCCATCCTATAGCCCTTTATTATGATAAGTTCTTCCCAGATAAATGCTTCTCTTCCCAGGCATTGTTCTAATCTTTATTTTGGTGAAACCAGAGCTTTAGTTCTCCTGTCACTTGTGTAAAGTGCCTTTTCCAGATGCTGAGGTTTTGTTATAGTCTGTGTATGAATCTTTCCAGGTTTTTTTTTTTAATTTGTTTTTAAGAACATGTACCATTTTTTTTTTCTCAGGGAAATTGGTATTCCATTTCCTTCTTCACCTTGAAGTCAGACAGAACTTCAGCACACAAAGTGATATTTCTTACTTTATTAACAAACTAATATGGTGGTGGCTTGTAAATATATACTATTTATTTTTCCCTTTACAGTTATCTGCATCCCTCTTATCATAGCTTCTGTCTTATCTCACTGTCCTCAAGGTTCAGTGGTGTTTTTTAAACTCACTTTCTAATGTTTCTTTTCTGGTTGCATTAATTCTTTACTGCTACCTATGGGTAGGTTTAATTTTTTTTTTCCTGTTATCCCTCTCTGATCAAAATAAGATTAATGAGCAACTTGAGGTAGATAATTTTATAAATATAACAGGATTCACTGATTTGGAAATTTCTAAAAATTTTCATTCATGTGACCCTAACCATGAAGCAATGCCAACTGAGCCCTGGATAAAATAAATCAAACTTACACATTATTTTAAAAGTTCTTTCGCCTGGAGAACCCAGACTTAGTCCTGATGTATTCTAAATTTCAGGCTTTAAAGTCCTTATTCTCCTTTTAAAATATATTATTCCAACTAAATATATTTTTCAACAAGTTTACACTCCTAAAGCCTAGTTAAATTTGCAGATTTGGCATTTAATGAAAAACAGAACATTTTTACGCATGCAAGCAAAGCATTGAAAGATAAACTGAAAATCTTCCTCTATTTTACTTTCAATAAGCTTCATAGCCAACTTCAGTCTCAATTATATTTGGATAGGGTTCTTGAGCACAATATCTGTTGTACTTGAAGAATTCAACACCATTTCCAGTCCACCTTCTCTCCATCAGGTGGATTTAAATATGGTTCTCATAATCAAGATGAGTGAGCAGCCTTGGAGGAGGATGTGAACATGCCCTTGGGGGTGTTCCCTAAATTGCAGAAAATATTGTAGGGGTCTGTGATCCGAGAGCACTGCTGAACAGGCAGCAGAGATGCATCCTGACAGCAAATGAGTCAAGATATATTTAAGCATGAAAAAGGAGCAAAAGCTCCTTTCCCAATCCAAACTTTGGAAGTTTGGAATGGGATCTTATACTTTTGTTGATGGAGAAAAAGCAGCGAGTGTCAGCTCCTTCCCCATTTCCATGATGGCTTTGCATTTCAGAGAAGAATTTTATCAGAAGTTTCCAAAGAAGTCCAAGGAGGGAAATAAATAAAAACTTGTAGGTGCTCCTCATTCAGTTTTATGAGTAGAACAGAATTTCAGGATGCATTTGATAGGTAAGTAGGGTTTCCTTTTTCTTCCATCTTTACTGCATGAATATAGAGGACTCAAATCCTTTTCACATTAAAAGAAGCTTTCAAAAAGATTAGGATATATGCCCAAAATAGAACTATGTGAGGGTACATATTATTTTTCCAATATAAGCTTTTTATATGTCTTCAATCATTGTTATATATAAAAATGATTTCTTTGTTTTTCATTCTGGCAGCATGGCAGGATGTGAAGTTGCCTTGCTCATTTTTATGCATATGCAAAAAGACAAGTGATTGTCGGATCTGTTTATTTTCCTAAAGGGAACGTATGCAACAAACTCAAATTTAAAGGGTCTAAAAAATGTTAAATTTGGTTCAGATGCTCCCTTTCCATGGCTTAACTATCTGCCTTGAAAGCCCACTGTACAGGGTATTTCTATGTTCAGCTTCTTATTTTGGCACATTCATGCCTCCTGAAAAGGTGTTATGTAGATGATCTGTGTCTACTGAGTATGGAACTGAAGATCTTTTTCACTCAGATAGAATTTCTATGCAGGATTTTTAAAATTCTTTTTTTTATCTGAAGGTATTTATGCAAAGCATGTCTGTCATCACACAGAATATAACATGTGGTGCAGCATGCATTCAGAGATCTCAACCTTATGGATTTTGCATAGGAGATATACTTGTGCAATAAGTGGGACAGGCTAGGAGCATAGTATCTTCTGGTAAGCTACCTTAGATTCAACTGAGCTGTGTAAGCTTTATGGTTATGACAACATCCTGCCATGGAATTTTATTGAGAAGTGAGAGTTGCTTAACCTTGAGACTTACTAATTGACCATTTCTTCCAGCTTGTGAGGAGTGGCATGCAAATAGGTTAGGCACAGGAGACAAAGTGATGAGAAGAGTCTGAGTCACTCATGGTCAGTTATGCCCATGTCAGGCTATGGTGAAGTCTCTCCAGTTGCATGCAATGGCATGTTCATCACACTCAGCCACATTAGGAGGGGGAAGGCTGTTGTGTCCTTTACTCCGTGCTGTGCACCTGCCTTTGCTGCCTGATGAATTTGTGTCTCTGTAGATGGAAACACAGTACTCTCTTTTATAGCCCCCTTCAAGAGTGGCAGGCAAATCAAATCACCCAAACCATGAAAGTCAGCCTGAGAATACTGTCCATGGAGAGGAAGACAGTGGAATGGCTACTGGAGAAGGGAGTTTGTGATGGTTTATGTGGAAGTGAGAGAGCCAGTTGCATGCTCTTCTGGACTATCTGTGTGGCCCTGATGAAATTGTAAATATTGTGCCAATGTCTTATGATGGAGAGACTGGTTCAAATACACATTTGGGCTGTACCATTGCAGTGTTGTGCTCAAACACATCAGCCCATTGGAAGTGCAGCGTGGGACACAACACTCGGGAGCTGAGCATCTCAGTAAAACAGGCTGGATCAGAGCTGCACACTGTGCCTGCAGTCCCATCTGTAGCCTGGTGGGGACATGCCTTCAGCCATCTGCAAGGAGCCTGCTTAATGATTTTATAATGGTTTGGCATTTTGTAGGCTGAGCATTGGCACACAAGGGCGTCTTTGAAGCATTTGCTCCAAACACCCACATTTCAAGTGTGTGATGGAAGTGTTGTGAGGAGCAATACTTGGGAGAGAAGGGACACTCTGACACTACTTGCAACGTGGGGCAGAGAAACTCACAGGCATGTAGTTTGAATACTTGTTTCTGTTACCAAGCACACCTTAGGGAAGGTGCTCTGACATGATTGAGAAAAAGCATCTTGATTGACATACCGTCTCTGGAAGAAAGAAAGAGAACACTAGAAACATGGGGCAATGAAAGCTGTAAGCCTGGTTCCTGTTTCTCTTTTTCACAAAAACTTTTATCTGATTCTGTTTTTTTCTCCTCTTGAACAGTTGGTAGAGTGGGTGCTACATCCAACACCTCCATGTGACAAATCTCAGCCTACAAAATACTGACATGTTACATTTCATTAACCATATGGGACCTAATTATGCTGACAGTTAAAATACAGGTACAAGTCCTACAGGACCTGTTTGCTGTTTGTACATGAATTACCTATAGAATTTTACAGTATGTTTGCCTACACAAATCAGAAGTTCATTTGGCATTTGCAATATGGATGCCTTCATCAAGCTGTATAGAGCCTAAGTTTTAATATCTAGGTGAAGTGAAAGGTAAGTTTTTACTCACAAGATTGAAGGGTTTGGAGGTGAAGAGGCATCATCTGTGTGTACTAAAAAATAAAATAATTGTCAGTCTTCCCAGGAAGTATATTTCAGCATTTTTCAGTCATGTCCATAAAGAAAACTGGCCAAAGGTAGACAGATTCTTTAAAACAGCAGAGCATTGACATCCTCTGTCTACAGATGACCTGGAACAAAGTGGCCCCAATTTGGCAGTGCTCTCCCTGTCCTGTCTGTCCTGCTGAGATGTTGGCTCAAAGACATGAGCACAACATAATGGCACTTGCACCGATTTCATTGCAGATTACTTTGTCCAGGTGGGCTGTAGAAGAGCAGGAGAGTGAACTCTGTGCAGATTGTATATGAGTGCTGAGAGGGCTCTTAGAAAGAGGAAGCAGAATATCAGAGGTCTAAGTGAAGGAGAAACACAAGAGTACTAGATTAAGAGAAACAAATTGTAGAAATAGCAATGGTGCTTAAAATTAATTGCTTCACTGATACAATTTTGAGACATGAGTACGTAATACACCCTAGGCCCTATTCAGCAAATGCCACCTGCAAGCCCTGAAATGCTTCATGAAGTTAATATAATTGTATTACTAGGAAACCAAAGGCCTGAAAGCTGTCATGCTGCACTGGAAGACAACCATGGCACCCATCTTGTTTCTCTGACCTCTATTCTTCCTTGACCTGGGCTGTCTTTCACGGCTGATAGTCATGACCTCTAACTATAGAGGATGTGCCACATTGGGTCCTTCAACTGCTGTATGGGTAACACAAGGCCTGAAGTTGTTCTTCAGACCAGAAGTGAAAATGCAGTGAAGTGCTCAGTATTCCTGAAGACAGAGTTAAATTTCAAGCTAAAGCAAACTAAGGAATACAGCAGTAACTCAGAACGGTGTTTGCAGTTATAAGCAATTAATTTGTCCTAAATAAGTCGAGTAGAAATGACTGAATTTTGCTTTATAAAATGTCTTTTCAAATCAATGATGTTAATATCTTCTCATAAGCTGATGGCTTATCTCAGGAAAGATGTGTAATTTTGATATGATCATGGTAGAGGTGCTACTTGCTTCATTTGAAAAGCAAAAAGTAGTAATTACTTCACAGCACTTCACAGAAGTGCTTGTAAAAAATCATACCTATAATTGTGATAATATTTGAGTGGTTTTCGTGTGTATTTGTTCTCTACATTAGAATGAAAACATATTTTTATAATGTTTTCCTTATATTTTTTTCTGAGGAAAACAGATAAACATTTTATAGTGAAAGGAGAGGATTTTTTAAAATGGAAAATGTTTTTCAAAATAGTAAGAGTGGGTGTTTGTGCATTTTCATCTGCTGTTGTTGGAATTTGCTGTAGTCTTATCACCTACTGCCCACAGTTCTGGACATTCACAGGTGAGACATAATATGCCCAATGGCTATTTTTGCTGTCCACTAAAAATAGCAATAGTGAATTTGCAGTGAAACTATTTCATTAATCTGCATCGATATGTGAGAAGACATTCTGACTTCAAAGATCAGCACTTTGCCATGCATGCAAAATTTGCTGAATAAATAATGAGACTGATTGCTTTGGGTTTAAATATAATTTAAAAAGTATTTGGGGCACCATACCGAGTAATTATATATAACAGAGGCACAGGGAGTTAGTCAGATTGTGAAGATGATCTATTTAAGAGCTTTGCTTGAAATGAGCTATGTATAAAATGTATTATTCTAAGGTCCACAGTGAGGTTATTGACCTGGTATAGCTTTGTAACTGAAAAGTCTACAAAAAGTTACCAAGTGATGATTTCTGATGGGAAAGATCTTGTAGTAAGAAAGGATATTTACTGCACTCTTTCTAATCACATGCTACTTAAAGCTATGAGCAGTTTACAAACAATCAATAATTGTTTACAAGTTAATTATGAATAATATATTGGCTGGATATCTAACATTTCTAACAGAAAGTCAGTAGTAGTAAAGTAGTCAAAAAAGCATCAGAGTTACCAGGCCTGTCTATGAATAAAAGAGCTGTGGAAAAAGCACCCCTTGGGTGTTCAGAATAGTTTTTAGTCTGAGCTACATTGCCTTGACTCAGTATGGTGCTTATAGAGTATCCTGTCCTGCATTTCTTCACCACATGATTTGTGAACACATGCATTGTCAGTTTGTTCAACAGGAACAACAAGAAAGAAATGAAGATTTCTTTCCCAAGCAAGAATTGTTTTAGAGTTTTTTTCTCTACCACTCTGTATTTGCAGTGATTCTTTCATCTGCTTATTTGCAGTGACAGTTTTTCTGCTCTTTTTATGCATTTGAATAGCATCTAGCCCCCAGTTACCACGACCTCAGCTGGTGCTCATATACATCATTATAAACCATTTACTAAAAGAATTACCATTCCCAAACAGCAGCACTCGCAGTCATGACTTTACTGTTAGACCCCAAGTCCTTTCCTTTTATCAACAATTTTTATTTCTTTAGTCCAGAGCGTGCAATGGAATTGGACTAAAAGTGATGGCAGTTTCAATCCATCACATATTCTGCAGGGCTCTGGTTCAGCAAGTGCTCTGAACCCTTTTGCTATTTTTACTCTGAACAAGTGTGCAGCCTAAGGAGCAACAAATCAAAAAACATCCTTTTCTGATAGACAATAGACTTCTATTGTTTGACAAATTTTTAATATTTTCTGTTAGAACAAGAGCAAGTACTGTTCCTGCTGATTGAAGGAATTGCCTGCTTGCCTTAATTACATGTTTTGTCAAGGACTCTTATTGTATGTAGCAATCAGTTTATTCATTTTCCTCCCTGCAACACTTTCTCTGAGCAAAACCACTTGACTCTTTGGTCTTGATTGAAGCAGAAACAGGTATATTACTGTAAATTCTGTAAAACCAGCACCTTGGAATAAAATTGTTGTTGGGGAATACTGGTGGTTACTGAAATGCTTGTTCTGCATATTTGTGTGGTTTAGTTGTAACATGCTGGTGGCTCAAAATTGTATCTGTAAATTATACCCTCGTGGAACTTCAGGCACTATTCCAGTTCTGATGTCAACACCTTATGTTTCTCATATTTCTGAGAGCAATTGTAGACTTTTTGAAATAGATTAACCTGCAGTTGTTTGGAACAGGAAACTGAATCTCCTTGAGCATGTGCATATCAGAAAATAAAAAAGACCAATGGCTCTGCTTAGGCACTGCACTTCCTAAGTGTTAACTCATCCCCTGCCTTAGTTATGGACTAATGCAATGACGCCTCTACAAAGCTACAATGAAGACTGGAGCTAAGCAGTGCATGCAGAATAATTTGTGTTACTTGTCCTTGTTCTGTCCATTCTCCCATTGTGCAGAAGCCCCTGCATAAACATAAAAAGGCAGCATTCTTCTTGGGAGCTTTACAGAAGTAAATGTCATGGAATTCTGATTTTTCACTGCTGTGCCTGAAGAATCTCAATTTGCTTTTTCTTGAAAAGCTGGTTAAATCTGATCATACCAGACCTGCATATTTTGAATACTTTGTGATTCATGCTGTCTCCAACTGTGCCTGGAAATTATTTGGGACAGTTCAGGCAAAAATGATTCCAGGGACTATTATAGCAATTTAATATTGTAGAGAATCGTGTTTCATAGCTAGTGAATGTTCTCTGATGATGAATATACCAGTATAAATATTACCTTTTTTTCTTGATAAATACCTCTCTTAACCTGCAGGCATATATTAAACAAAGCAGTTATCAGTAGAAGCACAAACACAGGTTTTTTATTCCATTTGAATCTACATACTCCTCTTTGTTTTTCAAGGATCTTAATTTCTTTTCAGATCTCTACAGCTTGTTGAGATATTTAGTAGCTGGAAATGTATTATTATTAAATGTGCTTTGTTTTATTGGAGTGAATAATGAGACACTAAAAAATGCTGTGAGCTTAACTCAGTTTTAATTAAATGAATATATTTTGTATAAATATTACCTTATTGAAAGAGGGCTCATTTCAGAGGAGAAGGTGTTTGAGACATTAAGAAAGATAATGAATTATATAAATTAGTCTACTCAGGATCAAACAGTCGAATACAAAGAAGAGACATTAGCAAAAATGGTGATTATGATTCTATGGTTCTGACTTTCTTATGCCAGTTAATGATCTATTGGAATGGGGTCGACTGGTAATGGATTTTCCCACTGGAATGGAGGGAAGAACTTATGAAAACCTCAAGGAATTTTATTTAGATAATGTCTTATGGATATCCAAAATAATAATGAAGTAAAAATTGTAAAAGTCAAGATGAATGAAGACTCAAAAGGTAAATAAAAACAGATAGATAAAGTCTACTGTTGCTGTCTGCAAAATTAAGAAGAACGAGAACAGATTGAGTCAACATTAAAAGTAATTCCATCTTGGTCCTAGGCCAGAACAAACATTTCTTGGCATAAAAGTGGTAGAAAAGATGACTTTATTTCATTTTTTTCAAGCTGCTAACTAAATTGTCCCAAAGACCCTATTCACACAATGCAGAGTCACTTCTGAGGAGTGATTCAACTCTCCATTTCAACTAACTCTTCATTAGTGATTGCTACCTTCCTAACTCAGGTACTTTAGAAAAATATTTCAAATTATGTGTGCTGAATAACAGACTTAATAAAGATGAAGACTTTAGAATATGAAGGCAAAGGCAAATTGATTGGCAGGAAGGATAATATGGAAATGGAAAGGATGGCAACTGAAGTGGAAGAACAGCTCTTCAGTAAAATTAAAGGCAGTGTCAGATAATTGTGGTCCCAAAGGATTAAGACTTGTTATTTGAAAAATCATAAATCTGGCAGCAAGGTTTAATCTAAAGGGACTTTTAGACCCTCTTTTGGGTATTTTTCAAAGAAAACATTATTTCAGGAATGACACTGTAATATGGAGAATAGCACAGACAATGGATGGATATTATTTAATACATGTTTGTGTGAGTGAAATGACTTCATTATCCACAGATCATGTCTGTGTAGTATGTTTGGTTTCAAGAAAAAAATTTAAGAGAAGATAATGGCAATAAATGTAAGATCCTGAATATGTGTCACCCTTTTTCCAAGGGATCATTGATTTTAATTATTTTCTCCATAAAGGGAGAAAATATAGTTTAGATGTACTCTGTTAAGGTTTGTTAAGTGCTGATATAGTACTACAGAGGAAATTAGGGTTAGGGTTTGGGTTTCATACTGTGAAACTGAGATGGACAGGAAAGTGGGTGAAATGGGAAAAGAAGGTATGAAATTACATAAGGTTATTGTCAGCAGTCTTCAGTGATCAGCACTGGGTCTGGTTTTTGTAACAAGTGCTTTTGTATCTGATGTAAGTATGATCAGCTTACTCCCTGGGATTTTCTAATGGTGTAAAAAATGTTAACCAGCAGACAGGAAAAGAAGAGCAATTGTACAAGAAGAATTGGGTTGTTTTGGAGACTAGGCCAAAAGAAATTCTACCAGGCACTTAAAATCTTCTCTATCTTTAGGTATCTATCCTAAATAGTCTAACCAGAACTATAGTTATCTTTAGCTCTTCCTGTGTATCACTAAGAAATTCTGAAACCTGCCAGGGGAGGTTAAAATTTTTAAGTGGCTTCCAAAGGAGTTCTGAGGTGTGTCATGATCTCTATTGACTAAGTATGAACCCTAGTGTGATGAATTTCCTGCTTTGACTTCCACAAAAACTCCTTTTTTCTTACTGATTAATGTTCATTTCTGTTGTTTCCCAGGACCTCAGCACTTAGGAAGTGAGAGAGGAGAATCATAATAAAAATAAGAAAAAGGCAAATGGAATCTTAGAATGATATTTTCAGCAAAATCAATTATTTGTCCTTATGCACAGGATTCTGTGAATTATCATCTGATTGTTGAAGTCTGGAATTCATTAATATCTGGGGAAGAGAGAATTAAAGTAGGGAGAGCTGTGAAGAGGAGTTATTAGTGCAATCTGAAGGGCCTGTCACAGAACCAGGGCCTTAAAGATTTGTCTTTATTTAGTGCATGAAAATGAAGCTTTAATAATACAATTAGTGTTTTTAAATACAGCACATTGAATGGTTACTATGTCTGAAAGAAAAATGCTAAATAAATCCAGTCTGAGCATTAGAAGGATTTCCAGCTCTAGATGAATGTGACCTAGAATAACCCCACAATGGATAAACTTTTTGTTCAGACTGTAGCTTGTTTTAAGTTATGGTGCATGCCTGATCTTCAAAAGTATATCTATATGTTTTTTGAAAAAAAAAAAAAAAACAAACCAACAACCTGCATAGAGGTGTATCTGAAAGCATATTTGAAAGTAGCAGCTAGGAGAAGAAAATGCATATAAAAAGATTGGCAAAGTTATTCTTGATGAAGACAGTAATGTAATGAATTTTCAGATTACCATATTTTTACTTCCCTGAGAATAAACACTGGCATTAATGATGATTGAAATGGGCTGAGCTGCATGGCTGTAAGTGGGAGAAGAGCAGATATTTATAAACTGGATAAAAACCCTGATAAATGAAACAGAGGTTATAGAGCCTGATGTTAAAACTGTACCATCATTCAAATAAACCAATAGCTATGCCATGTTCATCTTAGATAAGGATACCAGAAAAAAATTGGCCTGCTATTCAATAAAGAGGTAATTCCTTTTAAACAGAGGTGATTTCTGAGTCCTGTTCTTCATTCTCCTGTCCCCTTCTCTTGCTATACTCCAGTGTGCAATAACAAGAGAAAGCAGACATGAATGAAATGTAATTTTGTGCATAGGAGGAACCTAAAAATTCTAAGGGAATAATTTGATAGATTTTGGGCTGCCTAGTATGCTAATTACAGCTTGGAGGGAAAAACAATTGATCAATAAAGTTTTCTCAGTATAGGAAAAGGAAGGAAGAGAGGGAGGAAAAGATGGAGGAAAAGAGGAAGAGAGGGAGGGAGGGAGGGAGAAAAGGGGAAGGAGGGAAAGAAGGAAGGAAGGAAGGAAGGAAGGAAGGAAGGAAGGAAGGAAGGAAGGAAGGAAGGAAGGAAGGAAGGAAGGAAGGAAGGAAGGAAGGAAGGAAGGAAGGAAGGAAGGAAGGAAGGAAGGAAGGAAGGAAGGAAGGAAGGAAGGAAGGAAGGAAGGAAGGAAGGAAGGAAGGAAGGAAGGAAGGAAGGAAGGAAGGAAGGAAGGAAGGAAGGAAGGAAGGGAAGGAAGGAAGGAAGGAAGGAAGGAAGGAAGGAAGGAAGGAAGGAAGGAAGACCCACACACCTGAGTTGTATCTCAGTATATTCCTAATGTTAGGAGAGAGACTTGATTTTTGGTGTGCACTGCAGAATCTTTGAAGGCTGGTTCTGATCTGGGGTAACTTCATAGCTAGCTGTTCTCTTATTCAGATGGGATCACAAGTGTTAACAAGTTGAAGTATTGTTATATTTGGGGATTTTAACAAGAGGATGGTATATCTTGCAGCAAGTTTCCCAGATGGGTTGTAAAATCTCCAACTTGGAGATATTCAAGGCTTGACTGGAAAAGATCCTGAGCCACTTGATTTAAGTTGCTCCTTCTTGGAACAAGGGGTTGAACCACAGGACCTCCAGATGCTTCTTCCGACTTCACTTATTCTCTGGTGTAACTGTTGTGTGCAAAAAAAAGGCAAAGATAGAATATAAAGACTGCTGAGATTTGCAGGCCTGTGATATCTCTCCTGGGTATCAAACAATAGTTTTAGAAAGCTGAAAAAAAACCTCAAGATGGGAGGTAGACATATTGGCTGTGGGTTGGTATGTGATGCCAATCTGCTGCTAAATGTTATTTTTAAATTGACCTTTTATTATCTTCTGTAACACTAGAAATTAAAGTTGAAGTGAAAAAACCCTTTACTTTTAACTGTTAAAGAAATTTGTGTTATGAGAATCTGACTTAGGTTGTGTGTTGACAGACACTATAATTAAACTGGAGCAGAGTGGGATTGTTCCATTCTGACCTTCTCAGGAAAACAAACTAGAGTTTATATGGGCACTGCAGTAGGACTAAAGAGTTTTCTTTATATGCATTTGGAAATCTGTGTGTATGCATTCACATTTACCTGTCATTGATCCCTATGTCTGTGTGGAGTGACTGTGTGGTCACTCAGGGTCTGTATTCCTAGGTGACACAATTATCAGTGCTTGTACTGGGAGCTGTACTGAAGATTTCTGCCACCCTTATTAATGCTGCAATAATTCAGTGCTGGTGATTTTTTTCCCTTGACAGCAAGCAATATTTCACTGTGTCAAAAGATCTTAAGTGGATTCTACCTTGAATAACTGACATTCACTGAAAAACAAAGATTTTTTGGATTTATTTATGATGAGTAGGTTTAAACAATCCAGTGGATATAAACTAATTGACTTTTATGAGTAATAAGTGATGGGGCTGATTTTTTAATGGGTCCCACATATCTACATGTTTGTCAATAAAGCTACACATATTTATTGCATGAAATTATTAGGGTTTATTCCAAACCTCAAAGAAACTGCATGGGACTATTATAGCCAAATGCAAATATGCAAAAGAAGGTAAATGTACATAAGGAAAAGGAGGTGCAAAGCAAGCAGTGATCAGTGTTCTGTTTGCTTTCCCTGTCCCTCATCTGCACTTACTGCCCACTTTTCCAAATGTAAGGGCAGAGTTTCCTCTTTCCTCAGTTATCCACTGCCTGTCAGACAAGGAGCATAAGGCCAAATTTCTACCCATCCATGAGCAGAACCAAATGAATACTGTAGAGAATATGTTATGACTGATTTCTGTGAATTGCAGAAGATATGGCTCCTTTACCTACTCACCCTCAGACAGGCTTGTGGGTTGTGAGTTTTTACATTGCACCACAGATTCAAATGCCAGAAGCCCATCTGCTCAGACACTCAGATCTTTTGCATAACACAGGTCATGAGACTTTACCCAGTTAATCAAGCTGTGGAAGAAGTCATCCCTTCCTTTAATTTGAGGGTTATCAAGCCCATGAGCTTGTGACTAAGCCTGTGTATATCTAATGGAAAGAAATTTAGTCTAAATTTAAGGCCTCTAGGAGATGATTAATCAGATACATCCTTTAATTATGTTGCAATGGTTAATTACTCTTGCTGTTAAAAGTTGTCTTGCTTCCAATCTGAATGTGTCTGTCTCCATGGAGACATTCTTCTGTGGAAAGAATAGGGTGCCATGACCTCTCTCTTCACAGAGGTTTCCATTTGTTGCCTTTTTTTGTAGACTGTTTGTCTTAATCTTAGGCTACAATCATTCCAGTTGATGGATGCATCCTGATAGCTTGGTGTAAATACAGATCTCCTTTAATCAAGGCAAAAAAAGTGCTTTAGATTTACATGAGCATGAGGCATACCAAAATCTGCCTCTCACAGTTGACATGCTGCCCTTAATAGCTAGAAGAAATCGTTTTCTGTAAAATGTGCCTCAATTTGGCTTCTCCTGAACAAACTTAATCAAAGTTTCCAGTTTTGATTTCCATCAAACTTGGCTATCAGCCTCAGGGAGCTGTGAGCTGTGTTTGCCAATATCACAGATTTCACCTTCATAAAGATATATTGAAAAAGAGATTAATTTCTCTCAGGGAGGGGCTAGCCTTTTGCTGATACCAGCCTAATTTTATCATGCTGTGGTGTCACAGATCAATTACTCATTGGTCAGTACTTACGTCTTGAGCTACTTGATGAAAATAGCAATTGACTCCTTTATTTTAATAATTTATTTTCTTCAGGTCCTTTCTTTGTGTAAATTACTTCATGTTTTGAAATCTAGGTTTCTGAGCCAGAGACTACTCAAGGTAGATCTTGATATATTTTTACCTTTTCCTCTGTTGTCAGCATCTCCTAAACACACACTCATATTCTGTTCAGGCTCAAACCAGTTATTTTGCATAATCCAGCATTTGGGAGCTTTGACATATGTCTGTCACTGACTAAGCTTGACTGAAACAATCGTATTTGGCTACACATATTTTTCTTCTTGATAAAACCTGTTTAAAATACCAGAAAAAATATAGTGAGTGATTAAAAAGTATCATTTTATTGACATGGCATACACTATATAGAATTGACTAGTGGCAGAGATGCTCAGCACCACTGTACTTTGCATATACTCTTACCCAAATATCATCCACTATCTGCATGACAGTCCCTTAAAAACAGCAGCATACTGGCTACTGGTTTCTGTTCTGGAAAGGGTGTGAAGTTGATTTCATTTATTTTGTTTTTCAGATTCCGTTATTTCTCTCCGTGGAGATGAGGGTTTTAGAACTACCTCACATAGGCAACATCCAGGGAATTTGTGAATTGGAAAGGGTGGATATTCTAGGCTGATGTCCACTGACTGTGCTTACCTAGCTTCTTAATTCACTAATGATTTCAAAAGCATTGAGTATGACATTACACCTTGGTAATAACCCAGTCTGCAAACTGGTCAGCTTTAGCACAGCAGTTAAAAAATACTGGTTCTGATGAGATGTCTAGAGAAATAGAAATAGCCTCACAGCTTTTTCATAAAATTATATTTGTCCCAGGTTGTCATGTGTGATAGTGTCTCACAGCTCATGTTTCAAATGGATCCTGCTGCTGGATAATTTGTACCTTTATTAGTCTTCCTATAGCTTCTAAGGGATAGAAATAACCTGATGCCAAGGTGTACCCAGCCACAGCCTGCATGCAAAGACAGGGGTGGAGAGGTACAGAAAGTGGTGCTGAAGCATCCCCTGAAAGAACTGGGATGTTCCCAAAGTGCTTTCTGGCTGTCAGTTCATCAGGTAAATCTATATTTTATTTAGTACCTTCAGATTCTGTTGTTATGACTGTTAGTTTTTGTACAGGCATCCAACCTTTATCTTAAACTTGAAAAATTCTTGACGCTAGTGTCCAAAATAATAAATTTTGGAGCATTTTTCAAGTTTTCCTTCTCTTGTGTAAGGCTTCAGGAAAGTATGAACTTCCCCTTAATTGCTCCAATTTTCTCTCCCTGGTTTGGTGCCCAGACTAGTGTCATTTGGTTCCTCTGTAAGCTCAAGAGGCTGCACATAGAGTGCAGTTCAGGTGTTTTGTGAAATTTATTGCAATGTAGCCTCTTTTTGACTTCCATTTAGCACCTTGCCTGAAGTGGCTGAAATTATCCAAGAGGTAATTAGAATGGGATTGACAAACATACTGTGTACTGAAGAAATCAAGGTACAAGTATTAGGAAGCCTTTGTGGGAACACAATAAAGAATAAAAGGGTTTATTGCTTCCAAAAATCCCCTCAAAATTGAATTTCAAATATATGTGCTTAAGATGGGAAAAATTAAATTATTTTACTGTTTCAATTCATTTAATTATGGTGTGGCCTTTAAGTCTTAATTGTATTTGATTTTTATGGTCAAAAATTTTGTGGTTGATACTTCGTATCAACCTTGGGTACCCACAGGACAGATCTTTATGTTCATAGTCTCTGCATTGAGTCATATAATTTGTTATCAGATAAAGCCAAATTGGTCACAGAAGTAAGAAAAAAAATTATGTGGCTTTTTATATCTTGAAAGACTTGTGTGTCTAAAAAAAAAAAAAAATGGCAATGCCAAGAGATTATTTTGTTTCTTAAACAGATCCAAAAAAAGACATGATTGGAGAAATAATCAATACATGATTTTAATTCATTTAGGTACTCCAGAAATTACAAACCATAAAATTTAAAAATGTCGCCTTTAAAAAAAACCAACATTAAAAATGCTACTGGTGGCTTTTTATTGCAAACAAAAAGTATTTAGCTAACTCTTGTACTGAGGGGCATTCTACCACGTCTCTGGGTTTACCTATTCCACTCTTTACTTCGTCTCATAGTGAAGTTTTTTTATGTGTATAGAGATGCAATTTCCCCTGAAGCAGGAAGTTCCTGTTATCCCTTGTCCTGTCCCATGGATTGCTGTGCCAAGCACACTATCTTCTATTCTGCCAAGATATTATAGGTGCTGAAAGACAGTAATGTGATCCCTCAGCTTTCTATTCTCTAGGCTGAATAAACCCAGCTCTTTCAACCTTCACATATCAAATTCTTCAATTTCCAATCGCCTTGATGGCCCTCTGCTGGGTGTGCTCTGATTTCTCACTTTTTCTTGAACTGCAGGAAGCCAACACTGTGTAGGGCCAGTAAGTTGTCTCCAATGTCTGATGTCATCCATCAAAACATGGGTTTCTTTAGGACATTAAAATGTCACTTATGCTTGAACCTAGGGAAGGACAAGATTGATCCACTTTTTTTTTCCTTTTCTCCCTTCCTTCCACTCTTATCTTTCTCTACTAAAATATTTTGCAGTCCATTTTGACTTTTATTTTATATCATACTCCACGAGGACTAGAAAATACTTACAACTCTGAAATTATACCTTATATCTACTAATCTACCTTTAGAACCACTTTCATTTTACTTAATAAAAACAGGGACATTTTCCATGCAACGGATTTCAAGGCTTATTGAACAGGTATTCACCACTTTTTTTTAATTAAAGTTAATAGTTTTACATCTGAGGTACTTTTTAATTTATTCAGAGATCAAATATATTATTTGCACAGAAAGAGGTATCATAATGGTCTGATCTTTTCTGGATTATATTTAGTGAGAGCTGAGGTATTTCTCAGACTTCTAGGGCAGAATATATAAGAATTTTTTTGAACATAACCTTGTCAATTGTAGGCTTGTAAAAATTATTTTCTTGACTTGTTGTCTGCCTGTTCCATGATACTATTTATAAATACTGTTATTGTAAATAGCAGAAGCCAATAGAAATTAATTAATGTACAGAAGGACCCTACCTGCCATATTACATTTCAGTTGTGGCTTACAATATCTCTTCTACTTTCAAAACAAAAAATCTTATTGGATTATTTTACTTTGGTGATAGAAGAACCTGTGTTCCCCCCAGCTATTCTTACCATTTCCCAGAGAAAACATTGGCTTCAATAAGTTTTTCCATTCAAGTTCCTTTTCTGGAGCTCACTTTTCTGTAATTAGGAATCATATTTACATGTCTCTTGACTTTGTTTAACAATTGGCAATGTACTTGTCTTTGCAGAAGTTGAATAGATGGATTGTTTGTTGCTTCTTTCCCCATTTAAATGCTGTAGCTACACAGACGTGAAAAGCAGATTAATATTTTGTTTGATTTACATAGTTGTGTGATCTGGCTGTGTGCTGTGTGAAACAGACATTTCTCTAGCTGCCCTCTGGACTACTCTGATTTTTGTGTGTTCATCCACTATTTACTGAATCCATGAGGTTTGGATGATGGCAAGGAGGCAATCTCAAAGATGTTTTATTTAAAAGACTTGGTGAGCAAGATGTGAACCCACGGGTGTTGGTGCCAAATAGGACTGAGAGTTGTCACCCTTTTGTGAAGGTCCTGGGAATGAAGAAAGTAAATCTCCCTTCTGTACAGCAAGTGCTCAGCACTGATCAAGACTTTGACAAGACAGAGTTTTCCCATCACTTTTTCACACACCTACTGGCTCTCATCATGTAGATAAAGCTGACATATCCAGAAAAATACAATGTAAAAATAAAAAAAAAAAACTACTTCATTTTTCTGATAATTCAGAAATTTGGGTCAGGTAGAAGTCTGAAAACTTTCAGACACACTTGAAACTGCTATTCTTATTTTTAAAAATGGATTGTATGCATCCATCCAGTTCTCAAAAACCAGAAACTGAATTTCTTCATAATTCTGCTTGAAAAGACTCTGTACCTTGAAATTGGCATGGTAGTTTGGTTCTGACTCCACTGTGATATTTCACACCAGACTTCTGCCTTAAATAAGGTCAAAACCAAAAAGGCTGCCCTCTGCCAATACTTGACATGTGACAAGACTCCTGTCAGCACAGATGCCAGTCCCAGCCGTTTAGCTCAGCTGTTGCTGCTGATGGCTGCCAAGTGGTGTAGTGGAACAACATATAAATCAAGGTTCTGCATATATGAACTAAGCCCTATGAAGCTCACACTTCAAGATGACATAGCCATTTACATTTAAATAGTGTTTAGAGTTTAGCTGAGGCTTCAGCTGAGACAGATTTTCAACTTAAAAGACTGTTCATGCTGTCCCAAATTATATGATGTGGACTATTTGGGGTACCCTTGTTAGTGGTCATACCAGCCAGGCCTTTGCCAGTCCCACCCTAGTTTTGGCTCCCACTCCAGGAATTCCTCTGGCTCCCAGCTGGATAGTGGAGGAACTGGTACCTGATTTCCACTGCACATGGTGGAAAATTGCCTGAGTGTTTGCCTACAAGGCAGTACTGCCAGGTATGAATTCACAGTGCTGCAAGCTAGGAGAGTCAATAAGACATTCCCATTACTTGCTGCTGTGAGTAATTGATGCCAAATATCGTCAGAGTGATGTTAGCATAATTCTGCTTTGCTCCAGCTTGCTGGCACCTGCCTGTATAACATCAGCAATGATGGCTGCTGTATCAGTCTGCCCTTGTTTCCTTTATCCTCTAGAGTTTAGTTTAACTCCACTTCTGCTCATGGATACTCACACTTTTTTCACTGGAGTACTGCTCTGACATTCAGCAGCCACTCAAATGCCTGGCACAGAACACTGATGCAGTCCTGGGCACTGCTGGGTGTTTCCAGATAGAGGAAAACAGCTTTATTTCATTCTGGAGATGTTAGGGGAAATGCTACTGAATTCAGGGAGCTTTGGAGAGCCTTTAACATGTCCCTTACCCTGGGGTTGCTATCCATGCATATTACACATTCTTTTTAATGGGTACAGTTCCGTTGCATAATTAGAATTTAAAACAGATAGTCAGAAGCTGAAAGACTGGAGAGGGGAAAGAAAAGAGATCTGAAAAGCTTGGAAAACTTCCACTGACACAGGACTGATTGAGATGAAATCTCCAGCAGCAGGGACGGATGGTGAGAGCAACACTGCCATCTCCTGAATACCCTTGGCAAGATCTGGTTTTCTACTGATTTCTTTTACTTTGTGGAGCACAGCAAGGGCTGCAGCTCCATCTCAACATCCCCATGTGCTGGGTGCTCCAGTATCTCTCTCAAAAGGTAAGTAATCTAACTGGAGTCCAGACATGCTGAGAGAGAAAAACAAGCAGTAAAAAGACAGCCAGGAAACAGGAGGAAGCTAAGGGTAGTCTGGTTGCAGTATTATGGGAAACAAGGTTCATTTCTCAAATCCTTCTTCATAGGTTTGGACTTTTAGAGTATTTAAGAATAGGATGATCATTAGATCATCTAGCCTGGATGTCTTCCTATTGAAGTATGTTAAGGGGTTTTTTTGTTTTATACTGGGCCTCAGAGCTTGTTATTAACTAAGGATGAGCTTCTAGAAAGGTGTTAGAGGCTGAAGTGGAAAATGAACAGATTGAGAAGCTCTTGGTGGTTTGAGTTACCCTCATTCTTAGAAATGCTTGTGTACACTGCAGTTGGAGTATGTCCAGATACAATTCACAACTACTGCACCTATTGCTAAAGTCACAAGCTCCTTATATTTTTGCCTCTTCTAGAGAAATATGACACCCATGCTCCCAATCTTTTACAAACTGAACATCCATTTCAGAGAAAAAGAAAAGCAAACAAAGCAAAACCAAACAACAGATACAGAGCTACTATATTATTGCTGCCACCACATTGCACAGCTTATGATATAATTTTCATAATTTTTAAGGTTGATCTTCTTCAAGAGATACTTTCTGTCTTTTGATCATATATTCTGATCACAGTAAAATAATTGCTATGATGATACTTAAAATATTGGCATATGAATTTAGCAATTCTTGGAAAGAATGTCTCAGTTTGAGACATGAAAAAGTGATTCCTTAGGCTTTGTGAAGATTCATGAACACATCCTGAAAATACTGTTTGAGCCTGGAAATTATCTTTTAAAAATTAAGCACAGTTAAGAAACCCAGGACTAGGGCAAATGACTGTAAAGCTGCCCAGAACACTTACCCTCAGGTAATCCCTGTCTTTTCCAACAAAGGCAGAGCTCTCTATCTGGGAAATGCTGTGTTAGCTAGTGTTAAACTAATACCACAGTCTTTCTTTTTACACACAAATGAACCAACTAAATCATCTGTCAGACTTCTCTAGCCTTAATTTGTCCTCATATGAGTAGACTAAGGCTGTATGCAAAAGGGAAATCTCATGCAAAAGCTGTCAGTTTACTTCATCCCAGTTTATATTGTTTAGGAGGCTTGGAGAATAAAAAATAAAAATACATTTTTCAGTTAATAGAATTGCCACTCTTTAATTCTCAAATTCATATGATTTATGGCATCCTAACAATTCAATTCACACTGTTTTAAAGCTTTATCTGGTACAGTTTTTTTCTAAATGTTAATCATGGAATGGCAAGCACATCCACAAAGGTGTGCCAAGTGCTTTTTTTAGCATCATCCAATGAAGGAAAAACAAAAATATTTCCAGTAGTTCAGATTCTTCTTGAATTTTCCCTCCAAAAAACAACCCACTTGTAGATAGTAAATTTCTAAGCAGTTATTCAAAACATACAAACAAAAAACCCTGTAAGTAGCACAAAATGCACAAGTGTATGTTGAAACAATATAAACTCCCACAGTGGGCTTTCTAGGGAGTAAGAAGGTTAAATTATCTTGTTCTTTGTAGTTTCTTTATCTGAATCCACATCTTCCATTCACACATTTGTATCTCCTTTTTAATATAATGGTTTTTGTGCTCTATTCCCTGACTATGAAAGCAAAGCTGCTCAAAATCTCAGGCTCCTGTCCAGTTTTCTCTATGGCTTTCATCCCTCCAGGCACAGTAACAGGTCCATCACACTGGTACATGTTACAAAAATGATTCCATGTAACAAACTTGTAAACACTTGTATAATTGGTCTGAGTTGATGACAAATTTTACTGTGACTCATGAGTCTTCAGTAATATCATCACTTGTCATTTGCTTCCATCCATTGTTCAGGTAAAAAGTGAATAGGTTTGGTAACATGTAGGGCATTTAATTATTTTTCAAGGGAGAGGAAGCTCACTAAAAATGTAAGCTGGTTTTTGATAAGCAAAATCAAACTGTTCTTTGAGGAGTTTGTTCTTTTCAGTCATGAAAGGAATTTGGTAAGTGAACTAAGCCAAACAATATCATATATGGCATAGGAAAAATGAGGTTAGCAAGCAAGAATGGCTACTGACTGATGTTATGCACTAAAATTCTCTTTATAAGGTAGCTCTTGAACATAAAACTCTGATGTTTGTGCAGACAACTCATGCATTACTCAGTGGTACATCCATACCTCCCTGTAGTGTGGCTGAAAAGATGCTGAAATCACGATGAGCTGCAGCTCAAGTTCTTGTCAGGGTAAACAGTTGCTACTGAGTCAAACTGTTCAGCTGGTGCTGCTTGTCAGAATTCTGGGTAGTATTGCTCCAGTGGTTGTATTGATGGAGTAGGGTTACAACATCTGTATTTGTAGAGGAAGACCACTGGTAATAAGGACTGCAAGTCACCACCATAAATATTGATTTGTTACTTGCTTTCTCTTTCTTTTTACCTTGCCTGTAGCTCTCCTCTTGTCATCAAGGGTTAGTGCTTGTTTGTGCTGGTGTACCATAGGAGAGCCTTTTGGAGCACATCTTCCAAGTTGCTTTCATCCATTAGGAACCTACCTGTCATACTCCCTGAACATACCACCGAGTAAACCAGACCACAATAAAAAGGGAAAATTGTGACACTTACTTCAGAAGCAAAGTTTGAACTACATGTAGATGCATCAATTGTTTGCTGAGAAATGTCTGCTACAGAAGGAAAAAAAAATATCCTGTTATTCAGGCTGCAGAAAATAAGAGCCCTGGACTTCTTTTGTAAGCTGTCAAGACAATCTGGCCAGCAATATCTATTCAGATGACTTTGGTGCACCAGCTTCACAAGTTGTAGGGAAGGGAGAGCAGTACAGAACAAATATCAGTGAATTTCTTGGCCTTATCCCCAGACTGATCTCCTGAATTGGCCTTTTCCTTTTTCTCTAAGGTTCAGCAGATGTTTAGCACAGCAGGACAGATGCGGGTATGTAAGAGAATTTGGCTAGCAGTAGTTATACTGACCAGCTCAGTTTGAGTTTACTGTGTGATGTTTTATCAAAAGATGCATTAAAGTTATGTGGCAGACTACAAAGTCAGCTTTCAGTTCTGTTGTGTATTCTAACTGCTTTCAGTGTTAATAGATAAGTATTATAATAATAAAACCCTCTTGCAATGAAGTCCTTCAACGTTTCCATGAATGAATCATCTACCACCTCTCTTGGCAACCTGGTGCAGTGTTTCACCACCTTCAAAATGAAAAATTTCCACCTAGTTTAAATTCACCCTCCTTTAGTTTAAGACTATTACCCCCTTGACCTACCATTTCAGGCATTATTAAAAAGTCTGTCTCTTATCTATCTTATAAACCCCCTAAAAGTTTTGTAAGGCCACAATAAGGTCCCTCAAGAGCCTTCTCCTTTGCATGCTAAGCAAATCCCAACTCAAATTTTCCTCGTAGGAGAGATGTTTCATACTTCTGATCACTTTTTAAAGTCACATAAAGAACATTTGGATCAAAAAACCATACAGACCAGGTCTAAGGATGAGTATCTGCTTGACTGTTATCACTTTATAGTGTATAAAAACTCATGTGCTGGACCAGAAGTAAAGTGCAAATAGGATATAGCCCCCTCAGATATTCTTCATTACCCTCAAACAAACATCCTTTTTCTGTCCTCTCCAAATATACAGCTAATTGATATTAATCAAATACTTCTGTGTAGTTCATCCTTATTAGACAGAATATTTTCTGGACATTTGGCATGCCAAAGTGAATAGAAAAAAATGATCTAAGGTTTCTTTTGGTAGTTTTGCTAGAGAAGATTCAATCAATGAAGGGACTCCCATCTTTTGGCCACAGGTCTTATCTTTAGGACTTTCCTTTTTTTTTTTAAATTAGGTCCCTGTTTAATTAAGTTCCTATTGTGCAAACCCTCATTAATGTAAAGAGAATTTGTTGAAACCAGTTAAAACCCATAAAATAAGCGCCTGAAATCTTGCATTCAAGGATGGTGCTTGTCACCTCTTTCTCTCCTCCTTACATATCAAATGTTTTATGTTGCTTCCTCCTAAAGGTGCCTTCCACTATCTTGCCTTTGCATGCTTCATTTTATGAAGGAAAAAAAAAAAAAAGGTTAGATAATAATTTGATAAGATAAAGAAAGTAATTTCACTGCTGGAAAAGGGAATTTCTCTTGAACTCCATCTGTGATATTTAAATTTCTAAAGTAACAAAGGAAAGCTGTTAAGGAAATAAATAAATGAGTATGAACATTGCTCTTAATGAACAATTGAACCATTATTTTAATTAGGCAAGGAAATTAATTGAGCCAAGTTTATCGCAAGCCATGAATGATTCCAGGATGGTGGAAAGAGATGAGTAGGACAGAGAACAAGCTGGAAGGAAAGAATAGGAAAAGCAAGTACATTTTTGACCCAAAAACTTCAAAAACCTTTTTGTAGATTTCCTAGTACAAAATTTTGAAAGTATTGGCCAGCAGCCATAGGAGCATAGGAGTTTTTTCTTGAAAGCTTCATTAGAGAATATTCACTTTGGAGTCCTGTGTCCTGAAACAATCCTCAGACTGAAATCTATAAAACAAGAGGGATTTACCAGAAATTTATATGTTTGTAGCATTACTGTCTTTCTCAGAGTGAGTCTCGACTGGATCTCTACTGCCAAAATATAGTTGCCTTCAGAATGAGATTTATTTAATCCTAAGGTTGATATGTTGATGACATCAATTAATCTTGCATCAGAAGCATCTATTTTCCCCCCACTGACCTTACAGAAACCCTTAGGTAAAAATCATGTCTATAGTTATATCCTATTTATAGATTTTCAAGTTGCTGTTTATGTGTATGTCAATAATATGGCTGACTTCTTGAGAGAAAAGGTGAGTGGCAGCAGCAAAGTTGTCTTTTTCTCCTCATTGAAAAGATTTCTTCAAGTCTGGCATTCATTCTGAGTTACAATTTCAACTTTCCCTGCCTATTAATCTTGATTGCCTTGCTTGGCTCCAAAATGAAGCCTCACATGTGACAAGAAGAAAGGAAAATTCACTTGTTTTGATGGGTATGCTTTTCTTCATGATCCCAGGATGTGACTAGTTTCCATCACTGCAAGAGTACACTTCATGTTTAAATCTTTCCTCCCTTAGATCTTTTGCTGCAGAACTGCCAGTCAGTCCTTAGCCAGAATTGAATATATGATTCCTGATCACCCATCTTGGGGGCCAACTCCCTGGCCTGGTAAAATGACCATTTTTACAGAAAGTCCAGGCCACAGCTGAGTAGTTGGGATAGGCAGCCAGATTGCAGTCACCTTGCTTTAGAAGGAAAAACATGGGGACAAAGGCTGCTCTACGACAGTTTGCCCAGTGAGAAATAATGACCCAAGGCATAGCTATTTCCTATTTCAACATAGGGTTACCTTCCTGCCCTGGGAGTCTGTGGCACTGGCCTTGGTTTGTTCACTCTACTCTCATCATGTTCTCACCTCCTTGTTATAGCTGATTCCTGGCATTTACTTACTGAGTGCTTTACCTTTGAGCCTCTTTACAGAAAAACTTGAGGTTCCTTATGGATGCTGACACCAATCTCATTGGAAATAAGCGTAAGAAACAATGGATCCCAATTTTAAGAGCAATGTGTTTCTGTCTCCAAGAAGCACTTAGATCCAGCCACAACTGTTGTGTTAGAAGTCAGACAGTTAAGGTTTCCTGACACGTGCAAACTGTGATATTTTTTATGATTTTCAAGAGAATCAGACGCTTGGGTCCCACTGAACTTCAAAGATACAGATTTCCCTGAATTGTCAACCCTTTTATAGACACCCAATCTTTATCTGTATTTTGCATATTTTAATATCTTGAGTTTTGTTCCCTTTCATCATTTATTCTTGACCAACAAAGGAAAGATTCCATTTAGTTTCAAGTCAAAAGAACTTAATTTCCTCCTTTCAGTTCAACAAGGACTTGCAAGTCTTTTGTTTTCTTTATAATTTTTTTCAGCTAGACAAATTCAAGTAAAATGTGTGATATAGGCATGAACATGCAACTTTGATGACACTTTGCAGGATCTCAGACTCTGTGAAACACCTAGATAACAGTCTGCTATCCAAATTTGTCTAAGATGATAAACATTTTATTTTACTGAGCAAAATGAGAAAGTCAGTGTTACTAGTTTATCTGTGCACATTTTTCAGGTTATACTTTTGATTTTGAGGTTTACATGGGGAATTTGCATTAGGGATGCTAAATTTAGAATTTTACAATGCCTTTTCATGCAATTCTGCCTGCTTTTCCTGCAGTTGCATTGGCAATTCGCTCATCAGTTTCTAATTTATAAGGACTAACATTTTTTCTCCCCCTAATCTGGAAGGCACCTTATTCTCTGGTGTGTAGCAGTTAGACTTGTACTGTACAGAATGATGGCATTGAGACATATGTGTGCAGTGGATATCCCACTGAAAATTTCCAGGAAATGAGCTTTAAATACTCTCCTCTCAGACTTGCCGCTCCCAGCCTCATCCATCAGCTTAGCTCTCTCCTCCAGCAGGAATTGTGTAGCAATTTTGATCCTCTGGTTGGTCTTGGATTCCTGTCTTTGTAAGGATGCTGTGTCAGTCTGATCTTTTCAACCACAAGAGAAATGTTCTTGCAGGAAAGGATATAAATGCTCTTTGTCACCAGAATGTTACACATCATTAACACTGTTTAATCTTTTTCTTTGAAGCTTTGTATGGTACACAATCAATTTAGTCCATAATTTTCACCTTGTCCTTACATTCAAAGTAACATTTAATCACAATTGCGGCACCTGGTAAAAAATCAGCTGTGTAAAATGCAAATACTCTGTTACCTAGGGAAAAAGACTAGCTGCAAGAAAAAAGGAGGCAAATTATTTGTATCCAGTAAAAAAAAGCTTTGATGTCAGAAGTCTTTAATGTTAAAATATTTGGCATGGGCAACTCATTGTAAACCGGGTTTCTGCTTGACGTAAACAAGTTCAGGATCCTGAAAGTTGATGGACATTCACGTCTTTGCTTTACTTTGATGTTGAAACATCGACTCTGAGCTAAAAGGTCTGGCAACTTTTTTTCCTATAGAGTCAGATATTAAGAAAGGAAAATTCAAGTTCTGTCCAGCCTGTATAGCATAACACCTTGACTAGCACTAATTTGTTTTGGGAATTATTTTCTTCCAGAATAAAACAAACTGCTATTATTCTGATTTGTGGCCAATATAAGAAAAAACTTAATGAAAGGCTTCAAGTTATAATGGATTTAATGCTTCCATTGGATACTCATTTAAGTTGCTAAGTACCTTCATTATTAAAAGCATACATCTTATTTGCAATTTAAATTTTGGAAATAACACTGAGAGACACTGGAGGTTTCCAGGCACATGATAACTAAATGGACCTGACTTTTAACATAATGGTTTCACATTGGTACATAATTTTGAACTTCTGAAGTCACCTCTTCCTGGTAGTTATTTTTTCCCTAGCATAATCTATAGAGCTTGATGTTTCAATCAGAATTCTTAAAAACGCCTACATTTATGAAACCTTTTTGGTTTCCAGACCTTATTAGTTCTATCATCAAATGAGATCAAGCTGGGAATTATCTTTATATGCAGGGAAATTTCCATTGATGAGTTAAGAGAATAAAGACAGTACTAATTGGTTACATAATATTAAAATATCTGGAATGTACAAGAAGACTCAGACTGTTAATTAAGATAAATTGTGAAAATAGTCACACAGACTATAATTTCCATGTAGTTTTTAAAAGTAAGAAAATTATCTTGGTAAAGGAGAAAAATATGATAATATATTCATCTGAGAATCTGACTGTGCTTTGCAAGTTCCAAATCATCTGCTAGTGGCACGTACATTTTGGGTGTTCAGATTTCCTCTTACCTCCAGTGTCATGTCTCTGCTTTCTACACAGATAGTGATGCTTGTTTCTAGAGTAGAATTCAGAAAAGTTATCATAAACAATGTTTATATTAAAACTTGATAATTTGTTCCAAATCTACCATTCTCATGGCCTATATGAACTCATACCCACTTAGAGGTATGAGCCACTTACATTTTACTCATGAGTGGAAGCTATTCAGTGTCCTCAGACTGATTGTTAGAAAACATCAATGCTTTGTTACTTTATTGTGTTCAATAAGCAAATGCTGAAGAATAGGTAGTATGTCACAAAACAGGATCAGAAAAATCCACATTCTTAAGTCTAGTCCACTACATTTTTCTTGGCTCTGTTGTTGGTTTCTCACCATTGATTTTTCTCACCTGTTCTTCAGTTTCTCTGGGAATAAGGCTTCTACTACCTCCCTTGGAAGTTTATTCCATTGACAAGCTATTATAACTAGGATGCATTTCAATGCCTATACAACTGCTAACCCTTCCCTGAAACTTGCATGTCACTGATATTTCATAATGACTACTGACAAGACAAAGTTGAACAAATCCCACTGGGATTAAGGAGCTGCGGTACTTGATGGTATAAGGGTAAGAAAAAAACACCCCATGCATCCCTATTTAAACCTCAAATACTTCACTGTAGATCTCATACTATTCTTAGCACACTTAAAACATGCCCCCCAGCCTACATGTATCTACTCTTCTAACTGATAGGCATTTATGCAGCTATTTCATCTGACAGTCTACAAGTGGTTCAGAAATTAGACCTGACTGCATGCCTGTAGGACAGATAGAAATTATACTGCATTTAATATAGAGATGGGATATAGAAAGCCCTGGATTAAGTTTTACACCGGACAGGGAATGATTTCACTAAGCTACAGGAGATTTCAGCTAAGGGTGATGTCATTAGTCTGTGAGGTTCCACAGCTCACTGTCTCACCTTGTCTCCCCCAGGAAGAGAATGAGGGTGTAGATGCAGTGTCCATCTCCTTCTCTTCTATTCTAGTAAACAAGTTAAGGAATTCTCTGGTTATTACAGGGAAAAATGAGTTTTTTGGACCACAGTTTACCTCTGCTGAAAACGGATGCTTGTACATCAGTGTGGGGTTTTTTTTTTTTTTTTTTTTTTTTTTTTTTTATTTTTTTTTTTTTTTTTTTTTTTTTTTCAGGTAAAACAATGTTTTGTATTCAGCTAAAAGCTGAGGGAGAATCTTCACTATCATGATATCTTTGCCACTTTTTAAGTGTGTTCTAAGTACCATCTTTTGGCTCCCGAAGGTGCAAATCTACAGAGGATGGATAGATGGGTAGTTGGTCTTATCCAGAATATCTTGATGACTGAATATATCCAAATGTTCAAAAATATTTCAGAATGTGTATTCAGTGCACACCCTCTTGAAATTTAAAGATATACTGCTTAGATATTTAGATCTGTAAATATGCAGAATTGAATTATAAATTAAACAGTTGCTGTCTGTCCATCCCCTTGAAAAAAAAGGCCAAAATGGTTTGAAAAGCTGAATATTATATTTGTAACAGTATGTTATTTCTCCAAGTAAACTTCAGGGCAAAAGAGACTTTATGAAACTAAATCACTAGGCACTGATTGCAAGAAGTGCTTGGGTAAAGAATGAACTGAATTTAGATGAGAGGTTTTTGGTCCATAACTGAGAAGCTGTACAGTAGGCTTGTCTCTTATACTGAAAGTGCTTTGTGTGACAACCTGTGGGTGGTCCACAATGTACTGAATAAATTTATGCAGAAATCTTCATGTGGAACAGGAAGGAGAAGCTGTCATTATGTTTTTCCATAAAAGATTCTATTAGTGGAAGGAATAGCACTCGTATGTTGGCAATATAGGCAAATTCATCAGCCAAAGTCCCAGTGAACTCGGGGGCAACTTTGCTAAGTGACAGCTGAGAAGTGCAGTTGCATGCTGTCTCTCTGACAAAGATGTGCTTACAAAAAAAAAGAAATCAATCACTGTAGCAAATTCTGTTTTATCCCCTGAGGGTTCTTGACGCATCCGTGCATTCCCATTCGCCCAACCCCTGATCATATGAGGAGAATGGATTGCACAATTGCTGGGCCAGAAACATTTTTTGGGGGACATCACAAATGAACTATTCACAACCAATAAGTCCTGTGATATGCTTTGAAGTCTCCTTCCTGGTTTTGTAGAAATTATTGGGAAGCCTACTTTTGATGCTGGTGATGCAATGAGAGCCCCAACCACTGTACATGAGCCGTGTCATATGAAAAACAGGAAACCTGAGGAACGACAGGGAGCAAAAGAAGGAAGGAGAGATTTTGAGTTCCTAATGTCTCTTTCATTGAGCATTGATTAAACTCATTTGTATTACTGTATCATTACATAGGTGAAAGATAGAAATTATTTTCTTTGATATCTGCTTTTGAATCATTGAAATCGCTAATCTGAGCCTGCTATGATAACCATTGCACAGAATTTCTCTGTACCTGATATTTTGCATACCTAGAAGTACCCTACTACCTAACTTTTACCTGCCTGACTTCCTGCTTGTAAATTCACCTGCTGTCTTTCATTTCTGACTTATTCATTGTTTCCTTCTGGTTCCACAGTAAAACAGGAGGGGAATTAAGACACAACATTTTGTAGTGAGATTTTGTCTACAGATCCCTTTCGCTGGAGTTAGGGTGGTTGCCAGATGTAGCTGGCAGCAGTCCTGTGCAGACAGAGCTTGTGTGACTGGAAGGAGCATCCATGGTGATTTTCCACTGTGATTTAAAGGGTGGTTTGGAAGAGAGGATTAAAAACCCTGGATATTGACTATGGGATTCAGCTGCATAAACAGAGTTTTGGTTGCTACTGAGGCACCCTAGTACCTAAAGCACACATCTATGAGACACACAGATGTATTGCAAGACTACAGGGAACCTAATTCACTCCAATGCCCTAATGGCCAAGCTGGATACTGTCCTCAGCTTAATATTGTGTTCTGGGCAAGAAGAGAACATGCCTGATAAACAGAACCCTAAGTTCAAAATTTGGGCTAAATTATTATCTGATCTTCAGAAGTGAGTGTGTGTGTGTGAGAGTATGTGTATGTGTGTGTGTGAGTGTGTGTGTGAGAATGTTTGTGGGCAGATGAGGTGTCCTACTGTTCAGTATCACAGGACCCATTTCTCAGGAGGAGTACAATGGCTGATTTCTTCCCTCACTTTTCTTTCAGCTGTTTCTGCTTAAGGTTGTTTTATATGTTTTTTAACACAATCTGCCTAATAACTCTTTTCTTACTGAATTGCAGTTCCATATAACACTTGTTTACTTGTTCTGTTATTACCAGACCTACAAGCCTGTCATCACTCAAGGACCAGTAATTGCCCACTGTGTTCATATTTTTGATCATAGATAATTTATTCTACATAGGAAAGACACCAGTTACTACTATATTAATTGACACTAGCAACTACATCACACAATTTTACAAATCATAGAATCATAAAATAAGTTGAGGTGATTATGTTTTTCTAACCACCCCCTCCCCACCAGGGGCAGTTACACCTTCCAGTAGACCAAGTTGCTCAGAGCTCCATCCAACCTGGCCTTGAACACTTCCAGGGATGGGACATCCAAAAATCTCCCTGGAAATTACAGTGTCTCACCACCCTCATGATGAACAATTTCTTCCTAATATCTAATCAAAATCTACGTAACACTTGGCCTTGTTGCACTTCATGAAGTTCACATGGACCAAGCTCATCTCATCTGGATGCCATCCATTCCCTCCAGCTGCAGTGCCATCAGCAGATTTGCTAAGGATTCCTTCAACCCCTTCAATCAATGTCACTAGCAATGATGTCAAACAGTGCCAGTCCAAACTCTGACCACTGTGGAGTGCCACTTGCCACTTAGACACTGAACTGTTGGCCACAACTCTTGGAGTGGTACAATCCAGACATTTCCTTATGCATTGAGTGGTTCAAAGCCAAAATAAAACTGAAACAAATCCCAGCAATTGTCAGCTGACTGTTATGTTACTGCTATCTCAGCTAAGACAAGATAGAATTGGCTCAAGCCAAGGAAGAACCTACACTTTTAGGCCAAGAAAAGAGCTGTGGCCTTTAACCAATAATGGCAAATTTATATGTATGTGGCTACATTTTCACAGCAACCAAAATAACACTATGAATCTGCATTCAGGCATCTGCATCCTTTTCCATCCAGGAAATTAGCCCAACTACATGATCAGAGAAAGATAAGAGTATGCCTTACTTTGTGACAGGCAATTCTGCATCTATTTGCAGGCCAGGCCATAATGAGGAAGGCAGCAATGTTTGGGTAAGTGTGTTTGCTTTATCAATCTTACATGCACCTTAGTCTGTTAGTCTGATAACAAGTGATCACTCCACTTGTATTCATACAGATAGATAAAAATAACTTGTTAAAATCAGGCAAAAATAGCAAAACAACAGCAGGAATATAGAGCACATTTTAAACAAATAACCATGGAGGTGACCTGAACACTGTTGATGATGGCTGAGAAGGAAAAATGCTTAGAGGGCAACAAATTGATAAAACAATTTTTCTCTCAGTTTTTTCTCTGAATCTTATATTCCTTTCAGTGTTGTGAATCTGCTTTTGTTCAGAAGAAACAACTTCTATTGCTCTACATTTTCTTTGTCCACAAGATTCAGAAAGGAAATTTTGTAGATGTGAACACATAATGGCTGAAAAAAGTAATAAATGTTTTTGCTGAGGTTAGAGCATAGCCAGAAAGAGTGTCTGAACTCTGTGAGGTTTTGGATAAAGAAAAACAGATGGGTGAAGAGGTATCTTAGAGGCTGTGTCAGAAAAGATATCTCTAGTTAAAGGCTGAAATAAAACCATCGTGTGTCTCTCATCTTCTTCTCTGGAAATATCCCCAAGATTGGTGGAAATACCACCAAGATCTTCACACTGTCTAATTAATTTTCCCCCTTATATTAAAGATATATTTCTATTTATTTTGGCTTTTGTTTATACTTAATAAATTTTTATTTAACAGAAACCACAATCAAAAACTCTGCTGAGTATCTGTGGTTTGAAACTCTGCAGGATTCATTTAGATAAATAAACAGCTTTTTTAATTTTCTTGCACTGCAGAGGAATAACAACCCATTTTCAAACTGCCAGCATTTTTCTTCTTGAATTGAAAGCCTGCTGAGCAAAGCAGAACTATCTTCAGTAATACTGCCATCTACATATTCAAGGACTGGTACAATGATTCTTTAAATGGTTCAAATGAAGAATGAATAGAGTGAAAAGTCCACTGTCTATATTGGAAGTAAATAGCATTTTATGGAGGATTTGAGACATTTAGTTTCTATGGCAACAGGCATTGGAACAATGCTTTGATTTAGGATAGAAAAACCTTGACAGTTGACTTTCTAAAATATTATTAATAATTTTGTACTTTAGGAAAAAATGCATCATTTGAATCTGACAGTCTTAAAATGCTGCTATTCTGGAAGGAAAGAAGCAGCTCTGTTCTTCAAACAGTAAACAATTTACTTCTTCAGGACAACACAACACACAGGCAGATGTGTCAGGAGAAGAGAAATGTAGAACCTCCATAGTTTCACTACCCCCTACCCTCTTCAGAGCCAATAGATCACAAATGAAAACTAGTAAGATAAATGAGTACCTAAAAATCTCATCTATTCTGAAGATTTTGCATAGTCACCATGAAAGCAGAAGATAGTTTGAGGTAAAACTTCTTTCCTTAGACTTTTCCATCATTGTGCAAATTAGGTTATGTTATCATTGGACATCCTTCAGTTCTCATCTACTCATTGTACTGCTCCATCAGTCTTCAAAAGTTCACGTTCTGACAGCCAGAAAATTGTCACATCTAATTTTCTTGATATCTGAAAGATATTTTACTGCCTTCCATCAATCATGGATAAGCACAGAGCCTACCAGTATCCATGATAGTTAAAACAAATGAGTGCTCTTACCAGCCTTAGGTGCAACCCTACTGCATGGCTTGGAATTGTAATAGGGTTAGGGACCTCTGCACAAAGGAGTTATATGCTAATAGTTTGTGTGCCCTTTTCCTCCCTCATAGACCACCCAAAACTTTCAGCCAGACAATTCCAAACCTGTGATGTTCTGCCAAATGATTTGACACTGATTTATTCAACATCCATTTGTTTGTTTGTTGGTTTATGATTCTTTCTGGCTTCTTTCTTTGGCTGTTATTTCTAATTTTCGTCTGCATTGGCTTTTATGTTCCAAAATGCATTTATTTCTCCCTATAAATCACATGAATTCAGGACATGGGACTTAAAAAAAAAAAAAAAAGAGTTGTGATTTACTCTAAACTGTTAGAGTTACTAGCACTGTGATCCAGACAGATTTTTATTTGTACATTGTTATCTCCAGGTCTGTGACAGTGGTAAGCAGGGGTACATATGCTAATATGCTGTTGGAATTAGACTGAAAGAAAGCACACTGTTGATATTAGCCTCAGGGCTGTAGGAAGGAATAGGTTGATGCAAGACATAAGAGATTATGTCAAGACATAGTTTATTAGAAGTGTGATTAGTATCAGCTGGCAACAGGAGAGTGGTAGTGTGAAAAAACATTATTTATGCCACGAAGTCTATTTACACCTATTTAGAAGTGTTACTGCAGTAAGTGTCTTAGAAACAGGCGCAGAATTTATTACTGAGCCATCAGATTTCCTGGGAAGTGAATAAAAATATGTTTAAAATGGAAAAACTCCTTCCAAACACGAATTGAAGAAGAAAAGTGAGTGTCAATCACCTTGTTTTCTGCTGTAAAGAAGCATTGACTAAAAAGTAGTGTCTCTCTTAGTCCAGGAAGGCAAAGGCCTCTAAATAAAACTTAACATCCAATATTGTTTGTGCATTTTTGTCTTCCTATGTTTTATCATATTAAAGAATGAATAGCATTCATCTTAGATTAGGTTAATTTTTATGACTAAAATTTACAGCACTAATTTATTAAAAATGAATATGTCTTTTCTTTGGAGAATGCACAAACTAACTAACCCTTTTTTAACTTCTACATTAGTAGAAATAAAGTTTATCTGGAAGATTCAAAACCTGAGATAAAAGGAAGTAAAGTCTTGTTTAGGGTATTCAAGATTTTCCAGAGATAAGAACTCCTAAATTTGGACACTGCCAGCAGATTTGATTGCTATGGAAATCAGTCACAGTTTTGCAAGAGCTTCTCACGTTATTTATTGACTGAATATCACAGCCCTAAGGAGATTTCCATTGAAGTGTAACTGAAACAGTCAGGTATTTTAGAATTTGTTGGAGTTGCTTTTTTTTTTTTTTTTTTTTTTTAGCTGTGGACTTCTTGCCTCTTTTGGATTGAGATCTTAATTATGCTTTTGAGTAGAAAAGTAAGTTTTCAACCTGATTCCTAAAACCTATGCCCTACTTTGTGAAAGATCAGATCCAGATACCTTCTTAGGCTTTTAAATCCCCTTTAAGCTCTTTTGCCATCCCTGTCTGTGTAACTCATGTGTGTCCTGACATTCCATACATAAGGAAGATGTTGAAACTTTCAGCATTTTCTTTGTGATCTTTATCTTTGAGGAACATGCAGTGTTCCATACAATGAACTAAGTTGTTATCTATAAAAGCCTGCTGCAGTATTCTTTGAATCTCAGACTATGCATACCAATAAAAGTAAACCCTGTATTATATATACAAGCACTAAGCAGAGGGAGACCCCATTATGCTAGATTTATCACTGAAAGTCCATTTTCATCTCTTAAGACCTTACTGTGGTGAGGCATTCCCTGGCCCAAGCTATCTTGTGAATCATGTCTGCTTGAAAAGCTGCTGCCTAACCTAAGCAAAGCCATCGAGGGAATGTGGTTACAGCAGGCCTGTGCCTGAGTCCATGACTTATATATTTCATATACAGGTATAGAGGAGCTCAACTGAAGGATGCTGGGGGAGACAAAACATTGCTTAGATGCAGGAGTTTCAGTCCTAGAAATGAGTGTAATGGCAGAATTAAAAAAAATAAAAAGCATATTTTCTACAGAGGTTTCCAGACATGAAGCCATATGCAGAACAAAAAACGAAAAAGCAGGAAATAGGAAATTCTGATTTCACAATAATGATGATCAAAAAAACCAGAACAAGTTGCAGGGAAATTTTGTGGAATTTTCATCCCTGATGGTGCTTCAAGGTCAGTCCATGTCTGGGGGTGGCATTTATCCACAAGAACTACCTGCCAGCCCCAATTCTCCATTTCTATGAAACAATAGATGTTCTGTGAAACAATTCTATATTATTACTGATGAAAAAAAGCTGAGTTTTACCTCCTGCTGCTCTTTTACTGGTTTCAAAGGTCTAAAGACATAGGTTGAGATACTTGTAGATATACTCCAACTTCCACCTCCATGAAATCACAGGTACAGCACAGGGGAGAAGACCTTGACAGCCTTGTGGTAAATGAAGCAAAGAGCTTGGCCTTCCCTAATAATTCATAAAACAAGGCAGTTTGTGCAGAGGCAGCAGTAAACCAGTGTGGAAATATGCATGTGCAGAGTTTCTCTCTGAAAAGCTGAGTCACACCATGGAGGTGGATTTTATGACTCTGCAGGATGTTAATTTTTTCACCTTAATCAAGTGCCTGTGCTCTCTGCATTCTGCTAATGTATCTGCTCTGATCTACCCTCCAGTGCTCCTGCCTTCTGCTGTACTTACACAGTGTTGAGTCCTTTGGTGACATTTCCTTCACTGAATTTATGGTGTCAGGCACTGTGGGGTGTGTACAGAGCTGCTTTTGAAATTCTGTATTTACTTCTTACACCAAATGCCACGTCTCATTTGATATGCTAATTTTAGAATCTAACGAAGTTTTAATTAAAATAATTTGAGTTAATAATCATAGTTCATGATCCTCACAAAAGAAGGAGAGTAATGATAATTCAAAATAGTATGTTTTTATTAAATGTATGAACTTTTCTAATATAACTGCTAGTCATATTCTGGTGAATTAAAAACAGTGAATATTAGACACTGGTTTAAGGGAGATGAAAAAAAAGCACCAATAATTTTGTTTCAGAGAGCATGAAAGGCTAATTTAACACTCTTCTGCTGCTCTTGAAGACTAACCAAGAGTGAAGTCTGGTTTCTCTGTTTACTGAAGGTTTAAATAAGCTTGTGTCATGGTGACATAAAATGGATATTGATGAGTGTCTCTGTGACCTTGATTCAGGAAAATGGACTTCTCTGTTCCATTATAGATGAAGAGAAGGGTGCAGTAATTAACTGTTTTGATGATTTGGGATTTAATAACATAATTAATTTATGATATAAAATACTGACTCAGCTGATTCAACTGAGTGTCTAAGTGCAGGCCTGTTTGTTTTTTTGTTTTTTTGTTTTTTAAGCTAGCTTTTAGAAAAATAAAAACCTCATTATTTTATGTCTTTCCTGCTAAAATGAAAGAGATGAAAATATGATCACAGAACACTGTTTCAGCTAGAAAATGTCTTTTTTTCAAATCAAGTTATGACTGCTGGATCTAAAGATCTGAGACCTTGATAAATATTTTAGGATTAAGGAAGAAAATTTGCCATGCAGACTATGATCTATATTATTAGCATCCTGCTGTCTGACCTAAATAGAGAAGCGAGGAGAATGCTGATTGCTGACAGACCTTGAAGCTTCCCAGCTTAAATGTGCCATGGCATGTGGAATGCGTTGTGCATCACCTGTAACACACCTGTAACCCAAATTCCTTTCAGCAGGTATTCTGATAAACAGGTTTACTGCATTTTAGCTGTGAAAGCAGGAGCTAGCTAACAGGCTGGACTATTTCTATTGCCCCCTTTTTTTTTTTTTTTTTTTTTTTTTATTTTGGGATTCTAATTCTCTTCCTTCAAACATTCTTCAGTATGTAGAGCAGAAGATTAAGATAAAAAATACATAATGTATTCTATATTGAAGCTGTTGATCCCCCACAAAATGAATATTAAGGTATAAATACCTTTTGTCTTTGTCTCAGACGTCAGTGGAAATGTGAATTCTGAACAGTACTGGAACTTAAAGTAACTATTAAAGTTATCATGTAAAGAAAAAGGACATATAAAAATAATATGTTCTGCTTTAATAAGACCCATTCAATGAACAAGGACTTCTGGACTACATTACCTACTAATAGAAACCTGCTGACAGCAACTTTGAAACTCAGATGTAAGAAGAAGCTGATTTCACCTTTAAGTAACAGCACTGAATTATTTAAACATAATTGCCTATCAGATGATTTGCAGAGTAGGCCTGATTTTTCTCCACAAGGCTGAATATTTTAAGACATTAATCATATCCTACTCAACATTCCTAGCAGCTGACTGCAATTTTCAGATATGTGGGGATTTTGGGGATTTATTGACTTGTGCCCTCTTGAATCATGCATGTTTATTTCTGCTGTGATTCATACAGGATGGCATACTTTGATAAGGACAGCAGATAGCTACATCTGAAACCTTTAAGGCCTATGTGATGCTTGTTTGATGATTTGGGAATGTTATATCCCCCCACAAATTCTCTGTTCCCCCTACCTTTGTAAAAACAGACTTAGTCTCCACTGCATTTACTCCATGTGAGATTTTAGGCTAAGTTTCTGTTTCTTAGATTGTCAGATTCCATTCTTTACTCCTCCAAGATGTTAAATTATGCTCCTTGTTATTGGTGGCACATAAGCAGAGTCATTTAACCACTGTGCCTCCACTGCTCCGTGCTGTTGGACTCAGACTGTGCACACAGGTCAGACAGACCCTTGGGGATCTGGGAGGATCATGTTCAGTGGCTTCTGTTGTGCTGACAGTGATATCAGAGGACAGTTGTAATTTCTGGCCTCAGAGGCTCTGAGCTCTTGCTCTCAGAGAGGCTCAGGGGTGCTGGGCGAGATGCTCACTTCACCTTCTCTCCTGCACGTTGTCTGCTGCAGAGGTTGTATGAGAGATTTAGAGTCACCAGGATATTTATTATTAATTTAGACTGTTAATTTAGAACTTGGTAAAACTCAGTTATTCAACTACCAAAGTTTTTTTTGACCACGGAGACTGAATAGGACTGACAAGTTATCCGTGTGCAGCTATGGGGTTTCTGAAGCCATCCAACAGAGAGACAAACTGAATTTTAGTGTGTGCACAGAAACCCCAGTGGAAATGTTATGATTTTGCTTCTCTGCTCAGTAACCCAGAATGGAGCTGAAGGAAATCTTATTTGAGAGAGCTTCAAATGTTACAATGTTATAGGAGCCCTGTGATAATTCACATAAAACTTTTGTCTGTTGTTAGAGGAATTTTTATTTAAATAGATAAATGGACATTATTTTAAAATTAAAATCTAAAAAAAAGAACTTATAGACTTGAAATTTGTTAGGAAAACTGCAAATATAGAGAAGAAAGAGGGATCTCTATCATCATAAAGCAGTGAATAAAAAATAAAATTTCACCTTTACTTTTCACTCTTTTATGAATAAGGTGCAGTAGATATTTATCCCCATGCCTACAGTCTTGAGTTTTGTAGACACATATGCTGCTGCAGGAAACTCAGTAACATGAGATGCTATTGAAGTCTGTTCTTGATTCTATAAAAAATGTTGAAAAAAAATTATCTAATGATCATAAAATTACTGCATTGAAGGTGTTCTTTGCCTGACTGGATGTCCTGGTTTCAGCTGGACTTAAGCAATGATACTGGACCACAGCAAATTTTGCTTGTTAACACCGTTTTTTCATGATTTATGGGTAAAAACTTGACTGGAATACTCATTTATTCTCCAGGAGCATTTCTTTAATGACAGGTGCTTTAATTCTTGGAAGAAAAAAAAATGCAAGTTTAAAATGTGCCATAAGAAACCACATAGAAAGTGTGACAGGTAGAGAGATATTCTGGTAGCTCTTTACTGTGATGCATGGATTGTTTTGAAAGAATCTCAGGCTTCCTCATGAGCAAAACAAGATAAAAAGGGACAGTTTGAGAGCAAAACTATTAGTGAATCTGGAGAATTTGAAGAATAATTTTGTTATCTCAAAATTAGAGAAATCATCAAAATATTCAAAGCTTTATATATTTTCTGTAAAGTTGCTGCTGCTGATAATAATAATATTAACAGCAACAGTAGTAAGCAAATAATATTTTCTATAACAGTATTAGGGACCATAGCTGCCAGTAGAAGGGAAAGCACCACAGGTGTATCCTGACCACATTAATCAGCTGGACACCCAAATTGTCAGAGAAAACAGCATGTTTGCCATCATGCTCCAAGCTGTGGTTATCAAGATCTATGCTGCCTGACTGTATGAGGACTTTGCCAAATGAACCACTGTATCTTATGTTTGATTTCTTCCCCCTCTAAATTTGTTCCTATTCACTAATCTCATCCCCTCTGTAACCAACAGCTCTCCCCTGTTTACTCTTTCCACACTTGCCTGATTTTGCTGGCTTAATACCAGCAAAGTATAGAAATGACCAGGGCAGCAGTACTATGATGATAGAATAAAGATTTTATCATCATAGTACTGCTGCCATGGTCATTTCTAGCTTGGTCAGCAATCCCATTAAGCTAGTACATACTTTCTTATCCATAATATCTGTCTTTTCTACCTCTTTCCATGTTGCTATCTCATTAATGTAATCACAGCAGTCAAAGTTGACAATCTGCAAACATAATATTACTGTTTCCCTATCTGTAACATCATTAAATATCTTATTAGTGTAGCATCTGATAACAGGTGAACCTCTGTATCCATGCCCTAACAATTGCAGATGGTCAAAACTGTTCACATAAAAAGGAAAATTCCATTTCCAGCTTGTGTCTAGCCAGTTGATTTCTTTGCAACTTCAGGTCCATACAAAGGCAGTGGTCTGTCTACCATTATGCAGCCCCAGTTCCCAGGAAAAGCAGGAATGTTATAATGGAATAAGGGTATCCTAATTTCACAAAGTTTCTCATGTCCTTTGTAGTGTAGAAACAGCTTCCAGCTTCAGGTTAGACATGCACAAAAGTAGGCTTTATTTGTCTCTAGCCATTCCTTCTCCTTGAAAAAAGTTTTGTCTTTTTTTTTTTTCCCCTTATTCTGGAATAAAGCTTGAGAATGCATGTGATTTATTGGCTATTGCAGTTCCTTCCTAAATACACTAATGTGGGGAATGTGGGAGTATATAGAGTTATCCATTAAGGACTTAGAGAGGTAGGAAGCCAAATGTATACAAGATTTCAGAGATTTCTCTCATATGTGGAGAATCATAACTTTGACTTAGAGTTGCACCTTTTTTCAGAAGAAAAACTGTCTCTTCTTGAACTGGTTGGAAGGTCCCATCTGGTGAGGTTCTTTAACAATAATATGAGCAAGCCATGTGCAGTAAAGGACAGGAAATATTCCAGAAAAATGGAGCACCACAGAACTTGGGAAAGCATTTAGGAGGCTGTTGTGTCCTCTCTGGAGGAGCTATTGAAGATACAAAATACTGCCTCAATCAAGCTACTGAGACCAATGCAGCACTCTGAGCAAGGAGAAAGTCACCTTTTAGAGAGCTTTTGGTTGGCAGCTACCAGGAATGGGTATATGTGGCCTATATGTGGTAAATCTGACTAACTGCCAAAAAAAAAAAAAAAAAAGGAACTCTCCAGAAGACAACGAGGAGAAATCTCTAGTGTCAGGCAAAATCAGAGAAAGTGGGGAAAATAGCTCTGTTGTTTCCATAAAACCAATGTGTCTAATAATCTACCTGCAAAGAGATGAATTTGTAAGCAGTGCTATGCAAGAAAAAATTCTGAATTTGATGGACAAAACTATTTTTATTTCCTAATCCACTTCAAAAGTGTTGAGTAATTGTGTTGTTTTGTTTTGTTTTGTTGTTCCTTTGTGAGGTTTTTGTTTTGTTTTTTTCTTATGGTGTCTTGGGATTTTTTTTTTTTTCTGTTTTCCTCTAGTGTTGTGGCTTTTTTTTTTTTTTTTTTTTTTTGGTGGGGTTTTGTGTTTACTTTTTTTTTTTTTTTTTTCCTTATACAATATTTTGGTTGATACAGCCTTTTTCCTGTGGCATTTTACAGTTAAATAAATGCTTCAAAGGATAAGGGCAGAAAGATAGAGACATATGCTTAGCCACTGAATAGACTACAACAAATAGTTTTTTGGCTAATCACAATGCTGATCTTTAACACTGTGCACCATCAGCAAGGGAGAAATAATAAGAGAAAGAGAATTCTTAGGCATTCAAGAAATCCAGTTGTAATATCTCACAAGTTATATAGAGAATGGCATCTTGGAAGGGAGACTTGTATTTATTAAATAATCACTGATTGGAGACTGATATATTATCATTACCATTTGTGCAAAGGATAACAAAAGAGAGGGATGATTTATTCAGCTGGACTTAAAAATGCAGATTAAAACCAGGACCTATCAAAACAGGTGCCAACAGGGGATGCAAAGACTTAGGAAGTTGTTTACAAGCCAGCTATATTTGTAGAACATTTTGGTTTGTTTAGAGTAGCTTGAAACATCTCCACTAATTCCTTAAAAATGTCAGCATGTTGATAAAGAATGCTGTACTCTAATGCTTAATTGATCTGCTGCAGAATTTAGCTCTAACTCAGTAGGGGCTAAAGTGCCTGAAAATTTATATTTTGTTCTTAAAACAAAAGATAATCAGTCTTTTTTTCCAGGCATTGATTTTCAGGAAACAACTAAAATTGAGTTTATATTCTTGTGTTATAACATTTTTTCACTGGTGAATCCAATCCAAACTGCTTTCCAAAGGAGATAACCTGAATTAATAATGATTTCCAATCACTGTGTGTATGGACATTAAAAATGAAGCATTAGAATAAAGGCTGATCAGATTATCAACTATGATTTGCAATGTGTGCACAACCTTTACCCTTTCTGGAAAAAAATCCCAATAAAACAAAACAGTAAAAATCAGATTAAGTAAAGTTCACTTTTAAACAGATCTTTTTTGTCCTCTTTGGTCATTTTAAAGCAGTTATGGGATACCAAGCAGTCCACTTCAGGACTGAATAAAAAGTTCTTAATATCCACACATACTGATAACATTCACAGTTTTCTATTCTATGAAGAATAGAAAAAAAGGAATGGGAAAATGAAAAATCAGAAATTTTCTGCCTTTCTGCACTAATTCAATACAATCAATAATTGTGAGAAATTGTGGGAGATTTCATGATGTTTGTCTTTTAGACTTTTTTTTTTTTAATGATCAGTGTGAAACTGAATGTGTGGAGTCTCCACCCTTGGAGATGTTCAAAAGATATCTAGTCCTGGTCCTGACCAACTGGTTCTTGGTGGGCCTGCCTGAGCAGCAGGGTTGGATGAAATGATCTCCAGTGGTGTCTTCCAGCCTCAGTTTACCTGTGACCTCAAAGGTGTACCATGGGATGCAGAAGGAATAATACATTGCCTGCTACACAAGGTGTTTATGCAACCTAAGGAAAAACAAAGTGTAAGTTTATTTAATTTTCAAGCAGTCCTGGAAAGACCAGCAGGGTTTGGCAATCACTATGCCATGGATTTTCAGATAAATGAGCAGCTGCCTGTATGTCTCTAAGGAACCTGTTACTCTGCAATCAGATAGAGTGAATAATAAGTAATAATAATTTTTTTTTTTTTGGCTGAAACTAGTGAGAACGAATACTCTCAGTAGAATCCTGTACTAAACAATTCTGTCTCAATTGATCTGCAGTACAGACAGAGAAAACATGCATTTTTCAGACTGAGCAAAGTAGAGAATGTGACACATTTTTCAAGTAGTTGTAGCCTTCTCTCAAATTATTTACATTGGTGCTTTTCAGATCTGAAGTACATTCAGCAAAATGAAAGGGAAGAGGAAAGAGAGAGAAGGAAAGAAAGAAAAGGAGGAAAAAAAAAACAATGGAAAGAAAATAAAAAGGGAAAAAGGAAAAGGGAAAAGCATGACAAGGGTGGATTTTTAGCTGTCAGAACAATAATATATATAATTCACAATACAATCTCTTTCTTTACATCCATTTTCATTTTGTTTAGTTTTCTGCTTATTGTTATGAGCGTGCGTGGAAAGGAAAATACCAGTTTGAACAATGGATTTAAAAATAATTGTTTAGTTAGTTAATCTTTATTGGCAGAAATTGCTGTTTATTGTAATGGAAATAAACAGGTAGGTGGTGAAACCAGCCTGGATTCTCCTCATTATTACAAAAAATTTTGAAGAAAACATATTTCATTACATTCTCAGCTCACATAATGCAATTTCCTTCAAAAGCTGTCACAGCCTCCTCTGCTCTTTGAAGTGGAGGTCATCCATTATTTGTCCAGATGCTTCTGTGTTACTTTGTTAAAGGGACATTTGGATAACAGGTCTTAAAGATTAAATACAAATAGAAAGTCCCTGTAAAAATCGGTTGCCAAAATGGTTCAATTATTCCTTTCAAAGCCAAATTTGTGCACTAATGGAATTATTTTTAATTTTTTTAAAGTGAACTTTTCAGTAAGCTCATAGCACCATAACTTTCAAAAACTGATGCAGAACATAAAATTGCCTTGGAAGCAGAATATGTTTCTAGGGAGGTCTGTAAATGTGTGCTCATGCAACTGTGTTGGGTACTGGCTTGCTTGCTTCTACCAGTCTCAGTTTCAGTGATGAAATCTCCCATCATAGGTAGCTAAATTTCTTTGTACTAGGTTCAGAGAAACAATAGATTTTCCAATTGGGGTTTGCAGCTCCCAGAAAATGGGGTGCTGTCTTGATTTCAGCTAGGACAGAGTTAATTTTCACAGTAGCTGTTTTAGTGAAATGTTTTGGATTTGGAACAAGAATGGTGGGTGTAAGATCTGTACTCTAACCAATAGCAAGCAGAAATTACCATTTCTTGCTTTTTCTCCATCCAGTTTAAGGACTATTGTATTATGTTGCTGCAAGGCAGCATCATTTAATCAGGAACAAGGTCCCCCATCAGCTTCAAGCTGTTAGTGATATTTATCACATTTAGGTTTCATACATTCATTATATTCTTATGTTCAACTTTTTACAAATGAGTGAGATTTGTAAAGGATATCCAATGATCTGACTCTTCTGGCATCAGCTGGAACACTTCCCTCCCAAGAATCCCTAAAAGACATCTTCACTGTTAAAGTCAGTCAGAGTCCCCTTATATTCCACATATATTCTTAGCAAGAAAAGAATAGTCATGTGGTGTTGGGTACTCAGATAGACACAACACTGGAGACAATGAGCTTCCTATCCACAGTATTTTTCCACCCATTAATGACGATTTTGGTCTTTTCTGGTGATGTGGCTATTTGTCCTTTGAGGTCTCAAGGCCTTCATTCAGCCCAGAATCTGAGAAAGGATCACAAATGTCCCCCATGAGCTCAGGGACAGAATGTTCTCTGATGTTATCATTAATGAAACATGAAAGGGAGACAGTATTTGTAAGAGTGCTTATTCACAAAGTTGTTTTGTTGATATGTAGAACATTTTTGTGAGAACTTTAACACTGATGGACAATTATTTTTAAAGGGGAAAATATTTCTTCAGGTTTTATAAATGAAATCTTCAGAAAAAAATATCATGAGACTTGTTCTAGGAAACTGTGCACCAGGATAAACATGTAGTTAGAAGAAAGAAGAAGGAAATAATATGTACACTGAGAAGAAAAATTAATGAGGACTTTGCTTGTTTTTCTAAAAATCATGCAGTTGACTTATGTTCAAAATTATAACAAAATCTCTTGTGCTCACCAATAATTTATTAAAAAAACATTTTGAGTGACTCTAAAAAGGGCCATTGTGTTGCACAATCAACACTAAAAATAAAATTATTTACAATAAAAAAATATTAATTTTCAAATTGCAATCTTCAAGTGGTTATCAAAGACCAGGTTTTTGTTGTTAATTCAAATACTATTGCATCCTCTTTACTCAAACTACCATGGCTTGCTTGTGTTTCCAAAATAAGGAACGATTTAGTGTTGACTTGAACCTTCAAGGTCTTGGCCTTTCTCAGTTGTTACTAATGCATTCATAGACAGATGAATTAACACATGCTTCAGGCATGGACACTGATTACCATAAACAGTAGTCAACTGATTTTTTTATCTTGGCATTTCAAATCCCATGCCACTGTGCTCCAGATTTGTTTTCATAAAATATTTACACTGCAAAGGAGATAGTTTATATTTGGACAGTTTTGAGTGGTCTGTGTGGTGAATGGACAACTCTCAATGGTATTTGAGGTGTTAGCAATTTGCATAGCAATGCTCCAAGTTTATTATTACTACAAACCTACAGTCAGCCATGCCAGTCTTCCCTCAGATTTTGCCTCAAAACTTTTGTCTCAAAAACGTTATCCCTGCAGTTAAGACTAGTGAACACTTTGGGCATAAGAAGACAGCAAATCAAATCCTTTTATTTTCCAGTTCTATCGCTGGGTTTTGCAACTGCTCTGTCTTGACATTTTTGGCTCTAATGGAAGACATCAAATCCCTTCTTCAGCCAAAGGATGAAAGGATTGGTTGTAGCCATTGAGAAGACTATAAAATTTACTTAATATTATTCCCTTATCCTCTTGCCTTCCAGGATCTGTGAGAGATGGCTTCTCAATTTGAAAAATTTAAAAATACTTTTGCCCTTTTTGCCAATACATCACATGAAAATTTTCTTTACATTTGCTGCTTTCTTTCCCTGTAGGCCTGTATTACAGCCTATTTTTCTCAGAAAATATAGACATTACAGACATTGATGTTTTAATTTTTTCGAATGCTTAATGTCATCACCACACACTTGTATTTATTCCTTGTATTGGAAAGCTCACAGATGAATGACTTTGGAACTGTGTTAAGCTGACATTTATCTGAAAGGCTGAACAAGAGAAGTTTTAACTAAAACAAAAGTTAACCAGCTTACTTCAATAGCTTTACTCTGAAATATTTGTTTTGTTCAAGTGCCTTTAAAGAAACAGATATGAAATCTGTCTGGGCTTTTGCATTATTTGTTTATCTCATATTTTAACTGTTCTATCTGGAAAGATGTTCTGACCAAACTTTTTCAGTATCTGTCTTTCTCTCAATTTACATTCTTGAATTTGGCATTTGCTCAACTAGCTTGTAAAAATTACCCTTCATTTTGCAGTACTGTATATTAGAAAGTATAAGGCAAAAGTTTATATGTTTGTATGGTTTTCAACTGCATAGTTCCCCTTTGTATTGAATCAAATGTCTCTGCTTGGTGCTGGTTTGCAGAGCCTGGAACTGATGGCTGATGATGGATAGTGGTTGAGAACAGCAGCTGATAGTGGGGAAATCATGAAGGTTCCTTCACATCAGGCTCCCAGCACTATCCTGCTGTCAGCAGCACTGATGCTGCAAGAAAACTACTCCATGCTGGTGAAATAGAGTATTATGAGTTTTGTGACTGGTAGTACATCTGCCAAACATTTGAGAGCTTCACGCTTTTTATCCAAGCATTTTAAACAACTTAGTTGCACATTTAGCTAGGAGATAATGCTAACAGCTTTAGATTTAATATAGTAAAATCAGTGTCTTGGGAGCCATATTCTGTGAGAAATGTTTTGATAAGGATAAAACCAGGGCTATTTTTTCCTGACACACACATGCCTGCCAGTGTGTATCAACCCGTGGACCCAGTCAAGAGGAGAACCTCTGTTGTGTGAACAGCTGGTCTGAGAGGTTTCACAGAATGTCATCAGGGAGATCCCATGGCTCATGTCTCTGGTTCCATTTTTGTCTCTCACTTATCTTCCATGTCGTCTAGGATGAACTAGTCAAATCTGTTTAGATAATTTTAATGTTTAAATAATTCTGTGTTTTCAGTGTTATGTTTACCATCAGAAAGGTTTTCAAGAGCAGAGTCCGAGTTCAGGAATACTTACATCCTGCACGTCCAAATACATTACAAACTTGGTGCATTTCCAAAAACTCATCTATTCAGTGATTATCTTATGCTTTCCCTAGCATTGTTCTCTTTTTTTAAGAACATGATCCCAATGTCCCTGACTGTCTCATCAGATGTTGTGGTTTGAGGTCACATAAATGAAGACTCTTCCAATAAAGCAGCATTATGCTTACAAACACAGACCACCCATACATATTCTGAGTGGAATAATGCCTGTTCCAGCTTTATTTTACATCAAACCTTCCAAAGTTCCATGCTAATATGTAAAAATACATCTTCCTTACAGATGTTCCTGATGCTGTTTTAAACATCACCACACTTGCTTCAGTGTGATCGTCTGAACAAGATTAAAAAACCTCTACCAACAGAAACCATGTGTTATTTTTTTATTTATATTGTATTTAATTACAGAAATGCTCACTTAACTGGCAACTGTCTGACATGAAGTTGTACAAAATTTATTTGGTTTACCTAAAAGCTGCCTGTTGTGCTTTCTGGTGTCCTGAAACCCAGAATGAGTGACAATGTTAGTGTGTACAACACCATTCTTTATTAACCACATTATAATTTCCCAAGTAAGAATCTTAAAATTGGTAGTTCAACTACAATGAATCAAACTAATTGGGTTTGGACAACAAAAAGCTAATTAGATGTGCTCTAAGTGGATGTCCCACAAAACAGATTGCTTTTCATAAACAGAGGTTTCATTTTCATCATTGAGTCTTTCATAATATATTTTATAAGATTAATTTATCAGATATGAAGGAAAATGAAAGCTTACTGAACTCCTAAATAACTTGGCTTTAAGTAGTCTGGTTCTTTTTTAATATATGTAAACAGCACCTTTTGTTTTTTGATTGCTATTTTGATTCAAATATAACCAAGAAACAAACAATGACTTCATTTAAATTAGTTGGTATATTAATTTCTATTAGGTGATTGCTAGAATATTTCCATATAAATTTCTATACAAACTGAGGAAAAGACAGAGAACTTTATCTAATGCTAAAGTATTCCATTCTGACTGGATAAACAAAATATTAGTGTCTTTCATGGAGATTATAATGATTTATAGTTGGCATATCACATTCCTATGAGGAAGGTTTCAGCAAGAGCTGTAAATGTCACTGCATATAACTATTCTTAATACAAATGTGATTTCAAGAACTTTTCATCTGCTTCATCTATTCTAATTATCCAAACAATTTCTGGGACTGTCAACAACAAAGTACAAGGAAATAAGCATTAGAACCATGGTTTTGTCTTAAAGTATTACTGAGCTGGTTTACACCAGCAGATAGGATCTGAGAGAACAATGTAAATAGGATAATTCACTTTTCTTGTTCTTATTGGGCATTGAAGTACTAATTTCTTCAAGGAATTTTGCTATTCTATTTCACTCAGTATTTTTTCCATGATTCTTTTCTTTGTTTCACTGCTCACATTGATTACAAACCATTTGCTGTGAATGCTCTCCACTGAAAGTCACTGAGAGATCAGTTGTGGTTTGCTGGGGAGGCTGAGCTGAGGCTTTACTGCTCTCCAATCCCTCATCCAGAGCTGCTCCCAAAGCACACAAGGCTACCACATGTGCACAGGTATTACTCCTTCCCTCATTTGGGCTGTCTGTGTGTCCCACAAGAGCTGTTGTGAGAGGAACTTGTATAGTTTGTAATCAGAACACAGAGACACACAAATCATTGCGTTTCTTCCCAGAAGAGCAACTTGAAGAATACTAGGAGAGCTAACTTTGTTATTCTGGCAGCAGAACACACACCTAGAAAGAGCAGTAGTAGAAATAGGCTGCTGCTGGATTGATCAGCAGGACTTTGTTGCAGTTAGGTAATGTAATGTAATCACAGGTGTAATTCACTTAAGTTAGATTAAAAGGGTTTTTACAGAGTTAAGATGACATTTAGATTTTATGGCCTTTCCACTTGATTATTGATTGAAATATAATTAATTTCCAGACAGAATCAGGATGGCTGTCCTTTTATTTTTTTTTTTCTGTGTCTTGATTAGTTGTTTTTTAAGCTTGATGGACCTGCATACCCTTTTTCAGAGCACAGGGGCAGTCTGAAAGAGGCAAGAAAATGAATGCTATCACACTGAATTAAGTGAAATATATAATGAATATAATTATAATACTTAATACTATTTTTTCATGTACTTTTACCTATTTTCCAGAATTTCAATGGTACATCAACAGTAGTAGAGCAAAATGATGTCACATGACTTCAGAATATGATGATTTGTCATATTTTCACGGCTGCTATTCTTGCAATTTTTCAACTCATTTCAGTTTTTGTGCATAGTGTGAATTCCACCTCAAAATATGATGATATATCATTTTGTTCTACTGCTATTTACACATTGTGAAATAACGTGAAAAAATTATAACATAAGTCCATGCCAGAAGAATATCTTAAACCTTAATTTTCATTTCCAAGTGGGTTTTTTCAAACTAACAATTTTGAAAAGTTTACAAAATTTTAATTTTATGGTAAGTTCTGAACTTTCCTTTTCCATACCTGTCTGAAAAGTGTTCAAATGCTTAATTATTGTTTTTATGCAGCCGCCTAAATGTTGGCAACCTCTGCTACAATCTGAATTTCACAAGTAGTTCTTCTATTAGAACAATATTGGTTTTCCACATTTCCAGGTGTATCCATAGTATAATAAAACCATTATAATTACCATTTTAAGCTGTCATCATTTCCCATTGAAATTTTCGAATTAACCTTAAAAGGTTCAATATGTTAATATCGCATAGAAAGGATAGTTTAATAACAGGTAGTTTAAATTATCATTGTTATTCTTACTTATTTGTGTATTGCTGGCAGTGTGTGCGCCTGCACATTCTACTAAGTTTTGTGTAAAATTACAGGAAATTATGTGAATCCCATAGAAATTAGAAACAGAATTTCTGAAAGCAGGAGAGTGATAAGAAACAGGGATGCAAAAGTTCTATAACAGATTGAGCAGATTTTTTCTCTGATGGTTGGTTAACTTTGTAATTTTATAACGACCACAAAGGAATAAGGAAGGAACAGATATAACAGTTTTTGTTTTGCAACATTACAGAAAGCAGGAGTCCAAACTGAAGTGTGAAATAATAATCTCATTTGATCTTCTATGTGAGCATTTAAATCTGTTGGTTCATGTCCTATGTAAGAATTGTTACCACTGGAGAAAAGCTTAATGAACATGTAAGACAACTTTGAAAAAATAATGATTAAACTGTTTTCAATGTCCTGGAATGTCATTATGTTCTTGAGCTTCCAGGTGGAAAATACTTATCTAAATTTGAAAAATGTGTATATTATACCTTTCAACAAAGACAATCTATATAATTACTATTTAAAAAAAGTCTGTCAGTAGGGATTGTGTGGCATTTTTTGTGTGGTCTAAATTTTGAGAATTATTATCTTGAAATAAGATATATGTCTTGAAATAAGCCAATATGTTTCCAAATCACTTCACCACAACCCTTACTTTTCCAATTCCTCTTTACCACACAGTGACTTTTTATTCCAAATACCAATTCTGACTATCTTAGGACAAAGAGTCTTCAGAATAGCTCATCTAGCTTCTTCTTTTTAATACAGCTTACAAATGCTACTGAGTTCTTTCATACAGCACTTAAACTGTAACTAATTTTGTGAGTTGAAGACATCTGCAGTTCATTGATACAGCTGTTCTCTTGTTCTGTAGGTTGATCAGCCAAATCATAAACTTTTACTTCCAGTTCCAAGTTTCCAGAATAAATACACTTAAAACCTGATGGTTTCCCCCCTACAGCATTGCCTATCTGCCAGGACATAGGCCAGATTGAGGCAGAAATTCACTCCCTTGTGTTCTACTGGTACATTAACCCACCCTATAGATAAAATTTCTTAGTTCTGTGATCATCTCCCTAACATCTCAACATCATACTAACATCAGCAGCTTTCATGCATCATAATCAAGTCACCTTGCCCTTATTTCTCACAAACTAAAGAGATTAAACTTCATTGGTCTGGCACATAAGGCACTTTCTCCAGACTTTGTAAATGTTATGTGTGCTTTTACCCACCCATTTGTCAAAAACAAGAACTCCAGGAGGCTTCACCGTGTAGGGATGAATTGTTTGTCTCTTGTAGTGAAGATTCTGTGATGTTGCTATGTTTATAACAAGGCAGTTTTATCTTAGTGGAAGATTTTCTTCCTGATGGTGATCACACACTACATTCATTGAACTTTTTCCAATTTCTCTCCTAATATAACTTAAAAAGTTTCACTTTGTACTTAATCTCTAGCACCCTGCATCTTGGGATTTTTATTGACCCAGAAAAACACATCTCTTGGTGATTATGGTAGCTGTGGAATAAACCTTAAATTGTTGTGAAGATTAGGCTAAAAATTCAAGTAGCTCATTGGATCAAACTGAGAACCATCAGAATCACAGCAAACCTATCCCAAAACTTTCAAATTAACCCTGAACACAAGATGACATTGTGCTTTACATCTCTAGCTAGCTAGGTTCTGTGTCAAGTCAGCTGCAAGTCACCTTTAAACCTACAAAGGCAAGAAATTTCTAAATTAAAATGTAAGCTCCACCTTTAAATCACCCTTTTAATGTCCACATAATTATTTTTATGATGGTTATCCAGCTAATTTGGAGTATTGATGCATAATGAGATCGGGTAAGGACTGTATGTCAGCCATAAATCCTGATTTCCTTGATTCAGTCTGCATGAGTCAGGTCACAGTATGGACATTTATTTTAGTTTAAATCCCTCATTATCTGCTGCAAGCACACAGTGTCAGAGTAGATGAGGGGGGCACAAAAACAACTTTAAACAGAACAAGAGCACTTTGAAAAATGTCGGTCATTTGATAATTATAGAGTCATTCATTTCTTCTTCTGAGATTCAGAAATTCCTTTCTCTCTTGAACCAGAACACACTTGTATCAAAAGTCATGCCTGGTTGAATGCCTCTCTGACACAACCCTAATTTGAAACCTGGTAGTCAGTGTTCTCTGTGAACCTTCTTCCATCCTTCTCACACAGGAGAAAATTGGTCCTCAACTAGAACAAGTGAGGTCAGGTAAAGCCTGCTGCTGTTTCATAAAATGATCTTCTGCAAAATTTTATTTCCTCTGCAAGGCAAACATGAAGGTTGTTCAGTTTATTCAACCAATTGTTTGTACACTCTCAGCCTGTGTAAGTCTAAATTTATACTTTTTTTAAATAAAAACCTGTACTTAAAAAATAGTGATTGACTGTTAAATAAGAACAGGAGAGATGCAATTAATGAAAGCCATTATGGTTATCTGTAGCAAAATATGTCATCTTTGAGTGTGAGCAACATGACTGAGATGATGGTGACTTGATTTTTCAGTCTTTTCTTGAAGCTACCAAAATATATGTATCCAAGTGGCAGACCACATGTAGTGGGGACTTCTGAGAATGACTTATGCTCAATAAAACTTTCTCTTTTATAAGTCAGCCCGACAGACTTACAAGATAATAATGTCTGTCAGTTGCTGCACCTAAAACTGATTCCTGGATGTCCAGGAGGAATAAAAGACCCTTACCTTCAACACGATTAAAATATAAAAACCAGAACCAAACAAGCCAAATACAAAGCCTGTACAACAGCTGATTAGAAATAAATTCAATCTTATGATAATTTTATTGTTTGAAATGGATTACTTTCTCTAGATATACCTTTTACAGTGTCAATAGGTCTTTATGTAGGGACAATATTGTAGTAAGAGCAGATGTTTAGAGATTCATTTAGTTTGGAGATCATTGCATTTGAATAGTTATTGATGACAATCACTCCAGTCAGAACAAGAACTATGAAAACAAGAAAAAAAAAAAGTTTTTTCCTTTTTTTCAACCATATTCTAGTCTTACATGTGTCAGCATAGCACTAGTACAGCACCAACAAATTTGCAGTGGAAAGAAACATATATGTATACAAGTGTTATATATATATATATATGTTCAATCTTAAAATTCTGATTTCCTATAAACCCATTTGTTGATGAACATTGTCATTATTTTGTTAATAACAAAAGGGAAAAAATCTTGCAACGGAGTTAAAGTGGTAAGATAAAAAAGCAATTCTTTAATGGAAACTTTCAGATGAATAAAATGCAGCATTGCACATAGATGATACAGGATTTCTATAACTTTTATAAGGTTAAAGAATTAGTATATCCTTTATATCCAATAGGACATCAGTTACCTCAGTAACTGATTTTCAGCCCCCTTGGAGTGGGTCCAGGGGCTTCTTTGCCCAATTTGCTTTTCATGTCTCTTAAATGCTGATAGAAAATAAGATGTCTTTGTCAGGAATTCTCTTCTGAAAAATATTACTAAACAGAATTTCAAGACTGTATTAGTAAGAGTTTGTTAAACTGTGAGAGATGACAGGAAAAATACTAGAAGCCACACAAATACAAACTAAAAAGACTACAAAGATATGAAAAGTATATAAAAAGCTAAAAAATCTTTAGGCATCAATTTCATGGTTCCATTTCCTATAATTTAAATAAATAAATTTTGTATAAGATGGGTTTGAATTCTGTGTATAAATTCACTGTTAGCAGGAGAGTTTGCTCCTTTGCTAGAATGTCACCTCTGTCAAGCAGAGGATACTACAGATGCTTACCTAGCTAGTGCTAGCTAATGCATGCTGCACAGATTCCTTGTGTTCAATCATTTTTAAGCTACAAGATTCCTTTAGGCAATATTAGATAAAGGTATCTACATGGTAGACATGTGAAGTTAAGTGAAGTAATCTCCATTTGCACATCCATTTGTATCTCTTACTCCCCTGTGAGTAATCAGACGGTGACACAAGTTGCTCTTCATTTTGATGAGATGAGCACATTGATCTCTTGCACTCTTGATGGCTTCTGTCTGAATGATCATCAATTTATTATTTTCTCTGTTATTTTATACAGAATTAACCTAACAGCAGCAGCTGGACCAAAGCCAAGCACATAGATAAAGAGGCTGTTTACTCAGTTTCAATTTGCCTGTTTTCTGTAGAGCCTCTTGAATGTATTATTGCCCAGAAGTTTATTCTCTGATACTGAAATATTGTAAGTCCTTTTCAGGAGCCATTGGTGGTCTGAACAGAGATATCCATTCTTCAGATACAGACTTCCTCTTCTGTTTCTAAATTTATAATTTCACATTTGGCTATATTCAAACACTTCTGTAGCTTATGTCCAACTTGCTGAATCACCCAGGATGTTCCAAAACTTTGGTCTATTTTTGCTTATATTTTTCAGTTCCTCTGCTTTCATATGTTTTTGGAATTGATTAACCCTTCTTAATTTTTCTCCAGGCCTGTAATAGAAATGTTAGATGCCAGAAGGTCCAGAATTACTCCCTGCAGGATCTGGCTACAGTATATTAATTAATTCTCCTTTTACATGATTAAGAAGCTATTGGTCAATTCCTAATGTGATGCTTAGATTTTGTTAGACACTTGTTTTCAGGTCCATGAATTAAAATATTGGTAATTGCTATGCTGAAATTAATCTTATTGATTATTAATTTTATCAAACAAGCTTCTAATTTAATTCTTAAAATCATGTTGCTTTGATAACAGCAATTTCTTGTACCACGTTAATAATGCTACTCATCTTCTTATTAGTTGGTTAAACTTCATAGTTCCTTTGTTTAGGATTTATATCAAACAGTTATGCCTATTCTGCCATCTTAGCTTTGACTCATCCAAATGTTGCTTGTTTGAAGACAGACTGTATGGAAAACTAGAAACAGACAAAGCAGGAAAGTCTGAAGAAATGTTGTTCAGCTGCAGTAGGCAGAATGAGATGCCTCTTCCATTTCTTAAAGCCCAAGATGTGTTACTGAACAGAAAATTATCAAGAAATTATTTTTTTACTGCTATTGTTATAAATCCTTGGAGCAATTGTAACTGCTTCTATGTAATAACTAGAGCTTGAAAGAGGGATTTAAATGAGAACTTTTAACTCAAACTTAAAGTTTACAAGGTTTTTACATTATTTGATCCATCCATTATGTACTTGTGCTTACTTTGGGACCACGACACATTAAATTTATTAAAGTATATTTTATGTGTCATTTGGCAGCCTAGTTTCAAAGCAAGCTGCATCCTTTTGAAGGACATTAAGATCTTGGCTTTTTATATTTTCTCATTATTTTGGTATTAAAAGGGATTATTTCATGCTAACTTAAATCGCCCTACTTTTTACTATTTTGCATGTCATGGATGTAATATTTATCAAAAGGTGGCCTACTTTAAATATGTATCCTAATTGCTTATTTTCTGTAAGTGACTGACTCACAGAATGGAGACGCCCCATCCAAACTCAGTGAATCACTGTGAACTTCTTTCAGCTCTAAGTCTTCTACTTCCATCTGGGGAAATTTCAGCTGTCCAAAAAATCCTATTCTGGACACCTGGATACCCCAGAAAAGATGATCACAATGCCCATTTTGTGTCCAAGTAAGGAATGAATTCCAATGTAACATGGTAGTTCTAAGCTCAAAGAAATACAAAAGACCCACATTTCAAAGACAAATATATACAGGTCAGAAACTAAACCAAATAAAAATCAGAAAAAGATCAAACTGCTGTTCATTGACATTTAATATTATTTTTATCCTTTCTAAAATGATTTTTTTTCTAAATTTTTGGCCTATTTTTTTTGTTCAACATCTCTGTTCTCAACTTCTGCTTAGGATAAGAGGAAATGATGAGTGAAATAATCCTAGCTATGACAGGAATTCTTTCTTTTGCTTTGTTTTTTGTCTTAGGGACACAACTTCATTGCCTTTTTCAATTTATACACACTTTCAAGTTATTAATTAATTTCCCATTTTAATGAAACTTTTTAAAAGTTTCTCAGAGTGCAATTTGCTGGTGGATATAAATTTAAAACATAAATCCTCTAGAGGACTTTAACTTCAGCTTAACATTATAAAATGCACCTATGTTCATGTGAACTGTGATCTAAATTCCCATGGTATTCAAGAGATATCTCTTCTATTGAGCCTAGAGACCATTCATTGCATTAGGAAGTAGACACTGAGTTTCCTACATTTTTGTACAGATTGTTCTCCAGCTGCCAGTCCCCAAAGATGAATATATCCTGTATGTCCTGAATCACATGTGTATAACCCTGCTTTTAAGTCTCAGCAGTTCTGGTGCCTTAGATCCTACCAGGCACCTCCCAAACTGAGGAACACCAAAGCACTCGTGGATGTGTCACAATGTAGATGCCTAAACTGGGGTGCCTTGACTGAGTGACCCTGAGCTGGCTCTTTCCCTTCTGTCACTCAGGTTGTATTTCCACTGCCAGGTAACTCTGATCCAGCTGGCCCAGGGTCACACTGAAGCCCAGCCCCAAATCAAGTGTGATTGCAGGGCAGTGTGTGCCATGCTGTGTGTGCTACTCTCCAAGCCAGATGTGGGGCTGGGGACAGTTTGCTCCAGGGGGCAGGATGGATTCTCTCCATCCTATGCAGTCTTCTTCCAGCACTATCCCAAGGAACCATGTGTTGCACATCACTGAATTCTTCCCTAACACTTCATCATGCTACAGATAAACACCCTCAGTGCCATGCAGCAATAACACAACTGGGACATGGGCATGTGAGGTTCAGGGAAAACACTGCAGTGCACTGTGGCCACACAGACTGGCATTCAGCTGCCTAATTCTAAATATTCAGTGTTAATTTATGTGCTGATAAGATACCTCACCTTTCTTCCAACTGCAGCTCCAGAAGGAGGTGGGTTTTCTGTAAACCTGTCCTTCATGCCAACTCTGTGCAGATGGTTTGGGTACATTATTAGGGCATAAAAATGGCACTGGGAGCCAGTAATCAATTTTTGTAGTGGTTGTTTTTAATAATGCAGATTTTATTTTATCATCTAGTTTTTAATGATAATTATAATGTTGGCATGTTTTCTTTTAAATATTCCAAGTCCTTCCATTGCACAAATTGAGGAAAAATCTCATATTTCACTGGTGAAATTAAAATTCTGCCTTTATGTTTTCAGGGAACAAACTGGAAATGTCAGCCAAGTACATCCCAGATTCTGAAAACCATCAGGCAAATTAGTAGAGTCCCAAATTCATTAATGATACATCATATCATTTTTTATCAATTTCATTCTTGCTTTAATTTTATCAGACAGTGTACATAGCATTCCTGCTATTTTTGTATACTAATAGTTGATATTAAATTTATTCAAAGAAAGCTTGGGGGCAACCTCCTTCCTTAGGGAAAAGAGCCAACCACCAGTACACTGTGAGAAAAATTCATTAATTAACAAGTTATGGAAAGGTTGCAGAGAGAGAGAGAATATCTTAGGACATGGAAGCTTTGGAACAGCTTTTATTGGCAAGGCACCATCAGTGTTCCCCTATGTGAGACAAAAAGTCATTTGTAAACAAACTTTGAGACATTAATGATGACATTTGAGAGCTGAAATCTGAAAACCTGCCCTGGTGAAACCAAAACAGAATAAATGATTCCCAGTGAGTCAGAAAATAGTTCAGAGCTTTAAAGAAATGAGTCAGAAACTAAATATACTGAGTAGGCTAAAGGCATGAAAAAAAACTTTAGCAGTAGAAAGAAGCTGCAGGAAACTCAACCTAATTCAGTCAGGCTAATATGATCAAAATCTGGAAACCAGTTCATTTTTATTAAGCATGGTATGAGATATTTTGATCACTTTGAGAAAAGGAGAATTACATAATCTGTTTACAAGCAGTAGGAATTAAGTGTTTAATGAGAAAGGTAAGAATACCAAAGAAGGGAAGAAAAGGGAAAGCAAGTAAGGAAACAGAGAACCAGAGAAGGAATAATCACCAGGAAGTGATAGAAGTTTCATTGCTCCAGACTGGAAGAGCTTGCCAGTGCAGCCTGGAGTCAATGGGCAGCTGCAGTCTGCAGGGCTCAGAGATCAGTGCTGTGGCTTGGACAGAGTGAGCACTTCCAGCTGCCCTGCTTACTGTGGTGTGCATCCATATAATTACATCTACTGTTCATGTAAATGTGACCATAGCAATAAAATGTCCTTTCCCAAAACTGAATACTTGGACGGGAATTTTGCAATACTCATGGCCATTTGAAAGTTACACATGAGCACTGTGGGCATGAAACATCATTATTTGCCTGTGGTTTTGTCATGAACTGTTAGCAAATCTGCATATAAAATGGAAGGTAACTGTAGAAAGCATTTTAAGCACTCTTCATTCTAAATTATATTATCAGGCTGGGGAGATTTATACCCCCAAAACAGAGTTGCAGATGTGATCATACTGGACATCTTACAACATATTTCCTGATGGTTGTATTCTTTGTCTCCTATTCTGCTAACTTGAGGGCCTATGTAGAAGTATTCTTACAAGTGATAAAATATTTCCTTATACTGAAAGTGTGAGTGTTGAAGAGGAGGGAAATGTACTTTATTCTATTTGTTAGAAGTACAGTAAACTCTGCAGAGAGAGTGTGCAAAAACCCACAAAGGTTAAAGGCAAGAAGCAGGTGGTGGTGCCTGGGCTCACTATGCATACTTTGATTTTTATGGACAGTCTAAAAACAAAAAAACCAGTAAGGAAATTTAGAGGGCATGAGAGAGATAGGAAAGCATCAACTGAAATGAGTAATAAGCAGAATAATAGAAAATATGCTATATTTGAGAGATACTCAGATGAACACCTTTGCAACTATTATCCAGAAGCAGATTCCTTTTGCATCCAAACAAGAGGTTCTAAATAATTCAGTGTTATTGTTTCCATTCTTACCATAGACAGTATCAAGGTGTGCAAAAGAGGAAAAAAGTTTAATTAGACTTCTTACCAGTTTTTTGGTTAAAAATAGAAGTTGAATTTTTCAAATTTACATAAAAGGTTGGGTTTTTTATCTCTAAAGACAGTATAAGACACTTCCTCTACCTTCTTCCACTGCAAAATAATAAAAAAAGTAAATCATACCTTTCTCAGTGGGAAGTAATTCCAAAACAGGTAAAACAAAATGTTTAAATGGCTTTGAGAATCTTGGAAAACTTATCAAACACTAATGGGACAATGGAGTCAGATTGTTTACTTTGAGCAATAAGCTAGGCATTATAAAGTCTAATCTTGCAGGTACCTAGTCTTGTGGAATTATTCAAAGCTCTTAGACTAAGACTGAGTAAATCTCTTCACAAATGGTATAGATAGGTATAGATAGGCAGGTAACAGTAGTTCTTAAGGCTCTTCAGAGTTATTCAGAGACTTATAAAGAAAATACCTGAGTCTGACCATATGAAATACTAAGTCCAGAGTTGTCTGAATATGCTGTGGAGAAGGCACCTGCCTTTTTACATTCTTCGTGGTAAGTAATTGCCAGATGGAAAATAAAGGGGAAAGGAAGGCAACAGGTTGATCCAAGGGTATCCACATTGCTGTTTCTTGTGTCTGCTAAAACGACATCTCTACAGAAAGAAAGTCAGATTTAGAATAATATTTATTTATTTGGTCCTTTGTATGCCCACTGACATGTCTCACCAAGAGGGATGTTTCCAACATCCCTCCACAGTGTATAACCTGGAAGATTCCTGTTATCCCTCTTCAACAGCAGTAGCTGCAGGTTCAGGTCCTTCTGTTGGAGGATGCATCAAATCTGTCTCCCACTTCTGACACAAGGGGTTTAGGTGAGGCACAAGTATAGAAAGAATGAGCACTGCTGCCACCAACACTGAATAAACTCTTCCTCACTGTCCTTGAACACTCCAAATTTTATGATGTGGAGACAGAATAATTTTCAAAATTAATATGAATATATAGACATGCTATATTTTAAGCTAATAGTCCAACATCATGTGCAATTTATTTTTTTCAGATTTACAAGCTAGACAGAGTCATTAATAATTATTGTTTACATCTCGTCTCATACCTCTAGCTCTTTCCTACTGCATCTCCTTTCTTGATATGTTCTTGAAACACAGGATGTATATTTGTACCCAATGTAAAATTCATTCAATAACTGCAGAGCCTTTTATGCCACATTTTCTCCAACCAGTGTTAAGTATCTCCCTTAAATAGGATGAATTTTGCCTTTAGAATGCCTTTAGCATTCCACATTGAATAGTCCAGATGACAGTCTGTATTTGATCAGCTGAGTTCCATCATGTGTCATGTGGAATTTCATTTTCAGCACCATATTTCTAAGTCTAAAGGTGACTGACAAAGTGAAGAGCATAGCACCAAAATGCATAGGCACTTCAGCAAGAAATTTTGAAGGTAGGTGCAAAATGTGTGAAGACTGACGAACATTCTGTTTAAGAAACTTCACATCTCAAAAGTAATTATTTTTTAAGAGGCAGCTCCATGTATTAAAATATTAAGATACCTCCTGGGTGTATCACACCTTCCTCCACTGATCCTTAGAGCTAGCATTAGTGGTAATAACAGATAATGGCTATAACACTTACCAATTAATGGTGACCTCTTTTCTGAAGATCAAATACAAATTAAGCTTCCCAGTCTTCTTGTGAAGTCATATACTCATTTACATCAATGACAAATATATAGTATGCTCCTATTGTCATTTACCAGTTTTTTGCTTTCCTGACTTTTGAATTATGATTCATTTTTACATCTTCATTTGAATTACATTGTAAGTCTTTGAGAGAGTAATTACCTCTTCCTTTTGATTTTTCATTGGCAAGAACTGCATTGCAGGACACTGCTATAATGTTAATGATCCCAGGGACTTTAAAATTTATCACAAGACTGTCAACACTACAGTATGAGAGGGGACCAAGTAAGAACTCAGCCAACCTACACATGTTTTAAAGGATATTTCAATGATGGTCCACACTATCTGCATGTAGGTCATCCTGAATGCAGGTGCTTCTCTATTAGAAAACATTCTATGTCTTCTTTCTGATGTCCCATCAACATATTTTGATGGATTAATGTAGAAATACATTAGGTACTAATATACCTTACTGAAATGACCTTATGATAAGTACCTTACAATGCTGCAGGGATCATGATTGCTATGTAGTTTGAAACCCAGAGCTGAATGAATATGAAACAAATTTTATTTAAAACATTTACAATTTTAAATATTAAGTTTCTCTCAAGTAATTTTCTGTAATGTAGACAGACATTATTCCTCTTTTTTCTTCTTTCTCTCAACTGACTTGAATGTACTTTCAAGGATCAAGACTCTGGCAAGAGTAATGGGAAAGGAACTAGCATTCAATATCATAAGAACACTGAGAATCTAAATCTTCCCCAATTGATACAAAAAAGATATAGAATATTTTTGTCTTAATTGACAAGCATGTATTCTTTTAAGAACTCCATATCAATAACATATTTCACACTGAAGATCCAAACATAAATGTTGGACTTGAAATCTTTTATCTTGAGGGATTTTTCACATTCAAATCCAAGTCTAGAGGGCAAAATTTGGTCTTTACTGCTGTAACAGATCAAACTAAACTTAATTATCAGTGAGTGTTTTACTTTGCTCTTCTCCAATATGCTATTTAAATGTAGGTGTTGTCTTCTGAGCTGTCACATCTGTTGTGACATAAAAACGCCGTACATAGTGATGATACTGAAACTGCTAAATATGTAATGGTGACCTTTCTGTACTGATCCTCCTGAAAGCTCATCAAAGAGGTTGAAAACTTAAGGCTCACAACACAAAGGTCACCCATCACTTACCTATGTTTGGAGGGACTTTGGTCAGGATTTGATTCATTAACAGGTCTGTGTTTTGAGAAGCTGCTTCTTCACCAAGGTTAACAGTCCAAAAAGGTGCACTACTTATAAACAAAATGTGATCTGAGTAGAAGAAGTGATTTTATCTCAAACAATCAACATTAATAAGACTGAGTACTCAGTGAACAGTCTAATAAAGGTGTAAAGTACTCAGCAGATAGTTGACACTTCCTCCAGGTCTCATTAGCAATTGTCTCACACCACCACTTTTTCAGACTTGGCACTACAGTCATTGCTGGTGTTGTCATGCCAAATGTGGAATTAAGAGGTTAGGAGCAGTGTGTTTATGAGGAAAACTTTAGAAACCAAACTTTCCTATAAACCATTCCACACCTTCATTCTGTATACCATTCTTCTTTGTTTTGATTAAGCTTTTGTGAACATTATGTGTTAATCTATTTTCCTAACAATTATGATCAAAAATGTATCTGTTGCCTGTGTAGTGTTATCTCTGATATACTCTTTGAAAGCAGCTAAATTACAAGAAAATCAGCTCCAATTTGCAAACTGCATGTCAGTGTTCCCTTCACAGGCTATAAACCATTATCAGTCTGATTGAGTCAATAATATACTGGCTCAAAGTTTTTATTTGGGAAAGTAAAGTTCTTGAATTATTCTCAATAGTTAGTTTCATCAAATGAACTTTACTTGTAAATTGTGTATTTTGGATGGTAGCAACCGATATTTTTATATCTTGGCAATGTCTAACCAGAAATACATTAAATGGGTAGCTAAATGATGATATGATTCAACTGATACTTTGGAGATGGGTATTTGTGACCTGGGACATCCTTAATTATTGGTTTCTTGTAACCAAGCTTACCAGCAGATTACAGTTTACTGGCTATAACAGAGCTACCCAGGTCTAGCATAGAGATCTGGGTTTGCTGTGCTCTGTTACCACATGAAGAAATGTACCCTGAGCTAATTCAGTACAAATATATATCAAATAGCAGTGGGCAAAAAAGAATGTGAGACTGTAACATTATGTAGATAGAAGATTACTTCAGAGATTACAGAGATTATTTTTCTAATAAATCTTAATAGCTTGCTGATTTGTTGATTTACTGATTTTGAAGATATTGTAACTCCAATTGAGTAGTTTAACCATGCTGATGGAAACAATAATTCACATGAAGAACTAAACCTGAATTTTCATCATAAAGGAACTTTTTTTCAATTTTGACATTTATTTTCAGTCCAAGAGAATGAAGTTTTGGTGCTTTTTTTTTTTGAAGATGCAATTTTAAAAATAATTGATTTTGAGGCAGTCAAAATTGTTCATAATGATGACATTCTATGTACTTTTTTTACAACTTTAGATTTCAAACTAGACTTGAAATTCAACTTTAAAAATGCCAGAAATTTTTTAAAATGGAATGTACGAAATGATAATTTTCTAATGTGGTATTTTTCTGTCAAAGGCTTATAGTAACTGCCATGTGGCAGGCATTGTGTATGTGGGAAGGTTATGGAAATTTGATTCTAGGCAGGGAAATCATAGCCAATGTCTTCACCATCAGGGCATGGATCTGCAGACAGGCACATGTTTAACTGGTCTAAGAATCCCTGATGGAGCCAGCAGAACCACTCACACAGATCTGGATTCTGTAGCTTCTTTCTCATGTGATCAACATTGCTGCTATGACTAGTAGTGGATTAAATAAAACCAGATGGGCTTGCACAGTTCTGACCATAAATAGCAGCAATACCTTAATCAGAGTATAAAAGTAAATGCAATAGACTGGGAAAATATCTGGTTTGACTGGTACTACACTCTGAGTGTGGTCAGCTCCTTACAGAGAAATATGAGATATGTTTCTGTGACCACGAACACTTTTTTAAGTACTTTCTGCTCTTTTGTCAAAGTTCAGCTCAGGACCTCCTGGTCCTGCCATTACACCTACATCTCAGCCATTGTCCAGTCCTTTTCTCCCATTAGAATGTGTAATTTGTTTTTCCACAGTTGAATGACAACCTATGGTGGGCCAGCCTTCACTAGCCACCAGTTGCCTACCAAGGGAGCACAAGCTGCTCCAGGATGGGTCCTCTGTGAGCCCACAAGTCCTGTCAGCAAATCTGCTCCAGTGTGGGCTCCTCTCTCCGTGGAGCCACTGGTCCTGCCAGGAGCCTGTTCCAGCACAAGTTTCTCACAGGTCAATAGCTCCTTTCAGAATGCCCCTGCTCTGGAATGGTGCTCTGGGGGCTGCAGGTGGATCTCTCCTTCCCTGTGGATCATTATGTGTAGGGACAGCCTTCCTCACCAGAGTGTTCACTGCAGGCTTCAGGAGAATCTCCCCTTCTGCCCCACCTTCTGCACTGATCTTGAGGTCCAAAGGGATGTTCCTCTCATATATTCTCACTTCTTTCTTGCTGTAGTGAGGGGCTTTTTTCCTTCTTAAATATGTTATCACAGAAGCTCTACCAAGGCCACTGACAGCCTCAGCTTCAGTCAGTGGAGAGTCTACCTTGGAGCCAGCTGGAATTGAGTCCAACCACTTGGGAAAATGCTTCACACAGAAACCACTGTTGTGGCTTTTATGCTAGCATAACCTTGGTACGCAAACCAAACACACTTTTGGACTCTACAACAGTTTTTACTGAAGTTCTGCTGTCTATCACATTTCTGCACATACTAAAAACCAGATGTACTTCGTTAGTATAAATAATATTCAAACATTTCCACATTTCTCTTTCTCTGTTCTCTTTTTCTATTTTTCTATAGGAAGATGTTTACTGTATTTTAATATTTAAAAAAAATTTCTTCCTTTCTTAGCTTTGCAACTGGTTTTCTCAGGAAGTGTAATGGTAAAAAGCATGTCCAATAAATCCTGTCAAACCCAGAACTAATGTTTACTGAACCCAGAAAACAGCAGCTAATATTAAATTGTTGAAGAATTTTATTTCCATTCAGAGAAAGATATTAAACATTTTGGAGTGAGAAGATTTTGGATTAAGGAATCTGTGATACAAATAAACATCATATTTATTCATTCTGCTTTTCTATCATGATGTGTTTGATTGATCTACTTTGTATTCTTTAACAGCGAAATTTGAACAATAAAGAATGTCTTCAAAGTAATTTCATGTCAAAATCCCTCATTGCCTTCATTATAAATGATTGAACATGAGAAAAACAAGATAGAAAATCTCTCAGAAAAAAGTATTATAACAAACTGTTTCAAAGCAGAAGATATATGAGGTCAACTTCATACGTGTAATTTTATGTATTATTACATTAATTCAGTTTCAGTAACAACGAAACAATGAGAGTAGTTCATAAATATAGTAGTTCATTAATACTGAAGATTGCATTCCCCATCCAGATCTAGATCTAGAGTCATCATCATTCTCAGAAGACATCAAGTTGCTTTTGGCAGATACTGGGAGCACCCAGTTAACACCTGGTCACAATTTTTATGGAGCAGAGAGAGGGGAAGAAATGCAAGGTCCCTGTGTCAGCAGTGGAGATGGTGATGGACTGCCTAAACCAAAACATGGACACAGTGGGGATTGCAGATCTACAGCATGAGAGAGGGAATATCTCAAGAGCAGAGCATCACCAGTGCAGGAGGGATGCTCCAGTGTTTTAATTTAAAGGAGTATCAGCCCTCAGACTTCCCAATTCTTCTGTGCTCTGGAGTTATGCTGGTGGAAGATAACTAGATTTTGGGAACTAAATTATGGGTCATTTAGTGCATTGAGTGAAGTAGAAAGGAAAGGATCAAAGGGTTGCTGTGACATCCTTTAGTCTGATTTATTTTAAGGCTTAACTGAACAATGCTGTCTCCTCAGCACAATTGGAAATTATGCTGATTTTCTTCTAAAACTGCATGATGTTATTTTAACAACAACTTTTTTTCTCTGAAGGATATGGCTTAAAGGAAAACAAAACTATTTGGGAACTCAAATTGAAGTTGACACAAAAAAAGGGAAAATAAAGGTGAAAACAGGCTAGTTCATTTTGGTGAGAAAAAGAAAAACTTTTTGTTTAGGAACAAGCCAAATATGAACCTGTCACTGCATCTAAATAAATCCATGGTGCTCCATGGATCTCTCTACTTATCTTTTTGTCTGCCCAGCATCTGCATACTTTCCTTTAAAGGTATTTTTTGGCAGATGATTACAGAAGAGGTCATCTCCAAGTTCTTAGAAAATTCAGGATTATAGAAGAAAAGGTATGATACTGACTTAACTGCTTGACCAGAAATAAAGAGATTTAAGTTACACACACACACACACACACACACACACATATATCTCCTTGGTGAGACAGCTGGATATTCTTCATGTTCAGCTTCTACTGCTAAGGAATTTGTTCCACTCTCCTTTTTTTCCTGTCTTGTGTTGTCCCATTGCTGCCTTGCACTGGCTTCATAAAGAGCTTGGGAAAGGAAAAAAAACAAAGAAGATTTTTCTTGTTGCAATGTCATGAGCACTGTAGTGCTGGAAAAAGACAGTGAGAAGGTGTGACTAGGAGAGCTGAGAGAGAGTTGGGCTGATGCAGTTGGGAGCAGCATTTCTGTAGATTGACACTGCTTCTCAAACTCACTAATTAATATTTTTACATGAAGGAGCAAAGTCAACCACCATAAACAACTCATGGTGGAGGTAAAGGAGGCTGACAATTGTTTTTCCTGCTAGTGGCTGTCACTGCAGCATTCTTTGATCCTTAAGTTTTGCATGAAATAAAAGGTACCTAGGGAGAAAGCAGGATGCTAGCTGTCCTGTATCCATGGAACAGAGCTTGCTACAGCTAAATTATACCTGAGTAAGCTGGGAAATTTTCAGAACTTAACCATTCTTTCAAATATATAATGAATATTAACAAGTTAGTGATATTTCCTAGGACTTGCTTTTTATTGAGTTAGAAAGCTAAAAATAGGCAACTTCAAACATAATTTAAACAAACAACTTTTTCAGCTCCTTTGCTTTCTTTAGATATTGATCAGTTATGCCAGATTTGCTTTGCTCAGAAACTATTCAAGACTAGAAATCGTGTTAGATCAAAAGCTGTTAAAAGACCTGATTTTCTCTCCTGTGATGAAATTTGGAGTTAATACAGAAGAAATTGCCAAGCAAATAGGAAAAAAAAATTTCAAGATTTGTTTTTCACGGAAAATAATTTTTGAAAAGTTATTAACAAACATACATTTTGTCTTTCCATTTACCATCATAGCAGAATCTCATCCAGTCTACTTTGATGTAGACTGCTAAATGATGATAGAAAATATGAGAAAAAAAAGGATTTTTTTATTAGTGTAACATTTCTCCCAGAGAATCTCTCTGAAAGAAAATTATACTTTGAAATCCATATTTTGTGCCTTATCAAGACTGGATCTATGTTACAGCCTGGGAGATAAGAAAGTGTTTTGACTTAGGCAGTTTATAGATTCCTGACAGAGGAAAGAAAATTAAGATCAGAGAAAGAAAAATGAGCTCTTTTGGTTTTTCATTACTTTAAAATTGATTGTCTAGTTGTATGAAATGCCACAAATTGAATCAGATGACCTCTTGTTTTTTCAGCCTGTGACACAGGTATAATTGAGATGTGATGAGTTCTTCCCAGTGTTTGACTTAAATGACTGTACAAACCTTCCTACACAGATTTTGGTAGATATGATATGATTCTTTACCTTCAGAATAAAATGAATGAACTTGAAAGAGGTTTAAAATCATAACAAGCAAAAGCAATGATCCATTTTAAGGAAGCAAGTGATCATATTGAGATCAGCTGATATTGCATATGTGAGGGCATCATATACTACAATACTTCACCAATTTGTTCTGGCAGCTACAGGGACAAGATCATACTTTTGGGATCACCATGGAAGCAATTTATTACTGGAAGTATTCCCCAGCTTTTTTCCAACACACAGGGGAGAGGAGAAATGCTCCACAGTCCTGCCAGGTAGATGCAGTGCCAGCCTGCAGTCAAAGTCCTAAATGTAGGGGTAGGAAAAAATTTGTCACTCTCAATTGGGGGGTTGTTGGTAGTCCTTACACTAAGGTGTTCCTTCAATTTAAAGTTATCTTTCTGGCTTTTTGACATTGGCATGCCTATTTATATGTTTATCTATGCTCCTTTATTTAGGTTCCAATCTTCTGATAATCTCTTGAGTCCCCTTAGATATCACCCAGCCCATCTCCCATACACTTGCTCAGCTCAGTAAATTTTATCCTGTTATAAGAGCTCATATTTCCAGTCAATCCCAGGTCCATCTGTATCTCCTTCTGACCACTGCCATCTGTTTTTGTTTCTGACCAGCCCCCTTTGTCACTCTGATGAGTCTATAAATCACACAGAAACCAAACCAGGAGACCTTATCTGTGCTTAGGAATAGGCAAACACCCAAAGGGCACCTCAAAATCTCCTGTATGGCAAATAATTTCCTTACATGGAGATTTGACTTATGAGTTCCTTGATAAACTGGTTTTGAAGCAAATATTGGAATATAAAAAAGAAAAATTTATAAAACTGGAGAGGTATAACAAGTACTTCAGGCTTTTCTGTGGTTGGATATACATCTGAGTGTTCACTTTGAGAGCAGTCAGGAGATTTAATTAGCTTGATATGTTTATCATTTGAAAAATTTATTATGACTCCTAATATAATGAAACTATATTTAGTTGTGCTCTTTTCCAAGCATGGTAGAAATCCACCTTAGATTCTGAACTCTGAAAAACCTACTTGTCTGTTTGAAAAATGGTTATGTTGCTGTAGAGAATATTAAAAGCTAATCTTACAGAACTTATAGGAATATGTTTTTAAAATACTTTTCTAAATACTTGATCACTTCAGATCAGTTATTTGTGGGATCATATCACTCTTTCCTTAAACATATTTTGACATCTCTCAACTAATGCAAATTGTCACAAAATCTGAGATATTTCACCAATGATATCACAAAATTATATTCATCCCCCCCCCGCCCCCCATGAAAAAGTTTAGGAATAATATTTTTGTACTATTTAAATTGTGTACTTCAGTGAGGACATAAGCTGTCAGGATTTGTGTAGATATCATAAGTAACAAAATGGTTAAACATGTTGAAAATTTGTGTTATTTTCACTAATTCTTTAGAAAACTTCAAACTCTTGTTTACTAAATTCAGTTTTTTTCGTAAGACACATAGACTAGATTGGGCTACTTTTTCAACTAAATTTGGTGATTCCTATAAATGTTCAGTCAGTTTGTATTTACATGGTCTGGTCTTTTTTCCAGCAAAATAGTAAAAGTTTGATTAAATTATTCACAATGAAACTCACACTCTAGCTAAAGAATATATTTGTTAGTTATATGCTGAAAGGTAAAGATAATGTTTTTTGTGCTTACAGTATTTATGACTTGTTCACATGACACCCTTCAGCACATCTAGCTGCTAAAAGAATTTTTGCTCTAAAGATTGTAAAATGTGATTGTAAAGTCTGGTCTGCATCACTTATGCAAGGGCACAATATCCCTAATATTTTTTTTTTTTTTTGGCTTTATGTGCTCCTAATTGAAAGAAATAAGAATCCAGTCTGCACATTGTGCTTGTATACACACAAGGCAAGCACCAGGATCCTATGAACTATGGAAGTAAGCAATCCAATCCATATCTTTCACTGATCCTGTTTTTTCCTGCTGACTGAGTAGGGGGAGTGGATGTCTCTGGAGGCAATGCTGGAGTTCCTTGTCCCACCAAAAGTACAAGTCAACATAGCTCATGGTATATACCTTCATACATTTGTTTTGTTTGCTGAGCATCCTATTGGCAATTCCAGGATTTATTTAAATTTCACCAAACACATCCTTGACACTCACTTAGTCAACAGTTTCATAGGATTTTTACCCTATTTTTTGCTGTCAGGTAGGTGAGAGTCAAAAGATACCATGAGGAGCAGAGTGGACTTCTTTCAAAGGCAGGGAACTTTCCAGGTGAGGGGAAGTGAGGTTTTCTTCTCTGAATAAATTACATTTTTATTCCATTAAAGTATATAATGTGGACACTGAAGGAAACTAGAACTTGACAACATAACACACAATACTGTATTCTCAGTGCTCCAGCAATGAAATAATTATTGAGCTTTGGGCATGTCAAGGAATTGAAGGGGTTTACAGAGTGAGCTTGAAGTTTTCTATGAAGCATTTCCTCCTCTGTGACAGAACTCAAAAAGTTCCTATTTAAAAATATAACAAGCAGGTGGAAGAGGCTGACATCACAGCCTGATCAAAAATGAAATTGATAATTCAGGACAGTGAGAGATGATAGGGTGAGGGAGGAGAAGCTGCCTTGGGAGGAAAAGCAACTAGAACTGTAAATAAATACTTTGGCAGAGAGACATAAAAAACCCTGAGCAGCACAGATCATAACAGTTCCTTTTAAATTTGTTAGGATTACTGATAATCTGTTGGTATTTGGAACAGAAATTTATATATTCTGCTGCAGGATGTGTTCTTTTGCACTTCTAAAAGGCAAGCTGTCCTTCCAGAATCTCTCTGCATGCGATAAGCAGAAAAGCACTCTCACTAGAACGTGTCAGCGTTTCTTAATCTTTATGATGCAAGAGAGAAAGAGATACATTTAGCTAAGATAGACAGATGTCTGCATTAATAAGCAGCATCCTTGCTGAGGAGACTCCCTTGAGGATGCTATGTCCACATCCATGAAATGCCATCAGACTAAGATGTATTGTCTTGGCAGCTGTTCTGAAGTGAAGCACACAAAAATCTGAGATGGTGATGCCTGCCAATACGTATTAACAAATAACAGAATGAAAGGATATGCAATGGCAAAATCTGAGCTGATATAACACAGAGATTTGAGAGACCCAGTAATGCAATACAGCTCACTCAATTTGAAGGCTGAAAATCTGTCCTGAATTTAGTAGGTGGTCTATTATTCCAGAGCTTTTGCTGGTAAGATGCTCAACAATTACTGAAGTCAATAGGGACCAGGTAATCTAGACTTTCATATTCCAAAAATGATTTTCTCTTTCACAGAGCAGTTTAATATGACCTTGAAAAAATTTATATAGGATGTTTGAGACAATTTTAAACCTTATCTACTTTCCAGGGTTTTAAAGGCATAGATAATTGTTAAAAACCTTCTACAGTTTTAAGTGCAAGAATTATATCTGTTCTTAAACACACACACATATATATTCAGGAAATAATCACCTATTTTTAGACTGAATTAACTTGCAGGTATAACACATTTTGAGATTCCTTAGCTCCTTTTGCTTTTATAAAGAATAACCATGAAGCAGTGGAGATCAACCTGACATTGTCATGTCCTTTGGAAAAGATATATTCTGCCTGTATTTTGGTACAGAAGAGGCCCAACAGCATAATCCATGAACAAGGCAACAATAATGTACTGGGATTTAATAAATTCCCAGTAGTTCCCATATAATAGCGTAGCAAACTCTAGTTTCAGAAGATTTCCAATATGAGATGAATGTGAAAAACATGATAAATTCAGGAGTATCATTGTTATCTACTTTTCTATACATTTGTTCTTAAATCTTTATAAATCTAGAATAATCTTTACTCAAAGCAATGTTCAGACATCTTAAATTTTACTTTGTATTTTCATATTAAATCCAATGTTGATGCTTGAAAGTTAAGCATAATTTTCCCTTTGTTACACAAAAAACCTGGACTCAGTATCCTACTCTCAAGACAAATGTGGTACAATGTTGGTCACAGCATGCAAGACATAAACTTAGAAAAACAAATGAAAGAGAGACATTGTGGAAAGAAAAGACCTCATATGTTGAGAGTTTAGTCTGAAACATCCAATAGTGGATTTCTCCTCAATGATAAAATCATTTGAAGGGTCCAAAACTGAAATATAACATTTTGTGACATAAGAGATCTAGAAAGGTCTTCCTGCTTCATTTTGCTTGTCAAAAACCAGAAAAATATTCCATAGTCATGTTTACTTTGTTTATGGTTAACAGTTTTCTCTGATACTTGTGGTTTTATTAATCACTCAAGGATGCCCTGATTAAATATGTCCTGATTAAATCATGAGATTATATTAGAAGTACAATAAACTTGAATTTTGCCAAGTATAATGTTATGCTGGAAGAGTGCAGTGATTTTTGTAGCTGGCTTATATACTATTTTAAAATGAATATTCAGCAGCTTCACTGAAAGCCCGTGGGTTTTCAGATCTTATAGTGAAAATAACCACATATTTTGAGACCATTGGCATATTCACGGAACATCTATGACTTTTGTCAGCTTGTCAGGTTGTTTTCTGTCACATCTGGAATTTGTCATGCTATATCTATTAGTTTCTCATGGCCTATTCAGATAACTAAACCTCAGGATAGTCACTGACCTGATTGTAAAATCAAAAACATAGTATTTAAAAGGAAGTATTCCTAATTTCTGTTCCATATATACTGAAACACTGGCGAATTATGTAAAAGATAGAGAACTGAAGGTAGCATATAAGACAAAAGATTTTGCCAGCCAAAATTTTAAGACAAACATTATTTGCATTACTATAAGTGAGTGAATTCCAACTATGTCATGAATTGTTAGAACATCACATAAGGGATACATTACCAGATCATAACTGACCATTGCTTTTTTCAGGAAAATTTATGTTTTTTAATGAAATAAGTAAATAACAGGGGCAGTATACAATAAAAAAGTTTAATCTGTGTTTCTCCTCAGGTTTAAGTGGTTCTATTTCTGTGATGTATGCAGGGGTTGATTAGATAAATTGATAGAATCATAGAATAGCTTGAATTAGAAGGAAACCTCAGTGATCAGTGAGTTCTAACCCCCCTAGCATAGACAGGGAACCTTTCCACTAGGCCAGGTTGCTCAACATCCTATCCAACCTAGGCTTGAAAAAATTTTGGGGCATCCAGAACCTCTCTGGGCATCCTGTGCCAGCATCTCATCAACTTCACGGTAAAGAATTTCTTCTTTATGCCCAATCAAAGTCTTTTCTTTCAGCTTAAAACCACTGCCCTTTGTTCTGTCACTACAGGCCCCAGTAGAAATTTTCTCTCAGCCTTTTTTGCAAGTCCCCATAATAAGTTGAAAAGCTTCAGTAAGGTCTCCCTGGAGCCTTATCTTCTTGAGGCCTGACAACCTCAAACCTCTCAGACTTTCAACAGTTATTGCCAAATACAACAAAATGTTTATTACCTAGTTTTAAAAGGTTTTGCCATTTTAATCAAATTAACTTGGTTTCCAGGCATATTAATTTGGGTTTAACCGTAGGAATTGCTCTGAGAGGATATTATTAAATAGAGTCTTAGGAGAGTATCCCTATTTCTGCACACCTATAACTTAATCTCCCAAAAGTTTTAAACAAGAGTTTCACCATTAACATGATACAACAGAAGCTCAACTATTCCAAAACCAATTTTTACTTTCTTCACTATTTAAAGGAGGAAAGAGGGTATTTCACATGCATAGGCTTTATATGTAAATGATGCCAAATGTCAGAGTAAAAAAAGTTTTGTGTCAAGACTTTTGCCTACAGGACTATTTTCAAATACTGTCTCTTTCCAGACAGCAGTTGACCAACAAAGCAAGTCAACCACGGGGCTAGAGGGTGCATAATTGAGTGTGTGTTTTCAGCAATTTTGTTAGATTAGTCCTTAGACTCCTTAGGCATTTATTTTTCTTCTTGTTTTACTGCAAAACAGTATAGCTTCATATGCATTATATGGCTGATCAATTGACTAATTATTTAAGGCTTGTTGTAATTGATATTTTGGAATGACCTTGAGGGCAACCTATGTCTCACCTGAATTGTGAGCAGAAACTAAGCAGTGATTATATTCAGTTTCTTGAATCCCTAATGCTGCACTTGACTTTCCATGGTGCCATGTGGTTTTAATAATCACATGGCTCTCCCTTTTGCCTAATTCCAACTTCTTGGATGAGTAATGATGACTGGACCTTCAATTCATACAAAGATGTAGGGCATAAAAGTCAGATAGGAAAAGGTCTCCTGCTCAAATCAGAGCTTCACACAGCACTTCATACCAGCTAAAAATATGAAATACAGTGCTGCATTGGCCTTGATGCAGCATGCATGTATCTTGTGAGCATGATCATTCTCAAAGATTTCTCTATTTTTCAGTAAAGCACTGACAAACAGCAGATAAGATTTATGGGAAGCAATGGACTGCAACAGGTTTTTGTAGGTTTTCAGTTGTATAAAGAAGAAATCTGGAGTGTTTACTTGATCATATTGAGTGTTAAGTACCAAAGCAGAGAACATGTGGAAAAATGAACATTCATTTTTAACTAGTACTTAGAGATCCATTGATGACTCATCCAATAAAAGGGAAAGTTATTACTACTAATTATTATCAATTTGGGGAAATAGATTTAGTATTGTTTTCTTCATGGTTTAATTCAGCTTCCATGTTCCTTGGTGTACTTTTTTCTTTTTGTCTTTTATGTATCTTATATATGTCTTTTGTTTTATATCTATATTGTCTCTAGTTTGAGTAAGTCTTGTTTCATTTCAAGAATATTTTAATTTTATTCTGATAATTTTACTCAGCTTTGTCACATTTTCTCTGCATCCTGTTGATGCTTATAACAGCATGAAGTAAGGGCCAAAGGTTCTGGAGGAACATTAAATAAATGAAGTTGGAGCAAAACCCCATTAGCTTTTCAACCTAAATAAACATTAATGTCCTCATGGGATTGATGTGTTTTCAGCCTACTCAAAATTAAAATTAACTTTTTTTATGGCCCACAGAAGTGATAATTTGGAGTGTCTCATTCCTCTGTGTGAACTGGACTCTGGAGGCTGTATTATGTGGATGGACAATTGCTAACCAATGCTAAGGTTAAGAAAACAAAGTGAACCACTGGCACACCGTGGCCTTATCTGCTTGCAGGGAGAATTTGCCTGGTAGAAATTCTTATTTCTCTGCAAAACATATTTTGTTTCTCTCATCTCCCTATCTTTTTCATGTTTTTAAACCATTTTAAACCATTTAAACCATCTTTCCCTTCTATCACATTTTTTTAACATTTTGAGACTGAAAATCTCTCCCAATTTTTTTTTTTTTTTTTTTTTTTTACAGCAATTATTACAATGGATCATGCTCCTTTGATCCTGGCTTCTGCTCATTAGAGTGAAGCATAATGGCAAATGCATGAATGGCAGCGAAGAGGAAATGGTGTCCCTGGGTTCTCTGGATATTAATCAAGATCTATCTGCAACAGATGATACTGGTCACACTTCCCACAGACACAAACTGAAATCTTCCTTAAGGCACCAAAATCCTCACTTGTCCTCTTGATATTCCCTTGATATTTAGCTTTTGAGTACTACTTGACTACTTTTGACCATATCTCAGAATGCTGGAGGCACTTTGCTATCTCCCTTATATCACAGGTCCAGGTTCTGTGCTTTGGAGAATGATGAGTACACATGATGCCATGTTCAAGTGACAGCATATTGTAGCTTTGTGAGGACAAGGCATCACTGCAGATATCCTCCTGGTTATTACCTGAATATCAGGTTAAAGGCATGATTTTAGCTGTAGACCTTATTAGAAAATTAATTTTATTAAACCTTAGAGAAAAAAAAAATACTCCCTGATTTTTGCTCTTTTTGAAGAGAATTCTGAAGAATTTGCTTTAAACAAAAGCAAATAACTCATTTAGTGAAAACATAAAAAATGTGTTTCCTTTGTCATGAAAGATAACATTGAGATATTCACAGCAGGACCTCTGTTTGAAACCTTCAGATGCTGAAAATCAACTTGGAAATTTCATAGAAAGGTTACAATATCTATTATTTCTGAAAGGAGAGAGGCATTGAAAGCAAATAGACTGTTATCAAGCAGGGTGTTGTCCCATAATTACATATTACAGATAAAATGGGGATAACAAAGATCTTGGCAGATACCTAAATAGATCATGTAAAGCACACCTTATTTTATAGGTAAATAAGAAAAAACAAGTAAAGAAATACCAAAAGTAGAATTTAATTTTTGTCTTTCATACACTACAAAAATATCCCAAAAAAACAGAGACGTTTGCAGAACTTCAATCAGAATGTTCTGCCTTAAACTGTTTTACTGAGAGGAAATCAGCATAACATCATTAACTTTTATGCAGGAACAATACCCAAAAACAAATCCTGTCTTAAATGTTGCAATATGTAGTAATAAAAAGCTGACAAACATTCAGGGGTTCACTAACACGGGAACATGTATAGGGATGACCGTGATCATTTGGAGATCAGCAGGCATCATTGCAGATTTCCACCTGCCAGCCTTGCTAATGTTATTTTTTACTAATTTTTGCAGCTCGTTGAAGACGTTGGTTAAAATTACCTCCATTATTCATGTACTTTCCAAAATTACAAATTGTACACATGCTGTGGGGATAGGGATCTTTGCAAAGCAGTTTTTGTGTACATACCAACACAGCCCAGTGCAAATCTTCTCAAACGTATTTATCGGAGAATTAAAGCTGTTTGCTAATAACAAATTGGAAATCTGTGGTGCAGAAATATTATGCATAACCTTGTAAATCAGATTAACTGGTGTTCCTTCTTTCATACAATAAATTCCATAAGGAGCATCTGTTCAAGCCAGTGCCTGAAGACCTGGCAGCAGATCAGAGAGCTTGCTGCTCTCTGCACTAATTTTGGAATCTGGTCCAAGCGGGAACATGATTACTTAGAGTCAAATCTACTTTACACTGAGATTAACATACTGTGATACCTGCTCATTGTGGTCCATTACTCCTTGTGCTATTTGAGTGCTCAGCTGTGGTGTGTTCAGTGGCTCCTCTGCTCACTCCTAAGTGCTGGTACATTTCATAACATCGACATCCCACACCACTGTGGCCTTTTTTTAAGCAAACACACCATTACAGCTGATGAGGTGATAGAAATGCAAAGAGGTCTGGAAGATCAGAGAAGTTTGCTGCAAGAACTGATCTGCTTTTTAACCAGTATTTCATTGAATTTGACAAGAATATTACTAGTGCTATGAAGACAATGTAAAAGCTATTGTAGAAATATCTGTTTGAGATTGAAAATAAATAACAGTGAGGGCAAATTGGAAAGGAAGGTGATGAGTTAGTCACGTCCTCAAATAAGAAGGGCAAACACACTTTAGATGAAGCTAACTCCTGAGAAGGATCCAAGGTGAAATTCTGTTATGCACCTCAGGTATGGAGTTTCTGTCTGTCTTTGTGGTAGATGTTTGTTTGCACTGTCTAACATAATCTAGAACTGGGCTTGTCATGCTGTAGTTACTCGAATGGAGCAATGGTTAACTGGGGCTTAGGATCTTAACACATGGATATAAAGGACTAGGAAATCAACAGCCATCTAAACCACACTGAAATAAGAGGCAAATTTTTTCCCCTAGCTGCTTAAAATGAAAAGTAGTTCGCTTTGCTCTCCATTCCATTCCATTCCATTCCATTCCATTCCATTCCATTCCATTCCATTCCATTCCATTCCAATGATCCAGCTAGTCAGGAGTCAACAGTTTTGACTGTCATGCAAATAACGAAAGGCATACCAGCCACTCTATAGCAAACATGGTAAATTTTCACAGCTAGTACTGAGCCACCTAAAAGAAAATAAAGAAAGTTCTCTATCACCTACAGTTTATAAAATATTATTTGAAAGACTTTTTTATTTTTATTTCATTTCTCCTGATGTAAAATCAGCCGGTGGAACCAAAAAAGCTCACAGAAATGTGGGAGGAGAGGTTTCCCAATAAATACAAAGATTTTCTAAATAACCCAGTTCTTTCACTTGAACCTAATAGTATAAAATTTCCTAAGTCTAGAATTTGATTCCTCCTCTGGCTTAGTTTCCCACCCTTACATGATGAACTATATAATTTCCATGATGATGCTCTTGCTAGAGCTGGCAATTTATTTCTAAGCGTGAGAAATATTCTTTTTCAAAATTACATTGAACACCTGGTCAAAAAATACCCTGCAAATCAGGAAGATTTTCCCTGTAAGGAGAGGGAGTAAAGATTTTCTTGGAATTAGATGAGTAAATGAGAATGGCCAGGGTCAATGCAAGATTGGACGGAACTTTAAGCAATATATCAAGTGGAAGGTGTCCCTGTCTGTGTCAAGGAGGTTGGACTAGATGAGCTTTGAAGGTCCCTTCCAATTCAAACCACTCCATGATTTATTAATCTATGATTTTGCATGTTTTGGATGGGTTTCTTTTGGTATCTGAAAATAAGGCAACTAAGCAAACTAAATTATGCACTCTGCAACTCTAGTTACCTCATCTATCAAAAAAAAAAAAAAAAAAAAAAAAAAGGAAAGATGTGTGAGATAGGTAGGTGTATCATCTCCTGCAGTTGCTAGTTCCACTCCATTTGCTATGAATTTAACAAAGGCAGTCCCCAGGAGGATGACTCAAGATCCCAGCTGACAGGGTTAAGACCACAATTAACAAGTGTTATAGTGGGAAATTTATCTAGCCTTCCTTTATAAATAATCAGATGCCTGACATTTTACAAGTACTTTTTTTTCAAATTTTAATATGACTTTATTTCCATTCTCATTCTTTGCTTTTCTTGTATAAATAGAATTATGTATTTTAGAAAAGGTGCTCTCTTACCCTTTGTGTCATGCTTAACATTGTGAGGTCAAGGTGTCTGCAAACAATATTTAGTACTATCTGTGCTTATAATCATAATAATTTATAATACACCATTTATAGGTAGACACACCAGTTTATCTATCTGTCTACTCAATACTTTCCTTTATTGACAAAGTAATACATTAAAAAAATTCCCCTCATTCCCCTTCTGTCTTATTTCCTTCTGACTGGTACATATGGTACCAGTGTCTGTACCACCTTTGCAGGAGAAATTTTCTTTAGTTACTACCTCATATGTACATTACCTGTTACAGTACACCATGGTCAGACATTTCTGAAAATCAACTGCTCCTGTGGTGTGGGTCGATTTTTATGTTCTCCATTAATACTTGAAGTCAATACAATGTGCCAAGTGAATGCATGATGAAAAGGACTTTTACTTCCCCAGTCAGCCTTGAACTTTGCACTTATTAAGGATCTCAGATAAAATTTAACCTGAGGCTAAAACAAAGAAGAACATTGTCATCTTTTTGTACATGGGATTTAAAAAAAAAAAAATAAAAAAAAAAAATCCAGAGTCTAAGATTTGTTTTCTTTTTTTAATTTCAATTTCAATTTTAATTTAATTTTAATTTTAATTAATTTTTAATTTCAATTTTCTTGTCTCTCTTTTCCTGATATTTACTCTGGTGTTTTTTCATAAAAGACATTTCACAATGAAGTGCTTTACTGTTGATGAGCACTGCCACTAAATGCAATATCAGGTCTTTAAAGAGGTCAATGAAGTTTGCTAGAGCCTTGTAAGTTGGTGTTTTTGAACAGTGAAAATAAAAATGAAGTTCTGAGGGAAGTTTAAATATGGACAGAAAAAAAAACCAACATTTGACCTCTCAGCCTATTTCCTGCTTCCTCTTTCTCTGTGCTCCTTAGTTATACTTTTAATTAAATCAACTCCAGGCAGGTTTAGATTTACAATTAATTAATAAAATCATACAGGGGAGGTCTCCTGCCACAATGTTTTGGACTTAGTTGTGCCTTGAGTTATACATCTGAAAGGAATGTAATATTAGGATAAGGGATATTTCTACCCCTTTTAAAATTATGTATCTTTTCTGGAATAAGATAAAAAATAGCCTCAGAGATTGTTTGGAATATAGGCTCTAATATCTTGATTTTTTTTCAACTACAGCTCTGAAGGAAAAGTTTTTTTTTTTTAATTCCTAGCAAATGGAAATTCTCTAAAGAAAAAGACTACAGACAATTCAAATCATTAAAATATTTTGCTTTAGCATTACAGGAAGGAATCTTTTATTTTATAGAATAATTTTGAATCTTTTGGATAATTTTCCCAGAATTTTTGGTTTAACTGTGGCAAAGAACCTTTTTCTTTTGCCTGATTTCTAGTGAAGTCAACAATATCTTTAGAAAACTTTACAATGTTTCTGTGTCTGGCATCCTCAGCACTGTCCAGTTAAAAGCCATTAGCAAATTTCATTAACATTGTTTATTACCTTTTCAGACCATTAAGGAAAAAGCTAATATGATGGATGATGTTTTTAGCACATCACATGAGGCCATCCCATTCAAACTTGACCATGCTGCAGTCAAAAAGAGCTTCAGGTTCTCTGATCACTTAGGCCAAAAGACTTTTACTCTGTGTCCTCCTGGGGGACCTCAGCACCCTGGCATAATTGCATATATTTTTAATATCCTCTTAGGTAAAACCAATCTGGGGTGCATAACTTCCCAAAAAACTGAAACTGAAACGAGGTAACCCTACCAACCTATTTACTTCTGCAAAAAATAAACAATTTTTTGTAAGAAACGAGTACATTCCTTCTGTTGTCATAAAAAAGGGATAATGTATTCTTAATTATAAATAATATCAGACCAACCTAGTATCCAGTTCAGAACATTTGTGTGGAATGAGTGACTTTATCTTGAAACAACATACTAAGAGACTATGAATCTAACTTCCCTGTGTTAGGTGTAAAACAGTACTTAAATCATTGTTCAAACTGTATTTCTCACTTTCTAACAGCAGATATAAGCTCAATGGCCTTCTCACAGATCTGCCTTGATTCCACTTTTAAATTGTATGTCCAGTGATTTGAATTATGATAAACAGAGTATGGTTATTAAATCTGTAAAGAGTACCATGTTGGATGACACTGCTCCTGGAACGGAATATTCTAACTCTTAAATACCTGATGAAGAATGGCTGACTGAGAAGCAATCCTGCAGGAAACAAGATCTAGATAATTAAAATGGATCACAAGTTATACTTGAGTCAATAGTGTCATTCCATTTTTAAATAAGGTAAATATCCTACTGAAAAATGCAAAAAGAAGTAATGAGTTTTTGAGGCATGAAATAGTCTTTCAATTCTACTCTGCCCAGGCAAAGTACAAGATGGGAAAGTACCATATCCTGAAAGAGCCTACACACTATCCTGGACAATATAAACTAATTGGCAATCACCCACAAGTAAACCAGAATACTGGACCTGTTTAATCCTTAAAAAATTAAGCAGACACATGGAGATTGTCTTAAAACTGTTGATGGCTTCTGAAAATATAAATTTGAGAAGCTTTTCTCATATTTGATAAAAAATATTTAATGGGTTCAAATTTAAAGAGAATTTATAAAAACAGTTTAAGAGTTAGAGAAGAAAAACTTATGAAAAGACAAGTTTGTATTTGGACAGATTGTTTAAGGTAGCCATGAAAGCTCCACTACTGCTGAGAGCTCATAAAACAAAAATGATTATGCAAGTTTTAGTAACCAATTATATAGGGTAGCTTAGTCTGAAATTCAGCAAATCACAGAATCATGGAATGAAAAAGGTTGGAAGGGACCACAGTGGGTTTATCTGATCCAACCTCCCTGCTCAAGCAGGGCCATCCCAGAGCTCATGGCACAGGATTGTGTCCAGATGGTTCTTGAGTATGTGCAGTGAGGGACACTCCACACCCTCTCTGGGCAATCTGTTCCAGAGCACAGTCACCCACACAGTGAAGAAGATCATATTCTTAACTTCAGCCCTGCTCTATTTTCTCCTTCTTCAGCTTCTGCACCCCAAAACTTACGGTCATAGTGTCCCAGCAGTACCATGTGGAGTTACATTACAAAAAACACCTTTACCCCAACAAACTCAAATGCATTTTTTAAATATCCTTTGTTATCCACCAAGAGGCAACAATTAACCAATATGTTCCTGAAATGAGAAGGTCTGCAGGAAAGTAGCTGGTCCCACAGTACTGGTCTTCTCATCCTTCACAGTACACTCTAAGAACTATAAATACACCCCAAGAAACTTTATATTGTCCCCTTCAAACCTTTTGACAAGCACTCACAGAAAATACAATCAATAGACTTGCCTTCCAGTTTCCATACTAAATATTTATGGATTCGTGATAGACCTCTCTTTTCTCCAAGTTCAAACTGAGAAAGTCACAAAACTGTCTCTTGTCTCAAATGAAGGTTCTGAATATGAATGTGTATAATCTTTTAGAGTGAAAATAAGGTGTACTCTTTGGAGTAGCCTTGCCATCATCTTCAGCTACTGTTGGGAAATTCTAGGTGTTGTTTTTTAAATGAATGTTAGGCAAACAATGATTTTTTACTACAACAGACATGATGTGATCATTATTACAACAAAGCAAAAATGAGTTTTTGTGAGGCAAAACTGTCATATTTCATTCAGCCTGACTAATATAGATGGTGCTCTTCTACTGCAGTTGTTTGATTTTTCCATAATATGTTTATTCTTGCACCACCACCATCAGGGAAACATTTTTACCTGCATTTCACATATGAGGACAGAGGGCAGAGTGGAAAGCACTTAGCAGACAACCCAAGATTAATTGAATTACTTCAGAATCTAATAATCTCTGAATTATTCTTCCTTTTGCTGGCTGGCTTCTGGTATTGCTCACCTACTGCATCAGCAAAATAGGACATCATGTGTACTTCAGAAAAGACCAGATGCGAAACATAGCAGAGTTAAGAATTAATATTACATTAAGTTATGTTCCAGTTGGTGAATTTACAGAAGTGTAATATTGTTCATTTGTGGAACAAACTCTTTTGAGAAATATAATAATTGATAGCCTAAATTAGAACTGGGACTAAGTACAAATGCCAGTGTATAAACCCAGGCAGCTGAACTCCTTGGGAATCCACTACATCCACAATGAAGGATACAGAATCAAAGACTGAAAGAGTTCCCACTGCAAACCCTCTCCTTTCTGTCTTAGCTTTTGTCTCTTGGAAGGAACAGCCTGCAGTCCAATACTGTCAGTCTCAGGTGTTCTCATTTCTATCTGAAAACCAAACAAAAAATGAAAAGTATAACCCTGAAGGAAAATGTAAGAAAAGTTGAGCATCGCTGGAGTCCACTAGGAACTGTTCTTTTATTAATGGAAATGTCTTAAAGTCAGGTAGATAGACGGAGCTATTTCCCAAGCAGAAAGTACAAAAATCTTGATCTCCCCAGTCTGAAAACAAGGAGAGCAGTCAGAGATGGCAGCCTGTTTCTGCAAGAACTGTCAGACTTTAAATCCTGTAGTAGACATTAGCATCATGTAGGACTTCAAACATCGCTCAGTGGGCAAGAGCCACAAAGCTGCAGACATTCCAGTCAGCAGGAGGGATCAAAGGAAGCATACAGAGAAGGCTGTTTCCACACCATTCCCTTTGCTCACATAACAGCAATGTTAAATGAGTTTGTCTTTTAAAGTTATGAGGTGATAATTTAAAAATAAATAAAAGTGGGGTGCTTTAACTGTGAAACTAGGTCATCGTTATCTTGAGAAATTAATTTATTATTTCAAAGAAGTTCAGAGAAGATGAGAGAGAAGAGACTTTGATATCAAACTGATACTTATGAGCTGTCTTAGATGAGGAGATAATGAAAAGATTTGTTTAAATTAATTAAGTACAGTTTTGTTTGGAGTATATTCTATGTTACTTTCCTAAAACAACTTAAAAGTTGGTTAGTTAAACAAATATCTTATGAATAGAGCTGGTCTAAATGTCTTTGGATGAGAACTTCTAGTCTGACAATACCTAGTATCTGAAACTTAACCTCATAGAGAAGAGTTAATTATTTTCTTAATTAAATATGTTAAATTTGTCTTTAAATATCCAAATATTTCAGCTAATTACTTTAGAAATAAAAATCATTTCCTGATTCAAACTACATGTTTGATTTTATTTTACACTGCAGTCAATATATTTTATTTTATCAAATAAAATGGTCAGTATCTAAATTAAATACTATAATTTCCACACATTATTTCAGTGGATTGAGTTTTAAGAATCTGGGAAGGGGTTTTGTTTAGCTAACATTTTTGTGATTGTGAAAACATTTCATGTGCTCAAATATAGAAAATGAAAAAATCTTAAAACTCTTGACAGAAAAGGAAATTAGTTTTATGGCTAGCATGATATCATGGTAACTAATGTTTATATCAATGCATCTTGAATTGTAGTAGGCAATATATAGGTACATAGACAACCTTTTTGAGTCTGAGTTTTATGAGTACTTGGTAATAGATAAATGCTGTTTGAAGAGCTTCCAGTCTGAAACAGATATGATTAACATCCAAGAAAAGATGTAAAAGCTTCTCCACTGTCATATGGACAGCTAAGGACAGAGTCTCAACAGCATCAGTGGTTATGTCCCCTGTGAGGCCTCAGATGTTGGATTTTGTCCTTTAAATCACTTTGACTGTCTGTGCTTACAGAAGGCAAGTATAGCAATTTTAAGGATGGAGTAAGTAGCATTCCTAATTTAATCCCTTATGGAATCTTTTCCCTGTGCAGCTCCTTTGCTGAGCAGGGAATAGAGAAGGTTTCTCCAAGCTTAGCCAACATTCCCTGTCTGATTCACTAGAGGAGTAGTTTCCTTGGAGAAACCTTCTGTCCATACAAAAGTGTGTACATATTTATCTTTTTTTTTCCATTAAATTCAGATTTTCATGTTTAATATTTTATGAGGAAAGAGCCCAAAGGTCTTGAAGTTGTTATCTGGCACTCAAGATGATTGAAGTGGAATAGTCCAGTCTCCAAGTGATTATTAAGGAAAAAGTCTAGCTGGAAATATTTAAGTGGAATATATTTGGAGGAACTATTCTCATTTAAGTTGTCTTTAATGGGTTGCTTTCAAAATGAACTTTTATTTTATTTTTTATTGTTTTCCACATATATATTTAATGTGGAAAGTGAAATGCCACTTAAAAATCATTTAAATCAAGTATTTGGATCAGATGAAAAGAAGTTGGATTTCTTTCTTTTTTTTAAACACACATAGACAACTCCAGAATTTCAGGCATATGTGTTTTGATTTAATTTGGTTTGTACCCTTTAGAATAAAATAACACTCTATTGTCATGTTCTATTTGCAGACATAACTACACAGAAGGCTGTGATTTTGATCATGTTATATCAGTGGCATGTGGTCGCTCCAGCTGTTCAAAAGTCTTGGTTTATGCCCCTATTCTTGGTAGTGAGGTACTTTAAAAGACCCATAGTCACAAGAGTAAAATGTGGAAAATATTTAGCAGGTAGTAGCAGGTACTATTGATGTTCTTCCATGATTAATTTGAATTGTAACAGTCAAAGACACCTCAAACATTTCCATTTGGGAAACACCCCCATATCCTCAACTTTTGGGAAGATCATCCTGCCAATCAACCAACATGTTGTCTTTCATAAATATACTGTATTACTCCCACATGCATTTTCAAAATTATACCAAGGTTATACCTTCTTTTTTTATATATTTCTGTCTAAGTTCATCCTTTTGGTGCAAATGGAAACTAGTGGAAAATGAAGCTCTGTATTCCCTTTATTTCTAGCAAAACATATACTGCAAATTTTAATCTGACTTGACTTCTTTTCTATGGCTCATATACAACATGGAATATTATTCTGGTTTGCTCTTCCTTGTCTAGATAAATGAGAGCATTTCTGCTTAAATAAATATGCTTTGTGACAGGTATGATTATTACCAGCCTAATGAATGACACAATGCATTTCTTCTGTTTCACTCAAGGCTCATCTTCTTTTGCTTTGTGAATTTTCACTGTGACCTGCCAGAAACAATCCTACATCTTCAATCTCTCCTAAAGCTTGCTGTTCATCTATGGCCACTGAAAATCTCTTAAACAAAAGGAATATCTAATAACAATTTGCACGCACAGCTATTGATAAAAAAAGCTCTTTTATGCATAAAGGCATACATGACTTCCCAAAAATTCCTGGGCAGGAGAAAATGTAGTTTGTTCTTCCACTTGGCAGTAGACACTTTCCACCTCCTATTGATAACCTTTAATGTGATACAGTAGATGTCAGTACATTTTGCTAATTACTTTAAGAATTAAAACATTGGGATTTTTTTTCTGTAATGCACATAAGTTCTTAATAGTTTATGGTTAGGTAGTTTAATTAGCTCAATTGCTGGGCAGGAGGGGAAGCAAGAGCCACCTGCAGTTTGCCTGACCCTTTTCTACCTGATTGAAGTATTATTATGTGTTGTACTATATTAAGCTTCATCTGGAAAAAAAAGCACAATCTGTTCTTTTTAAGCTTCTTAATGGTTTCTAGTACTGATTCATGGGAAGTGGAACCAACAGATTGTTATAGTTAGACTGTAGGTGGGAACGCATATGCTTGAGTTTTGAACAAAATTCCAACTCTGCAGCAGGGATAAGTCTTCTGCATGATGATGTAATTGGTTTAAAAAAAAAAAAATGAAGAGACATATGGGAGTATCTTTTGACTGGGCTTAGGGCCAGACTTTCAGGTAGGCAACCTGCAGGACCCAGGCTGGTATTTTAAAAGATCCCAGTTGCCACTTGTTGCTAGGAAGACACATTTACAAAAGCCATCTACTGTTAATAGCTCTGATTACAGGACCACAAAGTTTCAGGAGAACAGGAACATCAATTAAAAACTGTGATGCCTCTTCAGCAGAACCAGTTGCAGTAAAAAGGTGTCAGTTTCTAAATACTGAAATGGAGATGGAGTTTGGTGGGGCAAGAGGAGCTGATTTTAAATTGACCATATTTGAGCTCCAGCTTGTGTTGTTTGTGGAGTCCTTTCTGATGAACTGGAATTAGGCAAGCAAGAGTAAATCAATCCCTCCCTTCTGTTGAACATTTCCTTCAGAATTTTCTTTATATTTAGAAGTAGAAACAAAATGGCTACATGTATAAATTTCCAGGATGTAGGCTACTTTAATCTCATGGGACTCACTGGAGAATGTTAGTTTGTTTCCAGCTTAGGAGTCCTGAATTAATTTTCACAAAACCATTGTCAATCCATTTGTGTGAATCTTGAAGCCCCTATATCCTTTTATCTGTGTCATAGACTTGGCTGAACAGTGGGAACTGCCCCACTGATGGAAACTTGCTCTTGCTGTGGCAGTTTTGGTAGTACTGCTACAGGTATACAGAAGAATCACATCCTTGAGGCCAGTTCCATACAAGAAGCATGGAGATCCTCTTCCACTGTGAACCTTACATCTCATCCTCAAGGAAATGACAGAATGTACCTTGTCTGCTTTTCCACTCTCATTCATTCAATGCTACATGTATATCTTTATGCACATACATGTTTTTCTGAGAAAGAGAGCCCAGAGGAAAATTTTCTAATATATCGTGCAAAAAAAAAAACAAAAAAGAGGGTTTTTTACCATCAAGGAGTGTTCATTATCCCCACTGTATAGCTCATACAAGATATACACACCTCATCAAACCACTTGCAGAATAGGAGAATTCACTATGAATAATTAGTAGCATATAATTTAATCAGCAAGGCAAGAGCACCTCTGATGTATTTGTATGAGTGTCTTGAAGCAAAGCTGCTTTCTGTTTTCATCAAATCTTCCTTGAGCTCATGTCATAGAGCTGTAGTTTTCCCAGTTGGAGACCTCAGTGACTCTCAGATTTGGACTGCCAGGATTATTTTCTTCCAAATGTTAAGAACATAACATTTTTCTAAGTATCCTGGTAGGTCAATATGTTTCCTATGATTTTGGATGACACATAACTTTATGTATGATTTCATCAAATCTACCTGTCTTGATGCTTGATGAAATCATTGTGCTTTTGTTTGAGCAGACTTTATTTGATTGAAAAAGAGTTAATGCACTTTGTGGTCTAAAAGACTGACTGTTTTTCAGTACTGTAATTAAACCTATTCTCAACTTTATACCAAGCCTCAGAATAACAGTTTGAATGCTTATAAGACTTTCAAACAAATACTGCAGCATTTGGAACATAGAAGATATGCAGTTCTGTAAGTCAACTAGACCTGACTGGGAATTTTCCACTAAGAGTTTTTTGACAGAGGATGAGACCTTCAGAATTTCAATGATTTTGGGCATCATAATTTAACCCCAGCCAGCAACAAAGCACCAGGCAGCCACTCACTCACTCCCCTACCAGCAGGACTGGGGAGAGATCAGAAAGGTAAAAGCTGAAGAACTCGTGGTTTAAGATAAAGGCAGTTTAATAGGTAAAGCAAGAGCTGTGCACACAAACAAAGCAAACAAGGAATTAAATCACTGCTTCCCATGAGGTGTTCAGCTGTCTCCAGGAGACCAGGGCCCCATCACTTGCAATGGTGATTTGGGAAGACAAACACCATCACTCCAAACACCTCCCTTTCTCCTTCTTCCCTGAACTTTATGTACTGAATATGCTGTCAAATGGTCTGGAACATCCCTCTGATCAGCTGGGGTCACCTGTTCCAGCTCTGCTTCCTCCCAGCTTCCCATGCACTCCCAACTCCCTTGCCAGCATGAAGACACAAAAGCAGAAAAGCCTTGGCTCTATGTGCACCCTGCTCAGCAACAACAAAAAAATTTCCATATTTTCAATCCTGTGTGCAGCACAAATCCAAAACATAGCACTGTACTAATTAGTGTGAAGAATAATAACTCTACCACAGCCAAAATCAGCACATTGAGATACACAGTTTTGCCTGAAACTTTCATCTTCTACAGCAAAGATTGACAATGTTTCCTTGTTCTTTTAATTTTCTTTAGAAAAAGTGAAATAGAACATTTAATGTTGATCCAGAGTGACCTAAATGAGAATAATTCTAGACAAAGTAGTTTATTTCCTGTCCAATGACCTAATTTTATTTTTGAAGGCCTCTGGGTCTGCTGGGAGTTAAATATGACTGGCCCCCATTTTTCCTTCAGACTGACTTTGGCAGCTATAATACATATTTCATGAGCCACCATGGTTTTGACCTCTAGCTGAACTGCTGCAGCATCGCGTGGGAATCACTTGATGCTCATGTACCACAGGAAACACAGTTTGCCCTAAGGGCATGACACAGGGGTAAGCTCTGGACTCCTGATTTACTACTCTCAGAAAGCACTGCAACAACTGAGTTTAAATGGCATTTTGTCCAGGCACAATCTGCATGGTAATGTGGTTTCCATTAGGCCTAATCACAGCAAGGAAGAAAATGAAAGTCCCTTTAGGTAGAGAGACCTGCATTCAAGTTGCTGTTCTGGTTGGGTGCATTTGGAAATTTAGTGGTCTCAAGGTCTCAGTGTTTCATTCCTGATGTGAATGAAAGATAATAATGTTACTTCCTGTCTTCTTGTTCTTTGCCTCTTTTGACTATTTGGATCCACTGGGCACAGTTTTTACATTCATATTCAGTGCTGAGTGTAACAAAGCCTCTGAGCTGTAGCATCAGAGTGAAAGGGATGACTCCCCAGGTGGGTAAGATGAATGCTTGATGGCTCCAATGTCCAAACAAAAAAACACAGATGAAAGTCCAAATCCAAGGCTGATCCTTGGTGCTGCACCTACATTTTCACTCTCAGTGCTCCTATGTACTTTTAATTCTTCTGGTAAGAGAGAATTTTCTTACAGATTCTTCCATTTGCAAGCTAACAAATTTTTGAATGATCAGCAGTTTCTTGCAACATCATCACTTTACACTCACAGTTTCATTAATTAATTGACAGTATTTCTGTGGAATATTACTGAGGGTTAAAGACAATACTTTAGAGAAAATTTCCTGCCTCAGAGGCCTTCTTATTTAAATGAGACTTGAAACATATTTTGACAGCCAGATGGAGGAGCACAGGGAACCAGACACACAATCCTAGTCAGGGTGACTGTCAGTGGTATCAGTACATCTGCTGTTTAAGCACTGTGACTTCTATGTAGACCTGGAGGTGAAGAAAGTTTCTGTGGTGAGACAGAATAAAGGGAAAAAAGGTCTGTTAATATCTATTAGTAGTTTGTACCCACAGAAGAAGAAGATATTGAAAGAAAATATGATTTTTTTCCCACTGGTAGAAATTTAATTCAGAACAAACAAACAGGAAAAGAAAACAGAAAAAACATTAAGCACATTAAGTTCATCTGTTCTCTAGTGATCCCTGTAATAGTAATCCTCAATTTTATTATTCATTCTCCAGTAAAAGTTCTTCCTTCAACAAAATAAATTTTACTTTTCACTCAATTGAAAAAAAAAAAGTGTTTTTCAGATTGCATTATGAATTAGATGATGCTATGAGCTTTTTTTTGCATATATTTAAAATATTACACCTAAAAATTAATTCTCAACATATATTTTTTAATTTATTGAAGTAAATTGCAGAGCATTTGGCCACATTTCATCAGTTTAAGAGAATCAGAAGAGATAGCCACTTGTATATACATTGTTGTACACATTGTGGACCTTATCCTCACAGGCAGTGAGGTACACAACAGCCTTTGGTTTAAGCAGAGATGCAGTCTCTTGAAGACTAGTGAATTTTCTAGGAAAATTTTGTTGACTTTGCCTTGAAAAATTGATTCATTAAAAGGTTACAGTGGTATTGTTTAGATCCGTATGGTGATCTCTCTGCAGACATGTAGCACATTTAAAATACCTGATGTTTCTGAAGGAAGAAAAGTTGCTGCAGATTTTAATATTTGCATTTGTGTTTCTGTTTTCGTTTAGGAAACTATGGTGAAAGTGGAATGGAAGCTTTCAAAGACATGGCAGCGAAGGAAGGGATCTGCATTGCTCACTCCTACAAGATCTACAGCAATGCTGGTGAGCAGAGCTTTGACAAGCTGCTGCGGAAGCTCCGCAGCCACCTGCCCAAGGCAAGAGTGGTTGCGTGCTTCTGTGAAGGCATGACTGTCAGAGGCCTCCTGATGGCCATGAGGCGCCTGGGGCTCGCTGGAGAGTTTTTGCTGCTGGGCAGGTGAGTAGTCCTGTGTGCTTATAGCCAGCACTTATAGTCATCAGAGCAAAAAAAATGAAAACAGTTCAGCTTTCTGGAAATGAGGCACAGACTCATGGCCTCTCCTATACTCCTTCCTAAAGATAGGAAGAAATGTCAGCTGTGTCATAGCAGTACAAACTCTACAAAGAAATGCATCATTCTAGTGACATGCCAGGCAAACACAAGTCTGCTTGGTCACTCAGCAGCAATCTTAGCTGGCACACGAGTCTTTGATCTATACCACTTGTTTTAAACTGTAGTTTAAAATGTATTGTATGCATATACAGCCTGAAGCTGTGTCTCATTACAGTAACTCTGTGTTAAGAATTGCTGATGTGGCCTCTGGGTGTACCTGAAACAGAACTCCCCAAAACAAAGTTTGCTAACTATTACCTTTTCTTCCCGAGCCAATGTGCTGATGTGCATACTGTCTTCAGGGCAATATATAGATAATCCTTTATCTTAGCTCAATAATATCAGTGTTTCCTTTCCTAAGGTAGGAAAGAAAATTCACTTAGTGTATGCTCCACCAAAAGGAAAAGATCCTGGGTTTGTAAGCAGAGAATGAATTTATTGATGTGAACCTAAAGGAATTTTTACATTTTCCCCTTGCTCTCAAAAAAAGACAGGAAAAATGATGTATTGAAAACAAAATGGAGTACACTGAGAGTCAACTAATGTAATTCACCACCTTTTCAGTCCACTATTAGAAGAATGACCTGTTGTTGTCCCAAGCATGAGCCCTACAGGAACACAAGAAAAATGGAGTCAGTGAAACCAGAAGTCATGGTAAGACTTCCAAGGACACTTTCAAGGACTCTCTTGGCAGGTGGGAGGCTGAGTCTGTCCAACTGGTGGGACACCAGCCTCTGTTCCCAATCTGCCCCGTTACACACAGCTGCCCTTCCCCCTTGGACAAAGGGAAAACCAACAGGCAACAACTGGGGCTTTTGTCTCTGCCCTTACTGTTTGACATCAGCCTACATTCTGGTATTTTCAGATGGGAAATTCTTAATTCTTTCTCTGATACATGGCAACTGCCTCCACCCTTCTTTTAAAATAAATTTTATGTGTAGGGACTTCCATGGACTGTCATGGTCATTTTCTGGATAGACATTCAAATGAGCCACAGTACTCAAGGTGAAATTCACTGAAATATTTTTAGATGTCTATGATTTAGACACTTCCATGTAGCCATCAGAATTCTATCCACAGTTAATCAAGCAAAATAATACCTTGTTTGTAATGTGCATATTTCAAGTAGCTCAGAAAAATGATATTCTGGCAAAGGACTTGTACAATGACTCTGTTGATCACTACCTTTGGTAGAAGAGCCTACTTGTCAATTGTCTAGAGTAGATTGGAACAAATGCCACCTCTACTATCTGTAGCTGAATCTGGTGTCATAGGATGCTGGCTATCTTCTTCTGTCTTAAATACAATAAATTTTCAACTATCTGCAGCAGTATCCAAATTTATAAGCACGTAAGCATTGTTTTCAAAAAATATGTTGGCTCTTAACTGCTCCAGACTCCAAACTGAACATAACTTTGTATGGGATTTATGTACAGCAGTGCTTAATTTAGCCCTCTGAGATGCTTTTATGAATAAGGACTCCAGGAACTGCTGATGGTGAATAAGAGTAGAGAAATTCAGATTATCTCTTTAAAAAATGCAAGGTCTAAGGAGAACAGGCTTTGAGGTTTTGCTTCAAGATTTTGTTTGGGTTTTTTTGTTTTGTTTTGTTTCTTTGTGAAAAATACCTGTTTCTAGCTGTGGTGGTTATTGTTGTGAGTAATTATAAGAAAGTTGTTATTCAGTATATGACTCCCATTGAGTAAATTGAAAGGGATAGTTTCTCTTAGAAGCCTAAACTCTAAACTCCTTCCAATTGAAACAAAAATCCTTAATTCTACCTGACCATTTTGGGTGTATCCATACCTGTGGCAGTACTGCAAAATTTAATTGTGAAAAAAGCAGCATGAACTGGAAGTGTTTACAAAGAAAGAAAAAGGAAAATGCTGGGATTTTTTTCTAACCTTTTCATTTATCATCTGAGATTCCAAGATAATGGCTGAGAACTGGTGCATTAGACAAAGATAACTGGAGAGAAATAGTCTCTTTACATTTGACTCTGCACTTCAGAGATCCTAAGGATCTTGGAGCATGCTGTATTTTTCAGTAGATTTGTTTCCAATTTGTTACCAAAATCAGCTATTAGCCAGGGAAAAATAAAACAAATGAACAAACAAACAAAAACTAACTAGTTTTGCCAGCTGAGGACTTTTGTTACGCTTTGAGTCACCCTTAGTCTGTAGAGCAGTGATTTGTTTCTACCGTGCAGCAAGAACCACATGTAGAGTATGGGAAATTGTGGAGTGACAGCATTCTACAAAAATATTCATTCTTACACAAATGTTCTCCTTCCCCTATGGGCTAATCTCTAGGCTTGAGGCAAAAGGAAAAAAGCAAATAAAAGAACAGGGGACTTGCCAGAAGACTTATTGACGTAGATGAGGTATAAGACAATGGTATCATTGTCCAGGCATAACCTGAGTTCCTGTAGGGATTTAAAGCTCTGTTTTCCAGGACCTTGATGTACTGTGTGCTCTCTTGGGTTTGACTGTTTGGCTCTGTTGTCTGTGAATATTTAACTGTTGGTCAGAAGCTAGGGTTGTTGGTTGGTTCTGTAGAGAATAATATAAGGCACTGGCCTGGGATGGATATGACACCAGTACAAACCCAGATGTCATACAAACAGATTATATTGGGTACCATTTTGTACATCATTTGTAGGGAGAAAAGACACTAGGTAAGATTTTGAGAAGAACAGATGGTTCAGAGTGCTCTAAGGGGAAAGAGCAACATCTGAAATTAAGGAAGGCTCATGAAATTAATTTTTCTTGCAATGTTATGCAAGAAAATGGACTAGGATAAGATTTGTACTTTCATTCATTGTCTGATCCTGGAGTTGCTCTGGGCTACCCATTCAACTGAGAAGGTTATAAAAGGGCATTCCAAGTGTAGTGAGAGTGCCTTTCACTGGAATGCAATGGGCTAAAAAGAAAATCTCCATCTACTAATGAATACTTTTTTGTTCCCCCACAAATTCTTCCCTGTTGTTTTGTTAAGTGGAGAATAATTTTGTTTCTTTTCCAAATGCGCAGAAAGAACTAAAGTCGAAAAACCACACAGTAGCTTTATGGGAAACCATAAATACATCAACATTTCCACTTCCTCTTTGTTTTCCTTTATGTTCAATTTTAATTTGGATTCACCCCTAGTATTTTCTATCCAAAACCTTTCAAAAATAAAATCAAAAACACTGGGATTTTTTGAAGCTATGGATTTCTCACAGCATCTGTTTTATGCTCACATAAACAGAAAACGGATTGGTCAAGGGGAGCACATATCACATAAATTACCTTATAGAGCCCCCAGGGGAAGAAAAAGATACCTTTCAATTAACTGCCTACTGTTGGACCTACTATGGAGTATCTGAAAATGCATTGCCTGCCTATGATAGATATGCAAGGGGGTGTGTCATTAGTGATTGTAACATTCCAGAGTTTTTGATTCATGGAAAACATTTTAAATGCTTGGCAAATATTTTCCTCATGCATCTTGAAGAATTGGACTTTAACTTCAAATATAAAGGTGAGTGTGCTGACTTTCAACTGTGAAAAAAAAAAGAGTTATTTTAACTTAATCATTACTCAACTTAATTGAGATATAGACACCAGGCTTCACCTGTTCACTTCTTCTGTCATTCACAGGACATATGCTAGGAGATATCCTTACAGATAAATTCATTTGAAAATAAATAATACCTTCACATAACAGAATAACTTTGAAATGGAACTCAGAAGGAACAATGGAGTATTAATTGTGTAGATAAAACCAGTTTTTTTGTACATGATTTTCAGCTATTCCTCATTTTTTTTTTTGCAATATTTAGACCCAACAACTGAAATTTTCTTTCGTGTTGTACACCCATCTTCATCCTGCTCCTCTTGTAGCCCCTAGACTCCTAGTTTCTGATCTTTGGACAAAATGTCTGTGATAATTCTCTAAACAATAGTTTTATTTAATGCCTTTCATCTGCAGAGATTCCAAAACTTTTCTCAGAATGGCCAAGTATCTTAATGATGGGTCACATGATTTTTCATAATAAAATAGAAATTATTAGTTGCAACAGAAATTACGAGCATTGACTATTACTGTCCTAAATGAAATGGATTCAGAAAACACTACCACAGCACTGAATAACTATATTATTGTTTTGCTTGCTGGATTTATTTTATCTTATATCAATTAACACTTTTGAGATGGGACTCAGTATGGTGTTGGTGACAGCAATTACCAAGGGTTTATTGTCAAGAAGCAGCTGGGACACAGATACTCTGTTTTGGAGTAGAAGAACATTAAGATTCATGGATGCAGTCACTGTATGCCTTTTACCTCTAGACAAGAGAACTTCCCCTGGTTGATTTGTTAATTATTACAAAATAATTATTGCATACACATAAAAAGCGAAAGACGAAAAATTTTGCAAAGAATTTGTGATTCCAAGTGCAAGACAGTCAGACTATTCCTACCTAAAAGAGAAGAGAAAGGACAAGGGCATGAGAATGGTCAGGCATTGGAACAATTCCCTGACCAGGCAAGTGGTGAAATTACCATCCCTGGAAGTGCTCAAAATAGATGTGCATGTGGCACTTGGGGATAGTGTTTAGTGGAGAGAGTTTGGCTTGATAATCCTTAAGGTCCTTTACAACTTTAATGATCCTGTGATTATAAAGGGAATGTAGAGGTACATAGAGATAAAAATGGCTTGCTCAGTATCTCCAGCCTCCAAATGACATTCCACAAGCAGTACTCATCTTCAAGAAATTACTGTGACTTCCATTTGCTTCATATGTTCACGTAGGCATATGGTGTATCAGATTTACTACTGTATTCACTGTCATATCTGATTTTTTAAAAAGTGTTAATTAATACTATCCAGACTTTCTTTTGTATTAAATGACAAAATTAAACACAATGAATAAAAATTTTATATGAGATGGAAATATGTCCTTAGGGTCTAGGATTGATTCTGCTTTTCAGCTGTCCAGCTGAGGAAAAATGGCCAAAATTTATCAGTCTGATTTAATTGCTGCATGACTCTTAGGTACTTATCAGCCAGGATTTACAGAAATTTATATCTGTGACTTGCCTGCAATATCTACAGTGAAGGAATGGGAAATCTAGAGCTGCAGGGCATCCTTCAGAGTTTCCATCTTCTTTGAAGTAGTCAGGACTTGATGACTATGTGTTGTAATGTCCTTGCAGAGATGAAGAACCACATCCTGCATTTTCAGGATTCACTCTGCTCTGTGATATGTGGTGTCTGTGCCTTAGGATGCCTCAGGCTGTGCCTCTGAAGCATGCCACGGCTGCAGAGCATGTCCTGATGGAGATGGGTAAGGGCAGGACACCACTTCTAGCAGTGTGAGGATCACAAGTCAAGTGAGGCTCTGCAAGAAGGCAGAAGGACCACTGAAGCAGTGCCCATTCCTCTCAGGACAACAATGATATTCTCTATCACAAATCACCTCTCCTAATAAGATATCTGCTTAGCTCCTGAGGAGATGGATTGGAGGAAATTGTTATTGATTCTAAGAGATGTTGCAGCAAATGAGCTAAGTAGAAGGTAAGTAGTAGAGATGAGGATAAGGAGGGACAATAAAATGTGAAGAAGCATTAGTTCCAGGAAGTCCCCAAAGTAATTCAGCTGATAGGAAACTCAGCAAGATATATGAAAAAAGCTGGTTAGCAACTAAAAAGGGCAACTAGAGCTGAAATTAAAGCAAGATGGATGATCTGAGGGAAATGAGTTCTTTTTAACTGTTTAAAAATAAATCTTTTGTGAAATTTTAAAAAGTGTCTGTTGGATGAAGAAAGATCTCACTACAAAAGATGTAGTGATTTCCTTGGAGAAAGTATTCTGTGTGGTGTAGCTTAACATGCCTTTTTCTATCTTTGTACAAGTCCAACTGGTGAAGAAGTTCTTGTAAAATAAATTAGGATATGAAATTTTGTAGACCTGAAATGTGCTCTAGATTAATTTTTGGTTATTTCTGCTGTTTCTGGGAAGTGTTAATCAGACAAAATTCTTCTAGATAGAAGACCTGTGACAAAACTGTGGCAGATAAATGCAATGTAAGTGTTCTCTCCTCCAGGGACAAAATAAGCAAGTGAAAAGGTATACTTTTAGAGTACAACTGTGCAGCACCAGCCTGTATGAACAGTCTGATTCTTTTTGTTTAGTCCACAGCAGACAGAAGTCTGGTGCAGCCTCACCTGAAAGCTGTTTCCTCTGAGACAACTGTGTGCTGCCCACTCATTATTTATTTTGTTCCCTTGTCCAGGCATCAATGTGTCACCCAAGGAAGCAGGTATCATTGTATATGTAGTAATTAAATGCACTGCAAATAGCAGCATTAGGTCAGAATCTTCATTGCTACCCAAAAAAACACGAACTTCACAGCAAAACAAAGGTTTGCTTTCTAGAGCTGTAAAAGAGATTGGGGGAGTGAAAAGCTGTCTTCCCTCCTATATCCAGACAGAGCCTTTAGAAGTAAAGCAGACTACAGGAAAAGGAATAACTAAGTTTCGAGCAGGAGCTTTGTGGCCTCCATTTGAGGCAATTTCATGGCTCAGAGACCCTCAGGGTGAGCAATAGCAGCAGTGTCCTGCTGCAGATGGAAGCAGTGAAGTGGTTGGTCAAGGCTGTTCATGCAATGATTGAAACAAACATAATTTCCTTTCTGTGGTTCAGACTCCTCAAGCTATGCTTGAGGATTTTAGGGGACAAGTGAGGCAAAAATATCAAACTGAAAGTAAATCAATCTGCCTGATTTTTTAAACTTTTTTATGCTTTTTATGCCTTTAAAATACTTTTTTTCCCCTTGGCATCTATCCGACCTGTTTCTAATAAATATTGCACCTTGCTGTCCAATTTTATAGTCATTGATGTGTATCAGGTAACTGGGGATGGTAGTAGGCTCCACACCTATTTTGAAGAATGTCTTATTTTGCTGTTTCAGGAATGATATGTATTTCTTGGGGTGGATGGTGGTGGTGTGGGTGTGAAGGTCTACCATGGCACCAAGCAAACAATGAAGAATTTCCAAGTGTGCACATTGGCAAGCGAGCACACCTTCTACACATTTGAAAACGTTGCATTAGAAAATACTCTATCAGGTCAGACCAAAGGTCCATCAAATCAATGTGCTGTTTCTGGGAGTGGTCAGCAGCAAATGAATGGCAGCAAGTGACATCAGACCAGGATGGAGCAAAGTTCTCCTGGAGAATTCTTGGTGTCTTTGTAAGGGAAGCCCTTGTGGCCATCTTTGTGGCCATCATCAGGACTCCCTCTAACAGGTCCACAGCTTTCTCCTGTTAGGACCCCAGAGCTGGAAGCAGCCATCCAGGGTGTCATGAGAGCTGAGTACAGGGCAAGAATCACTTCTCTCCACATGTTTCTTCATGCATACTTCTTTCCATGCAGCCCATGAAGAATTTGACTTTCTGGGCTGGGAGTTCACATTGCTGGATCATGTTGAGCTTTTCATCCACCAACAACCCCCAGTCCTTCTCCTCAGGGCTGGTCTCAATCTGCTCTTTGCACAGCCTGTACTTGTGTTTGGGATTGCCCCTTGCACTTGGCCTTGTTTATCTTCATGAGGTTGATGCGGATCCACCCCTAAAATCTGTTAAATTCCCCCTGGATGTCATCCCTTCCCACTAACCTTGTCATGACATGACAAATCATGTGTGTCCAATTGAATTATTCACTTCCTGTAAGTAAAGGTCTACTCTTTCTCACTTACAACTAGTATTAACAGCCAAAGGAAGGTGGCTTTGTTAGTCAATATGTTTGAATAGAATTGTGCCTCAGCACTGTAGAAAAGGACAGTGGCTCAGGATGTCCTTCAAGTCTTTTACTTCTGCACTAGTTCACCTCTACCAATTCATGCTTGATCCATCTTTGGATAGATTTGTTTGAAGTCTTTCAAAGACAAAAATTACACAGCCCTCTCAGTCAACTTGTTCCTAAGCTTAACTACTCCTTATACTCTTCCTAGAGTCAAACCTACATTTCTTTTAAGCCCATTACTCCTTGTTCTACCCGTGGGAACAAAGTAAGAAGTTCCTAAGACTGCAATTTCTATATTTGAAGACTTATGCTTCCCCTTGTTCTGCTTTGATGGCATTTAGTATGAACAGAAAACAGGTTTTATACCTTGGAATAACATGAGATCTCTATTATCCCAGTGGAAATGAGACATGAGGCAAAGTCAGAGAAAGAGATGTCAAACAATCCTGAAGAATTATATAAGGTTTATCTTCATTGCAAAATGACAAATTCATGAGATGACCTATGCGGTTGAAAAATAGTGCAGCAATCTCAAAAATAACTCCACATTGCCAACAGACCTGTGCTTGCAGGTCTGCATGAAAGTAAGTCAGAGGCATTGCTGGGAAATTGTGTGCATTTGTGGGCTCCTCTCTGCTCTCACACAAGAGATGTAGGCTTCTGATTTTATATTTGACTTACAAGCTCTACTTTATCCCACAGCTTATTAAAATTCAGAATGGGAGAAGTCTATGAGTGACTGACTTAAGACTGTTCTCTGCATGCAAATACGTCTTCTGAGAGTGATAGGCAGCCATCACAAAGAATTTCTTGATGTAAACCTATCTTGAGAATGAAAGAGACCCTTTCAATACTAAGAAAAGGAATCAAAAATACCCTTGGAACAATGAAAATATTTTCTATGCAAGCTTGAGAAAAGATGAGATGTTTTCAAAAACATAAATTCAAGAGGTAAAAATAAACTAAGATCTCAAACCCCTGCATTTTTATTCCACAATTTGCTGCAGGCTACACAGTAAAATGTAAATTTTTAAAACATTTAAGCTAAAATGAAAAATGTGATGAAAAATGTGAGTATATATTCCTAGAAAAATTTAAAGGCAGTTGGAACAGGATGAAAATTAGCATTAGGCTTGAGATTTTCTGATCTTTAGAAAAGCTACAGAATTTTGATTATTGAAGTTAAATGAGCCTAAAATGGTCTTTATTAAAAAAAAAAAAAAAAAAAAACACATTTCTTCTCCTCTATAATTAACACTTTGACGAGTTTTGCTGTAAGGTACTGATTAACACTTAAGATCTGTTTTCTTTCTGTTGTCTTTCTCTGCAGCAAGTGGCTATGATATTTTCCATGACTTCTTTTTGACTCTTTCTTTTTCTGATTTATCTGCATCATCCCCGAGTCTACACCCAGGACTAGTGACACCCTGCACACGCACAAACCACACTCACATCTGTATGCAGGGAAGTTATTTGTGAAAGGGAAAACCCAAGGGTTGTAGCTCCATTACTGTGCATTACTGTGTCCTGGTAAAGAGAATCTGTTCCAAACCATGGAGTCCAGGAGCTGTCTCTTCTATCAGCAAATCTGCTGTCAATTCTGTTCAGGTCTCAGTTTCTTAATTAGAGATATCCTTTGTTTGGGTTAAGCAGACAAAGAGGAAGAAATACTCAACCCATTGGACAGCAACTGTTCACTTGTCCCAGCACTGCAAACTACTTTCACACGTGTTCCATTTTTCAATTAGAGAACAGTGGGACTCAGAAAGGCAGGCAGATTTTTTTCTCTTACTTCACATTTGAGTTGATTTAGTTGTACTTAAAATACCTGGAAGATCTGAACATAAAAACATTATCCCCACAGCAAAAGTTTATACAGGTAAACCCATCTTACTAACATGGGTGAGTGATTATGGAAGAGTATTACTTGGAATAATGGAAACTTCTGATTTGTAAACTTGTGGTGTAATTTTCTATCACTCTATTAAAGTGATAAAGCACACCCAGAAGCACATTTCCCCTTCACTATGGCTGAATTGATAGTTTCTAGTGAAGCCATTGTCTCTCCAGAGTTTAAGGTTGAAGGCAAGTGACAAGCTGAATGAAGTACCAGAACTCACTAAACCTCATTCTGGTGGAATTTAGTCCAGTCCTGCTTTGAAAAGATATTATAAATAATAACAAGAATATACTTCTTTCAAGAAGACCAGATAAAAAAGCCATGTACTATTTCAAGGAATTAGGCCCAAGCCAAACTTTGTTGATCATTTTCATATTAGAAATGTGTGACAACAGCATTGATTAAAGGAATAGTATTTTAGTTAGGAAGTAAAGTTATAAAATAAAATTTATATTTGCTAAGGGGTCATACTGTTCAACCTTTGTTCATGTTGATTAGTGATACTGAATGAGGTAAAGATTGACTGAATTATAATGAGTTAATCATCTCTATCCTGGGATAATGTATAGTCATAAAACATGGGGATTTAATACATTTTAACTGGTATGTTTTTAAACATTCCATGTCTTGAAGTGCTGACATGCACAAATCAGTGTTAGTCTTGAATGCTGACTATTTTGAAATATGATTGGCTGACATGATTTTTAATATAATTCTACCAATGCATGCCAAAAGGAACATTATTCCTTGTATCCTAGGAGTTAAAACAAAGTAAATTAAATATACTTCTAAAACTCTGTGTTCAAAAGTTTGAAGTCTTAGCTAAATCAGTTTACTTTTCATAGCCAAATGTGCATCATGTAAATTCTACCTGAGTACAAACAATTCCATGTTAGCCACCCAAGATCTGATTTTATCTGAGCATTTCAGACATGCAAAAAACTATACTATAATGTAATGTCAAATCAGCAATATGTGAGGAAGATGCCCATCACAAAATAGAGGGGTTGATGTTAGTTTTACACTTAATAGAGATTTTAAGGGGCTTTAAGCAAAACTAATATATAAAAATGTATTATTTAGCTGTTTGACCTGACACCAGATTTATACAAAGAGCAGCAACTCTTGCATAGAAGGGAATGTCAAGAAACTGAAACAACAACTACAAGTTGTTTCCCTGGTTTTGTTGATAGCTCATTGCTTGAAATTACCTTCAGAGAAAGACATTAATGAATGAGAATTGGTTTTGGTCTTTAAAAGGAAAAATCAGTGACAGAACTGCTTCTGAAGTCATTATCTATTAGCTATATTTTTTGAGAAACTTTATGTGTATTTTTTTCTTTTTATTATAAGATATATAACTGATATTACCTAGCAATAGAATAGAAAAAATAGAAAGCTTAATTACCCTTGTCATGGGGAATCTTCTAGCACAAGGATTGGGTAAAGATTATTAGTATTTTCTAATCATGTCACCCCTCATTTTGCACTAAATTGAGCTTAATATGCCAGTTTCACCTACTGTCAGCCAGAAACTCTGTGTCAGTTTGTTATTTCATTCTAGTTGTGCTCTTGTGACCATAAGAGTGCTCCAGCAGAGCATAGACTCCTCTCTCCCAGCTGAAAACAATGGGGCCAAAGGAGCACCTTGAGAACTACAACAAAGAAAAGAGACTGGATTTTGTACAACTGCAGTAATTTGGTTGGGAAGTGGAGAAATTCCTAACCACAGGCAAGCAGTCAAGGTGTTTCCAACCAACCTGTTGAAAATTAATATCTTCCTTCTGAAGTGCTCAGGGTCAGAGCATAGATGCCAGGCAAGGAAACAGCTTTTGGGAACAACTTTTAGGTTTTGTTTGAGGCTTTCTTATAGAAGGTGGTGGCTGTTATGTTTTTCTAAGAGTGATGCTGATCCTGAACTCAGGTTATATCCTCTTTATATCACCCTGAGATGAGTATTGTCTGAACCTCAAGTCACACATATAAAAGAAAAGGAAATAATTGCTCTTCAAAATAAGTAGCAATGGGTTTATATCATAATTTCATTCCTAATTATATAGATTTTTGACTGACCATTATATAGTACTGATGGAGAAGCAAAAGTTTCATCTTAAATAAGGCCAGAGTTAAATTGGACTGAGCTTACTCCAATAATCAGTAGCAAGGCATAGGCATTGTATACAGAGTGATTCAGACCAAGATAAGGAAAATTATCCTCTGCTGGGGATTAGGGGTGAATGCCTCCAAACATCCACTGAGCGCTGAGAATCAGGGAAGATGAAATCTTCTCTAATGTATCACTCTCTCAGATGGGAATGTTGGCTTTCTGTGAAAACACAGATGTCACTTTTCTTCAGGTGGGTGAACAGATGTGAAGTCAGGCTTAGCAGATATCTGTTATTTAAAAGAGGGGTACATCTATGGTGAGAGTCTACTCAAGGGTAGGAACTTATTTCATGTTCAGGAAAGAAAATTCTTCACCTTGAATCCATTTTCCCAGAAATGGCATAGTAAATTCACATTCCTGGATACATCTGCACCTTCTCTCTGCCCTCAGAGGCAGGTTCTGACTTCTGCTGCTGCCTTTTACCTTAAAAAGGAGCTCTCAGTGAGATGTGCCAAGGGACAGCTGAGCCTACCAAACAGACTAAGTGCTTCCCCCTGACTCTGAGGAAGTAAGTGTCTGAAAATTCTTCCAGGTTTGGGAATTCCCAGCCAGGACTATCCTGGAAGCTACAAACTTCAAAAGCTTAAAACAGTTATTTGTGAAAAATTTCAAGGAAGAAATTTGTTTTCTAGCCTTGAATCAGCTCCACTGATTCTGTCTGAGGATGCTGCATCCTGACATTTCTAGTGATTTAGTGTCTGGGAGCTATCAGAGACAGACCAAGGTGAATCCAGATGCATAGATACAGTACAAAATAGTTTCTAAGATTGCTTTCTCTTCTATATATGAGGCAGCTTTAATGGTGACCTTCTCCCTCAGGGCTCTTAAGACAGAATCCAGAGTCTCATTCAGTGGGACTAAAATTTTATGTCCTTGTAACAACTAAGAATTTGCTATCAGAAGAAGGTAAATGACTTTTAAGATTAGTTTTATACTCCTGCAGATTATCTTCCAGGGTATTTTTGAGCTGCTGTCCTTTGAAAATTAATTTTCTAAAAAACTTACTAAAGTTATATATATTTGTTTTGTTATTATAATCTGTATCAGTGGTTAAGAACCAGAAACTTCATCTGATTCAAAATAAATCAATTTTTATTTAAAAAAAATTATTGATCAATATCCATTAATGACATTGCTGCATAAACTTTATTGAAATTTTATTAAGATTTTTTTTTTAGATATTCACTTTAGAAAAAGTGCAACTTTTATCTTGATAGAAGAAAAATTGAAAAATCCTCTGCTATAATAATATGTGTTCTTACAAAATTCTGAAAAGAAAAAAACTCAAAAATTGAAAATATCTTTCTAGAGTTCTACAAATTACATGGGTTTTGATTCCAAATTGCAAAACTTTGCAGCTATAAAATTTTGCATGTATATTTATATATATATATTTATATTTTTTTTTTTTTTTGGTGGGCATTCCCCTCACTATGATTCAATTAATTATAGTTGTATTACACTGGGAATGTAGTTTTCACAACTATTTTAACAACACTAACTTAATTTGGCTGTTTAAGGGACTTTCAAATCAGACACAGTAGCTGTAAGTAATACCAAAAAACATCTATTTTCTTTGACTGTTTTGGAAGGCAGTTTTTCTGTTATTTTTCATCCCAGAAAAAAAAAAAAGTAATTTTGAAATGAAATATTAACCTTATTCTGTATCAAGTCATGAGGAAAGTCAAAGAGTAATATGAACCATAAACTATGTTTTTGCCCATAAGCATTTCAGGAAGTGTTGATTTCTGCAAAGCACTCTTTGCCCTGGCAGCCTTTTACAGCTGGGACATGCTTCCTCTCAAGATCACAAATGTCTCATCATCCTTTAAATTTCAGTTTAGATATTATATCCTCTATACTCCTTCTACAGACATGGCAATAGTGAGCAGAAAGTCAATATCATATTATCTCATGACACTGTTGATTTTAATTTGCATATCTTTATGTATTTTTGTGTTGTTTTTACTCTTTTGTCTGACTTTATTTCTAAGTATTTTATGTGGTCCATTCCTGCTGATGTCTTAGCATCCCAGTCTCCTGGATTCTGTCTATGAATCTTAAATTCTAAAGTAATATTAATGATAGATTCCACTCACTGCTCCTAGTTAGGTAGCTTTCCAGCTATTGGTTTCAGGCCTTTAAATATTTTAGTTCATTTACTCATTTATCAAGCCTTTTACAAGCAAATTTTCTCTTACATACTTAAAGAGACCAGAAGACTTTCAGGACAAAACAGGTAAATCAGTCATTTAAATTAGAGATTGTTTTCTCAGCCAGTCCTCACACAAATAACTCCTAAACTCAGAAACATTGTGTAAATCACAGGGTACAATTTGCCTTTTATTTCAGAATTAGCATCTTAATTGGCTATCTTGTTAATAGATCTGAGGAAAAAAAATATTTAAACGGTCTGTGATATTTAATTAAGATACAGTAAATTGTTTTCTAAATTGAATTTTGTATTCCAGTGGATATGGTTATTGGAAAAATCAGTTGAATGGAAACAAGTATCTTAATAAATGCTTTCCTTCTGCATTTGAAACAAGCTCTGTTCTTGAATTAATGCTGATTAAGGAAAATTCTCTAGAGCCTTGAATTATCTTTACTTTGAACTAAATGATTTGCACACATATAAATCTGATTTTGCCATATTTTCCATGCTCTTTACCTAAAAATACGTTTAAGAAATTAAAAACCCTTGTTTATGAGATAGTCCCAGATTTCACACCATCCATTCAACTTGTCTTTGTTATATGATGCTCTATTGAAGGGTTTGGTTAGGAAGACTAAATAATTGCTGTGCCTTGAAGTCCCATGCCAGATTAACACTGAGGGTATAAGAGGAATTTGTCATTCATAAATTCCCAGTTCAAATTCAGTGTTAAAAAAATGTGTGGAGAGTAGATAACTGTCAGTCCTGAACATTATTTAAGTTACTATTTTGAACAACCTAATTTAACTGACACTGTTCATTAGTGGGCTTTTGTTAACAGCTAGTCTGTGACTTTTTACTGTTATTTCTCCATCCAGCTTTATGTTCAGCAACACTAATCCAGAGATTATTAATTAATAACTGCAAAACGATGTGCATGACAAAATTATTCCCTTTCTGAATAGAGAGAAATTTATTCTGAAACACTGTTTTAAAAAACTGCTACTCAGCAAAAACCAAAACATCAGGGTGTTTCAACATTATTCTCATACAAAATCCAAACTACAGCACTGTACCCGCTATTGAGAAGGAAATTAACTGTATCCCAGATAAAATTAGGACAGCATTATAAACCATAATATTCATGATCTACTTCAAGAACATCATTACATTCAATAAACTCACATTTAGTATTCATACTTCTATCAACCAAGCCCTCAGTTGCACCAGGGAAGTTTTAGATTGGATATGAGGAAATATTTCTTCAGAGAAAGGGTTTTCAAGGATTGGAACAGCCTGCCCTGAGAAATGGAAGGATTTAAAAGACATGTACATGTGGTGGTAGAGTGGTGGAATTGGCAGTCCAGTGTTAATGGTTGAATGCAATGATTTTAACAGTCTTTTCCAACCCAAATATTTCTATGATTCTATGATTCTGGTTGGAAAATAGGGACATTTTCAAGTCTTAATGAGACAAGAAATTCCACATTTAAAAAGGTCCTGGACTGCAGATCCTAGGAGACAGATTTTATTGGAACAATCAGATCTTTTGCTCTACAATGAAAGTGATTTTTTTATTTTGTAATCCTGGTAACAGTGCTATTCTTGGACAGCAGAGACATATATGTGTTCTATGCTTTTCCTCAGTTTTTGACGTTTTTCCCTTTGATTTTGTGTTTATCTGCATCATCTCTCTTATTACTTTACCATCCTGTAGGAACAATAAGTAAAGTAATTAGGAATTATCATGGAAATCTATGTGAGATGTTAAATGAACAGTTTACAAATGAATATCTCATGATGACACTAATTTAAAAACAAGCTCTTTAAAATTGTGCATTTTGTTATGGCAGCTGAACTGCTGGCATGCCAAGGAGCTCACAACCCAGAGGAGCTTCAGGCAGGCTGCAAAGCCCAATGAAGGAGAGATGCTGGGTTAAAAATACCCACGTGCTTTATGCAGGCCTGATGTATCATTGTAAGGGAGATGAACTGTGTGTGTTCTGAACCAAAGCTCTTGGCTGGCTGTTGATTGTGCAGGGTCATTGGGATGTTAACAGGAAGGGAAAAGTTGTTCAATTTTGCGTACACCAGAGGGGTTTTTTGTGCCATGGTCTGCCAGTCCTTGAACACTCAAGCATTTTTCAGATGTGCCAGGGGTTACCTTTTTGTGTGGGAACTATGTCTAATGTGTTGGGTCCTGGAACATCTGAGAGACAGGAGTTTTGGTTTTCAGGTGGGGCAGAGCCTTTCATCCTCTGTGTTGGACACATGGGTTCAATCACTCTGAAGTTACTATTGGGTGTACTGTATGGGTATACTCCTTATCATGATTAAAATGCAATTTCTATTTAGTCATATTCAGAGGGCTCTTTTGGGAAAAAAGGAAGAAGGGGATGAGCCCTAAACAGATCTTTTAAGATCAATATGAGCCATTAAATATGGAAGATACAGTACATAGCATTAATGATGTTTATTTAACATTTGGGTGGGAAATCTGTGGTTCCTGCTATAAATCATCTCCTCTGCTCTCTATAGAAGGAAATCCAATCAACATAATCAGCTAATATTAGACTCTGAAACTGGATGTTTTGAGCAACCTAATCATAAGGTTTCCTATAATTTTAATGAGGAAAAATGTATTTCATGCAATAACTCGAATCTTTGGACTTTACTTCCCTTAATAGCTGAAAATTGTATTTCCTGATAATCAATTGCACTGCTGTAAATGAACTTGTGGGCTGTGTGCCCTGAATGGGTAAATCCTCCAGTCCCAATTTGCATGAAGGTGGTCTCTCAGGAAGAGCATACCCACACAAGTTCAGTGCCATTTTAACATCCATCTGCAGGAACCCACATCCATCTGCATAATTATTACCAGTCATTTGTTCCTGCTCATGCAGAAACACTGTCATAGCCCTTAAAATCAAGACTTGACTTTGCATATCCAAAAAAGAAACCTCTCCTTTTAAATTCATGCTAAATATCTCTTTAGTGTCCAAATTCTGTAAGTAAAACAGCTGTTCTTAATGCCTATGGATTACTCAGAAGGCACTGAGATGTTTAAAATCAATAATAAATAAGATTCTTTACATATGTGACATTTTCTCTTTCCACAAAAGAACCAAAAGGCATTTCCTTTTCCTTGTCCCTTGAAAATGTCCAATCAAAGTGATCTGGCCTTCTTTGATTTGAAAGAAATGTCAGGTTTGGGGGTTTGTCCTTCATTCTACAATTAATTATGACAATGGATTTATAACCACTTACAAAACATTGCCCATAATAGATAGTAAGAAAACAGTATTTCTATTACTTATATAGATGAATTGCAAAATTTAAAATGTGATTTCAGCTAGTGCAAATAAAACTAGTAAGACACGTAAAAATGTTATTAATAGTGGTTAAATTTTCATTTTTGTTCTCAAAGCCCTTAGAGAAAAATCAAAAAGAAACATAATGAGGAGATCAGATGCTACATATAAGTATACAGAAAAAATAAGGATAATTAAGTTGCTAGTCTCATTCTCTGAATATTTAGGTATAATGGCTTCTGGTGTCTAAGGATAAATCCAATATGATGAAAAACAAAATTAATGGATAAAGGCTAGAAAAAATATCTAAAAATGGAGGAAGACTTGCCATAATAATATATTGAAAGGTAGAAAAAATAACTTGTGTACTGAGAACAATGTAAACCCTAAACTAAATGAGAAGGAAAAATGAAACAGATGTTGATGAGCAAGAAAACTGCTGTGACAATGAATCAGATGTTTACATACTTTGAAAACAATTTCTTTAGGAGTAATTTTAATCTTCCTTAATTCCTCTGGACCATTTCCACCATCCCAGTTCCATTAAAGAGATACACTGAAGATTGACAAATAAGGGAGGTTTTTTTGACAGTCTGTATGTCAACCCTAAACAACCAAATTGTACTAGTGGCTTGAAATGCATTATGCTACTTAAATCTGATGATCTCATCCCATTTCCAATCTCAGTATGTCCTGATTCATCTTTACACTACCAGATTTTTAAAAACACTATCAAAGGCTATCTAAAAATGCATATAATATAATTTCAATTTTCATCAGTCATTTTTCTTCGGTAACTTCTAGAAAATAAATAATTATGAATGCTCCCAAGAACCTTAAATGACAGTGAGAAGTTAGCCCTATGCCAAGACAAGCATTTTAGCTCAAAGAGAAAAGATGTCTTGAAATACATTTCCATTTGCCCATGCTTGAGGGTATGAATTAGGTACTGCTGAAACCAGCAGTTCCCAGATACCTCTCATCACAAGAATTTTGTAGAAATGTGAGTTTAAAACCATCCTTGGGACTTGAAACAGGTCCAGGCAAAGACATTACTTTTAATATACAACATTTGTATTCATAGCAAGCCAATAGCACATGCCATTTGATGACAATGGAATTGTGCAGCTGAACTTGTGATTATTGAAGAACCAATATAGAAGAGCTGCAACACCAGTCGGTTTTTTAACTGCTGTTATTTTAAGATATTTCAACAGGAAGCAGAGGCAGCTGGAAATTACTTACCAAGACCTCCTCCACAGTATTTCATTGTCAACTAGTGACAGACAGACAAAAAATAATTTGTTGGACTTGGTGGAGATTTTACAGAAAGGAATTGGGCTATATATCCATGCCTATACTTCAAGTTGAATTATTTAAAGTTTTTCAAAAGTTTCAGAGGTTGCCATGCATTAACTATACAGATGTTTTGTGGCCATTTAGCCTGTGCTCAGGTTTAAAATCTGGCATTTCCAAACTTTATCTCTGTAGGTGTTGCCAAACTGCAGTTTGGGACAGGATTTCCAAAAAAATTATCTGTAGACACTGGCTGGTTCAATTATTTGACTAAATCTGTACTGTAAATCATGATAGACTTACAGGCTAGGAGGAAAGGTCTTGTCAACACATTGCCACAATAATGTACATGTCCTGTAGACTAGAGCTCTTTGATTTACATGAAAACATTTCTGATCCTTAGAAAAAGTATGTAGCACTGGGAATGCTTGAGACAGGACCCATTTTCTTCATTTCAGCCAGCTAAAATTTGAATATGTGACCCAATCTGTTAAATTAGTTTTGCTCTATGATAAATAAAAAGAGATAAATATTTCTGGAGGGCAATTAATCCTTCCCTAAAATAGACCCCTTTATCATTTCATCACTTGAAGAAGGAATCCAGATGTCAATTTTAGTAGTTGCATCTGTTGGGACTTAAGCTGAAATCAGAATACATCTTACTCTGCCTGGCCCCTAACAGCCACTGGAAAAGTGGCTATCCTGAAGTTCTGTTTTGCATCTGCTAGCCTTTTTCTTATGTCTCATCTGCTAATAGGTGAAGTAGATACTTGCATATAGGCAACTACATCAAATTCCAATCTGTGAGATTTAGGTAGATAAAAAATTTACAGTTGATTTAAGTTTTAAAATTTAATCTTATCTTTATAGACTTGAAAATCTTCCTCTTATCTTCCCTGGAAAGACCTGTCAGTTTGCAACAATCAGCAAAATAATAGTAAATTTAGTTCAGTATAGCACTATTTGATAGATGCATAGTGTCAGCATCATGGTCAAGAGCAGGAATTTGTAGATTTCTTTCTCCTGAGTGTTATGTAAAACATGTACTAAAATAAAAACTGCATGGTCCCAAGTACATAGGAATGCTCAAAGCATAGTCTGAAGTAGAAAAGGAAAGAAGGAGGAGATTCATATAGCAGAGTTACCACCCATCCTAGTAAAAAGGGTTTTAAATACATTTTTACAATATTCTATGGTGGATTTTTTTACCACCTATCTTAGGAGAGAATCCTAGGCTAGTTATTTGACTATGTGTGTTTGAGTAAGAAAAACATGTGTATTAATTTGCCTAGAGTTTCTTTAGAAAGAGAGTAGGCAAGTACATAAAACCAAAATATATTGAATAAATACATTTCCACAAGGCTGCATAGTTTTCAGTAACTTTAATCCAAAAAGTAAGTTTTGTTTTCCATGAAAAAAGCAATGAAAATTAACATATATTTTTTTCTTTTTAGTTGCCATCATCTGTGCCCAACTCTAGAATTTATTTCCCAAAAACTCTTGATATCTATAGCTATTTGCATATGATGTTTGCTTTGGGTTTTTATTCCTCATGGTTTAAGAAGATGATATAAAGTGTTTAATGTATGTGACGATTCATTTTTGCAACAGCTTATGTGTATGTGTGGGTTTGGGAAACTACATGTAATATTTTGAATATATTCAGTTACTTGTTTATAAGCATTTACATAATTTCAATGAAATTTTTGACAATCATCTCCATTTCTGAAATTCGAACACAGACCTAGAAAAATTTGATGCATATGCCTTATTTTATTTGGAGTTAGTCTCCTCCATGCAGTTAGAATGCTTTTAATCATTACCAAATTTTTTAGCCGGTGAGTGATCCATCTATCCAAGTGTCCATTTTCCATCACTGAATACAGCAAGGGGAGGTGAATCTCCACATGTGATTCTGTCTATCTAATCCATCCCAGCCATCTGAACACCTTTATCACCCTCCTCTGGACTGGCTACAACAGGTGCACATCCTTCTTCTGGCTGGGGTTCCCTGAGCTGGACACAGCACACAGAATCACCACCCTTGACCTTGTGCCCACGTTTCTTTTATACAGCTCAGGATATGACACACCTTCTGCTCTGCAAGCACACACTGACAACTCATGCTGAGGATCTCATCAACCAACACCCCCAAATTCTTCTTCTCAGGACTGCTCTCAATCCAGCCTCTGTTTGTGACTGGGCTTACCCCAGCCTTGCTCCAAAGTAAATCATCTTTTGGGAGTGGTGGGGAGCCCTTGTGCTAGGTTATGGCTCAGAATAAATTTTTGTGTGCTGTTTCAGTTGCAACACATAAACTAGATCTGCTGAACTTATTTGTTTTAGCTTTTCATTTTATTATTTAAAATTCACTGTAAGTATAAAGTGAAGATTGGGGCCTTGATGTGCTAAATAATAAAATGTGTTTAATTCTTAAATATTTATACATGCTACAAATAATTTTGCTAAGGATGAAAACTTTCAGAGTTCATTTAACTCTCAGTTCATCCTGATTATAATGGACTCTAATCAACTGAAAGTGTGAAAATTATGCTAAAGTGTTAATTCTTCTGAGTTTTTTTTCACAAATGGAAAGGTTATTTTGTATTGGTTTCTAAAATATTTGATTATTAAGAGTTGGAGTTTTTTAGAAAGTGCCTCATCAAAAAGGATTTTCTTAAACTCTGCTACTTGTTGCAATATGGAAAAACACTTTTCACTTAGCAGCATTTTCTGATAGAATAGAGCACAAAAATTATAGAATTGAGTATAAGAAGCGTAACTGAGACCCTGTTAACTTGCATCAGTCTCCCAATAATTGTTTGTGCTTATCCATGTCAATCTTGTATATTAATGTCTAAATCTAGGCTGTGAAGTAAAAACACTTAGGAAAATATCTGAAGAAATATCACTAGCAAGCAGAAGACAGGAGGCATGGTAGCAGAAGTAGCCCATGCTGAGCAAATACTCCACAACTCCTCAGCATTCATTGGCAGTTCTGCATTCAGGTGCTGCTGCAAGAGACAGGTGCCACAAATTTCTGGGTGACACACAAGCAAAGGCAAGAGGATAAAAAATTGATCAAAACCTGTACATCAGGGCCCAGAATGTTGATTCTCATCCTGCTTATACTTTCCCTCAGGATGCAATATCCAACTCTTTCACCTGCAGTGGTACAAATTTCCTTCCTCTCATTTCAGGTCTTATCTCCTTTTCATGCAGCATTTTGTAGCACAGTGCAGAATTCATCTATGCAATGGGTTTGGGGTGTGTGATGCACTTTGTGCATCACACACCTGAGCCTCGTGTACCCAGTGTCATCATTCTCATCAGCTGCAACAGAGAAGAAACAAGTGTGACTTTCCCTGAAATGCTTCAAAACATGTAGAGATGTTATCCATCCTCAGTTTCATGCCCAGCAGAGGAAAGCTTTATTAAAAAACCTTGGAACCTGACCTAATATCTTATTTAATCAACAGTGCTCCTTGTCTGTTCCACCTCTCCCCAAATTCCTGGTGTTACATTACTCCAGGGACCCCTCTAGATTACTTGGTCCCTTTATTTCAGCTGACTGCATTTCTCTGTCTGTTAATTTTCACATGCCTTAAATGTCATATGGATATCTTTCTTTTCACCATCTCCTTGTTGCCTACCTATTTGTCCCTCTACTTCTCTGCTAACAGCACTAAACCTTTCAGGCAGTCCTGTCTGGTGAGAATTGCAGCCTTGCAGGCTCCAAGGTGCAGACACGTCCTGAATCCAGATGGAATGTGCTGTGATTCAGCAGTTCAAGTGGGTACCAGCCCTCTCCCAGGCACATCAGCCCCAGCAGAAGTAGTTTAGGGCAAAAATGCCCCCAAGGCCACTTTTGTGCATAATTTGCAGTACCACAGATTCTGTGTAGGATGTGGGTGACTCTAAATGTAATGAGCTATGTAATTAGCTCAAAAAAGCTTAGAAAAAACAGTTAAATACCTCAGAATATATTTATGTTACTAAGTAACAGATGTTGCCCTTATATCATTTAAGTTTAAGTAGTTATTAACCTCTGCCTACATCAGATGAAATACAATAAGTCATAAATTTACCTAAAGAAATTAAATGGTAGAAGCAGCATTTAGATGTTTAAAACACATAGGAAAATATTACCTCACAGTTAGAAAGAAAGACCTTCATGTCACAATCAGGGAGGATGAGTATTCATTAGGTTTCTTTTGGTTTTATATAACTTCTCAGGAAGTGAAAGATGGATTTATTTAGTAGAAGTTTTCAGAAGGTCAAGATCTAGTTTTTCTACAGTTTTGGTAAACTTCATACGTAAAATCTTTAACCTGAGGGGTTTTAAATTTTGCTAACAACAGCAAGCTATTTTTTGTATACCTAACTCTATAGCTGTATTTAAATCACACTACTATAAACTATTACAAATGAAAACAGCTGATTTTGTCACAGAGTACATTAAAAGCATTGATTGTCAGCCCAAATCTTCTGCAACTAATTCTGGCATGAAATCAACATCAATTTGTCTGTTAGTCACAGCCACAGTCCTTCTTGAACAGGATGGAGCCTAAGTCAGTAGCACACCACACCATTCCACCTTGCAGTTTTGGGAGCCAAATACTTTCCTCTTGCTTTCCATAAGAATAGTTTTTGAAATATGAGAAAATGAGGCTATTCATTAGTTTATTGGATGTGGAACTGAAATTCAACTATTGGAGGTGGGAGTAAAACTGAGGACATACCTTAACCCTTTGTTAAAAGTTGTCTTTAACACTACGTCAGGATTCCAACCTGCTGTTAGGACTGGACTGACTGCTAGCCTGAAAGCTCATAAAGAGTCAGAAAATAATTTTCAGAGCATATAAAAGCATATCTAAATATGTCCAATGAATCAACAAACAGCTGGATGTGACAGAAAAGGCCTCTTTGTGTTTGCTCAAAGCAGTTGTATGGACCAACAGAAGATTGAGTAGAGAGTTCACAATTTGCACCACATCTGGAAAAGCCGCTTGCTCAGGTTGACTGAGATATAGCTAATGCACCCAATGATTCAGAGGAGCAGCTTTTCATTCCAGAATGTGGCAGACATTGGTAAATGAGCTCCTGAGGAAGGCTTCTTGATAAAAGAAATGCTATATTTAAGAAGAGTGATGTGCTGGAGATAATTAATAACTTGCGAGGTTTGTTCCAGGGTGTACAGAGATAAGCAAAAAATGGAACAAAACTAAATAAAACCCAAGATACAAAAGGTAGAATGCACAGGAATTACCTACTAACTTTCTTTGAGAAGACAAATAAACCTCTGGAAAAAGAGAATACATTCCATCTATCACCTGAATTTCTGCAAAGTAGATGGTATAGTGGCACTGAAAAACACAAGCTGTTGTAGGATTAGTGCTTTAGGGTGACCCTGTTTCACCACAGGAGTTGGACTAGATGATTCACTGTGGTCCCTAACAACCTGACCCATTCTGTAGTTCTGTGAAATGAAATGAAGTATAAACATTTTGAAAAAATCATTTTGAAAAAAAGGTTAACACTTCATGACTACTAATTTTGTTGAGAGGGAAAGTGTTGCAAGTAGAGAAAGTCTTGGGGTCATGTTTATTATTTTCACAAAGGCAGATGGCACAAAAAAATAGTGTGAACGAATCAAAATTAATTTTGATACATCAAAATTGAGACACGTTGCCAAAATAAAGAAAATCAAAAAACTGAAGAAGACAAAAACAGTTGTAGTAATTCAAAAGAGAGAATGTAGTACTACAATGTGCAAAATTGTGCATCATCACACCAATTTATTTTTAGATGGTTTGGCTGAGGTGAGATCTTCCAGTATTTGCCATCTATGAAAAGACTTCCACTGGGAGCATGCAATTAGATAGAAATATCACAAAGCAAAATCCACATAGTGATTTGTTAATGTTTATGTTCTATGACTATGCTCTGCTTTTTTTAAAATGAGCTGATACTATCTCCAACAGGAATCAGGTAATAATGCTATGCTTAGAGAACCACTGTCTAACCTACAGCTGAGACAAGATACTCAGACAATGAATAAAAAATTTTGGTCTAATCCTGTACCCTTCTTACTGTCATCTGGAAGACTCCATAGAATCTTCCATGTTTATAAAAATACAGTACAACTGGAACAGGCATGAAAAAACACTGTGGCATGATTTGAAAAATGAAAAGGCCACGTGAGACAATGCTTGTGTGGTGTGGCATGGTGAAGAAAGAAAGATGTCATGCTTCCTTTCAGTAAATGCAGTAGGTCAAAGTAAACATAATGTAAAAGTTGAAGAGGGAGAAATGTACCTTAAAAACAATCCCCAACCACAGGTCCTAGGGCAAAAGGTGAAATCCTCCTGGATGGCATAACAAAGAGCACTGCCGCCATGTAGAGAGGAGATTCTTCTCCTTTACTCGGAACTGGTGACAGAAAACTGCTCTGCTGTGTGCACTGAAGGATTCTTCTGTCTGAAAACTTTCTTACACATCTGTTGAACATTTAAGTAGTAGCAATGAAAACCAAGCTTCCAAAACCCATTTCCATTTCAGAGAGAACCTGAGAAATTTAAGAAAGGAATTATGTCCCATTTACTCATGCCATCGGGGAACTGGTTTTAGTGATCTAGGAAGGATTCCCCAATCCTACATTTCTCTCATATTTTTAGTGAGGCTGCTGAGCACTGAGTCAGTCACAGACTTGCCATAAACACTTGTATTTCTAAGTCTTCTAAATTCTTTTTTGCAGCTCAGCAGGAGCAAGCTGCATTAAAAGCATACTCAAGCACATTTTCAGCACAGTTGAAAAGGCTTTGATTTCATCAAAACTGGGGGATGGCCATAGATTTATGCTCATCTGAAGTACTACACAAGAAGTAGTTATGTGAACTTGTGTCTTCTGTCAAGAAATACCAGGACAAGAGCAGCTATTTAGACTGCTCAAGCATTCCAATAAAGACACTAAAATGTTTGAAGGGGAAAGAATCTTTTACAGCTGAGGACCCCAACCAGAAGTAATCAGGTTTCACAGTGTATGAGAATGGCATTGATACTAGATATGACTACCTTTCCCATGAAAAGGTATTTTGTCAGGTACTCAGAATCACTACACTCAAGTTCACCTTTAAATTGATGAATCTCTTCTGTCTTTTTGTTTCCTGCATTGACCCCTTGCCCAGCTATGATCACGTGGTCAGTCTCAGATATTCTTCTAGTATAGAGTAAGACAAGAGGGCGAAATTTTAGCATTTTTGAGGATTAAAATTAGATAAAATGAAACAGGAGAAAAACAAATATAGGAAAAACAAGTTATGATTAAAGAATAAATTAGATTACCTCTAAATATATCAGCAAAAATGCAAAAAACAGTTGAACACCAGAATAAGTATTGCAGGACATATTTAGTGACACTTCTCACTGTCATTAAGCTTTTCAGGTATTTAAGTGCTTTGCTGATTTGAATTGACTGATGTGAATAGATGAAAAATATTTGAAAATAACTACAAAGAACATATTTACCTTTAAATCTTGAAAGAATGCAAGGAACTACAAATGCAGCCATCTAGAAACTTAGAAAGTGAAGCTTAACCAGGTAGGTATCTGTGTCCAGAAATGAATCATTGGTTTTATTTTCTTCTGTGGAGATTATCTCTAGTACAATTCCACACCAGCAAAAAAACAAACAAAAAAATTTAGGTAAAATGAAGGCATGAAATAAAGCATTATATTGAATCCATTAATTATTTGACCATTTTTAGACATCCATCTATACAATATATAAGAAAGCAAACCTAAAACAAATATAAATGTTGATCATACAAACCAGTAACTAGAGATATGAAAATTAGACTGTTAAATTTAAAATATCTGATATTTTTTAAATGTATTCAGGGCCAAGAACTTCCCTTGAAATCAGTCAGCTAAATCAAATCATCCAAATTGTTAAATTATCCATAAGGGAATTAAGAAAGAAGTCTAAATAAATGGATTTGTTTTACATTTAACAAATTATAATTACAATGAATCCATAATCCCTTTCACTGACAACTTTTGCAAAGATTAAATATTAATGAGGTTCTTTCTTGTCTTCTCTTTCATCCTGAAACTTTCTCTAACAATGTTCAAAAATCTAACTGCAAAGTTAACTGGAACATTTTTATACTCATTTCAATTGTTGTGCAAAAAAAAAAAAAAAAAAAAAAAAAAATCTGGTTTTCATAAATCTTGTCCTGTCTCTTGCTTTGCTATCAAGTAATGAATTTCTTTCTTCCATTGTCCTCTCTTGTGTACTGTATTGTCTTGACTATTTGCTATGCTGCATTTATATATTTTGGTATAGATGGATTTCATTATCAGAAGGGTCAGTATGACAATAAACTAAAACAAATGAACTGAGAACCCTAGGAACAAAATCTACCAGTTATGAATGTCTCTTTTACTAAAGGTTTTTAGTTTGAAAAAGCCAAACCATAAAACACTAGTCTATTCTTCATGCCTCTGTTCTATAATCTAAGTGGCATCTGTGTGTGATTTCTGTACATTAGAGACCAAGGGTTATATTTGTCCGACTTTACCTGATTATTGACTTTATTATATAGTACAGTTTTTAGTCTCTCTCTGTTAGGTCTATGTAGGTAAATAAATTGCCTGTCCAATAGCATTTCATCTAACTTTTAAGCCCTTGAAGTGAGACGATCTCACCCTAAATGATCAGAAATTTTTGAAGATGCATCTCTTACAAACATTTACCTAATAGTCACATTTTCAAGGGATTAAAATGTCTACAGACAGTGTTCAAGAGTTTTCAGGCTCAAGGCTACCTATCTCTAGCCAGTTTATTAGTATCTCATTAGATCTTCACTAGATGCCTACCTTCATTGAAGTCTCACTTTTCTAGTCTTAGAAGACTTTACAATCCAGTCTATTTTTAACAGAAAAATTTTCAGATATATGTCCTGATATCCAGCATACACAGACTCTTCCTTTTCATCTGATTGATGCAGCTTGCTAAATGAGCAAAACACTACACAGCAAAGACATTGAGTCACCATGAGTTGAACCAAACAGGAAGGCAAAAAAGATATGTTACAACTTTTTTTAAATTGGGGGGGGATATGGGGGAGGTTCTAAATGATTTTCAACAGTAAGAAATTTTAATTTTTTTTTTCATTATAGTTGGAACTTCATAAATAAACGTCATGGAATCTTTAAAGGTGTATCATCTGATTTTTGGAAAATACTAAGTACTCATCCTCTGAGAGAATTGCCATCATGTGATCTCAGGATGGCCATTGAGGATCATCATAGGCATGCTATATTTTCCATCAATTTCTAAGTATAAAAATTACTGAGTAGATCAGTATCAGCAGGTTTCATTATTAGAGACATAGTGTGTTTTTGCAACTCCTGCCTTTTAGCAAAGATTTCCTTTCCAGCAAAGCTGTCCACAACATTACGTTCATTTGGTACCTTCTATAATTCTCAGAAATCACAAAAGTTGGGGGAACAGGAGTACTCAAGGAGCCTCATAAACAGACAGGAGTGTGAGCAGTCTGTCTGCAGTCTGCATAACTGCATACTGCAGTCAGTATAACCAAACACTTATAGCCTTAGTTTCCATATCCATCTAGAGGCTGTAACAATACCCTTCCAGCCCTTGACTGAACTGCTGGATACACCTATTAAACCAGCTGCTGCTGACAACCCATTAAGAAAATTCAAAAATACTTTTACAATTCTGGAGTTTTCACTTTGGACTAGAGAATAACATCTTGGTCTGCCAGACCAGGCATTATGGCAACTCCAGTTTGATATCCATCTCATGCTTCCATCTCAGGTTTCCAAGTAGTAAATACTAAGTAAATACTGAGAGTTGAATTTATTTCAGCTGAATTTGAGCCATCTGAAACTTCTCATCCTTGCTGTGCTGTTTTTCTGCTATTTGAAGTCACTGGTCCTTCCTGCCATCAAATTGTGCTTCCATAGTGTACCTTTGATTCTTTACTTTTCATACAATGAACTTCAGATAAAACCTTTATGGACATTCAGCCCTGTGATGCAAGGTCTTTAAGATCTTTTTTTGATGAAGTTTTATTAATCTGCAGCTATTGCCTTCATTCCTTCCTTCCATTCATGACCGTGTTATAGAGCAGTATCTCCTCACAGGGTGTAAGACTCAGCTCCAGAATTAATTTCTCCCTTAGCCATGAGTGATGGAAAGTCTCTATAAAGAATCTCTCCCTTAAGCAAAAGTGGGTTCTGTATTTGTTATCACCTGGCTTCTGAAGTGAGGAAGACCAGCAGATGAACACAGGGATATCTGATTTATCTCATTGAACTGTGCAAAAATATGGGATTTCTCACCCTCCTCCCCTAGAGTGATAAAGCAGGAATTATGCATTTTTATACTAAACAGAAAAAAACTCACTGGAAAGGAGGTACAGACACTTTTGTTCTCATGTCTTAATGTTCTGGAAAAGCTTGTGGAAGAAACTGATTAAATTCCATTCAAAACCAATTGCACTCCTTCAGTGCAGGAAAGCTCACTGCTGGTCAAAAGAGTACATTAAGGAGAGGATTGTCTGTGACTTACATTCTGATGGTTTAATAAGCAGTTTCTCTACAGTCAGCCTAACTCATATGCTGTTGAGTCAGGAACAAGCCACGTCTTTCCCAGTACAAAACTTCTCCATCACAGCTGGATCTCATGAAATGAAATGAAATGAAAGTGCGTGAAATGAATGTCAGGATTTGGGTCTGACCAAAACCTCCTGAAAAAACTACAGTCAAAATTATATTTCTTTTTTAAAAAGTAACTTTTTTTTAAAACTTTCACTGATTTTTTGGTTGCCACACAAGTAAAATCTTTAAAACCTCTTTTCACATGTAATGATGCCATCTTGGGCTTTTGTGTAGTACCTCATGGGTTAGCCATCAATTCTTTTAATATTGAAAAGCCACGAGCTAACTGTTAACAGATGCAAAAATATGTCACTAAGGATCACTGAAGCAGAGTGAAATACATTTCAAGTTTCTCCTGCCCAGTTTTGTCCTTCCATAAGTCTTTTATTGGAGGGAAGGGAAGGGAAGGGAAGGGAAGGGAAGGGAAGGGAAGGGAAGGGAAGGGAAGGGAAGGAAGGGAAGGGAAAGGGAAGGGAAGGGAAGGAAGGGAAGGGAAGAAGGGAAGGGAAAGGAAGGGAAGGGAAGGGAAGGGAAGGGGAAAGGGAAGGGAAGGGAAGGGAAGGGAAGGAAGGAAGGAAGGGAAGGGGAAGGGAAGGGAAGGGAAGGGAAGGGGGAAGGGAAGGGAAGGAAGGGAAGGGAAGGGAAGGGAAGGGAAGGGAAGGGAAGGGAAGGGAAGGGAAGGGAAGGGAAGGGAAGGGTAAAAGGAGAATTTAATCCTTTGAAACATTGTAAAGCACTTCTTACAGTAGCAACTGTATTTATATATATATATATATAATAAATATATATAAAATGTAGTTCTTTTCTTCTGTTTTTGTGCTTGACACAATTGCAGTCTTTATTCCAGATCATCATATTAAAACAACCAGTATAAGAATGGGCATCTATAAGTCTATCATTGTTACTTCATTAAAAAAAACATGCAAAATTGTAGATGCAAGGGAATTGACCACAAGCTGGAATAGAAAGATCTGTATGCCAGCAGAAAACAGGTTGGATACACAGACAACTTTATTGTTTTTTCTTGTTGCCATATTAGTACTGCCAGTGACAATAACAACTATTTCCATTTGTGTAATCACTCTTATTCCAAAACAAGTGGCAAATAATAGGCCAAATTATGCTTTTGGTTATATTGCTTAGTAAAGGCACAGATGCTTCCATTCCAGAGTTGCAGTAGTGTGACAAAGAGCAATTTTATCTTTACTTTTCACAAGAATGAAGGTTAATATGAAGCCCTCTTTTGAATGGGATGCAAAAGTAATGTGGACATGCAACAAGCAAAACATGTTTTTTTCCCAGGACTTGGAGGAATAATTTGAAAAATCTTCAAAATAGTGCCTCAAAAATGTGTTTTGTCTATGGAAAATTTATAGCAGCAGGCTAACATTTGTTACTTGTTTCTCTAAAGAATGAAAGTCACAGGCAAACCAAGAGCACAGATAAGTAAAACACAGCAATATGCTAACAACATAAGCATTATTTGAGCCAACTACCTGCTAAAAGGTTATTGAATCAGCATAATGTCAGAACAACCCATCCTATTCAAGCACCAAGCACTTCAGCTCTTCACTGACTGACCTTTTGTAGAGTACAATGTCATTTTGCCTCCTCCACTACTGGCAAAATTTCCATATCTGGTCTCTCAGTCTGGATTTTGCCAACCCATGCAGTAAATCTTGCAATTGCTTTTTGGGTAGATTGGGAAAAAAAGTCTTTTGTTTCCAATTGCACCACATTTTAATTTTTTTTTGCCTTGTATTCATTTTGCTGCCAAGAAAAAGAAGCTGAACAAAAGGTAATGTTTCCTCTTCTTGCATTTTTCCTGGTTTCAATTTATTTTTCTAATTTCACACTATGATAATCCTCAAGCCAAACACGTTTTCCTGTGAAAATGTAATGTGTGTCTAGCTGAGCTATTCCAGAACTAGATTCTCTACTGTGTGAAAACCCCCAATTCTGGAAGATTGTTCTCAAATGCTGATTGAAAGCACACATGTTCTACTCTACATATTTCTGTTCTATAGGTTCCTCTGTATCTTAGGATAACACTTTAAATACCAGTCTATAATCACAGAATATAGCTTTAGGTACCAAACCACCATAAAAATATTGCCAAAATAAATCTCTTTTCCCCTGGTTGATTCAGACCTTTCTAAAATTAGGATAAAAACCAGAGCACAAAAGTTTCAACCTTCAATTCACTTGAACATGTGATTCTTCATGTTATCACACCAATTTGATTCTGCATGACTTGAAATCAAAAAATAGTTATGTGAAACTCAAGCTTCACATAAGAAGATAAAATAGACTGTTACAGCTATAATAATAAGTAGGGTAAGAATTAGGAAAAGGAGAAACCATTAGAAACACCAATTATGAGACACAAAAAACCCCTACAGGGTTAACTATCTTCCTTTCAAACTGGTAGTTTTTAATAAGGCTAGCAATGTCATAGAGTGCCATGACTTGTCTGCACGTTTCAGTTTGCCTCTAACTGGCTTGTGAGAACATGGTTTTATTGACTTGCTTTCTGTCATTTAATAGTGGTCATGCAGTTATTATTGATCTGCACCTGAAGCAAAACAACATCTTCATTTTGTCTCAGAAAGTAGGTATCTGTGGCCTGGATTTATCTTTCCTTAATGGAGCATTAAATGATGTGCTTGAGTTGGAACTGTTATTTTTACATATCTTATAGAAAGAATATTTCTTGATGACAAAAATAATAATTATGTATTAGAATCCTTGCATGGAGTTCAGAGGGGACCCAGGAACAAGGGCTGTCTACCCTGAACATGACCAGTGTCATGATTTGGGACAAATGTAGTCAGGAAACCTCCAAAGTGGTCTCCTACAGAAAGCAAATTCAATTCTTCTCCCCACTTTGCTCTCAGAACCAGTCTTAAAAGTGCAGAACTTAATATCCAGCATAAACAGAACAGGCAACTGGGGATGCAAACATCATAAAGTCAGCCCAGGCCAAGCAGTTTGCACTCTAGGCTTTAGAGCCAGGAAAGTCTGGGGTGCTGCTTTATTTGCCATTATAGATAAAGCCATGCAGAGGCAGCAGGCAGTGATGCTGAGGTGTTCGAGAGCCTTGCTACTCTCCAGCTTCTCTGCTGTGTTATAGGAGAAGCTACCCATGTTATTGTGGCAAGATCCCTAGTGGGCCACAGCTGAGTGAGTCTCACTGCAAACTCCAAGCACACTTAAAAGAGGGGATGAAGAAAGAGCATCTGCTACAGAGGTGAATAAAACATAATATAGAATAAACCAGTATGATGCCAAAGGTCTCTTGCATTTGTTTCTTTTCCTGAATTCTGTGATCTACAGACAAGGCCCACCACCTGCTCACATAGAGCTGTCTTCATAGGTATCTATCATTCAAAATGACATCAGGGCTTGTAAATGCAAACTGAATAATAAGATTTTCAGATTGTGCTACAGCAGTGAACTGAAAGCCAGGCAATAAAGCTGAACTCAGGTTAAGATTCAAATAAATCACCAGTGAAATTTGCCAATTATACCACTTTTAAATAAAAACCAGCAATCTTTTTTTTTCTTTTTTTTTTTTTTTTTTTTAATCAAATCTTTTACAACCTTGCTTAACATCAGTGTTGTAAAGTTGAATTTATAAAACATGTATGATAGGTATGCTTGGATTTATACCAGTAATTGTTCAATAACTAGAATGTCTCTCCAGGTTTTATATTGATTGCATAGAGATACTGCCTTCAGCTGAGTTATGAAATTATTAAGGCTTCCAAGGCCAGCTCCAGAAAATCCAGAGGCAGACCTACAGGATACAGTCTGCATTAATTCTTGCCATAGTCCATGAAACCACAGGGCAGGAATACATTTACAGAGGGCAAATATTTTGTCCTACTTCACTGCTTTCACTGGCACTTCAAGCACCAAGGAGCTACTAGTTATTTTAATTATCTTCTCTCTGCTAACACTAGTGCTTGACTTAGTTTTTTGAAGATATTTTTCTGGAAGACAGATGATTTGTAAATGCAGATAGCAATCCAGGACAGATTCTGATGCTTTTACTCACACCAAGTAGCAAACTGCTCTAGATGTAGTTCTGCTAATTATCACAGAGAAAGGCTTTTAGCAGCAGCAGGAGGAGACGTTTCAGGCCTCCTCTCTGAACAACCAAGGCACATGGCAGAACCTCCTTGAATGTAGAGAAGTGTGTACAAAAATTTAGCGTTTAAAATGTATCTTTACATGAAGGACATATTTTAAGTTTTCCACCCATTTGAAAAAGACTTTTGAGTGAGATATTTCTGCCAGGAACAAAATGAGGCTTGTTAGAACTGCTCAGGTATGAGGAAATAAAAGTAATATGTGGGCTTCAATCTGTGTTGCTGCTGACAGAGTGGCATTTAACTAGTATGTTTAGGTAAATAAAAAATCAAATATTAGATTCCTCTTTTATTCCTTTGCTTATTTGATGAACATATTTGAAAACAAGCTTCTGGAGTGCACTGCCTTATGTGTGAATGCTATGGGTCTTGGGAGGGACTAGATTCTTTGTTCTGAGGTTTCCCACTGGAACTTGAATGAAGCTCTTTTTGTTGTTGCCACTATTTGATTCCATGTTTTTATATACATGTAGATATACACATGGAATAATATCATGAATGATAAAAGTTAAATTTACGGGCTTTGGCCTCTGTATCTTTACGTAAAAACCAAAACATTGCAGTCCATGTGCAGCATAATCATCTTCAAACAGCATCAGCCTTGGGAATGATAGCAAATATCTTCTGTATTATTGCTATCTGTTACATACCATTAAACCAAGAACACTTTTCTAAGGTGACCATGATTATTATGTTTGTTGTCATCAATAAAACAACAAGAAAATCCAAGCCTGGCTCTCTTTATGAGAAGAAGAAATGCAGAATATTAGTAAAAGGCAAGAAGTTGAGAGGCATTAATAGAGAATACTGAAAACTAGAAGAAATTCAGGATGAAGATAGGAATAGAAGCCTGTCATTTTGGTTGCTAAAGTATCCATGATAAAATAGGCATATCACATGCACATATGCATGCTGGAGAGACAAAATAATTGCATTAAACAGAGGCAAGCAAAATGATAAATGGCCATATAAGTCTCCAGCACAGGAGAATCACATTTAGTCCATGTATACACACAACAATCAATGTATAATTTAATTTGTAATGACATTGATGACTTATAATTCCTATACAAAAACTGTAGGCTTGCACTACTACAGAAGTTTCATGGGACAGCAGTAACCTTTAGAACAACCAACCATGTTTCAAACCGAGAGAAATAATCCTTGTTTAGTGATACCAGGAAATGTGACAGATATCACATTTATCTGAGTTTTCTAAGCAAAGCACAGCTGGGTGAGAGGTACTCTTATAAATTCAATTTCTTGGCATCTGTTCCTAAGGTGAATGAGCAACACATCATTATTGTCACCATGCTCCTCACTTTGGCCCCTACTGACTCTATCCATCACTCTACTCTTACCTGGGGGCCCTCCCTTAGACACAGAGCCACCATCTGTACAGCCAGTGGCAAACAGATGAGACATGCAAGAAACACTTAGACTAATGAATAAAGGAGCTTAGGGACCATTCCTTGGCTTTGAGACTTACCAGACTGGCACAATTTATGTAAACACAGACCAATTATCCCTCTCCCTAAACAGAGTGGCAACAACCACGTTGTTCTTCAGAATGGGCTGTTGCAGGCCATACTTGTGGTTTGACTGTCCATAACAGTGCTGGTTGGCATGGTCTGAACATACACCAGCCTACATTCATATTAACATTTAAGCAGTAAATTTGAGTGACCTTGCCTCTCTTATATTGCAATATAGAAACAGCTACAGAGGATAACTTAAACCTTTGTCTTTCAAGGTACTTATGTTTCACATCTTGAGCTCTGTCACAGCTCTGTAGTTTGGATGTGTTTCCTAGATTTTTTAGGTTTATTGAGTGTGTCTCTAAACAGTTGGAATTCATATAATTGTAGGGAATCCTAGTAGGATATAAAGTATGAGGAGAGGAAAGCAAAGATAAAAAAATAGTCTTAACACCTTATGAACCAGCCTGAAGAACCAGTCTTTACAAGCCTCTTATTTTTAAGTCAGCCTCAAGCCCACCGATATTCAAAAATATTTGAACAACACCCTTAGATATATGGTTTAACTTTTAGGTTGTTTCACACAATCAGGGGTTCAACTCAATGGTCCTTGTGGGTCCCTTCCAACTCAGAATATTCTATAACCCTCTGATTTTAGGATATGTGGTTTAAGTTCAGAGTATTGTAGTCTATCAATTTAAAATAATCTCATTTTCCTTTACATAAAGCTAAATTGTAAGGTTACATATACTTGGACTTGGATCGATATTTTAAAGTCAAAGTAATTGATAAATATCTTTTTAAAGGAAATATGTTAAATCAACCCATCACCTTTTATTACTTCAGTGGTTAATAATAATCATTCCTTCTCCAACTCAAAGAAAAATTATTGTGATTTTTATGTGCCTTGGAGAGTTGTGGTTCAGGTGGACTTTTCTTTTTAGTTCTAAATTATTTTTTTCTCATTTTCAAAGAAAACTAGTAAATTTTCACATTTAGGCAGCACTGCATGAGGGCTGAGGAAAGACTAGAGGTGATTACTCTGTTTTTCTTTTATTGGCATGTCACTGAAAAGTGACACACAAAGCAGTTTCCCTGGGCAACCCCACAGAAAATTTTAATGCACATACCCTATACTTGCAATCCAAACTTTCCAGGAATGCAGTCCAGAGATACAAACAAAGGTCTCAAAATGACATTTAGGAAAAAATAGAAGCAGAGATGTCTTCCTGATCTGTAGAACTTGGTGAGAAAGGTTTACTCATGTGGCTTGGTATTTTGCATCATGTATCCATTGCTGGGCAGGAACTAGGAGTAACTTTTTCGTTGTTTCTTTGGAGGTTTTCTATACATGACATGGTGTGCCTTTAGCTGATCTGGTTCTTGTTTTACACTGATAATGTGTAAAAACTCAAACTGGCCCTCTGCCAGCATGTCAGTCTCATACTTGGGTCCCATTCACTGTGTTGATCCTGCTGGTACATCTCCGTTTGCTGTCCCTCTAAGTATGTTGTTCCACATCCATAAGCTGCTGTGTATTCCTTTAGTCCCATCCATCCCATCCCTTTGTTTGGCACAGCCTATGTCTCTTTCTATGTCTCCTATGTTCTTCCTTTCTTTTTGGTTATGTTTGCTCTTCCTCCTTATATTTGCCATCTCCCTCTTCTGAAACAATGTTTAGAAAGGAAAGTGGTTATTACATATCTGTCCTTAAATAAGGAGAAATTGAGAGGTGGTGATCTGTCTTCCAAGCTCATTCCCTCAGAAGGGCAGTGCTGGACATGGATCTGGTCAGCAAAACCTCACATGGAGGCTACCCGTTACATCTTGACTTTCACACTCCCTGCTGTTTTTTGCTGTGGTCCCTTCTTGGCAATAATCAGCTCAACAAGCTTGACAGGCTAGAGAAATAAACCCATGGAAAATTTTTAATGTTCAACAAAGCAAAGTGCAAGGTTCTGCACCTGGGCTGGGGCAACCCCAGATACAGGCTAGAGGATGAAGGGATTGAGAGCATCTCTGCCAAGAAGGATGTGGGGGTCCTAGTGGATTAAAAACTGGACATGACCCAGCAATGTGCACTCCCAGCCCAGAAAGCCAGCCATGTCCTGGGCTGCATCAAAAGCAGAGTGGGCAGCAGGGGATGGAAGGGATTCTGCTCCTCTACTCTTTCCTCATAAGACTCCTCCTGGATTGCTGCACCCAGCTCTGGAGTCCTCAGTACAACAATGACACGGACCTGTCAGAGCAAGTCCAGAGGAGAACCACAAAAGTTGTCAGAGTCTGGGACACCTCTCATAGAAAGAAAGGCTCTGGAGAGATCTTATTGCAGCCTTTCAGAATTTAAAGGGATCAGAACTTAAGAAAGATGTAAATAAACTTTTTTACTGAAACATGCAGTGACTATGCTGATGCACTATTTTCTAGATTTAGCCACTAGAGTTATTTCAGGATGTCCTTATGCTGCTGTGACATATCTAGAGCTTGGGCAGGAGTCCTGTAAGAATGAAGATAGAAACAAATGAAAAGCACTGATTTATCACATAGAAAATAGAGTATTATGCAGCAGATTCATTAATACAGCTTTACTAAGTAATTATTTATAAATGCCTTACATTATACATGCAAACCTATTGAGTGTTTGCAGAATAAAACAGAAGAACCTCATGTGTTTCTAAAACACAGTAACAAATTTGTTTTGTTTTTGGATAGAAAAAATCCAAAAATACAAAAACCAACCAACCGACCAAACAAACCAAATCAACAAAACAAAATGAAACAAAAAACCAAACCAAATCAAACCAAACCAAACCAAACCAAAAAAAAAAAAAAAAAAAAAAAAAAAAAACCACACAAAAAACCAAAACCAAATCAAAACCACCAAAAACAAAAACAAAACAAAAAAAACCCCCAAACAAACAAACAAACAAACAAAAAAAAAAACAAAAACAAAAACAAAAAAAAAAACAGAAAAACAAAATCAGCCATTTTTACCATTATTCTATCTTTACTTCTTTCACAAGATGATAGCCAAAGGAATGAATGATGAATATGATGACATCAAATCTCAACCTTTTATTTGGAAAATGAGAGTTCAGTACAAGGTTCCTTGCTTTTCATTTATTTGGGACAAGACCAAATAGTGAGTGACATTTTAGAAGAAAAAAAATAATAAAAACTGTTTTTGAAATATTTTTGAGTACAGTAATCTGTAGACCTTTAGAAAACAGATGAAAGTTACTGCTGTACAGCAAATTGTAGTTGTTAAAATTATTTTTGGATAAGTTAAAGTGAGGTGTTAAATCACAGGCTGGTTCACACACCATTAAAAAAGTTTGCACTATGGATTTTTTGCCACAGAAAAAGGTAATAGTGGCTTCTTGTTTTTTACATCTGTGAACTTGTGGCAGGAAGGACTGGATATGTTCCCAGGACTCAATAGGCAAAGCATTTTCTCTCCATAGTAGCATTTATTTGAGAGAAAACATTCAAACTCTGCTTATATCTACCCACAATGAGTGGTTTGTGCATTGATTAGTGTAGAGACAATTCTTGTCTCTTATTTTCAGCTGCTGGGGTGCAGGGTACATGGTAATTGTAGGATACATTAAATCTTGCAATTGCATAAGAGTTTTATTCATGTGAGCACTGCAGCACAAATAATGGAACACTGCACCCATCCCTGTTGCCCTCATTCCTGCACTAGGAATTCCTGCATTCTTTGACCAGTCTCACCAATAAAATGCTTGTGAGCAAAGGAGTAAGAGGATGTCACACTGCCTCCAGAGTCCTTCCTCCCTTCATCATTGTCACACATCTTCTCCCAGCAACTGAGGAACAGGGAGAGAGAAAACTGGGGAGTAGAAGTACACATTTGGCAAAGTCAGGAGTTTGTCATGAGTGCATGGTGAGGGCTGTTAAGACTGGTTATTTCTTATATGATCTAAGTGATTGACTGTCCTCATAACTAATGCAATGTAACACTTTTGACCTAAATATTTTCATCTTTTTTGAAATATTATTAGTGTGATTGACAGAACTTTCAAAATGAATAAAGGTCTTAAAGTTCTGCAAGTGAATGTCATGGACAGACTCATCTGCCTTAGAAATAAGATGGTTTCAACTAGTCCCCTTGGGCCAGAGATAGGGTATCATTTTGAATTTTAGTGTAATTGCTCTCTGCAGGTTTTTTAAAGTCATTATGGCTAATGTTTTTCCCTTTTTTCAAATTACTAGTAAGAGAGTCATTAATCAGACGTTGACATCTACTTTGTAGAGATTTACATGCCCTGTTAATCCTAAGTCACCTTTTCTTTGATATACCTGTCCTTGGGATCACTACACATGAAAAAGACCTAACAGAATCTAACAGAATTAGACACTAAAAACAATATTCTCCAAAGATATAAATCAACACCATTTCAATGACACTGATGGGACAATATCACAGCTCCAAACTGCAATAACAATAATTTGGGTAATGTAGCAAATATTAAACAAATCGTGGGAAAGATTAATATAAAAAAAATGTTTATCTCTCCCATGTATCTACTGAAATAGATTTCAAATTAAGTCAATCATTTTACAGCAAATGTTTGCCTACTAGAAGAGAGAATTAGTGGAGAAATTCATATTATATAATGCAAGCTGACAAATATCTGTCATATAGTACCTTTGACTGCATTTGTCAATTAGAGTTTTGCAATTCATGGGTGGCTTGTGACTTCAGCTACAAGTCATCCCTACATACGTTTTTTGTGTTTTTGTGTTTTTGTGTGTATGTATTTATTGTAGACAACCAGGACATCTTCACAGAACTGTAATATGTGACACAGGATTTAGTGATTCCTGCTAAAGCAGCAGTTGGAAGTTGGATGGGATACCCTTGGGCATCTCAGATAGAACTAGATGCTTATAATTAGGCAAATTAAACTTCCCCTGTGGGTGTTTATTTTGAAAAATAAGAAAGTTAAAGAGTTTTGAAGCACTGCTTTACTTCTTATTCCTCCTAGACTCTCGATATAATCCTCTACTTTTTCCAGTTACTAAGGGATTACCTAGATGCAAATGGTCTACTTCTGCTTCAGATATCTCTTTTATTCCTGCTTGGCCCCCAGCAGCTGTTGTTCACTGGCAAAAGTTTCCCCCATCCCTGTATGTATCATTCAGTCCTATGCAGATGTAGAGCATTTGAAATGGCTCTGGGCATTTATAGAAAATGTCTCCATTATCACCCTTTTTCTGGAAATAAATCCTGCAAGCATTAGACAAGGCACTAAAATTCTCAAGCCTTGCATAACACTTGTCAGGGATAAAATAATTGCATTGTGAAAGGTGTTGAGATTGCACAGATCTTCCAGTTTGCTTTCTAAGATGTAAAGGAGAAGCACATTTTCCTTCAAGTGACTAATACTGCACCAACACCCCAGGTAAGTGTCTGCATCATAACTCTTCTGGCTACCATGGAAGAGGTGTAGAGGATAACTGGTTTCTCTGGCATGACCTATTTCTGGTAACACAGCATTAAATATCAGTTGTACTATAAAATAAACCTGACTCAATTTGCTTTCCTGTGCAATGACTACGACCAGGTTTTTCCTATGAAACAATCCCAAGAGTAGAGACCTTTAGGCAGACTGCAATGCAGATGCCAGAGCATTCAGATTTGATCAGCAAAAAAAAAGAAGCTTGAGTTTCTAGTTTAAGGCAAGAATGAGACTTGAACCACAGCACCCCATAGTTGGAGAAAGTGCCCTCAACACTGGTTACTTTAAGACAAAAGAAAAATTCTGTCTCTGACATGAGCACTGGAAGGTGACCAACACTTCATGTTGAAAATGAGACAGAAAAATACTTCTTGAAATGCCTGATTCCATTCTACATATTTTTTTCTGGAAAAATACCAAGCACTTTTTCCTTTTGTATCAAATAAGATGATTAACCTGGAAATTAACCTTGTTTCATATACTGGTACTTTCTGCTCTCTCTGGGAGACATGGTAGAGGTAACCAACCACAAGGCTCTAACAAGGGTTAAAAAAAAGGGATTCAGAAATCTTAAAAATTCAGACCAGTCAGATTGTCATTGGGAGTTCTTACCTGCAAACACTTTGTGTTTGCATTTTTCAGAGAAGTATGTCACTGGACAAGCCAACACTTTATTTGTCTGTTTGCTTTTCTTATGTTTTTTTATAGTGAAATCAATGCACTGACACAGCTTTATATTCTAGTTATATAACAGCTGTTTACTGACCAACACACAAGCAGTCATAAAATTACCTTATCTTTATTCTTATGAGATTACATATCTCCTATTACCATGCAAAACCTTTTCTATCAGCAACCTTAAGTTATCGAAGCTCTGTTACTGAAAACAGTTGTTGTTGAAAGCAGCTGTTATTTGGAAAGTAGTGCATAGCTAGAAAAAGACATGAAGTCAGAAGAGAAAAAAAAGTGTGTAAAATTAGACCTATGTTTCATTTAGAAATCTCTTTTAGCTGCATATTGTGACCAGTTACCCCAAAATAATTATTTCACAGCCTTATTTTCATATCTTACATAAGTGTTGTTTGTTTTCTCTTTGCTTTGGAAGCAGCAAGTCAGAACAACATTGGCAAATTTACAGGAATGGTGATAGCACACTTAACTACATTTGTTAATATCAGATGCAAGACCAAAGGAAATGCACAAGTAAAATAATTTGCTCTACAGTGGTAGCCTGATTTTACAAGAGAAGTAGCACAAACTAGACACAAAGTGATGTCAAAAGAACAAACTAATGCAAATTCACAAATTCCTGAGAAATAATGGGTTTTAATTCTGACAAACACAAGTGTTTTTATAATAGCAGCCAATAAGACAATCTGAGACAGAAATATAATTTAAAATTGATAGTCTCCTTTGAACATTACCACTCAAAGTGTATCTCTGTGCCTGCTCTGTTTTGATATGACATCCAGCTGGGCTAAGCTTTCTCTGAGTGAGCTGTCCTTATAATCCACTCAAATCAGTACAGTCATAAAACAAATGAGGATTACCAGCATCTGCTGCAAAATGATGCAGCTTCTATGGCTTCTAGATTATCTTTTTATTTGAAATACAAATTCTGTTGGTTAAGCAGTAACTGCAGGACTCCCAGTATTTACAGTGTGATGATTTAGCACCAAGCAGCTTCTATGTGGCTTCTAACCTTTGTGTAGGAAAAGAGATGCATTGTGTGTGGGGATGGAGAAAAAAGGGAAGAGATGTTACCAAAGTAACATTCATAGCATGGACAAGTCTCACACATCCCAACAAATGCATGAAGGCTATTTCCAGCAGCTTTTGCTCAAACCACCAAAGTGTAAGTAGGGTTGTTAGGCAGGACATTTCCTCATGAATGAAAGCTCTGCTCATATTATGCTAGCTGCAATTATGGAAGCACAGGTGGCAGAGCCAGATGCAAGCTCTCCAACTTGCTGGTACTGCAGCAGTGTCTCCCTCCTTAGTGGAGGGATGAGAGTATCAGTAGCTCACACACCAGCAGGCAGCCCTGTACTCTGTGCTGTATCCCTAAGGAAGTGTTTTCCTCAGACCTGCAGAGGCAGTGCAGACCTCTGATCTGGGTTGTGTCTCATCTGATGGCACAGGTACATCACCTGATGAACACTTCCTAACATATGTGGGTCTCAGTTGTAACTCCTAAAAGTTACTTTAATAGGGAGTGAATTTGTACCTGATTAACTAAAAATATACTTTTTCTGAGAAATGGGGATTTCAAATAGAGGTGTTTGATTCCAGTCATTACTGCAAAGACGTAACTGTCTTCAGCTGTCTTGGCAACACTTTGTGTACTCAAAAAACTTAAGGGAATCAGTGTCTTTATTTCCAGTGGTACTTCACAGGAGAAGCTCCAGATAAACTGTCATCCTTGCTTATTTAATGGAGCTTTGATCAACTTTAAACTCCTTCTCTCTGTATTTTTTGTACACATTATATCCATATACCTGAAAACACACATTAAAAAAAAAAAAGCCTTATATAATTAAAATCCAATAGAAAGTTTAGGTCCTCTTCCCTAATTGGCTGGTAATTTACTTTTGCAGATGATGAATACCTGTGAGATATATCATTTTAACTCAGACAGCAGTCTGTGTGTGTACTTGTTTTTGCTAGCAAATTAAACTCAGAAAAAAAATAATTTAAAAAAAACAGTTTTAAAATATACTTGCCTAAATATAAATATGTTCTTAATTCCCTTAACCATATGTGTGCATGTGCATGTTTATGTGTGCTGTGTGTTGGCTGCATCTGTTAAGTTAAACAGATTTGACAGACCTCTTGGATATTTCTTTTCTCTTGGTTTTTCCTGATTAGTAGGGCATGTACTGAAATGAGTGTGATATTCCTAGTAGCTCAGTTTTAATCTGAGCAGTTCAGTAGATGATGTCTCTCAGGCATTCAGCTTTTCACCCATTTAGATCAGTAATACATTTTCATTAAAGGGGTCAGGAATATAATTGTGGTTAGGTAAGCAATAAAGGGATTCCACCACTTTGCAGATATTGTTCTTTCCCTCGTTTCCATTACAGATGGGCAACTGAGCATACTTACAGACATTTGCACTTCCTTTCATTACAGGTATTTAATTTCCATTTTCTTCAGACTATTTCTATTTTTGGAAATGCTCATCGACCAGCCACTCTCTTTAACCTGTAAGTTCTGCCTGTGATGACTAGGTATCAATTGTTGGCAAGATATATAGTACAACACCAGTCTGTTTTTCTCAAAAGGAATGAGAAAGTAATGAGGTGTGTCAATATAAAAGCTAATTGTATTTCACTGTCCCACAGCTTTGTGTGTGTCAGGCCCTGATCTTTCTTTTGCCCATTCATTTGCCAGCCTGTTCTTTGAGTCCAATTTAATAATAACAGAAAAATGGAACAATGGGAAGCAATGGATTGCACTCACTTTTAGGAGATTTCTTTTAACTACTCGCAGCAAGAAGGAACATTATTCCAATAAAAATGAAATGGTACACTTCTGATTTCATATCATTTGACTGACATGTAATAACCTCTGCTTTCTATTACTGTGAGAAGAGAAATTAGGGTTAGAGAAATAGGTGTTCTGTGATAAAGAGAACTTCTTTTATGCAGAATAAGCAGCAGTATCCATTCTTAAAGGTCTTTTATTGTCTTTTGTTTCAACTGATTATAAATACTTCTACAGCTTTTGACAGCATTAACAGAACCTGTTGTCATGGTCCACAGGTCTCTCATTTAGCATACATGGGCATAGTAAGTCTTCACTTGTGATTTCATTTATAAATAAGCACATTTTTTCTCCTCTGTGATATCAGCATGCTACACACATGCTGTTATATGTTAATTCAATCTGAGACTAAGCTCTGATTCGGGATTAAAACAAACAGTACAGACAGGCAGCTGGTGCCCCTCTGAGGTCACTGGCACAGTCAGCAGCCTTGGTCAGGTAGCCCAGCCATGCAAAGGTAGAAATGCCAGGTCTGCATCTGTGTCCAAGCAGACTGAGCTTCCTAAACATGTGTGTGCTTAATTTTAGAGCAGCATTTTGGTGTGACACTGTAATGGGTATAAAATCCAGGATGGAAAGAGCTGTGCTAAAAGAATGTTTCCCCAGATAAACTGGTCTGGCTTGCTGAGAACTAGAACCTCCCAAAACAAGTCTGACAACCACACCAAGCTGAAGGCCACCCATCCACAACCGAGGGTTGAGAGCTAGCACTAGTCAGAGGGCAAAGCAGCTCTGAAGTTGGTGACAAACTATGTCAGACTGTACAGAAAAGAGGTACAGGTGACTGTGCTGTAAGGAGAAACAGAACGAGCATGAAGAATAAAATTTTCTTCATAAAATGCTTGAGGAAAAATCCGCTTTAGTTACTTAATACTGCTTCTTGAACAAAGGACTGCAGAAGTCCACTGAGTAAAGAGCTCCCTTCCAGTCAGGGTTGTAGTCACAGGAACAGGTTTAAATTAACAGCTGCAAAATTTAGCTAAACCCCTTCCAGAGCACTTAGAGATGCAGGGAAGATGATTTTCAGATTTCATGTGTCTCACAGATCTACACCACAGGGGTTAAAAGGTGATCATGCTGTTAAGGGTGGATGAAACTTCAAGGGTGATCCCAGGAAATCTATTCTTTTTTTGGTTATGTTACGACATTCTTTCCCTGCCCCCCCTTCCATTATTTTGAAAAAAAATCTCAGTTGCTGTTATTCCATGTAATTGCAACTTAATCTCTAGTATCATTATTTTAAATCTGTTAATGAATGAAAAAACAAGATTGATTCTCTTACACCTCTGAACATAAAAAAAATTCCCATAGAGTTAAACATGATACAGAATTGTGCACTGCAAAGTCTCCTTAACCTCCACATGTTGTACAGAAAAGTTATTTTTTATTCCTTCTAATTTAGCATCTGTTTCTGCAGTACAGCAGTCCCATGCAGAGCTTCATTTAAGTCTGGAGGTCTATGTCAGTATTAAGGTCTCTGATAACAGATTGCAGTGAAAAATTGAGAAATGATTACACACCATATTAGTTTATGCAATATAGAAAAATAGGAAAGATTTGAAGAATGTCTCTGTTGGAAATGAAAGATCAAAAATGCACCACTGAGTTTAATTTATTTTTTTTTAAATTGGGTAGCAGATATTTGGCACATGAAATAACCTTATAACAAAACTTCTAGAAAACATTTTAGACCTCTGAAGCTAAAATACATGTTCTTTTTAATACTGTTTAAAAGAACCAAAATTCAAAGGGTAACAAGTTGTAATTGCTTTTTGAAAAGAAGGCTGCCTAAAGTGAAGGTTATTTTTGTCCATTTACACAGTGTACTGCATTTCCTAGCTAAATTATAGAAAATTATATGCCATGGTTTTCTTTCTGCCTTTGACTAGCTTTATATGAATCTTTTAGTTCATCTCTAAATTTTGTTGCATTGTACCAGTTGTATTAGGTCTATACAAATATTCTACCCAAACACTCCAGATTCCTGATAATTGGCTTTCTGCAGGGGCTAATGATGAGCATGTTATTCTCTTTGGTGCAAAGCTCTTCAGGGGTTTGCTTTGGGGTACATCCTTCTGTGTTTACTTTGTCTCCACTACCCACAACACCAAACCAAGTTTATGTTCTTGGAGGTCCATCTTGGGGAAGCAGAGATGAATTTATTATAACCAGCATCATGGAACAAAGAAGCAATAGTGTATTCTGCTATAGTATTCTGCTACTTTATAATAAAAAGTAAAATAGAAAGTAGGCTAAGTTCTCCTTATTTAATTCAAATAATTTCTCACTTCCTGGGCAGTATATAGAAAACAAAATAAATGTGGAGATCATTTCAAGTTTTTTCTCATATTTGAATGAAATTACATAACTCATGACATACTTTAAAAATATTGTATATTAAAAATTGACTATGATTATTCTACACTTATTTATAATGTCAGTGTTTTGTAAAAGAGTAATGGATCTTTTATATTTAGAAGCAACTGGAAACAAATATGATCATTAGAAACTGTTTTCATTATGGGAAAGAATATGAAATGTATTTTGTTTTGGCTTTTTTTCTCTGAACCCAAAGCTTTAAGTTCTGATATTTGAGGCCACAATGGCACAATAAAAAAGCATGAGGTAAATTCAGGAAAGCTAAACTTGGTGAATATTGAATGTCACAGGTCCAAACACAGTCTCTTATTAAGGGAGCTGCCAAGTGATAAGTAGTAGGAAATGAGCATAAATCAGCAGTTGAAAGATAAATGTGTACTGATAGTCAGTTCTGGCAAATAGCGGAGACAGCGTGGAGATCTCTGTGTCATTTTGGTCTGACCCACTGTGCTAGCACTTCTGTTTTCACATATTTACTTTCTTTTCTTTTTAAAACATAGCTTGAGTTTTCTTGGGAGTTGGAACAGCTCTCTACCAATTGGTATGTGGACAGGCACTCTGAAATGGGGACTTTATGGCCAAAGTAAGATATTTTCTGTGTCATTGCTTGCCAACAGCCATAATGCTTTCCAACTCAGGTTGGGCAATTTTATTGCTGTTCCAGCATCTATATGCTTGGAATAAACACAAAGCACAGGGTGCATTTCTGTGTCCTTGGGCTTGTTTGTTACAGTGTACTAAGACAAAATTGTAGGAGATAAGACAGCCTTTATGGCTGTGTTTGATGGACATGTGTGGCACAGGTTAGTGTCCCTTTATAGTATTAGATGAACACACACACAGAGATGCTGGAATACTGTCCACAGTAGGAATGAATGTGTTATGCTCAAGGCTTATTTTAGGATCACCTGAAATCTTACCCAGAGAGGCTGGGAGATGCTCTGCAGCCCAAAGATTTCTATCCCATCTTGTAAACCTGGTATGCTTTGCCTAGATTACTCAGTGTTTCTAAAACTTGTAGGGAAAATGATGAAAGGAGGTTGAAATGTCCTTAGCCAGTTCACATCTTTCAGTTTTTTATTGCTGTCTCATCTGATAGGGAGAGATTGTCTGGGAGGCTTTCCCAGAATTGTGACAGGGTTAGCGTGGGGTAGCAGTCAGCCAGAAAAGTCCAAAGCTGAGAAGACAGAAGCAGCTCAAGAGGCTTAAGGGGAATTGCTGAAGGACACGGCTGACTTACATCTCAGTCCTTTGCTGAGGCTCTTTTCATCAGCATTCACAGCTTGTGAGTCAGGCTGACAGCTTCCACATTAACAAATAATATAAGTGAATGCATTGGCTTTTTATATACTACAGTCTAGCCAATGCTCTTGTGCCTATTTGTGTCCAACTTAACACTAATTTTAATTTAAGCTTTTCTTACCTCTACCAATTTATTTAAGCTCACATTACACTGCATACAGCTAAAACTCAAAATCATTCAGAAACCTTCAGCCTTCCACGGTACATTTGATACAGACTCAGCATCACATGAGCAGCCTGAAGTTTCTAATCTGCTTCTCACTCCACCTTCAGCACTACAAGTTAAGAGGTTAAGATGAGAGTTTGCTGTCTTGCAAGCCAATGCTGCCATGTGCTCTGAAGGCTCCTGAACTTTGTATCCTTGCTTCAGACTCTGCCTTTTCTCCTGAGACATATAAAAAGAATCACATACTTTTTAATATATCTGTCTATATTAATCACAGAATCACATTATCACAAAACGGTTGAGGTTGGAAAGAACCTCTGGGGGGCATCTTGTCCACATCCCCTATTCAAGCAGGAGCACCTAGACCCAATAGCCCAGGATCATGTATCAGATATTTTGAATATCTATCAAAAAGGATGGAAACTCCACAACCTCCATGAACAGCCTTTTTCAGTGCTTGGCCACAGTCAAAGTAAAAAAAATGAAATTATTTCCTGATATTCAGAGGGAAGCTCCTGTTTCTGTTTGTGCGTGTGGCCTCTGGTCCTGGCACAGCACTACTGAAGACAGCCTGTTTCCAGTGTTTTCATGTGTCCCTTTCCAGTGTTTATATACATCAATAAGATCCCCTCTGAGCCTCCCCTTTCAAGGATGAGCTGTCCCAGCTCTCACAGCCTTTCCTCATTCACCCCTGTGGGCCCTCAATGGATTTTCCCCAGTATGTCTAAGTCTCTCTTGTACTGGGATGTCCAGAACTGGGCAGCAGAAAGATAACATTTAACATATTTCATGTGAACATCAAGTACAATCATGGTATGCAATAACTATTTTTAACAAACAAATCCAAATAAAAAAAGAATTCCAGAATTTTTTATCACTTTTCTATATCTTATTTTTCTGATGAGCAAAATTTCAAGCACTTTCAGCTACGGACAAATCTGATTTAGTCAGAGTGACAAAACAGTCCAGAGGACAAGAATTTTCCCCTTTGCTAGGAGAGTAGGTTTGAGCCTTCAGATGTCAGGAAGGAAGAAAAATATCAAGGGTAATCTGCTGATCAGAAAGGGAAAATTATTGATTCTTGAACTCAGCTCACACAGAGAAAATAGAGCTTTGGCTTTGGTTTTGTATTTGTCTCTAGACAAATTTAGTTTTTCAAAGAATTAAGATAATAATGGAATGTTTTTTAAAAGAGAAATCTCATTTTTTTAGAAGAATTAATTTGACTAGTAAATGAAACCTGATTTTTTTTTTTCCAAAGGATGAGTTTACAGTGCAAGGAGAGTTCAAGTCAGATCCTTCAGTGTATGTGCTGTTTCCAACAGCTGGCATAGAGAAGCAAGCATAAACTTGCTATTTTAAGGATATAAATGATGTTTAATTTACAATGAACTTGCTGGCTTATTAGGGGAAGAAAGTGATCTATGAAACCTGGGTGTGCAACTAAGCTGACTCTAATCTGAGGATAGCAAGAAGGCATCAGAGAACAATTCTCACTTGGAATTCATCAAAAATGAACTACTGAATCCTTTCATCCAATCCAGAAGGAACTCAATTACAAGAATTGACTTATGCAACATAATAAAAGTAGTGTCAGCTCCAAATCTGTGAAAGCTTGTTGACACAGAGAATGACTCAAACTGATGGGACCATATGGTGAGAAGGAGTATGTGAACAAGACTAGCCTTCAAACCTGTGAAGTTTGTGGCAGCATTCTTTACTGCAAATACATCCCATACCCTTTAAATCCATTGAAATGCCATGCAGAAAATATGAATGGTGGTGAGCATATCAAGGTGTTCTATGAGGGGAGGTTGTGAATGCAGCTCTGACACCCTGGGTACAGCCCATGCTTGCTTACCCTGACCGAGTTGCACCTATGAGCTGCCACAAGGAGTCCTCACACACATTGTCATAAACAAAATGAATCATTACACAGGAATTCATTGTCCCACACTGGAAATTTAAAACAACTTATTTAGTGATGGAATTACTGTGAAACAAAAGATTCCAGATTGCCACCAGCTTTAAAGAACTGAAAAGCCCACTTGTTCACAGAAGACTAGGTAATTGATAATTTTGAAGCCAATTAGAGTATTTCTATTGAATTTAACTGACTCAAATAAGCTTAAGAGAAGAGGCAGATCACTTAAACACATTGTTTTCCTCCAATCAGATAAATGCTGATATAAAAAACTCTGGTAGAAGTAGTTCATATCTGCTTTGCTCTTAGTCCCACAGAGTTCTATTCAAATCAGAATGAGAGAAGCTTATTAAGGAAGCTGTGAATCCCGTATTATGAGAAAGTTAGACAAAAATATTCTGCTGAGTCGATGGAGAGAGTTGAACTCTCCATCTGTAAGAGGGAGCCTGTTGTGTGGGAAAGAGGAAAGAAAATCAGAAGGAGAGGAAGGAGCAATTTATTTAAAAAAAATCTAGAAATGTCACTTTTTTCCCTAATGGTGAAAATGCTGATGTTCCTGAATTGCCTTCCAGAGAAGAATAAGAAAACCAAAATAACTTAAGGATAGAGCCTGTGTCCAACATTACAGGAATCTGTTTTCATTAAAAATAAGATGGTTGAAAATTGTAACTCAGAAGGTGCTGTTCAGTGTGTTTACACCAGTTAAGAAACTGGTTGAGGACACAGAGTGCAACATTAATCCATCATTGTTCTGACTGCTGTATGATTAGCATACTCCCAGGCATGATTTTTACCTGAACCCAGCAGCACTTTCCTGGACAGGAGAATGGTTTGGGAAATAGCACATACCATAAATTGCTCTCAGCAGGCAGTATGAGATCATATTGCCAAAGGAAGTGAGAGAAAGAAAACATTTAGTCATGGGCAAATTTAACAGTGCCATTTCTCAACGGTGCCAGAGAATGGCCCCAGAATGTTTTAGGATTAAAAATACATACTTTAAGTTATTTTTTCCTTTTAACTTAACTAGTCATTGTGCCTTAAGTGGAGATTTTAGAGCAGAGAACTAGATTTTGGAAGCTGCCAACTGCCAACTGCTATGGTGGTACTGCAGTGAGATTTCCAACCTACCAGTAGCAGTGGCCATTTTATTGTGCTGAACTGGTCTGCACAGTAATATGCTTAGAATTTTCTGTGAAAAGTGACTTTTCCCTCCTTATTTATTTAAAAAGTCCACAAATCAGTCATTATATTTTTTCTGAGGCTCTTGCCAGAAAGAGTATGTGTCAAGTCTTACTTGCTTCATCCTATCATCCCTAGGTACAGGTTATCTAGCATAAGCTAGAAGCATTTTGGCCCTTTTCCAGCCTGTATCTAAATAAATTCATACATCTTCTATTCAGAAAAATTCTTGTTAACCACTAGATTTACACAACTGTCCAATGCTCATAATAAGGGACCAAAGATTTTCCTGCAGCATAATCTCAATTAACTGTTTTACAAGTATGGTGTCTAACTTTCATGGACAGTTGAATCTTTTTATGCAATTAGTCTAAGTTTGGGGTTTTGTTTAGTTCAATTTCTTTTTTGTTTTTGTTTTTGTTTGTGGTTTCTTTTTCTTTTAATAAACAAAACTTTCATTTGCTGCAGTTTTATTCTGGGAGGTAAAAAATAAGTTCATTGTAACGACACCATTTGCAGTGTTTTTTATCTTGTGGTTTGGGTTCAAAATATTCTTTCTCATTGATTTTAAACCATTTCATCAGAGAATAAGTAACTATAAGAGGAATCAAGTTCATTTCATCAGATGAAATTCAGAGCCTAACTTACTTAGTGCTTCATCAAACTGCCCTGCAAATACTTCAAATGGGGATATCCTTTATAAGGTGAAAAGTGGTTTATCAGGATTTTATTTTCAAGGTGTTTGGTTTCAACATTTTTTTAATGTAAGTTGATACATTCCCTCAGAATACAGACAGGATCCCAAATTTAGTCTCTTTGGTTGGTCTCTTTAATCTCTCAGTAGCTTTTATAATGTTGAAAAATAGAATGTTAAGCTATGTAGTACCTTCTAATGAATTTATTTAATTTACTAGTACCTGAAGTACTACTTCCTTCCTTGTTCTCCTAGGTAATTCAATATGGCCTTAATGGATATGTATCTTAAATAAATCAAGTCTGATGCCTGAATCAGAAAAAAGGAACCTAGCTCACTGATGCAGGGAGCCTAAAATGAAAATTACAGCTCACAAGTAGGTGATTCTGCAAAAAGAGTGGGGCCTGTTCTTGGGTTTTTTAATGATCTGCAATGCACCAGAATGGCCCCTGGCATGTAGTTAAGCTACAGAAGGAACATTTCCCAAACTCAGCTGCATTCATCCATCTTCATAATTTCTATTTCTTTGCACAGACTTTCTGTTCTTGAGGTCACTTGGCTGACTGTTTAAAAGTGCCACTAAGCTGAGTACCTGAACACCCATATCTGAGAAAGTAATTTCATATGCAGAGGTAATCCTGCATCACTACCCATTCTGACCCAACATTCCAAAGCATCTCCCTAACTGTTGTCTCTTTTCAAAAATCTCTTCTGTCAGAGTTGGTTTGAGACAAGAACTGTAGTTTTATTCTCTGCTTGTGTAGTAATTTAGTATGTCAGAGTCCTGGTCTGCTGCTGAGATTCTTCTGTGCTGCCACCAAGCAAGCTACAGGAATTTGGGATCTGAGCTCTGGTAGCAACATCTCTTCACACCCTTCCCAGATTTACTTGTTTAACCCAGTCACTGCTGTGTGCCTCTGGAGCTGCTGCTTGCCAACCTGCTGAGCAAGACAATTAAATGTTATTCCACTATTTTCTTTGAGACAGGGTATTTTTCTTTCCTTTTTCCAAATACTGGGTAGAAACCCTTTTGTCCAAAGTGTGACTGGCATGTCTCCATCCTGATATATTCCATGTCCTACTCACTACATGATGAGTGTTCATTGAGAAGGATGTTTTTGTGTACAACTTGCAGGTTTTGCTCTACATTTTTAGCTCTTGTTGCTTCATTTGCAGGAGCTTGAGCAGTGTTATTTTGGAACGGGCTATTCTGAGAATATGTGACACTGATTGGAATCAGTGCTCTTTTCTCATCCTGATGCTTTTTTGTAGCAATCAGCTTGTGACATCATTCCTACTCTAGTTCTTCCAGCAGCACATGCAGTCACTACTAACATTTGAGTGTGTGTCCAGGCATTGTAGTCTGTGCTGAGGGAATGGGACATTCCTTAAAACCTCTTTTCAGTTTACAGCCCTAACACCTTGCTTCCAGGCTGAGACTGCAAGTTCAGTAATTGTGTCAAGGTGGAATCCTAAATTGCTACATCACATCACTGCACGCAGAAGATTAAAGAAATCTGAGTAGAATTCACAGCTTTTATGTAAGCTATTTTACTTGGCTTACAGCAGGTAATTGCTACTGTATTTTACAAGTGTGGTGAATGCCCTGGGCTCATTCACATCTGAAGTGAGATCTTCAGCAGTAAAATCAGTGTGATATTGCACAGGGATGTAGACCCAGATGTCCTTGTGTTTGGGAATTATCTGAGTTAAATCATAGTAATAGTGAATATGCTTCATACTGAAATTTTCAGAAATGCCTCATGAGATGAGGCTGAACAGACTATAAGGACTTCAGATCATACTAGCTGCTTGAATTCCCAGGCTGCTGCACAGGTCCAGTTTGAGCAGTAGTTTTAGCTCTCTTCTTGCTCCAAGGCATGACTGCCTGCTTAATGATGTAAAAGTAGCTGACCTTTTCCTTTCTCTTTTATTACTCAGTATGTCTCTTCATATGGCCAGAACAAGCTTGATATGATGGTTTTATGTTGATTACAGACTGCTTTTAAAGGGAGGAATCCTACCAGGTTTGATGAAATCTGTGTATTAAAGACCCTTAAATACCAGCAGAGTAGCATGGAGAAGACAGAAAAAGAGTGAATCAAAGTCATAAGTTGTAATTATTATCACCTATATGCAGACAACAAGCAATATTCTCTTCACCAGCTCCCTTTTGGTCTTATCCTATTGTACAGTGGTTCTCATCACTTGAGACTGAACAAAATCCTTCAGGTCTCAGAGGCTCCTGCTCACCTTGTTGTCTCACTCTTCTGCCTGACCACTGCTCTGAGACATGGGAGACACCCCAAATCCATGGCATTAGGAAGTGTGATCATTCCACAGACCTGAACAAAGTCATGATATGCCATCATGATATATCCCATGACCAAAAGGAGGTTTGCAAGCTTGAGATTCATATATCTCAGTCCTCATACATATTTAATTAGGGGATGTGCAACAGAAAGCCAAACATCTACTGAATGAGTTCCCCTCATGAAGAGTTACCATTAACACTTCTGCTGAGACAAGTAGTTAGAGGTAATACTTACCTTGCATGTAACAGCTTAATATTTACAGCACTTGGCCAGGAGATAGGAAGCTTGTCTTCTGGACTCTCCAAGGGAGACTGAGATTATGTGTCTCAAGCAAATGTCTAAACCCAAGACAGATTTGGAAAAAAATTCTAAGATTTCATAATTCCTTGTTCATCCCGGCTGGTGTACATCCTGTGAAGTGAGATACACTGGGATGGAGGGAGAATGTTAAATACCCAGTCTGAAAGGCTGTCTGAAAGTCAAAAAATGTTGGCTGGATTTGTGGTTGTACCCTGATTGAAGTTGTAGTTTGTGTGAAATAGTATTATGCAGAAGATCAAAGTAAAGACCAGCCATCTTACTTTATATCATAAAGTTCCTTTTTATATATAGTTTTAGTCATATAAAATAAGAGCAACACCAACTTAGAAAGAAATGCAGAAATTAAAGATATTTCTGAATTTGTATTACAGAAGGCTGGAGTCACACTGTTCAGTACTGAAGGCAGCTATTAATTATTTCATGCCTTAGAGGACACAGTCATGAGCTGACACTTCAATGTACCCTACCACAAAACAGAAACCATTAGGATTGTCTGTCTTTTGAGAGACGGCAGAGAAAATCATGTCTGTTGCAAAGTTCACAGGATCTCAAACCTTTTGATAAAATGAGACAGAGATTTACTGCCTTACATCTATTTCAATGGAAGTGAGGTTGATACACTTCAACCTAGATACCTTCTTCTTTTTTTTTTTTTTTCTTTATTAAAAGGAAAAAAAGAATTATACTTCTGTTAAATTTTTCATGTAAGTTCTCATGAAGAAGAGATATTATTCAGTTTCACCTACGAGTTTGCACCGTCCGTCACTCTAAGCAGTTATAAAAAAAGTTTAAGGGAATAAGATAAAATTAACAACTTATTCTTTATAAATTACTAGAAGTTTAGTTTGCATACTCTGAATTAAGTTATAATACAGTAGACAATTCTAATTATACTTCAATTTAGAGCAGACGACAATTGGAATTGCAATTGCTTTATGCTAAATTAAATCCATGGTACTTTCATAGCTGTTTCTAATGAATCAGATTCTAATGAATCTTACACAGCACACATGTACATCAGGAGAAATCTTTGTCTTTCAAGAATGAATCTTTGAAAATAAAACCAGAAAGAACAGATGCTCCATTGTGAGTTCTCAGGTCCAAGGATTTCTCAAATCTGATGAATGAGAGCTTTAATAACTTGGGCTTCTTAATGTGCTACTAGATCAGGAACACCTCAAGGAACAGTTTAAACAAAGTGCACCAGACAAAGCCAGGCATGTTCTGCTGGGAAAGGACACCAGATCAAAGAGACAGCATCATATCAAAGAGATGGCATTCTGGCTCCATGGTTTTTCATGGAATGATAGATGGCTATTGCAAGAGTAATAAATATTAATAAAAGGCATGTTAAAGGAAGATTAAACTAAAGAAAGTCACTTGAAGGCTGCTCAATGACCATGGTTAGCTAACTAAACCTCTATTTCTTCAACTCTCCTGCATTTTACCACCCCATACTTGCTAATATAAATAGCACTTCTGTAATGTTTCTTTTTAGATTTGGAGTTGGCACCACTGCTACCTCTTTTCTGGAATGTTTTACTGGTGTCCTTTGGCAGCTACAAGCATCCTAGAGAATAAAGTAAAGGAACATTTATCCCTCTCACACTGTAGAAATTTTCTTATACTTTCACTGTAAATCACCTTTACTTTTTTTTTTTTTTTTTTTTTGGTTTTTTGTGGTTAAAGTTTTTATTTATGGCTTTCTTTGCTTTAATTTATGCTATATATGCCATGAAATTCCATCTTGAATAATTCCTGGATTACATTTTCTTTGCAGTTTGGCAATGTGGCTGCACTCATGTTCTATTGTATTTTCCAGACAAGACCTCCTTCAATGCAGAATTTTTTCAGATTAATTTCAAGATCAGCAAACACTCAAGTAAAATAAAATCAGAATTCTCTGGTTGTTTTCCTATTGGAAGTGTTGCACTTCGAGCTGAGGAAATACCTAGGAGCATAAAATATTGTTGGTTGTATTGGTTTGGTTGGATAAGTAAAAACTATCTCTTACAATGTTAATTTTTTCAGGGAATGATCCAAGTATTTTCTGCCAAACACAGTCCCATGAGAATGTCCCAAGACATTTGACAGCAATCTGCTGGAAAACACCAAGAAAACCATGAACAAAAGAGAAGCAAAATAAAACACCTCTATTAATGTTCCCCATGCCCTCAGTCTTTGCTCTGTCACAAGAGCTGTAATCACAGTCTTATATTTTGTTTTTCTGTCACAAGCCTCTTGGCAGCTTGACTTCTAATTATTTTAGCCAGAGAATACTGATGCTATAGCCAAACTAAGTATAGCTTTCTGAATAGCATGGGGATGTTGTGCAGGCACTACTCTGGGTCAGTTATTCCCAGGTTTATAAGCCAAATTTCACACCAGCCAGAACAGATCCCAATGAGAGAGTACATCAGAAAAATTTATTAATTTCAGTTGTATCCATATAATTGGCTCATAATTCATGGTTTGGGAACCTCTGCCTCAGATTAGGAAAATAACTCCTATACAGATATTTTCTTTCTTCCCACTCCTCCCACTCCTCTTTTTTTGTAACACTTCGTATTAGCATTATCTTCATTTTTGTCATTTAAAATAATAAAAATCTCTGGGACTTTAAATTGCATGAGTTTGAAAATCTGATAATATTTTTTTTTTTCTTAAACATTTCAGAGGATAGGCTGGGATTTATTTCTGTGAATTAAAGTTATATGTTTCTTTTTAGAAACTATGTTTATTTGCCTCGTAAGTTTTTTTCCTTCAATTCTTATTGCCTAATTCTTCCTCATCATATAGGCACTTTGATTTCCGAACATCAAGCACTTTCAAAAACTCTTTTATCATTCTAAACTTTCTGTGACTAATATAGGAACCTCAGATAAGGTTGTGCTTTTATTTTAGAAGCCTCTCTGGGATGAAAAATCCTCACAAAATACTTAAATTTCCTTTACAATCCTTTTGGCAGAGCTTTAGAAGGCAGTCTGGGCAATTAAAGATCAAAATATAAGAATTCTTCAGCTGTATCAGACCCTGGCTGCTAAGTCCATTTTGAAACAAGTTCTTACAAGAAAAGTACTTCTTTTTTGGGGACTTTTTTTTTTTTTGAAGGTGTTGGTTAAGGCAGTTTTGTCTCTTCAGTCCCCACAGCTCTTTCTGATCTTTCTTCTTTATGAGCAATTCAAGAGGTTAAAACAATTATAAAAATATAGATGGATATAAATAGGTGTGTGGCAAATGCAGACAAGCATGAGTTTGGGTTAAGAAATAGTTCCCAAAGACACAGAGAGTTCAGAAATAAGTTCCCAAATTCCAAGTGTACTCTGATCATTGCTGTCACTAATTATCTTTCTCAATTAAGAAATCAAATGCTTTATCGCACTAAAACTAATTCAAATCTCTTTCTTCCAAACCTGTGTAGGATTGGGTAGTCCACAGCACAGCAGAGAATTTAAGATTATAAGGTCAAAATAAAACCTGCAAACTTCATAAAATACAAATATGAGATAATCTTGTTTTAGAATCAATAAGAGTATTTACAAGTTTCTAAACTTTTGACAACTACGAAATTATCAGCAAAAATTATTTTATTTCATCACAAGTAGAGTCCACACCTCTTGTCACTCTAATACTGGGTGGATAGACCCAGCTGTAACTCCTTACACTATTCCAGCCTAATGGAATTAGTGGAATTCCTGATTTACTGTTAGAGAGAGAGAAAAAAAAAATCCAAATAATCGCAAAACCTGTCAGAGGAGAGTGACTTCTTCATGACATCACTGGCCTGAACTTTAGGTGGAGCCATCTGCACAATGCCTCTTCAGACCTCAGTTGTGATGGCTCTTTGTCATTGATAGCACCTTGCATTTAGGTATTTCCTCCTAAATTGAAGTATCTTTCCCAGTCAACTTAATATCTTTTGAGTTTGGGATGGATAGAATTAAAGTAAAAATGGTTTCTGTATATCACTTGGTTCTTTCCTAAAAAATTCTACATTGGCAATAACTTGTTTTTTGTTAGTCACTGTATATTGCACTCTTATTTTACATTTCCCATGCCATAATACTTATTAAAATTCCATGTCTAGTGCAAGGTTAAGGAAATTTTTAAAAAGAATGAGAAGTAATGCAGTATGTGACCTATTTATTTAAGGAAAATGGTGTTTTTCTGGTATGCTCAGGCCCAAAATTATTGCTGTTTTCTTACACCAAGGTTCAAAGAATCATAGAATTGTTGAATGTTTGGGGTTGGAAGGGACTTTAAAGATCATCTAGCTCCAAGCCCCTGCCATGTGCAGAGACACTTGATTTTCCTTTCTCTCCACTTTTGCCATGTAGAGCTAATTTTACCTCATGTGCCATGTCTAGATGGACTAAATTGCACTTCACTTTTGTCTGCCTCTGACATTTCTGTCTCAGAGTATGAAGGAGCTCTGTTTCCAGCAAGCAGTGACCCCTCAAGGCTGGATACCATGCAGTCCACACACCAAGAGCTCTATCTGCAGCACATGAGCTGCTGTTCTACCCCTACTACATACTGCCATCATTTCAGATGCAGTATTTTTTCAAGATGAGCATTTTTCTGTTTATTTGCCCAATAAATAAACTGTATTTCCTCCTTGCACTTCCCGTCCCAATAGCCTCAAGGAAACCAAAAATATGGTAACACAACAAACATAATACATTGCTAAATTTTTGTCCTACTGCACTGGAGAAGTGGTTTTCCTCTGAATATTTGCTCTTGGCTGGGCAAGTGTCAGCAAAAGCTGTCATGAGCTTTGTATCACTGCCCACTCAGAGACCACAGGAGCACCTCAGTGTCAGTGGTGTTTCCTTGCATAGCATATTCAGAAGGAATGATTGCTTTTCTCCCTCCAACAGTGTTCACAGTGTTTGTTCATGTCTTTGAGACCACCATGGATCTGTTGCATTTGTTTCTTGTAGGCTATTCAGAAATTTCCCAGGATATTGCAGAGGGTGAAGGCACACATGGACTGATAGCACAATAAGAGACTTATATCTCTGGAGAAACATGCTAAACAATAATTTGTGGTGGAATGTCACAGTTATTTCACCTGTGACAAAACAGCAGCCATGATAAGACTGTGGTTGTACAAACCTCCATTGTGTTTACCTTCCTGGGAAGCATGTTCAGCTCCTCCCTCTCTCCAATCAGGATAGAAATTGATCTACCAGTAAGTTCCTTAGAGGTCATTCTAAACTACTTCTCTTTCAGTCTCAGTATTTCTCAGTATTTCTGTTCTACTACACCAAAATGTTCTCATGCCACTTAGAGATGTGCTTTAGTGGTGGACTTGGCAGTGCTGGGTAAGTAGTTAAGGTCTATGACATTAGAGGTTTTTTCCCAGCCTAAGGATTCTATTTCCAAGCTTAATGGTCTGACCACCAAATTGTTTAGTCATGTCCATTCATGCTTCCAATTAATAAATTAATGGAGACAGGATTTTATTAAAAAATAATATCTGCTTGATACTTCCAGGAAAAGGAATGCCAAAAAGAAATCTGATGATAAATATTTGCTTCATTTTATTAAGTAGTATAAACAAATATTCATGCCAGGATGTTGAATACAACACAAGCTAAGAATCAGCATTCAATAAAACCTTGGCACCCTTTGTTGAGATACTCAGAGTTCTGGTTGATACTGACAAATGAAAATAAGTAAATATATTCTTAAGATATATTTATTAATTTATTAAGAATAAAAAGGACAATCTAATCCTGAATTTAAAAAAAAGAAAGAAATAAAAGTACTGAAATCATACATTATATCTTATTTTAAGCAACATAGATTTAAAAATTATAAAATAAATTATAAAATACTCAGTGTAAACAGGAAATTTTTATTTAATTATCACAGAGTTGCAGTCAAATAAAACTATTTTAAATATCTAGGTTTCGTAATGTCAGCCAGTTTTGCTGAAAGGGTTATCTGGTAAAAAATCACAACATCTTTGTTTTAAATTGGTTGGGATTAAATGGACTAGAAAAAGGATTTCAGTAGTATTTCATTTTGAAATTAAAATGAGTTAAAATTGGCATGCAGGTTCTTTCTACTAAGCTTTTAAATGTCCTTCAACCTGGAGAATTGAGAAGATTTTTTACTGTTTTTTCCATCATATTCCTTCATTTCTTTTGCTCTTTTTAAAGCCTCTGACACTGCTAATATTGGACTGTACAATGCATTTTTGAAAAGTTCTTGTAAGCTTTCTTTGAAAAGGTCAGGTGTGTTCGTTGATTTACTATTGTTAGATACTTCTGAAGTCTTCACAGGATTTAACAATGGTTTATGGCACAGAAGATTTTTAAGCAAAACAAGAAAAATAAACCCTTTTTTAAAGTTCTCTCTTTTTTTCTCCTTGGCATAATTCTATTTAAAACAGAGCTTCTACCAGTCAATTATTACAAAATTTAAATGGCATCACTCTGTTGAAAAAAGCTTCTATTGAGACTTGCTGTTAGAACCAAAAGCTCTCCTAGTACTTACATGATTTTGTTCTTCAAACTCAGGCACTATAACCCTACTAACACTAACCCTTTTCAGAGTCACTTCTCACTTTACCTTTTAGCAAGCTTCTCCTAGTTAGGAGAGCAAGTCTATGCCCTCAATCAATATTTCCTTTAATCCAGGGAAAGAGAAGATTATCTACTGACACTTTGATTCAAGAGACCACATTCAAATGTTCAACATGGCTTAGTGATCTGCTTTGGCATAGATCCCATCTTAACTCTAATATTTCCTTCTATGTTTTTATATTTTCTTAGTTGAAAACTGTTACTTGGCAACATGGATATGGATTCAGCACTTTACATTTTTTCTAGTTTTGAAAGATTACTTGGTTGTTTGTTTTACAAAGAAATCTTTGTAAAATCTTTCTTCAGTATTTGTACTCTTCATAAGACATTCCTATAAAATTTTATGAAATATCTAGAGTACTGAAAGCATTGAACTAAAAAGAGGGAACTAAATTATGGAACTAATAGCTATGATGTAGAGGCTTTGTTGCTCTCTGTTCATGCTAGCCAATGCAAATAAAATTTCTGGAAAATGTTTTCTCCATATGTAAAATTTGGAATCAATTTTCCAGTGGAATATTCATGTTAGGATTTGGCTGAAATACATTCTAACAAGAAAATTCATTAAGCTACTCCCAGCAATGAATAGTGTTTGCATTGCCCATGAAGCTAGTGATAAACAGCTGCAATCATCAAGAGACCTGCCCTTGAGTAAGAGCCCTGAATGAAAGTGTTTTAAATGTAAATGTGTAAATAAGATTTTAAACTAGGGATATAGCCCTACAGTTATTGCACCATTTACAGAGGAATAGATAGAAAATGTGTTATCATATGTGGGCCACTTTAGTTGGAGACATGCTTTGCTATCTTAGTTGGAAGTTTTCACTTACAATGTTGTCACAAGGAAAGGTCTTGCTATGTATAAACTGATAAATCATGATAGATTACTCTCTATTATCATGAGTTATCATTGGTTTAGGACATGGATACACTAAGGAAAGCAATAAATATTGTTGATGGAATCATATCACCTTGCCCTATGTCTTTTATGTCACTTTGCAATATCAACAAGTTAAGTCTCAAATGTCAATCTTCAAACAATTTTTTTTTTAATTTTCAGATTTTTTAAATAAGTGACATATAATTGGAACATAGACAAGCATGTACTTCATGAAGTTAAAATTTATTCTTCCAAAATAAAATCAGGTATTGATTTTGCATCACTGTTTCCTAAATTTATGTCATCCATGTGATCTGTGTATAAGTTAGCTCTGGACTGTATTTTGCAATGCAATTTTTGAAAGAACTTCTCAAATAACAACCTATTGTGTTACTGCACTACAGCTTTTAAGCTTTTTAGATAACCACAACACACTATTTTTCTTCTGTAGGCCATTAACAGTCCTTTAAGTGTGATCATGTCATCACATTTTTGTGCTTTTTCTCTCAGTATATTCTGGATGGCATTTGTTTTCAACTTTACACTTTGACTACTATTGTACTTTGACTTTTATTTTTAAGCAAACTTCTAATGCAGAAGGCAATTATACACTTAGAGTACAGATCACCCATGGGCCTCATTCTGGTTTTGTTAAGGCAAATCTCTGTCAACTCAGTACAACAAAGGAGCCATAAAAGTTCTGTTCAATGAAAACCATGCTCACTTGAACACTTGAACTTGAGAAACTAGGCAAAATTTAATGGTCCTGATCTAATGGGCTTCATACCTGTGACTTCTCTCACAGTGTTTTAGAAGTGTTCTTCCTACACATGGGTTAGCACAGTGTAAAGAAATCTCGGCAATATTTGTGCTGGGAGAAATTACTTTTTTAATGACATCCTAAAACATCAAGAGGTGGTAAAGAAGCCTCCAGCTGTGAATTTTTAAGGCTTCCTGCACTTGTTTGGAAAGTGGTATTGTAAAGAAGTACTATGATTTACAGTCTTACCTTCACCCAAATTGGAATGATCCTAAAGATGGATTCAAATCAGACTTCTATTGCTTCATGTTGCTGACACAGATCCTCACCCACTAAAATGGTAGAACATATGAGCTGGTGTTTGCTAAACTTATTCAAATTCTTCTTCTGGGCCTTGACTGCATATAATTTTTTTTACTGAATGTCATTGGGGGAGATTGCTGGGTACCATGAGCTTTAGTTTGAGCAAGTTCTATCATGTCTGTGTGGATGGCAACACAGAAACCAATTTCTCACTGTGGGAGTTATGGTCACTTTACTTAAAATGCTTGACTCCAAGCTCTGAGCAACTCAAATAATTTATGTAAAATCAGTTGAGTGCATAGATGTGCATTCACTGTTGAAAATGATGGTTCTAAATCTGTAGAAATGAGAAATAAAAACTGTTCCTGCAAAAGCAGTAATAAAATCATAGAATAGCTCAGGGTGGAAGGGACACCTTCCACTAGACCAGTTTTTTCAAAGAGACCCAATTACTTCAAGAAATGTAACAGTTGAAGTCATTCTGGTTTCAGGTTACTTTGTGCCACCAAGATGTAAATATATTCCTTTACTCTGATTCTTGTAAAAGATTTGTGATTTGCTGCAGTGATGAATCCTTTTGTCCAGACTTCTCAAACCTTCTGATGTACACATTGCATCATATCTCTGAGGCCTCAGCACGTTTAATATGACACATTTGTTTCAAGAAGAAGGTGGCTTTGAATGCTGTAGAGCAAGAGGCACTCAGACTGCAGGGTCTTTGACACATTTTCTTCCTCTGAAGCCAATGACTGTCTAATGATGTTCTTTTTCTGACAGTCCTGAGTCCTGCTCAAACAGCTGACTAAATGAACGTCATGTTCAGAGCCCATGACGCCTGAACTGGTCTGAATTCAGCTTTAGAAGATGAAGGGCTTATAAGGCTGCTCTATAATTCAGTTCTCTGTATATCCATGGATAATACCAATGTGAGTGGATGGGATGAGCAAGTCACCACACATTATATTGTCTGAGGGCAGACACTGAATTAATTAGAGGGATGTGTCTTGATCTGAGCAAGAGGCAGCCCTGACTGATTTCAGTGGCAAAGCTTCAGCTGATTTCAGCAGGAGGAGAATTTCAATATAATTGCACCGTTTGTGTCATTATTTTAGCTCTAGCTTGGCTTCCTTTGCTGTATTTGGCTCAATTTACTGAATAGGATGTTAAAAAACTTATTGAAATTACTGACTCCCTGGGGGACTGTGAATAGTAAATTATTTATACTTTTTATTAATTACTTGTGTGCTAATTATTGCATTTATAGGCTTGAAATTACTTATTCTTTCTCTGAAAAAAATGTGTCAGTTTAAAACCTTTGTACATGCAGAATTTGCTAAGTGTTGTTCAACTAGAAATTTTATATTAGCTCCTCTAGATTTACTAGTGTATACACCAAAGTCTGGAGATTTAAGACTTTTTAGAAAGTAATATTCTGCTTACCCCTCTATTATTAGACCAGTGGAACCTTTCTAGATAGGCATGGTTTTAATATAGGTTCTAAAATGCAAATAATATTGATAACATAGCATCCTTACCTTTCTGTTTCATGTTCAAAGGTTCATTCTAAAGTTTCTGATTAGTCATAAACAAATTCTCCCAAAAATTATAAGGTTTAATGTTAACATACTCATTGTTATTAAGAGTAACTACTGAAATATGAAATGTACTTTTTCTTCTTTAAATTGTAGTGTTGTCCAGCTTTTAAACTAATTTTTCGTTTAATTTTTACTTCCCTATAAAGTACCTAGATATTTTCATTTATATTTAGTCATACTATTCCTTGTTTATACATTAAATATATTATTTATTACTAAAAGTGTTATTCTACAATAATTAGAGGTAACATCTCAAGTGTTGTTTTGAATTGTATTTCATAGCATAGTTTAGTAACTTCACAAATACATGTTAAAAGCACTTAGTAGCTGGCATGCAGACATGAGAGATCACTGCATGCTACTTTTTTCAGGCTGAAAATCCTGTAAATATATACTCATATGAAAAAAATGTATGTATGCATACATAAACCGTATGATTATTTGTCTTACTTTTCTGTCAAATAAGTAAATTACTTCACTTAAACCATTTTTCCCCCATTTCTGAGATATTTTTAAAGTAGTAAGGCTGTCACACTTATCTATTCATTCATATGACTATGTTTGAATTTGTCTTAAAGATTGTTGTTGCCTATCCCTAAAAGCAGTGGCTGGATATCTAATGGGAGATCATTCCAACACTGGCAGCCTCAGCAAATTATTATCATAAGATAACTCTGATTCAGAATAGCTTATTTTTCTCCTGTGGACTTGATGTAATGAAAAATGCTCTGAATCAGTGCAAGCAATCATGAGTAGAAATGCAGCACTGGCTATAGATCTGTGCCACTGTAGAACAAACCAAGGATTTTTCTGCATTCAGGGTCATCCCAGAGATATTTCCATTCCAGGGGCATGGGATATTCAGAAAATAGCTTTGTGACAGCATTTCAAGACAGTAGGTATTTGCTTGTCATTTCTGCCAAGCCCTGATTTCTGTTAATGACTTTTTTTTGTATTTGTTTATATAGCCTTTGTTGATTACATAATATAGCAATGAACACCACTTTTTTGTGCCCTGAAGCTTGAAGCCCTGAAGTTTGGCATTCTGGAGAAGATAAAAATCAGTATTTTCACACTAAAAATACATATGAAATTGAAGTGGTTTAGACATGAACCATTCTTTTTCCTTTCCTGTTTTTCTGCTATTGCTGACATTATGTAACTGGTGGCTTTTAGACTGTCACTAGGAGAAGTTTACAGTTTGAGAAGCTTGGAGTGAATTATAAATATGACTCAACAGCATTAACATTGTTGAAAAGAAAAGCTGCTGCCATGTTTGGAAAATACACATCAAGGATATTAAGTAATGTTTTTACCCTGTAAAAAAAGCAGTGATGGAAGCAGTCCTGATGCCTGATGGCCAGTTCCCAAATACACTTTAGGTTTTCCTAAAAGTTTGGTTTCACACTCTTTTGACCACCCTTATCTAATGCAAAAAAAGTAAAGGATTTCAACAGTAGCACAGCTTTGCATTTAGTGCTAGGAAAACCAAGTTGCCTAGCCAACCCAGGTGCCTTTGTTCTTGGAAATATGTCAAATATTTTCCTTCTCCTCATGAAATAATTATTTGGGAATCAAGGGAGCATGCAGCACAATTTGAGTATTCTTGGTGTTTTCAGGAGTTTTCAGGCAAATTTCCCTTCAAATTAGGGGACACCTCATATGACTTATATGTATAGATATAACTTCAGTTAAAATGCTCAGCTTTGATGCCTGGCAAACGTAAAGAAATAGGAATCACACATTGGAAACTGCATTTTGTTGCACACCCGAATACAGGCAGGCTGAATTACTTTGCAGCTCTGAACTACAGATGAAGGCAGCTGCAAAACTCTCTGTTTTCATGCAAATTAGTTGTTGCTATAGGCTACCGATCCCTCAAGTTGCCATCACAACCTTTCCCAGATCGGGGAAGTTTGGATACTCAGCAGTAATTAGTAGCAGTAATCCCCTGTGTAAGGTGTCTGCCAAATTCACTGCATAGATACTTCTAGCTATGATCTTGTAGAAAACTGTGGGCCATACTGCTTAAAAATAATCAATTAATTTCTTTCCTTTGAATTACCCCTAAATTTATTTATCTTTATGATATGCATGAAAAGGAAGAAAAAAAAAAAAAGAGGATCAGCAATCTAAAAAAAGCCAGGCAGCAAAACAAGAATTCATTGCATGCACAGTTGTTATAAAATGAACTCATTTAAATGCATCAGTTTACAGCTGATCAGCAAAAGCAATGCCACCCTCCCCTCAGTATTAACCAAGGAAATTTACCTTTGCAAGACCAGTAATGCTTTAAGAAGAGTGTGAGGGGTCTAATACTTTTAGAGCTTTTAAAATACATGGAAAAGACCTTGGAAGAGAAGAGGAATACAGTGAAAATTAAAGACAGTCACTTAGACAAAAACTCCTACACAGGTGGAGAAATATATTTTCCAATGCTGTCCATCAGATTTTTGGCAGGAGACGCATATTAGATGTGGGCAGAACAGCAGTTTCCATCATTATTATGTGGCCTGTCTACAAACAGATTTTTGCATAACAAAAAAAGACCAGTCTACAGCCTAATGAATGCACTCATTTACTGTAATAATGTTAGCTATAGCTTGAAAGGGATTTCAGAGCAAAAAAAATCAGCTCAACTGATTCCAAGGCCCTGCTGCATTTTCAAAGTAGAAAATAGGTGGAACTGTTTGCAAAAAAGAGTCTATTTTTGTCATACACATATGTCTCTTAGTATTTTGTCTAATCTTAGAAACAGAGTTTTAGAATGTGTGCTGAATTTTCCAGGTGGTTTTCACAGGAATCCTAAAGCTATGTTTGCCAGCTCACTGGCACTAACTCACAACTTTTTACTCATCATAGTTTGTCCAGAGCCAAGAGTTGAAAACTTTCATTCAGTGTAGTGAATCACTCATGGCACCAAACTAGTAGACATCTCTGCAGCTTTCTAGGCTCTAAAGAACTGGTGTAAAAAAAACCCAGGGCATTAGGCAACATGAGGAGGATCTTCTGCAGGAACATCACCTCCAGCAGATATTCTGGATGTCCACCAGATTGCAATTGTAGTTGGTTTAGCATTAACCTCTCCCTGCTACCTTCTCCACCCAGGACTGGCAGAGACTAAAGCAGACAACTCTACAATCCTAGTTAATCTGTTCCCAAAAAAAATCTTTATATCTAGACAATATATTCTTAATAATACCAGATAGCTCTTGATAGTATACACCTGATACTTTGACAAGCTTATCAATGATGACCTTTTTTTTTAGAGTGAACAGCTAACAAAAATATCTCCAATAGCCAAAAAAATCATATTTGCAACTCACAGTTGCTAATTTATTAGTACAATAAAATTAAAATTAGTTGATGGTCAAATATTCACAAAATACTGATGTAAAGGATTGCAGTTGTTTCAGGGACTGATAATTTGCACAATGTACCTGTTTGTTCTGCCCCTCTTGTATTATCTAACATATGGTCTTGCTAAATTTTGAAGCAGACTACAGTTAAACTATAGTTATAACTATATAGTTATAAATTAGTTATAACTATATAGTTAGTTATTATAGTGGTCTTCAAATCACAGATTTTCTATAATTCAATTCTCAGAACAGCAAAGTTCCAACTTTTTCAGGATACTGTATGGAATGAAATAAATCCATAAAAAGCATTGGCATTGTTCAGGAGTACTTAAATATGAAGTTTTCCTTGAAGGATATTGTAGGACTGAATGGAAAAATAATCAATTATAGTATTTATTTAGTCTCTTTATCAACATAAGATTTTCCACTTTGACACTTTTTTTGTCCAGCTGTCCCTAAAAAGTGGCAGAATTTTTCTACCTCCTTGGAAGGTTTCTCAAGAATCTGAAAATATTCACTGAAATCAATATTATAAACTCTATAGCTGAGATTTAAGAAATGTCTTAAACAGTATAAAAGACTTGTAACATTTAAAATTAAATATATGTCTATTTAGTGTGTAGGCATGTCAGTGCAAATCATTTTGTAATTGTTTAAATTTGATATCTCATCGTTGACCCATTGGTTTTGGAGTTTACCTTCCCATGAAAAAAGTCATTTGGACTATGGAAGTGACAAGTCTTACATATAGGGCCAATATCACAGAACTAATTCAATGGATATTCAAAACTGAGCAAGAGACCTTAAACTGCCAGACCTGTCAACCAAAATGTCTAAATTAGGGAATTTCTTTTCTGTTTTAAAACCCCAAAGGATTATCTTAATTATACTGAGATAGTGTTATTTAGGGATTGGATGTTAAAACCTTCCTTTCACCCAACAAAAGAGAGATAAAACAGTTTCACTTTCATTTAGAATAATTTTGACCCAGTGCACACTCCCGCCTACCCTGACTACATTATTGGAATTAGCTGTGTGTATAGCCTAACACATCATTTAGCCTAAATAAATGTCTCTTCTTGTTGCTTCCCATGGCAACTATAGATAGAGAAAAAATGCAATAATGAAAAAGTAACTAAGGTAAAATATTACGAGAAGCTGGGGAAGCTGTGAAGGAGAGTTATTGTTTTAACTTTCTTTGAATTTTTTGTCTAACTTGTTGGGTTTTACAGAATCATCATTCCCAGACATATGTCAAATCTCAGCAACTCCTAATGCATAGTGGATGTCAAGAAGTCATCTAGGCAGCTGCCATCTCTTCAGCAAGGCAGGGACATTTATACCAGATGGATGTTTGTCTGTCTTGCTCTCTGACACCCCTAAGAGTCTTCACTTCAAGCTATTCTAGTTCCTCATTCTCTTTACTGTGAGAAAACTTTACTGGTGTCTAAGATGAGTCATTCTCTTTTCAGGTTAAGTTCTGAATGCTTGTCTCAATATAATAAACAATTTGTGATCTTTTTGCTGATAGTTTTGCTGTACCTGAAGACAAGTAGCACATCTCCCCTAGTGCTGTGTTTGGTTCTTTAGGTTATAAATCTTCAGCTAATTCCACCAAGCCTGTTTTCTAGATCATCTCACTTTTTGGTTCAGCCTTCTTCTTGGAAGATAATAACTAGATTTTTGAACATTTATTCTATTCTGTGTACCTACTACAACTTTGGGATAGTAGTTTAGCATTTGCTTTGCTGTGTTGTCCATCTGAGGTTTTGTCATCTCTACATCATTGTCTGTACAATACACACTTTGGGTAGGTTTTACATAATATTCCTAAACACCTTTTGCTCAAGAAGCTAAGCTGAAATACTTATTTGAATGAGAAGCAGCTCTGTTGAATTAAGAAGTTTTCCTGCAGAAAAGTTGAGAAGGAGGCTTATGTAATACAAAGTTGTCATTTCTATCTTTTTAATAATTTAAAGGTATAAAATGGTATCTCTGTTGCAAATCTTCTTAAAGGGGATAGAGAATCATAAAGTAATGCTGTCAATTTTATAGCACCCTGTTGAATTAGATCTAAAAAACTGCTCCTTTGAAAATGATAAAGACATTAATTACAAGAAAACAGCCTTTTTTCTAGGTTTTCTATGAGACAACTCATAAAGCTGGGATACTGACAGCATGGCTTTAATTCTTTTAATTTCTACCTAGTTAAAAAAAAAATTTAAAAAATCCCACACTACAAAATCTATCAGTTCCCGCATTCAAAAGCTTGTCAGGTTTCATGAGGGTGGATAAAATGGCTTAAAAACTTGCCAAAGAACAAGACGAATCTTTTAAAGGAAAGGTCAAGTCAGTCATAAATTTAAAACACCTTCTGTGGCTTTTATCACAAAACAACACATAGCAGATTTTAACTCTGTCCAGCAAACATTCCTGGTCAAGTGGGGAGTGTTTGTCTTACTGAGCCTCTCGAGTACAGTTGGGAACATTAACACCTGTGCTAAGCCCTAACATGGAAGGCAAATTTTCCAAGCGCTATCTTCAAGCTGAACAGCAATGCTCATCTATTTCCTTGCAATATGAATGCACATTTTACTCTTCTGTGCTCAGTAAATCAGTGCATTTGAAATCTGAAGCATGTTTAATGGTTCCTTCATTTTGATTCCAGACACTGGATATTTTTTTTCCCTCTGGTGAAGCTGCTATTCACTGACATTGCAGCTGTGCAAAGAAGACATAGTCAAGAGCCCAGGCTCTGCTGAAATAGTCTTGTGCAGGAGTGACTCTCTGAGGGATTTTTCTCTGTGTGGGGACAGCTGAGTGCACAGCATAAGGAATGTTCTGGGGACCAGGTGTCTGCAGCAGGATTCCTGCCTGCTCTGCAGTGCAGAAGAAAAGTTTAAGACAGACAGTGAATGATCAAAACAGAACAACAGATCCACACACATAAAGGTCACCTACATCACTTACAGCATGACTAACTTACAGAAGGGCTAGCTTTAGACAAATCATGAAGTTTTAAAATAGGACAAGTTGAGCTTACTTTTCCTACTTCATTTATTCAACTTTTAGGATTTAAAGGTGCTCTTTACAGTCAACATCACTGACTTTTTAGAAGGGGAAAAAAATGTTAATCTGAGATTCTTCTCCAAGTCTCTAACTGTAAGACCTGAGGCTTTTGAAAGACTGAAATATCATGTTCATGATAAAACAAGAGAAATCTGAAATGCTTGTATGAGATATGTACAGTTTTAGGGTTGACTGAAACTTCATAAATTCTTCAGTACTGCCAAGAACATCCATTGGGAAAATGGGGAGAGAGAAATTATCCTGAGAACTTTGTGACATTTTGTTTGAATGGTGTTTCAGTGTTTCAGTGTTTTCTGTCTCCTTGTGGTTAGAGTGTTGCAAGCTGAAAGGTTAACAGAAAGGGATTAAAATTCTGTGTGCAGTGCAGTATCACACAACTCCATAAAGCTCTAGCCACAAGTAACAAAGAAATAGGAGCAACACCTGGATCTGCATAATGCTCTGCCCAGCTTCATTAGCCATGTCTGCAGAGAGGATTAATTGCTTCAGATGCAATTTTCTGTGCTGGTGTTTCTGCTTGAACAGCACCAGCCCATTCAAGACTTGCATCTGGCTCTTTGGGCCGTGCTCCATCAAGAAGTATGGACATGGTCTGCAGCACAGCCCTGCCCTTTGCACAGTGAGAGGTCCTGTCCTCAGAGTCACAGCCTCTCAGGTAAGAGTAGCATCAACCCAGTGTTAGGGAAACGCTGAATCCAGGGTTTTCTCCCCACAGCTCAATGAGGTTAATTAATGCAGAAATGCACAGAAGATTTCAGGATCGGTGATTTTTGACATTGTTTCAATTACCTGATGCAGAGGGTATAGAATAGATAATTTAAGTAGAAGTTGCCAATGTGAAATTAAAGTAAAACATTGAATTCTTCTTCTAGAAGAATTACAGGTGCTTTACAAGCCTCCGCTCAGGACCACAACTGCTAGTGTGTGTGCTCCTAGGCTCTGATTTCCAACACTAAGGGAGCTCTTTCCTTGTCTCTTTGAATGGCCAATGCTGTGTCCCTGTCCTTCACCCCTGCAGTGACGGCTGGGCAGACAGGTACGACGTGACAGAGGGGTACCAGAACGAAGCTGTCGGTGGGATCACGATCAAGCTGCAGTCTCCAGACGTGAAGTGGTTCGATGATTACTACCTGCAGCTTCGGCCAGAAACCAACCATCGGAATCCATGGTTCCAGGAATTTTGGCAGCACAGGTTCCAGTGCCGGTTGGAAGGGTTTCCTCAAGAGAACCCTAAATACAACAAGACTTGCACAAGTAAGTGAATTAATTACTTCTGCAGGGTGAAACAATGTGAATGAAGGTCTGGTCTGATGCAGCATGATCTGGTGAAATAATGATTTGCATTGGAAGGAAAAGAAGCTGTAATTGCAATGCTTGTTGTTTTCAAAATTATGAAAAGCACAATTTTTAAAGTGTTCAGATTTCTAAAGAAAGAGATAGAACTTCAGTACCTAACTGCTCTTTGTATTTGAAAAACTTGATGCTACTCCACCTCCACAAGCATGTAAACATTTTCAAAAATCATGCAACAAAAAATAAAAGGTGCTTTTTCAGAAAAAAAGAGCTAATCATATTGTTTTGCCTCACAAAAGCAATGAGAGAGCTAATATACTAAAAGGTAACTGAAGCCCTTATGGTGGTGATGATTATTATGAACTTCATATAAAACACTAGGTGTTTTGAAAGATGTCATTAGGTTTTCTTTCAGCCATGGGTCATTTCAGGATATGCCATTTTAAGCTGATTCTTTTTATTCAATTGTACCAATTTTAGCAAAAACCCAGAACGTGTTGTCATTTCTCTTCTACAGATAGATAGATAGATGTAGTACATTTTTCTGGGGATTTGTTGGGGTTTTTTTAAATTATTTATTACTTCTATGAATTGCTCTTTATTTCATGAGATGCCAAGCAGTACAAATGTTGTCTAGCCTGTGAACTGGCACCCATGTCTTGCATTCCAAAGGGCATGGGGACCTGTGACACCAGTCAAATGACAAGAGACACAGAGGGAACCCAAGACTCAATGCCTCAGCAAGAAGACCCCAGACTACCTGGAAAGGGTCCTTTGTTCAGGGTCTTTCCTCTGAGGCTAGGAGGCTGTTTCACAAGGCCCTTTTCATTCTCTGTAACTCTCTGGGCAAATGTTTAGCTATTTCTGACCCTTGAGATATCACTAATACAATGGATATTCTGGTGGTGTTAGGGATAAGGTGGTGCTGTGCTGGGCATTAGAACAACCACAGCTCTAAAGCTCAAGGGTTCTTCCCTCCTAAAAATGTCAATATCTTCCACACACCCATGAATCCAAAAATGTCTTTAAGGATCAGAGTCTTGGATTTACACATCACAAACCCTTACCTAAATCCCACTTAATGATCTTAAAGTCTTTCTTTTGATTTGGACAAGGTCGCAGAGGAAGTTTGTAAGTGAGATGTAAATTGAATCTAGGATCCCGAAATCTCAGTGTACACCTTCCACATTCAACTGACTTTTCCCCATTAGTTTTGTTCTGTAACCCTTCTAACACAGTCTGAGACAGGTTTTATTTGCACTATTGACAGGTACTGCATATTGAGCAGCAAACTTCATTGATTTCCCCATGATAATGTAGACCTGTTTCCTGAGATGTCAATGCTGTGGGCATAGATGGATGCAGGCTAATAAAGACCTGGTTTCCATCAGTATGCCATGTAAAAAACATTTCAATTAGATTTTGTTGATTTCTTTTTTACCTCACCTTTTACCAGACGTGTGAGAATCTAATTTATGTTTTATGTGAAAGATTGAGAACTATGAAATGTAAGTGCCTAGAGAGTCTTTTATAGCATCTAAAATAAAATTCACCACCTCAGAAAAATTATGGGGATGCAAGGAGATGTTATTTTATACATAAAGTCACCCAGTCATGGATATAAGACAACTTAATCATAAATCTTGAACAGTTTGGCATGAGCAGCACTCATGGCTGGAACCTTTCTCACAAAGAGCCACAGGTCAAATAGGTTACTAACACCTGGGAATGTTAAAGACACAAAAAAAGGTGCAAAAATCCAGATCTTCTGATTTGCAAAACATGAACAGAGAAAAAGGCTTTTTTTTTTCCAAATAGATTGCTCTAATTCCCTTTTCTTTAATTTTCTTGTAATATTAATTTCTGGCCCATGATGCGTACAGTAAAAGAATGAAAACCAGATTATAAAAGCTTTAATTCTTTCATGTTGCTGTAGGGCAAAAAATGTTAATTCAGTTGTGAAATTTCCCAGGTTAACGACATTATGCTCAGCAATCAGTTAAAACTGTCCATTTAGTTAGGTTTTTCACACAGGAAGTTGTTAATCATCATATTACTTGGGTTTATATCTTTGATTTTTATGGAGACCATCTGTTCAAAATTCATACAAAGGAAATTCAAAGTTTGGCCTGAAAGATAACATGCAGAGTTACTTAATGACATTTTTTGTGCCATAAGTGCTAAGACACCTATGCTTTTTTTCTCATAATGGCTCCAAAACTCAGCAAGGGTATATGATAAAAAGAAGAAACTTGAAGTTACTCAACTCTGTGGATTAATCAGCAGGAAAGAAATAAACATATTCACTGAGAATTACAAGTGAATTACAACAAAGTTGTGAGTCCTAAATTCCCTCAGACTTCACAATTGTAAAGGTGATACTTGCCTTCAGTGGTGACAGATATTTCACAGACTGTCCTAAGAGTTTTTGCATGATGAGGAATTCGTTTTCATTCTGATTTCACTTGGTAAGAAAACAGGACTATGTCCTTTTGCTTATCTAACTAACTACATGGTCTTTTCCAGAAACTGCACAAAAATATATAAAGATTAAAAATAAAATATTAAAAATTAATATTAAAAAACCCGAACACACTAAAAAAAATCATGCTACAGGTGTTTCTTAAGATTAGAATTGATGAGTTTAAATTTACTGAGAAATGCTGGAGAGAAATCAAAATCTATTTTTTACATCAAAAGTCAAGCAATTCTTTACTTCTTGGGATAATGATAAAAAGATAAACATAGAGCTGATGTTAATAGACAAGGTCATTACTGAATGAATGTGTCTATATCAAAGGCAATAACCATTATATTAGTGGGAAACAAAATTAATTGTTTTCTGTAATGTAGTTCTTTTGCCACGAAAACATAAAGAATGGTTAACAGTATTTTATTCACTGTTTATTTAACAGGAAAATAAACACAGGAAGATTTGGCTGAAATCTAAGTAATAACTGGCTTCACCTATGCCCCAGCTATGAATTTAGCTGCTAAAATCTCTGCATTTGCTTTGATGAATACTGCCTAGTAGAATATTAGGCTGGGTTTATCTCTGTGACAGAAAGTACATGAATCCATAAATCACTGTAACCAGTGACTTGTGAGTATTTTTCTCACTTTTTAACATAAGCTATTCATAGACAGTTTCAGGACAGATATTATTATTAATGAAGACATGATTAAGTAAGATACATATAATAAAATTATGAAACCAGCTGAACAAAGAGAATCCAAAAAACAAAAAAGATTTTTTTCTCTATTCATTTCTATTAAGCACTAAAAAGTTTCTATCGCTTCACATACACTTAGTTCACTCTGTGATGAAAATTTCACCATCCAGCTCATTTTTCATTTGCAGATTAGAACATACTTGCTTAATCCAAATGGGTGTCACTGCTGTCATTGCTAAGAACATTGATTTTCTGCCCAGCTGGAGCACTACAGAAAGTGAGAAGTTCACAGACTTATCTGACTTGATTTTCAGTGTAATCAGTTCCATGCCACAGGAGAGCTGCTACAAGCCACCTCTGAAGAACAAGAGTCAGAACAAAAAATTTAAATTACATGTGTAAAAGGAGACATTTAATGGCCTCCACACTTGAGATTTTACAAGATTTGGTGTTGGTTTCACCTCTAGCACCAGTCAGAGATTGTTTCAGTATCTAAGATCATAATTCAAAGAAGTTCATGACTAGGTGTGCAAGCTTATCCAGATGAGTAACTCCACTCAATGACCAGCTTCAGGTCTATAAAGGCTAATCTAATCCTTTGGTATTGATTGCCTTTAGACCTTTGAAGACTCAACGTTTATGTGATTGTTCTTTCAGACAGAGTTCCCACCAGACCTCTAATTCCTAGTACCTTTTCATCCTGGTAAGGGTGTTTTAAAATACGCATCTTAACACCAAGCAGGAACAAAACCCAACATAAGTTAATTATAAGGGGAAGCTCTGGATCAATAGACAGTACTGCTGGAAAATGACAAGTTCTCAAAGTCACCAGGAGCAGAATCATATTTATTACATTTGCCAGTCTCATCAATTATTTATTTTGTCAACATTGTTAGGTGATATTATTTTTCCCATGCTGTGCAAAAGTTGAAGGCATGGATGGAACAGAAATATTTATGGTGATACACAGAGCAATACCAGAATATGCATCCCAAGTATCTGGGATCCAAGTCATAGACAATAAAGAGTAAATAAATAGAGGCTGATGCTGCTGAAGCAGTGAAGTATTTTGCTTTGATTGGCAGAGGTTACAGACTTAAGAAAAAAAAATAGCAGTTGCATGTAAAGGAACAGTGGGAACAAGAATCAGAAGGGAGGTTAGAGGTCACTTGTGCAGGTACTTACAGCAAGGTCCTGACATTAAATACTGTGGTTCAAAGCAGTGAAGTAAAAAACAAAGGGAAATTATGGGGGCTGGGTCATCACAGACAAAGGTCAGCCACAAACAAGACATAGAGGGCACTGGAAGTGAGGAAAGCAGCTTATGTGTGACATAGCTGGGAGCAAGGACCCAGTGGCAGGGCTTAAAGGGAAGAAGAGCACACAGTGATGTACAAGTGTCCTGGTTACAGCTCCCAGGAAAAGGAGATTTGCAGCAGCATTCTGAATGTATCTTAGAAGGATGCAAAAATCCCAAATTCCATTCATGATTTAACCATGCTGCTTCTCTGAGACAAAAACCCTCATAAAAGAAGGATGACCAATATATCTCCAAGCAATTTAGAAGAGGATTAAGAATGAATGAGTTTATTAGCAGAAAGGGAGATTAGGGAAATTTGGGATAAGTACAAGAAAAGTTTTGCATTTTAAGGTACAAATTTACACTTAAAATGAAAGTTCAAAAAATACATACCTGTTTGCTGAATCTCATCCAGTTCCATCTATTTTTAATGAGTACCAAAGGACACACAGAAGGTCCACGGTTTCAGATGAACAGAAATTGATGAACAAATGGCCCTTTTGGGTTTCCAGATAGAATGAAGGATTTAAACATGACTGACTGTCTAGTCTTTTGCACTGCAACATGCAAATCTGTTGATTAAATGTAAGGTCTAATGCCAAAATTGGTTTAATCAGAACTCAGCCAACAAAACATAAGTGCTGTCAGAATAGAAAAGTATTTTCCATATTTCAGGAAATGTGTCACATTTAAACATCATATCCCTCAGACTTTGCATTCCTATACTTTTATTTTTAGATTGCAAATAAAAGCAGAACAAATTTAGTGAAAACTAATTTCTGTTTTTTAAACAGTGAATTAGAAAACATTTTAATTCTCCTGAATAAATCCTGTGTGTCATTCAGTTTTATACTTATGCTTGGGCTGGCAGGCTGAATTATGATCCAGCCCTCATTTTTATGCCCCACATTTCAAAACTGGAACTCAAGCACTGTTATTACTACTTTTACAGTGATGCTGGGTCAGATCCAGAAATTTCCAAAGGCAAACCAGCTGTAAGGCATAAATCTAGATCTGAATTTTCTAGCAGCCTGATATAATCTGAGCCAGGATCCCACACAGATATGTCACTACTTTTTTTTTTATTCAGAGAATTTTTTTGATTCAGAGAAAGAAGCAGTGTGACACTAAAAACTGCTACGTGCTCTGGTTTATATTTTTTGAAGCCTTTTAAATATAAATTGATTCTGAATTTAACACATCTGTAACTCAAACACTTTAATAGCTTGAATCTTCTCGTTGTTACAGAATTCATCAAACTCCTCAAAAGTCTGACTAAAAACTACATTTGATTTTCCTTCTCTTTATGTTCCCTGACTTCTTCCTTCAATATATTAGATGTATGTGATGATACACCAAAGGTGACTTTCTTCTTTATATTACAATTCCTTTTCCAACTGCCTTTCTGAGCCTTGGAAACTATCTGGACCATGTCTCTCTAGCCTTAAAAACTAAATTATAATTAAATTTATTCAGATTATATACATTTTATACTGGATGTTTCAATTGGAGTAGCTCCTGGCATTCTTTTCTCTCAGCAGTTCAACTCCCTGTATAGATTAAAATACTTCATATCAGCATGTTTGCCAGTACAGAGAGTTTTATGCCACTATTTCATGTGCTTTTGCACCCATAGCAGTTAAGTTTTGTTGCAATTTGTGACCAAAGTAACTGAATTCTGTAGAGAAAGAATAGCACTGTTAAGAAAATTATATGGAGAAATAGCTATCTATATTCTTTCCTTCTAGGACTACCTATTCTATTATTCTTTTTTGCTGATTATACTGAACTTGGCAAGAGAAGCAGACTGCCACTATTTTGTGGACACCCAGGGATGAAGATCCAGCTCTTATCAGATTTGTGAGCATTCTGAGAATGCCATGGCTATGCAGGTTTAAATAGATGTGAGACACCAAAGTCAACTAAATACAATGAAAATCTATTTCAAAGTCATCTCTGGATTTCAATACATTAAATTTGGTCTTTCCTCCATTCTCAACATTTTGGTGCCCCTCAACACATAAAATGTAACAGTACTGATTCTGGCTTTCAATTAAGAAGAATGAAAGTTAGAATTGGTCAAAGTATTGGATGACGGAATTGCACTGGAAGCTATTTCCTTGTCAAATTTCAAGAATGTTCCATAGCTGCATTGAAAGGGTCACTTTTGTTGTCTTATTTCAGTAATGCTGAAAAGCTTTATTTCAAGCTTTTAATTTACCTTCACAATGTTTCAGTTTTATGCTATGTGTTTTGCCTCAGCATCAAAATGACATTTCCCAGAGAAAAAAGGATACTTCCCATAGAGCAAAAAATACCTCTTTTCATCAGTCCAAGAGAAATAAAATAGGGGAAAAATAAATAAATAAACTACCGGAATTTATTTTTTAGCAGAAAAATATACCCAGAACCTTACAAAAAACACAGAACTGAAAGTTACTTTATCATTTCACATTGATAGAAAGCTCTGATAGCAGGCTTTGGAAAAGGTTCCAAAATCAGTATTTTTCTATATTTTTAAACAATGAGAATTTAATAAGATTTGAACAATATGGTTCTTATTTACAACATTTCCTCTGTTTTATAAAATACCACATGTTTCTCTAGTGGAGAGACACGCGTGTTTCTGGGATGACTGACTTGGTGGCATGTCATCTAGACCACACAGACCCAGGGAAAGTTACATGTGTTCCCAAGGACTTGCTGACAGAGTTGAGAAGCCACACACCATATCCTGCAGAAGACAGACACTACCATGGTTTTGTTGGAAAGATTACCCTGTTGTCCTGATTTTTTCAAAGAAATTCACTAAGGCAAAGGAAAGAAAATATAGGAAAACACATTAGTTGGTGGATTTCAAGTACAGTGAGCAGAATGTGAATGTGGGACATACTTGCCAGCAAAATTAAAACTCATTTCTCTTGTCCATCAAAACAAAACTTTGCACAAAGAATCGCTGAAGTTTTTAATGATATATTTATGAAATTGTATAGAAACTGAATTGTGATATAACCATGGGGAAACATTGAAATATCTGGAGGCTATAGGATGTAACTGTGTTTTCCATTGTAATGTCTCTCATGACTTCATCATAAACAACCTTTTGATCACTGAGAATTAAAAAAAAAAAAAAAAAATAATAATAATAATAGTAAATAAACACTGACAATATCCCATGGTAATTTTACACTCCAAAATTCTTGCTTGATGTGGCTTTGTAATATCACAAGCTGGCAAGCAGAAAAAATTGTATTTCATCTTCCTTGGGAGTAAAAACCTGGAAAAAAACAGGAATGACAAGTTTTACATCAAAAATCTGTAAAGTAGTGAAATCTATTGAAGAATGCTTATTTTCATTCCCAGTACTAAAAACAATGGACAAATTTCCGAATTTGCTGCAAAGATGTGGGTTTGATTTGGTTTGTTTTTTCCATATTTGGAAGGAGGAGTTCAGTCTTGGAAGAACTATTTTATTAGTCTCACTGGTAGCCAGAACCACCAGTTCTGGGAGCTGTTGAAGTAGCTCTGGAGCATGGGAAGCAGTCCAGAACTGGCTCACCAGGGACTAACAGCATCCATAAGTGCTTTCTTGGATCACTGCCCATAAGTGCACTAATTGTTTCTAAATAGATCCAAGAAATGACCCGTGGTTAGTTGGAATCACTTTCCTGGTGAAAGAACATGTTTCTTTTTCATCATCTACATATTTGTGTTCTTTGGAGACTTGACAACAGAAAAGAACAAATTTGGATGAGGAGTTTAGTGCTGAGCCATCTCCATGCAGTTAATTGTACAATAGAATAGTTGAATAGAATGGTTTGGATTGGAAAGGAAAGGACCGTAAAGATCAAGTAGTTTTAGTTCCCCTGCCATGGGCAGGGACATTTTCCACCAGACCAAAGCCCCAGCCAACCTGGCTTGAATACTTCCAGGGATGGAGTACTCACAGCTTTTCTGAGCAGTTTGTTCCAGTGACTTACCACCTTCAATTTCTTCCTCTAAACTTGACCTCTTTCTATTCAAAGCCGTTCCCCTTTTTCCTATCACTGCCTGCCCTTTTGGAAACTTCAACATAGATTCATAAATAGGTTGATATATTCCAAACACTGCCATCCCTATTAAATTCATCCATGCCACCTTTCCATGTCATGGTCACCTCCTGTCAGGAAAAGTTCTTGACTGAAGAAGACAACACTCATGGATGAGTAATAAGGGTAAAAATATAAGAATATGTGCCAGAGTTCCAGCAAGAACAATATGCAAGAACTCTTAAGTGAACAATGAAGGCTACCTAAATCATAACTGTTGCAGAGATAGATTTAAAATATTTTTACTTTTTTGTCATTGTTGTTGAGTGAGATACTAGCTTTTAGCTTGGGCATTCAGCCTTCCCTGGAAACCACTGCTAGGGTTACTGAGCTAAGTAATGGTTACTTATATTCTTCAAGCCTGACATGCCAAAATACTTTGTGAAGAGGGTTGAAAGTAATTTTCAGCTTTGATTTTGATTGGGTTTTTTAATGCTGATATTTTAAAAGTTTTATTACAATACACTAAAAAGAAAAAAAAAATTCTCTTGTCTCAGTTTTTTTATGTCCCTTAGATACAGAATCTTGTGGTATTATAAACTGACCTTGGCAGGTTGAATTTACCCCTATATAACCAAGTGAGGCAATTAATATCTCAGGTGAATGTTCTCCAGCTGCAGGAAGTATATTAAAATTCTCACAACAGCTAAATCCCTCACAACTCCATTGACAGTTGCCAGCAGCTTCTAGGAAGAGCTAAGCAGCCTCATTATAAATCATCAGGTGAACAGAATGAAGTTCAGTATTTAAAGAAAATCAGAATAATAATTTCATAAAATTGAAGCACAAAGCCCAGAGGAGAGTAAGAATTAAGAAGTAAGTTATTAGATTTTTAAGCAATCATATTCAATAAAGCAGCTGAAATATTGTTTTATGATAAATACTACTGCCAATGCAAATATGATTCATTCTAACAGCTACTATAATTAACTGCATCCTGTGTGAGCTGCTAATTTTGTCGGTGAATAATTGGTTAAAACAAGTTTTATGTATTGCAGTGTAATATGCTTGTTCAATTTTCCACTTAATATCAATTAATATGGGTTTTACATGTACTCCACTGTTGCAGGTTTTATGCCTATTATTTTTAATTAGAAAAAAACAATACCTTGGTAGAACAGAAGAAATGAGCAGCACTGTGTTTCTTCCAGACTTTTTTTTTTTTTTTTTTCCATTAAGATACTTCACAATCATATTGTTTAGCCTTCCAAAATGTCGGTAATCACTATTCCTTTGGCTGACTGGAAATGGTGGTGCCAGTTTCCATGTAAAATAGAGGGGGGAAAGGAATCTCTCAGTTCTCTCATTCACTTTCTGACCTCTACACAGTGTTTTACTGTGCATAAAACTATGTGTTTTACTACCTTCCCTGATGTTTCCGGTGCTGCAATAGATTTTAGTGATTAGAACTGTGGGGTGATGTTCTTGTTCACCACTGAAAAGGTATGCTTGTATGTAGTCAAACCTGCTTTATGATAGAATTGATCACCAGCTGGAGATTCTTACCCTTTTCCACTAAAGGTGCCTACACATCAGAATGAGTTCATGTCTTCTGGATGGGTATTGTTAAACTAGATGAGTGCCACCCTGAGAGTCATATATTAGTCTTAATTTCTTTAAAGAAAAAAGTTGTCTGTGCCTCAATGTTCTCATGGCATAAAATACTTCTCAGACTGTGCTGCCTCTGGAGCTCAGATGGGCAGGTGTCCCTCACCAATGCCACGGGAGTGGCAGGCAGACTCTTAGGGAGTGGGCAGGCTATTTGCATTCCCTTTCCTCTGGGCTGCCCACACAAGGCACTCCCTGGCCCCTAGGGCTGCTGCTTGGTTGATAAAATGAAAGCAAATGTTCCAATAGAGCTCTTTGTTCATCCTGCTTCCAGAGACAAATCTTTCCAGGTGTTGGATAAATATCCAGCACCACAGATACAGTTGTTTTATCTCTGACTCTTCTCACTTCCACAGTATTAAAGATCTTGTGGCCAGAGTACAGCTGGGAAGAAAAACTACAACCCACTCTTCTTTAGTTTGCCTGGTGCTATCAACAGAGGAAATCTGTGCTAGTACTAACACTGTGTTATAAATAATAAAGGTCTTCAAGGTGCTGCCAAATGATTTTTTTTCTGTGCGTTTCACAGAAGCATAGAGCATAGAAATGCAAACAACATGTTTTAAAAGCCAAAAACTCAAGATTCACCAGTTCTGGTTAAACAGTCATTGCCTAACCCATGCTGTCAAACCTGTCACAGATATTTTATTTGTCTATATATCATTGCTATCCTCACTTCATAAAGAGACAGGAGGAAGACATGCAGACATAGGAGAGTTATTGGGGGAAACTTTTGGTACTGTAAAGGAGTGGTGCCTAGGTCAGTCTCTTTGCATGGAACTAGTTCCATGTGTATTCATAAAATTAAAGAATGGCTTGGATAGGAAGAGACCTTAAAGATAATGTGGCTCCAATTCTTCTGCCATGATCAGGGACAGCTTCCACTAAACCAGGTTTCTCAGAGCCCCCACCCAACCTGGCCTTGAACACTGCCACAGATGGGGCATCCACAGCTTCTCTGGACAACAGAGTTCACTCTGTAAAAAGCAGAACTTTTTTATAAGGTTTCTAGAGAAAAACCTCTTATTACACTTACATTTCAACTAATATTTACAAAGGTATGAAAAGATTTCTGCAGATGGAGAAAAGTTTCTGGGTTACCTAAAATATTATGTTATAATGTCCATGGTGCATGATTTAAAAATGCACATGAAGGAGCAGCACTCTAAAACTAACATATGTGAGGTGAGCTGATGAGTTGCAGAGAGAAATGTATCATCTGGATAATACAATATTTAAAAAGAACCTCTACTTTAATTTCTTTGTTTTTATTCCAACATGGTCAGTGAACGTACCAATTAAAACATCTTTTATGAGCTGTTTAAGACACTTAAAATACTTTTAATGATAATTAATAATTAAGTGTTAATAAATGTCCTGGTTTGGAGGACAGATGTCTGCCAATAAAGGGAGGAGCTTCTCTTTGAAATGGAGAATGTAACCCCCTCCCTCCAAATTATTATAATTTTGAAATTAAGGGGCTTTCAGGCAAAGATAGAAGAATTAGGAATAACAGTTCTTCACTAGGAAAATTAAAATAGAAATACAGTATTACAAAGAACAATCCCAAAAAACACTGACAGAGTCAGAATACAACTTGACACCCCATCAGTCAGGGTGTTGGTAGCAGTCCCATTAAATGGTGGCTACAGTCCCCCTGCAGTGGCAGGTGTGGTTCAGCTGGAGCAGTGCTCCTGTAAAAGGGTGCAGTTTTCCTCTGAAGCTCCAGAAATTATGTGGAAAGGTCCAGCTTTTCCTTTGGAATCCAGTGGAAAGAAAAATAACTCGGTGCCCAAAATCTCAGTTTTTATCTAGGTAGGAAAGGCTTGGCTCCTCCCCCTGGCTGGAGCATCTCCCAGTGGGATGATGTAATTTTATCAGTCATGCAGTGGGACTTAATGGGCCATTAGCAGATGATATCTTCGTGGAAGGAGGATGAGTTGTGGAAAAGATAAAGATGATTGCCCCACCTGGTTTTAAAGATGGCCCATTAGCAGATGATATGTGCCATGGAGATAAGGAATTATTACCCCACCCAGCTTCAATACACATAGAATACACACTTCTGGTCACATCCTGTATTGCAATCCAAAACACTAAATTAAAAAGTGTTAAAAAATTAAGTGTTAATAATTAACAGGTGTCTGAAGATCTGACTATATCCCAGCCCTACTCACTAAACCCTCTGCTTGCTCCCTGACAGGCCAGATGACTCTGAGGACACAGCACGTTCAAGACTCCAAGATGGGTTTTGTAATCAATGCAATATATTCCATGGCCTATGGGCTCCACAACATGCAGCTGTCATTGTGCCCAGGCTACGTGGGCCTCTGTGATGCCATGAAGCCCATAGATGGTCGGAAACTCCTGGAATCCCTCATGAAGACTAACTTTACTGGGGTCTCTGGGGATATGATCTTGTTTGATGAGAATGGTGACTCACCAGGAAGGTAATGTTGACATTTGTCAAACTGTTTAATAGCAGAGGGTCTAACAGTACGTAGGAGATATGTGCAGACTGGACAACAGAGCTAAGATCTCATATTCCTAGTTTTACATTTCCTTATTCCTGTGCTTATTTTGCAAAAATTGATTTTTTTTTTTAAACATGCATTTTTAATAGCATTTCAAGTTAAAGATGTGGACTTTCAGGTGTAAAAGCTTCCTGCATGGATTTGAATTTCATCTGCGCCATTTAAAAGTATTATTATTGAAAACAAACTATCAGACCTTTAGACCATGATGTCCACCAAGCCTCTTTATGTGGGTGTTTATGTGTTTGGTTGACCTATAAACAATCATAGCAGACTTTGTTCTGTCATTAAGAAAGCTAAAACAATATCAGAAGTATTGTGCTGATGCATCTGGGATTTTTATAATTGGAATAATTAAAAACCTGCTTTCATATATTCCAAATGAAACCTTTCCACTTGCATAACACACTAAGCTATCAATCCATACTGTGCTTCTCTAAGACAAGTCGAATTTAAAAAAAGCTTATTTTGCTGGTAACATGCATAGATATGTATACATACTTCTACAGAGTATAAGACAATTTTTTCTACGACACATGTATCCATAGAAATGCACATTTGAAACAGACAGGGGGTAGGGATTTTTCTGGGTTTCTGCCTACTGAATTTTCAGAGGGTGAACAGCAAGTATGATAGTTTTCAAAGTATATTTATTCCTTATGTTTTGATGTGTTTCCTGTCTCATTCACTGCTTTTGCTCCAGTATTGTTTGACATAACCCTCTATGTCCACATTATTGGAAGGTTTGAAACATCTTTGTTATGCTGCTATATAAACAGATGACTAGAGGGAAAATTTTTATCCTATACACTCATTTAAATTTTGTCTTCTCCCACTAATGTGAGCTGAAAGGAAATCATTAACTTCCTAGTAGGAATGGGTTGGAAAATTTAAACTCATTGGTCAAAATATTTTGACATTTTTGAAAATTTCTACAATTTCAAACCTTTTTTTTTTTTTCTTCATTCTATTTGCAAACCTGTAAAGTCAGCATTCCCTCCAAAAGCAAGCAAGCAGGACAGCCACCTACACAGCAGTCTGCATCTGTTTCTGGAGACACAAATTATCAAATTCTTCAGGTTAAACTCTGAGGAATGGCACTGTGGGCTAGTAGGAGAACTCAGGCACAAATTGGCAGAAACCTATGAAAATTTCAGATGGAAACTTGTTTTCAGAGCTTTTTTAGCATGATCAAGGCTGTCTTCTGCTAAACGTTTCTTTTTTTACAAATAGCTGAATTTTGAAGAGAAGTGTTAAGTCTGAATTTTTTGGACCAAATTTGAAAATACTTATTTCAGGCTTCTTTAAAAGGATTTCTTTTGGGTTTTAAAGGTGCTTGGAGCAATGAAGTGGATCTGGCCTTGTTCCAATCAGTTTCTTGTGTAGAAATGACTGAGACAAATGAGTGATGTGTGGCCTGCTGAAAACAAATATGTGACATAACAACATCAATAACAATATCTAAATATTGCAAAAAGATCTCTTACTTTACCTTTTCCTCCTGTTGACGTTCTTAGCAAGAACAATTTAACATCATTTGTTGCAATTGAATATCTTGGATATTTTTGAATTCTAAGAAAGACGATGAAGAAATTACATCATGTGCCATCATTTTCTCAGTCACAATTGGACATAAGTATTTCCCTGAGCAGTGTGGGGACACCATGTTGAATGTATACCTCAAGATAGCCCAATTAAGAGAGTCTAGCTTCCCTGGATTTGTGTGATATTCGTGTCTACTCAAACTAATGAACCCTGTGTGGTTACAAAGTGGTTCCAGATTTTGTTTTCTTTTGAATGATAGTTCTTTGTTCCCTCTTGTCCAACAATAGTCACATCATTAAATCCAGTCTATGTACTTAAGTCAGGCAACATTGAGTCAAAATGTGTTCTTTCAGGATTAAAGAGATTGTGTAGGAAGCTCCATTTCTAACTTCCAGGATTTTAGTAGTGTATAGTCTTTTAAGCACTGTCAAACACTCTTTGCAAAGGCTTGGAGATGGTGAAGTCATACTGGAACAACTCATCTGCCTTGTTCACTTGCACTGATAACTGCATCTTCACTTTGTAAAACAGGAATTTAAAACCTCACAGCTGTACTGTGGTGGCGGTGTTAAGCAGGAAATCAGAACATAAAAACCCTTTCTGACCTAGATAGCTCAGGATTTCAATGTATAGCAAAAAGGTTTTGATATTATACAACAGATGATTAATCCCACAAGATGCTTTGAATCCCAGCCTTATTCCAAAGTCCTTTATGTGTGTGTTGAGTTTTAAGCAGGCAGCCAGTCTAGTGTAGGGCCTGTTTTATGTGAATCGGGAGACTTGGGGGGAAAAAAAAAAAAAGTATGGAAGCCATGATTCCTCAGGAAGATAACAATTATCTGCAAATACTATCAAATGCTAAAGAAGAAACGGAGGAGGGAAGAACAGGAAAGAAAAAACAAGATGCTGATATTTTGACTGTGCTGTCAGTAGAATATGTATTCCCAGCAACTTCATGGCACTTCTGTTTTAAAACAAGTATTTTGCACAGTGATTAGAGCACTGCTGGAAATGTGCTATTGCACCATCTGGTCTCTCCTATCCTAAAGTGACAAATTGTCGCTGTATTATCTCAAGGAACCTCCAGGGAACCAGTGACTCATGAGCCTCCACTACAGCAATGGACTAACTGAATCTGGCTATTTCTACCCATCCATCAATGCTGCTCTCCACAGGGAAGAGAGACAAGACTTATGGAGGCATTACTATATTAAATTTGTTAGGTTCCTTTCCAGTATTCCCCTTGTCATGTATGCATGGAACTACCGCTGGGGAGATCATTGGTTTAGGTTCTGTGGCCTGTCAAGCACTGGCAGTACTTTTGCCTGTCCATAAAACCCTAAAATGAAAGCTTTAACAAAGTATACTAATAGCTGTGTTGCAGTGTCTGACAATGTTGAATAATGGCTTTTCTGTGGCTTCTGTAGTAATTTTTTGGTTAGTCTGTTTAATCCTCAACAAACTGTTACTATGGCTGTGAACCTCAGAAAAAAAGTTAGTTTATAACCATGTGAAAAAGTCTATTTCTTTGGGTTTGTGCTTGTGTTATCTGGATTCAAATTTTTTGTGTCAGTCTGGCATCCATATCCTCAACTTTTGAGGAGATAATTTTTCAAGCTGTGGACATTTCCTTCTTTATACAATATGGAAAGTTAAATATTTCAAAATCTACATGTATAACAAATTTTTCATTGTAAGTGTGCTTATTTCTATTTCTTTGTAAAGATTCAAGAACAATATAATGTGTGTGATATCACATTGTCCATTCAGTCAGACTCCACTTTCATTTCCTTTCAGAGGCTGCTTGCAGTCCTGATCCTGCTCTGGGTGTGATTTTGGCAATGAATCCCTGCTGTACCATAGTTTCCCCACTGCGACAGAATTTTTAATGATACAAAGCATCCTGAGATCTATGGAGGGACAATATTATCAAATAATTTTCCTGTAATTGTTTTGATGTCAGTATGGGAAAAATATTGATGTTAGATACAGTATGGATACTGCATGTCCGTCCTAGAAGTTTTTCCTCAAAACTTAAGAGAGATATCTGTGTATCTGTCATGGTTTAACTCCAGCCAGAAACCAAGTACCTTGCAGCTACTTGTTCAGTCCTGCATCAACAGAGTCAGGGAGAGAACTGAAAGAGCAAGATCTAGAAAACTCATGGGTTGAGATAAAGTCAGTTCAACAAGAAAAGAAGAAGCCATGCACACAAGCAAAGCATACCAAGAAATTAGTTAATGGAAGGGGTTACAGAGCGGTGAAACATGACTCCCTCTTGCATGCAGCAAGAAAGAGCCATTTATTGAAGAAAACCATAGCTTTAAATAGGAGAGTTTGTGCAAAACAAAATACAAACAATTCATTCGTCAGAGAAGGAAACAGCTCTTGTCCCAAGATTTCCCATGGATCCAACAGGTGTTTGTCTTTTGTTATAATTCTTTCCCTTATGTTTATATTAGAGAAAGGTCTCTAGCTTGGGAAAAAACCCTAGCTGAGCCTGAGAAAGGCTGGAAAAATCCCCAAGATTTTCCCTGGGCCTGTAACAGCCACAGAAATTCTTTCATTTTTGTGGGCAGGCAGGTGTTCAGCCATCCCCCAGAGAACAGGGCCCTATCATGCATAATGGTGACTTGGGAAGACAAACGCCATAACTCCAAATATCCCCTCCTTCTTCCTTCTTCACCCTACTTTATATACTGAGAATGATGTCATATGGTCTGGAATATTCTTTGGGTCACTTGGGGTCAGCTGAGTCTCCTCTCAACTCTCCATTCTTTCCCAACCTCCTTGCCAATGTGACAGTGCAAAAAGGCATTGGCCCCGTGCTAAGCAATAATAAAAACAACTCCATACTATGAACTGTTTTTAGCACAAATCCAAAACACAACCCTATACCAGACACTGTGGAGAAAATTAACTCTACTTCAACTAAACCCAGCAGGGTATCTTACTTATGAGATTGTCAGATTTACTGAACAGGTTATTTTCTTCATCTGTACATTGAACTTCATAAATTACACTTTTACAATACCACTCTTAATGCAGACCTGTCTATATGCCTTGCCTTCAGGTCTGACAGGAAAAAAGATGTCTCCTTGTTTATGAATGAGACAGCCTTTCTAAAGCCAAGATTGTCTTAAACTTCTTGGTCTATATTGTTTTCTTGTTTTGCATCAGTAAATTTCATATTGCTTACACATATTAATCCCAACTCCACTAAAGAGGAGGCAAAGAAAAGCATGGCATAATTTCTTCAGAGCTGCCCAAGTTTTCAAGCATGCCTTATAAGACAGTTCTAAAAGAACAGGCCTGTATGGCAGAAAGGTGGGCTGGAGTTCTGCTGTAGGAGGAATTGACTCCTATGTGGCTCTACAGACTTTTTGCAAGACTCTGTGGGAACTGAAGAAAAAGTAGGAGGAAGAGGAATATGAAACTGAAAACTCTGTTGGGCTCTTTGACACAAAAGCAACCTAGGACTGAGTCATGAGTACTTTTTCTCTTCCACACCATACTGTACAAGGAACTAAATGTGTTTCAGTCACTGAGGAATTACATAAAAATGATTGTATGGATGGGAAAGACCAGCATTTACTGATGCAATACTGAAGAAAAGAAAGGGGAAAGAAAAAAAAAAAGAGAAGGAAACATTCCTAGATTCAGTGCCTGAAGAGTGATCCCTGATTCTTCTCTGGGTGCTGCACCAAATTTCTTCCTTCGATCACACAGAGGTTGCTTCTACCTCACTCTGAGAGTTTATCTGTCATCATCTTCCCTCAGGAGGGGAATAAGCACCTGCAGACAGTGAGGAGCACATAGTCTTAGGAATTGGCATTATAGGTTTAGATTACTCAGTATCTGCTATAGAGGGAACTGGTGCTCCATGCACAATTGGCTTCAAGGACTGGAAATTAAACAGATTTAATTCTGTTTGACTCATTTCATTGTTTTCCATAAATAAATAGTCATTCTCAGAAACACAGTCACTTAATCTCAGAGTGTTCAGGGAACTTTTATGGTGATAGAAAAAACACCAAAAAAACCCCTGCAATAAACACAAAACATAACTTAATAAAAAGCAAACAAACACCCCAACCCCACAACTTAACATACAATGGAAAAGCAAGATTATGATATCACAGAAACTACTGTGAGATACTCAAGGGCAAGCATAATTCTTTAAATTTTTTCTTCTTCATTTCAACATGCTTGATTTTTGACTGTATGGTGTTCCTTTAATTTGAAATTATGTTCTCCTCAACTCAGTTATGTCTCTCCTTTCTGTTTACAAAGATATGAAATCATGAATTTTAAACAAATGGGGAAGGACTACTTTGATTATATCAACGTTGGCAGCTGGGACAATGGTGAGCTGAAAATGGACGATGATGAAATATGGTCAGAGAAAAGTAATATCATCAGATCTGTGTGCAGTGAACCCTGTGAAAAAGGCCAGATAAAGGTAAATATTTTCTTCATTTCCTTCAGTCTTGCAGTATGCATAGCTTTGAAATTTGAAAGCAAGTTTTTTCTTGACTTCAACCTGGAGAAGCAGAATCCGGCACTTTAATTAAAATGTACAGATTTAAGTATTTAGTTCTTACTCTTCTCACAATCATCTCACTATTTAATACGCTGCCATTTTCTTGACTCCTGTATCTGTGGACTTCTGTTTTGTTTTTTTTTTTAACTTATATTCCAAATGTTTTAAAAAAGGTATTGTTTGGAGGCTTTTTGCTGCATATTTTTACAGCATCTGATTCAGTGGAGTGCAAATCCCTGACTGGGACTTGTCAGTACAATTGCAGGTAAATTTCAGTGCTAGACATAGTCACCCTGACTGGAACATTGTTAATCAGACCTTAAGTGTATGGTATCATCAGGTACTGTCAGACTACATCATCAGAACATCAGCTACTACCACTACTCCCAACTTCAGGAAATATAGGTAACATTTTTCCTTCCTCTATTTCCATGCTCCAGTAAGCAAGGACCGTAGATGAATCTGTCATATATTAATTATACACTATTTTCCTTCAGCATCCCATGATACTTCCTGCAGAACAATTAAAATACTGCAAGTCCATAGCTTACCTTGCAGTCATTTATATAAAAGCCAGTGGAAGGAGGAGATGGGCATATTTAACCATAAAAAAAATCATGTGTGATTTCTGACAAGTCTCACTGGAAGCTCAATTTTCTCTTGTGCTAAAACAGCATGACTGAAAATTGGGAAGCAGCTGCACAGAGCAGCATAGAGCTGCATGAGCAATCTCTGCAACACGAAGTTAACTTCTTTAGTCTGAATTTTACAGAGTTTTAGGACACGGTCACCCTGTTTAATTCACTAGTTAGTCTTTGGCAGAGTCATTATGTGAGTTTCATCAGACTGATTGTATTTGTTTGCAGTGTAAGCACAAGGAATCATGTCAGACTTATGAATAATATGCTATTCTAGATGAGGAGCATTCTTATCCCTGTGTAGGCTTTGAAAACTGTTAAGATCAAGCTTAGTGTAGAACGACATTTCTCTTCATTGAAAGTCAAAGACACCCAGATGGGACAGTTGGTTCTCATGAGAGCAACACCTTCTGCAGACACATAAATGCAGGTGGGATGAGTGACTCCCACAGAACCAAACTTGGGTCTGTTACCTGCTCCAGTCACAGCCACACATGGGGAGGACAGAGGTGGGCAAACACCTAACATCTTCAGAACTGCATGGCTCTGAGCTCCTTTATGGTCTGTGGTCACAACACAGGTGAAAGGCAGTATCTTGTCATCTTCATAAGCACAGTCACCTTCCACCTTCTGCCCATGCTCCCAAGGACTCTCCCAAGAGGACCCTTCACTGTGAAACCAAGTCATCACACACTTAGATACATGTTTGAAGTCTGGTGTCTGAAATGTTGTTTGCTCCTCATTATTGATTATAAATCAATATTTATATTGATCATTAATTGCTCAATAAATCATATTTAATGGTTATTGATCATAAATCTCAAAGTTTACCTGACAGTCTTTATCTTCTGTGGTGGATTCCCTGTAAATTTCTGTGTGACTGTGTCATTATGGAGGAATTTGAAATATTTAATGTAATGCTATCCAAAATTCAGCAACAGCTGGTGAATCCATCCACATGATTTGATAAAATTCAAATACAACCACAACTCCATACCTTTGAAATAGTGTGGACATATGATTATTTAAATAAATATGGGTTCAAAAGATTGTCCAGATGACAAGGGGAAAGGAAAATAATTTTTTTAAACAGTTTTAAAGATTATTATTTCTGTTAAAACAGACAGAAAAATCAGTTTACAGTTAAGTGATATGACAAAGAATTATTCAGGAAATGAAAAATAGAAGGATTGATGACTAAGCAATTTAACACATAAAAAAGTGACTTCACTCTGAGTCTTGAAGAAGAATTATCTTGATTTCTAGAGAAGGATACATGATTCTTCTCTGATAGAACTGGGTAAGAAATTATCAGTGTACTAGTGTCTTGACGGATTTGTCAAATTCAAGTATTTTACAGAAGATCTTCATTTGCTGGAAAGTTACACTGAAAAGAGTTTATTCATTGTTCATAGAATTGTAGACGTTTTGATAAAAACATAGGGGATTTATTTTGCTATCTAATAAAATATATACCTAAAATATCACTCTAAAAATTAGAACAAGCTTTCTAAAAATTTATTTTCTCAATTAAAAAGAGTTTGTTATTTTTTCAACTTTTCATTCTACTTCAAAATGAAAGAAATCCCAATATATGATTTATTCTGGAGGACAGATATCCTGTTTTGCAACTAGCTCTAGTCTCAACTCTTGCAGAATAAATCACTTATGCTCTTCTAGCCTTTCCATCAGTTTAACTGTTTTGGTATTGCTGTTCTTCTTTTCATACTTTGAAAGTTTAAAAAAAACAAACAAAAACAAAACAACCCAAACCAACCAACCAAAAAAAAAAAAAAAAAAAAAAAAAAAAAAAAACCACAAAACTCTGAAGTTTTTGAAGTCTCCATATTGCTGATGAAAATTAGATAATAATTTTTTTTTTCACTGCAGTATTGCAAAGAGTAATCCCATTCTTTTTCATTATGCTCCTTTACATGTTTGGCTACTAAAATTGCTATAAATTGCAATAAAGACATTTGGCTTTGACTACACTTTCTGAATTCATCATTGCAAAACAAAAAAAAAGTTGACCTATTTCTTATTGGAATTATTGAGAGTATTTGTTTATAAACTGTTTGGGAAGAGCAGAGAAACTGGGAACAGTTTATTTTGAAAGAAAGACATATTGACAAGAAACACAAATGTTCCCAGAGATGGTAAATAAGGATCTAGAAAAATCTGCATTTCAACCCTAAGCATGCATTTGACAGTAAATTATGAAATGAGAAATCAGGTCAGATATTAGAATGGAGAAAGAGAATATTCTCACCATTAAATGGTAATTAGAAATGCAGTAATTAAATAATTCTGGAAAAGGCATGTTCAGTTTGATGTCTGGAAAAATCAGCTTTAATAAATCACTCGTTATTGGATGAAAAATAAGCATCTGAAAGTCTCTGGGTAACCAACCCTTAGGGTCATAATATTGTTGACATATTTCTCTGTTTAGACAACACTGGAATGTATTATGTGTCTTCATTATCATGCACTGGCTTCTGTAGGCACATTGACATCTATGGTGCTTGAAAATTCTAAGACGGAAAAAAAGTCTTTTTTTGTCATTGTGTACCTCCACCTACTTCTCTGGGATTGGTGGATTCTTTCTTCTGATACCTACACGATGGGAAAACTGAGAACTTCTGTCACATTTTGTCTTTGAAGGCTTATAATGAAAAGGAATAATAAAATTTCAAAAACTCTTCTATTAGGAAAAAAAAAAAAATATATTAAAAAAAGTAAATTAGCAACTGGGTCAGCATGAATGTATGTTTATGCTGTTAAAACAAAATGTCAATTTTTGTGTCAGGTAATCCGTAAAGGAGAAGTGAGTTGCTGTTGGACCTGCACTCCTTGCAAAGAAAACGAATATGTCTCTGATGAATACACGTGCAAAGCCTGCCAGCTTGGCTCCTGGCCCAACGAGGACCTCACAGGTAAATGAGTGGAGGGTGTGCTTGTGTTGTCAATGATGTGCTCATCTAATGAGCTGAAGAAACAAACAGCAGATACAGGTGAGTATGAGGATGGTTTTGGTCAGAGGGAACAGGGAGATAAAGCTAAAATTTGAACTGAAGCTGATATTTATCCCTGAACCTGATCCAGGAATTATTCATGTTTCAACTCCTTTCTAAAATCCTGAATTACTAGATCTTGAAATTTTAAAAAAATCCGGTTTTGTATTCAGCCCTGTCCTAACTTCTAGCTGGTAATATCGATCTTGCCCTTCCCCAAAAAGATACAGAAACTAAATGCTTATCAGATAAATTATTAAGGAAGATTGAATTTAAGAGTTTTATTAACCCCCCAAGCAGAGGAATAGTGCACTACCTTCTTTTTTAATCTGACAAAGTTCTGATTTAGTTGCTGTAATTACTGCTGCTAAAAGCTTGAGTGCTCCAAACGAACTTTGGTTTGCATTAGTCCTTTGTTCATCAGAGACTTCTGGAACACAGTGCTCATCCTTGCCATGGCATAGACCTCTGTTCTCTTGCAGAATACCAGTTAGGCCTCTTTGGAGATAAATTGCTCCAACATTGTATCTCATAGCCTCTCTTCTTTATGACTAACAAACAGAATTCAAGCATTCAAACAGTCAGAGCACAAATCACTTCAAAACACTGTTCAGGGATCATGTTCTCACTGTGCCAGGCTTTGTACAGACAAGGAGAGAAAAGACAGGTTATTTCCAAGAAGAGGTCACTAACCTGATTTGCATATAGTTTCTATGGATGAGGGGAAAAACTGAGGTGTGAGGGAAGACAAAGGAAAATACAGTTTGCTGCATGAATTTATATAAGTGGGAGAGTGTAAAGTAGGGCTTGGCCTCTAGGCAGATTTTTATTTATAAAGTTAATCCTTTCCTGCTTAAGGATTCTTGCATTGTTGTGATAAATGACCTTGGCTACCAAATCATTGCAAGAATATTCTTTAATCATGAAACTGGTGGAGTACTTTTCAGAAAATGTCAAACATGAAAAATTCCCTGAGAAAGAAAACTTTCAACAGAGAAAACTGAAATAGCAGTAAGATGGACTTTCAAGTTCTGCTGCTTCCATAGCTCTGCTCCCCCAGTTCTGCCTCCCTGGGCAACCAGCCAGCAAAGCCTTCTTCTCTCAGGGAAAGATTTCTTCTCAGGAGAATTGAGAAGGGGAGTAAAAGAGAACAGGCTGCATGTGTCCCCAAAAGCAGAGTACTGAGGGTGTGGTTACAACGTGAGGTACACTTCTCAGAAGCTTCCAAAGGCCACGTTGCAGGGCCCAGGTTACTGCATTAGGCTGGTCAGTTCATTAAGGTCAGCTAGTGCAATGGGACAGTCTTCAGCCTCCAGGCATTTTGCCTGAGGTTTTGTAGATCCCAGCTGATGCCCTTGTTTAGATGAGCACCTGAGGTTTTACCCAGCATAGATCAGCTAAACAAGGAACTGCTACAAGTCAGTTAGGAGGGCACTTGTTCCACGTGCCAACAGAGAGGCCAGAGAACCAGCAGAGGGAATGAACTGCCCACTGACCTGGTGAGTTTGTGTAATTAAACACTAAGCACCAAGGTAAAGTGGAATGACCAGACTGCCACATTGACCCTCAGGCTCTGTGCTTGGACCTGGCCCCCCAGGACGTACCAATTTCCATGGTTCAAGCATGACATGGTGTTGTGGTCTCATGGGAGGATTCACCCTCTGAAAGTCTCACTTTGCCCTCAGAATGGAAGAGTGGGATGGGTTGACTCCTCAAAAACTCATAGGTTGAGTCAATGGTTTTCCACCTATAGGTGATTGTTTTTGAGGAAATCAGTTGTATTTTTATTCAAGCCAACAGATTTGTGCATTACATGAGCAAACGTTTTGTGTTTGCAAAATTACATTTTGCAAGCCATTCGTCTGCCTTCAAACATGCATTTTATGCCTTTATGGAGACCAAAATCAATGTGTACACAAAGGAACCCTTGACATCAGTGCCAAGCAATGTTCCTCAGGAGATCTAACACTTGTTCCTCAGCCAGGCACAAATTTGGCAGGCCCTATTTGGAAACTAAACCCCCCTCTTTGGCCTCCAGGAGCACAGCTGGTGGAATGTGCCCTCCTAGTAACAGGACACTCATCTCACAGCTTCAGAGCTGTCTAGTCCCCACTCAGCTTATTATCATCAGCATGATGGCTGGATCTTGTCTTTTAACTTTATATCACAAGGAGATTTTAAGAAATCTATTCCCAGCTTATCCATACAAAATAATGAGCTGTATTTTTAATGATCATATTACTAGCACCAACTTTTGTGCTTATAAAAAAAAAAAAAACACCTCTCAATCTTGTTTACAACATAGGATTTAGTAATAAATGTGCATTAAAAGTAAGGAGAGGTTGATGTATTTTGTATTCTGGCAAGGAAATTTCCTTTCAGTTTATTAAAGTGTACAGCAATCTCCTTGAAATATCCCTACATCTGATATTGCAGCATACTAAGTCCCTTTGCTGCTTGATAAAGCCATTTCCTAGGGAATGTCAGCTCCACAAGGCTAAACATATAAAAACTCATTAGAATAAGTCTTCCCTGCATGATCACCTTCAGATGAGAGTCCTGTAAATTTATCAGCCACACACCTGAAATGGCTTTCAACATGGAGCTGCACCTCACTGTTTGCCAGAGATCTGACCTTGGATAAAAACTTGTTTGGAATCTTATCTTGGCTCACATAGCAAAGCATTGCTTACATCTTTCTTATGCTCAATGATCAGCATCAGTTTTGTACCACAAACTTCACTAAATAAAACATGCAATGGCAGGGATGTTATTGACAGAAAGGAAGGCAGATTAATGCACTTTTTCAGCCACCTATGGAATATCAGAATCCAGATGCAGCAGGGGGAAAACAGAAGGGATGTAAGAAAAAAAAGTTATTTTCAGAACAGAAAAATACATTGAAGTGCTGAAGTACAGAAAGGCACAGGGAATCAAAAGGTGGAGGAAAAGGTAAGTGGGAACCAGAGTTTCTCCTTATTAAATCAGTTACTGGAAAATGTCTCCATCTAGAAGTGAAGCTGATGCAAGAAAGGGAATGTTAACTGCCTGTATTTTATTTCATCACAAATTTCAGATTGCTTTTGCATACAATATTCCCCAGGGATCAGGCTCCTCCTTGGACAGAAGCCTAGTAAGTTGCTTCCTTTCCTTAAGATTTATACATACTCTCCCAACATGTACCAGAAGTAATTTTCTTCCTGCTGGCTTAGCATCAAGTTAGGCTTCTCAACCTGCTGTAGCTCCTTTAAGTCCCCATGTGTTGTGTTGGCAACATGCACACAATACAGCACTAATTTACACATCACTGTGGCCAGCAGGGCTGAGCCACAGACTCAGCTACAGCAGGAGGAACTCAGTGGTTTAAGTCCAGAAGTATATGCCAGTCACTCCACTCTTCCTCAAAGCTCTTATTTGCAGGTGGAAGAGAAATAGATGCCACACAAGTTTAGATACAAGTGGAGGGATTTTCTTAGTGCTAATGACCAATACTGATGCTAATTTTTCAAAAGCTTTAGGAGAATCTGAGGACGTGGTCTTCTGCCTTCAAAAATGGTGCTCTAGAAAGACCAAAAAATTTTGTTCAATGTCTCAGAGCTTTTCCAGTGCATGCAAAAACATCTTGGTTCAGTTACCATTAGCATTTAAAGACCTTTTTGAGGTGAGAAAGAAGCAATTATTCTGCCTTTGTGATATTCAAGGACAGCATAAAAAAATACCAAAAACAAAGTTTTGTCTAGTGGCCTCAGGAATGGCAAGAGAATTAGATTATACTTATTTCAGTGACAATTGGATTATTTTCAGGTTGTATTGACAGATTTCTCAGTCTCTGTGTATTCCAAATATGCTGAGTATTTGATTTTCTTAATTGGATTCCCATGAAAATAGGAGCTTAACTGTTTACACCTCTTGAAATATTTTCTTTGCCATTCAAGCGTGAGAGTCTATATCAGAAATACATATTTTTACTGTAGCTACAAAAATGCTTTCCACAAATAAAGTACAGTAAAGCCAGGATAGCAGTTTCATGATTTTGCTGCCCATATGTAAGTGGCAGATAAGAGATGGATTTTCCAAAAAACCCTTGGATGGAAAAGACTGGAAAATGTGCGTGGTAGAAGTTACAGGCATCTGAGCCTCAGTTGTCTCCTAAGACTGCAGTCTGCCCCTCATCCAAGAAAAAGGTGGTTCATCTCTTGCCCAAAATATTTTCAAGGGGTAACTGCTTGCTCCCATCAGGCTGCTTTCTTGTATTCCCTCTTGCAAAAATGTTGCAGCCATAGGTGATTTCAGCAATTGTCTGACACAGGTCTGAACATGATTTAGTCTGTGTTGACATTGATTTTTTCCTGCTGAAACATTACTAGGATCTTGCTTTTGATCATAATTATCAAGGCTGTAATTGGGACTGAGGGTAGGAGAACACAAATTTCATCTGGTTATTTCTAGTGTTATAAATGCACATCAGCAGAGATAATGTCCAGTTTTCATCCTGTTTTCTCTGTCCTTTATTTCTCTTTCCTGTTTATTTCTTACTCCAAATGAAATGTAACCATTGCTGTAAGTCACTTTCCCTCTCTTCCTCTTAGCAAAGGTATAGGTGGATTAGTTAAGGATTCAGGTGGCAATATTATGAGCAGAATCTCATTTTCTGCTGCTTGGTTCTGGGTTTGTACACTTTTCTTCCCTCAATTGCTTGTTCCAGGTAAGATGTGAATTTCAGCATCCAGCCCATCATGAGCCACACAGCACTTCAGGCTCAAGTGAGCTCGTTCAACATTGCTGAGCTCAACAAGCAGTGCTTGGAGGCTCCTGGGCTGGATGAAAAGGAGCTAGCCAACAAAGCCAGAAGGATCCTCTTGTAATTGTGCCTTATGTTATGGAAAGTCTGCATTTGGAACAAAACATTTACAACACACAGAGCCAGCACTTTTTAGTGAAACTTAAATCAAAACAGTAGAGTTGGCATAAGGATAAACCTGATTGTTGCAATTCATCGGTTGTTCCCATCATTCTGCACACTTGTGTAATCAAGGAATAATTTCCCATATGGTCACAAAGTAACTTTAATGTATTTTTCTAAGATTCATGGTCTTGCCTCTTACTGCAATCCATGGCTAAATCCACGTATTCCAGTTCCTGGGAACTGAAGCCCCTGAGCTACAGATACTCCAGGTTTAAGATGCTACTGATCCCAAATACTGTCCTGCAGAGGTGACAGAATACACACATGCACAGTCATCAGCTGCCTCCATTGCCTGTGCAAAGGCACCTTGGCTGATAGTTTCAGTAAATGTGTCAGTCTGGGAGCTGCAGCAAAGGAGACACCTCTACATGCCCTGCTATTGCAGCGAGATTAAAAGGTCCCACCAGAGTGGGGCACAGGACTGGTGACTGCAGTAATTTACCATAGCACCAGAACAAAATTCTGACGTGTTAATGTCCCTCTCCCTTCAGATGGTCAAGATTCCATGTGAAGGTCAGGGTCTTGATATGTCCCCAAGGACTCTGGAGAGTGTAATCCCCTGTTTGGATAATGTTGGGGTGGGGGAAAAAAATAAATTATAAAAGCTCACCCATCAGCTTTATGCAGATTTTTATTCTGCTGCTGACATTTTTGTATCGCAACTTGCCCTATATGTGGAAACATAAATAAATAAATAGTCAAAATATCCCCCTCCCATCTTTTGGGGATTATAATGAAAGAAAAATTTAGATGCATTTAATAAGAAATATTTAATTTCATAACATGAATAGACTTTGAATAATGAGTACTAAATACCATATGAAGACACATTCATTACTAAAATGTGTCTAGGTTGTTGTTTGAGCTTCAACCTTGGTGTTTGGACTTCTGATAACCTTGGAAGGATGTTTAAAAAATTACCAAGAAAACCAAATCTATATTAACAGGTCAAACTCACAGGCCAGGATGACAAACCCAACTGAAAAATATTTAGAACTTACTAAATTAGCAGCAATTTTCTGCCAGTTTTAGTCTCCATGTGCAGATTCAGTGAGCTTTAGCTCATGGTGTTTTAAGAGAATTTATTGAATTAACTTCACTTTTCAGAGTCAATCCTATTCACAATTCATATTCTGTCACATTTACCTTTGAAAATAGTTTAGTTATGTGCTTTGTATTGGTTACCATGGAAGGGATTTCTCAGTCCTAAGCTAATACATTTTTATGGAGGCTGGAGGCATCTTGTAGGTATCAAGGCTATAACAACAAATTAAGGCAGTGCTAAGTATCAAATCCACAGAAAATTTGGTCTATGATATAGTGCTTTGTATCTGTAAACTCTTCTCCCAGATGAAATAATTTTAATGTAATATGAAAGAAATAAGGGACAAATTTGCCTCTACAGAAAGAGGACAGTGTGCTTATAGACCTATGAATAGACCGATGGCAGTGGTCAGGCCTTCAATGGCATTTCCTCTCCTTGTTCATGGCAAAATTTAGTCCATCCATTAAATAGCTAGAGTATTTTCCAAAATATCAGAAACTACTTTTTTCTTTCTCAGAAAACCTTAGACATTCTTATCTGTATTTTCTTGGTGATTTTTGGTGGTCCTTTGAGAAAACCTTTCCCTAGCACATTAAATGGAATTCTGATTTTTTTTTTTTTCTATCTGCTCATCTTGTTATTCACATGTGTATCTGATGTCATGCTCCACACTGGCTATCTTTCTGGCCAGAAAAACATAAGGGTAGTTTTATGGCAATTTTACTGGGGCTACAGCACCCCTGAGCACAGAACAACTCCACACCTGCTCCAAACTGGACTGGGTCTAAATAGCCTTTCCACAAGCCAAAGACCAACCACCTTAGTGCCACAGCTCACTGTGGGCACCATAAGACAAGACTGCTGGCTTTGTTCCACCTGTTTCTGAGCCATCAAGGAGGAAAAAACTTTCCAAGTGCTTGGAGACATTGATAAAGTGTAAGAGGTAGGCTGTGGGACATTGTCATGGCCATTGACAGGAATGAGTTCTTTTTGTGGTACCATTTTTCAGCTTTTGTCTTGATATTGTCCTGGTCATCAATCTAACATGAACACTCACAGTGCTGTTTTCCCTTCTTTCTTTTACTTGATCTAGTTGTCCTTCTCTGAAAAGTGCCATTGTCCGAAACCATCACCTGCAAAATTATTACTTGAAAACTTCACCAATCATTGTTTCATGAAGATGATCCAGTTTTTAAATCTTAATTGAGGAATAAATCATCACAAAGTTTAGCAATCTCCTTGTAAAGTATACTCAGTGATGGGAAAAATAGGACAAGTTTTCAACTCTTTTCTCAGGTATTTCATCAAGAGAATGTAAAAAGAGTAATAAAGCAAGGAAGGCATGAAATAGTCTGAAACTAATGAGAAACACTTGGTTATGATTCTCTACCTCTGCTACAATGTTAGAAATGAGGCAAAATTTAGCCCCTATGTCACTTCTTGCATGCAAAGACCAGCTGCCAAAGACCTTTTCTCTTCAAATCTGTCTAGAATATGTAGCAGTGTTAGAAGTTGGAAACTATTAGTTTCCACAAAATATTAGTCAAATCTTGCAAAAAATCAGAAATAGATTTAAAGGTCATTTACTTATAAAAATTCCTTGGGAAGAACCCACAGTGGGATATCTACACACAACAGAGATTCCTTCTCGTTTTCAACCTTTTTCACTACTCTCACTTGTTTAAAATGTTGATTTTAATGGTATGATTACTGTGCTAGTTTACACTTGAAGAAGTCAGAAAGAAATAAAGTGTCTTGCTCACAAGGAATACTGAGTAAGCAAATCCATAAAACAAGCAAGAGTTAAAAAGCTATCATCAACTATGCAGTGAGGATGTTTCAGAAAATGCCTAATGTCTTTTTTATGTTTAGGTGTGGTAATAATTTTATTAATGCAAGACAAAGCTTTTCACATCAAAGCAGGCAAGTATGGATGGCAAATTAATCTGTATTCAGTAAGGAGCCCAATTCTCCGACGCTAAAGTGACTGCAAATTTGTATACTTTAATTGCACTAATGTCAAAGACTCATTGACCCCAATCCTACTGTTTTTTCTATTCTTTTCAAGAACACAGAAATATCTTTCTTGTACTTTTTCCACTTGATTGAAGGCATTATATCTTCAAAAATATTATTTCTGTAGAGATACAGAATGCAAAAGTACTTGGAGAAAAAAGGAGTTAGGCCTAATATCTACCTGTACTGTTTCATGAAATTATTTTCACTACTAAGAATGTTAATGGCAGATTTGGAAAACTCTAAGCTCCACTTAAAATACAAGAAAAGGCATACAATAGATCTCATATGTAGAAATTCCCAAATTATAGTCCTTATATCTACATTTACTCCAGCTTATCAAGTCATTGAGATCCCAGGTTGCCTAATTAATTGAAATTACTTGGCATCCACATACTCAGCAGTCAGTCCTAACTACCCTCACTGCAGAAAATACAGATGTGAGCACCTGGCACTCCATCTTCACAGGGTGAAGTGCCTTGTCAAGAGCCACAAGTCAAGATGACACTCTCCTACATGACCTAAACCAGAACGCAGCAATATTATTACAAAAATACAAAATTTTGAAGTAATTTAGATTTTTCAATCAAATCTAGTCAAGCTCAATGCAAGTATTGGGGAAAGAAAATATTTCAGTTGCGTTTTCTCCATTCCATCATCCACTCTCTGCTATGCTGCCCAGGCTGGCAATGTCCATTCTTTTCAGGAAGTTACACTCCAGAACATCAAGGTCCTCCCTTTTTTTATGACTGTGTTGGGTCCAGCTGAGATGGTGTTCAATTTTCCCATAGCAGCCGCACAGTGCTGTGCTTTGCATTGGTAGCTAGAGACATGTTAATAACACAGCAGCCATTTATCAAGGGTCTCCAACATTCCTCCCACTGGAGTACGTATGCTGGGTATGAGCAAGATCTTGTGAGGGGACACAGCCAGGACAGCTGATCCAAAATGACCAAAGGGAGACCCCCTACCACATGATGTCTGCTCAGCAATAAAACCTAAGAGAAAGGTATGGGTGTGTGCATTTCTTTTTTTTTTTTTTTTTTTTTTTTTTTTTTTTTTTTTTTTTGTTTTTTTTTTTGTTGTTTTTTTTTTTTTTTTATTTTTTGTTATTTTTTGTTATTTTTTTCTGGAACAACTACAATGTTTACTGAACTCCTGCTTCCCAGGAAATGCCCAGATATCAGCTACTGATGGGAAGTAGAGAACAAATCTTTTGTTGGTAGGCACTGGTGTAGTACACTCTGGTGCCACAGGGCACAGAGCCCATCTGCATCTTGAGTGAAAGTCATGAAAAGAGGCGAGGTTGAAGGACCTAAACAGGAGATTCAGTTTTTGGGAATAAAATACAGAAGTGGATGCCATCATGTGCCTATGGCTGTAGTCAGCAACACAGCAACTATGTCTGCCCAGAAATCCTGGTAGAGATCACTGGCCAGTAAGCAGAAACATCTATCCAACCTCGACAGTGCAAACACAAAGGAGGGAAGAAGAAGGGATGCCACAAACAAGTTTTCTGACAAGTTTTTCTTTTATTCCTGTCTATTGATCCATACACTGTAGAATTAAAAGCCTTTTTGACTTCCTGTGACTCAGATGCATAGAATGATTTACTAAAACCTATGCAAAACTGAAAAACAAGTGTCCTTAAATGGGTTGCTCTGCTAATTCAGCTTTGTTGCAAATTTATTAACTTCAGTTTTATTTATCAAGTTAGATTAGGTTTCAATTTTTCAAGCATTTCAGAAGGATGAATGGCAGAAAAAGAAGTACAGTGTGTCACTCCAAATTACGTCATACTTACGAGTCCAATTAGAAGATTTTTATTAGAAAAAGGTAGCATATTGAGAAACACTCTCTTTTTTTTAACAGTTAGAATCTGCAAGATTTCTTTCCACCTTCCATTTGTCATTAAGCAAATACCAATATCCTTCATAGTACACAGTATAATTAGTAGGATTGACATCTAGTCCTTTAGGTGCAAATAGCACGCAGAGAACTCTGAAGCACTTTGTATTAAGGTAGTGCAACTTGCAGAAATTTATTCATAAATTCCTATATTTCATAGAATTTAAAAGGCAAATTTCCTCTGTGAGAGGTGACTTCTCTTCATCAGCTTGGTCATCATGTTCTGTTCCAGATAAAGCGTATTACTGAAATAAGCTATCGTTGAAATGTACTTATTGTGCCATAATATTGACATTATTTTTGCACAATCTGAGCCTACACTCAACACAACGGCAGCTTCCTGAAAGACAAAAATAAGATAAATACCAGGAAAATCTCTAAATATCATTAAAGAATCTCACATCTACATACTTCAGCTTACCTTTCTCTTTCTCTTTTTCTGCAGGTTGTGACCTCATCCCAGTCCAGTATCTCAGATGGGGCGATCCCGAACCAATTGCAGCTGTTGTTTTTGCATGCCTGGGTCTGCTGGCCACGCTGTTTGTTACAATCGTATTCATAATGTACCGTGATACTCCCGTGGTCAAATCATCCAGCCGAGAACTCTGCTACATCATTCTGGCTGGCATCTGCTTGGGCTACTTGTGCACTTTCTGTCTGATTGCAAAACCTCAGCAGATTTACTGTTACCTTCAGCGAATTGGCATCGGGCTCTCGCCGGCTATGAGTTATTCTGCTCTAGTAACCAAAACCAACCGCATCGCAAGAATCCTGGCTGGGAGCAAGAAGAAAATTTGTACAAAGAAACCTAGGTTCATGAGTGCCTGCGCCCAGCTGGTTATTGCATTTATCTTGATATGTATACAATTAGGCATCATAGTTGCCCTCTTTATAATGGAGCCACCAGATATAATGCATGATTACCCAAGCATCCGAGAGGTCTACCTGATTTGTAACACCACCAACTTGGGTGTTGTGACTCCCCTTGGATATAATGGGTTATTAATTTTGAGCTGCACCTTTTATGCATTTAAGACAAGAAATGTCCCAGCTAATTTCAACGAAGCAAAGTATATTGCCTTTACCATGTACACCACCTGCATCATTTGGCTGGCTTTTGTGCCAATCTATTTTGGAAGCAACTACAAGATAATCACGATGTGTTTCTCGGTGAGTCTGAGTGCCACGGTGGCCCTTGGCTGTATGTTTGTGCCCAAGGTCTACATCATCCTGGCTAAGCCGGAGAGGAACGTGCGCAGTGCGTTCACCACGTCGACAGTAGTGCGCATGCACGTGGGGGATGGGAAGTCGTCCTCGGCCGCCAGCCGCTCCAGCAGCCTGGTGAACCTCTGGAAAAGAAGGGGATCCTCTGGTGAAACGCTTAGGTAAAGTTTCCAGGTGTGGGAGTGTTGGGGAGGCGATCACGATCTTCTGAGAGTTACTAATAGTGGAAAAAAAAAGTGTGCTAACTTCCTTTGCCTCTGCCATGGGAGTGAAGCGAGTCCTCTCACTCCTGCAAATTTTGGGTTTGATTGAGTCAAAATGATACAGGGGACAAAGCAATGGGGAAACAAAGCTGGCAGTACTGGCTGTGACAACTGTACATGAATCTAGGGAGAAAAACAAGATTGTAGGAGGAAAAAACCCAAGTGAAAAAGAAACATAATTCACTGCTTTGTCTGAATGTACCCATTTACAATCTCTTTCCCTTAAATGAGCTTCATAGTGTCTGTATTTTGCCTCTAAAGCAGTAAGACAGCAGGGTTGCTTCTATAGCGCCATAATCAAGGTTGAGTGTAAAACACAAGTCATCTTGAGCAGCCACTCTAAGGCATCTGAGGATTTGTTCCATATGAATTCTTCTATTGCACCTTTTATCTCTCATCCCCTTGATTTTCCTTTCTTGTACTATCTCTACCTAATTTCTCTCTTTTTGTCTTCACCTATCTTCTCTTCCTTACCTCTTTCTCTAAACATCCTCCTAAATCTAACAAATTCAGCTGTTCACAGGCCCTGCTCTGTCCACTCTTCCTGCCATTGAAGAGATACTCCATTACGAGACATTTCTTTGTTTCTTCCTAAGGTATTATTTGAATTCAGCAATCATGAAGACAACTTGTGTGTTCAATGTATAAAATTGCCTTAACACTAAAGAGAAGGAGAGCTCTGGAGTGGAAACTGCCCTGTTCCATAGACAGAACCTGTGGGCCTGCACCTTGCCCAGTGATTGGTGTTCATCCTTTGCTCCTTTCACTTTTAGTATGGGTGCTATGAGGATAATTTAGGTTATTTAACTGCTGGCATAATTAAAATTTCTGTCAATATGAAACTGCAAAGAAGCAATTTTGTCATTCCTCAGCTATGTATGACCAGCCTGGAAGTGACATGTAGCTAGATTTTTCTCCTCACTGAAACACACATGGATTTTAGCATTGATAATACAAATATTTCCAGACATGTCATTGCTCACAACTGCAGCTGGCATGGAACAAGGACAACTTGTACTTCTATTTATGTGTGAGCCACAATTTAGACCTGAGGGAGGACTTTATTAGCAATACCTGCAGGATATATTATGCCAAAGCGATTATTACTTTCTGTCAGAATATTACTAATGATTCTCTTTCAGACACTTTGAAGCAGTACAAAAATGGCCAGTCTATTACTTATTATCAGTTAATGATGGGGTTTTTTTTCCAGTTCTTTCCAGGTGCAGAGTAGTGTGATATTTTCAAATGATAAATCATTTTTCAGATTAAGTGATGGTTACCTGAAATATCCTTTTCTGCAACTTCTGTCCCTATGTATAAATGACCTATGTATAATGTCCCTATGTATAAATTTGAATTAGAAGCCCTATAGCAAATTTTGGGACTGTTAAAAGAGTAATTCTTCAAAATATGTCTTCACTAGAAGGCATTTTTCTTTGAGATCATTTTTATTTTCCCTCACTTTTGCTGCAGAACTCATTTGCCACCTTGCAACCTTTTTACTCAACAAGTTGAAGTTATAGATGACAGAAAGATCTCAGGCTTGGGAAGGAATTTTTTGTCATCTGTTCCGGTCTGGTTTGGAAAGACATTACTCTAAAATCTTTTTTTTTGTTATGAAAAGCAAAGAGCATACCCCATTATTAAATATTCTAAATGACAAGATGCATTTTCTTCTTTTTGAGGACTCTCTTTTCATTTCTTGATGTCCCTCATTGCATAGATAATATCTGCAGTAGGGAGATATTAGTAGAATATAATAGATCATCATCAACAAAGACTTCTTTTTCAATGGCACGGTCTTGGGAATTATTTCAATCCAAAAGAGCTTTGAGAGTGCCCAGTATGTGTGTGAAGGGATGAAAATGGCAGCAGAAATCTGATACATTGATGTAATTTCCTGGATACAAAAACTTGAACTTTGCATTTGAAACAAGGAGAAAAACTTACCTGTCATCAGCAGTGTTCATCAATGCAAAAAACTGTAACAAAGAAGATTCTCCTGATCTGGATCCTCAGCCCATTAAACTCTGATAGTGTCACTGAGTTTAGTAGTGCTCAGTCAGCCTGTGTCTGAAGGGTCTAGGCATCCAAGAGCAAAATTTTTCCATCGATCCTGGGAAATTGTCTCTAATCAATGCCAATTGATTACATGAAAGAGAGTCCTAAAAGGTGATGAGTACATTCAAAATGGTGCTCAGGGCTTCACCTAGGTATGGTACAATCTCTAAGAAAGAACAGAAAACTACTATCAGCTTCAATTCCACTCAGTATAGAAAAGGAGCAAACAGAGTTCCACCATTTTACTTGATAATCAAACACTTCTTCGAAAAAATCTACTTACACAATAGGTTTAAAGGTATTGCTAAGTACAATGCTCAAAATACTGTTTGGATAGTTATTTGACTAAACACCAAAGTATTCAGAATCAAAGGAAATATGTACTAGAACTTCATGGTATTATTTAAATAGCTCAGAGGGGCTTTGTTTAAAAGAGAGTGAGTCACTGTTGAATTTTAAAGAAACATGCTATTTAAGTCACCAGTGCATAGAGGGGCCTCTATCATTAGCATTTTGCTTCTTGACACTAATTTATAGCACAGTGTAGTATTGCATCAAATAATTGTCAAACAGATAATGCCAATGCACCATTCAGAGCTTTCACATTAGGCACAAAATGACAGATAACAAGACTGTTTTTGCCTAAATAAAGCAATGCATCTGTTACAGTCCTAAATGACTTTTTACATGGGGTGTACTTCAATTAAGAAAACTGAGGCAAGCTGTTGTTGTGTGTTGGAATGAATCTTCACATAATGAAATATGTAGAAGGAGAGAGTAAAACTATTCATTACCCGGTGAGGTGAAAACAATTTCATGTAGGCTACTGTGATTCAGCAGTACTCACCAAAAGATATTCTGTCTTCATTTAAAGTAGGGCTAATGAGTCTGACATTATCAGAAGTGACTTCACAAAGGAGAGTACTACATACCTGGAGTCTAAGCCATATAACTGGTGTGAAGAGGCATCTGGAACTTCTGGTTCCAGTCATCTTACCAGTTTGTTTCATAGACACTAGGAAGGCCATAAATACGTTGAGTAAATCTTACCTTGAGGTACCAGGGATTATTATCACATATGCCACACAGGCTTTTTCCAAGGATCAAAAATACAGGGCTAATTTATCCTCTCCTCACTCTCAAATAACTTGCTATTCTATGGAAGATAAAGGCTGTATATTTCTGCTGCAAGAGTTGCTATTATAATTTTATTATGATATTTCTAGTCAGGACTGCACATCAAAGGGTCTCAGTCATGTTACCCTGACCTGGAGAATAATGCAGGTGTTCAAAAGCTCCTCTTAGCTTTCTAATATCATTGCCCTGGATTTCACACACAAAAAAATAACAACTAGTTGTTTATGTCTTCTGTAAAGTGTCTTTAAATGGACCAAACACATGTTCCATTTTTCAAGCTTCATACTCCCCATAATTACCTGAAGAGTAGCAAGATTTCTTTCCTTTAAAGCAAGTAATAAACTGCTCTGAGCAACTAGCAAAGTATTAAAAAACTCCCTAAATACTGTCTTTCACACACATATGTGCTATTTATGTCTTCAAAATCCTACCAGTGTTTTTCTTAAAAGTGAGAAGCCTATAGCTGCCCAGTACAAGCCAGAAGTACCCTCCTGAAACAAAACAAGACAGATTATCATCTTCTTAATGAGTAGCTAAGCCGGAAGGTTGAGCATCACTTTCAATCTGCAATCCAGGCAGGTAGCTATGATCACTCTAAAGGAAAGAATCATCACCAGCTAAGCCAGATAATGTTAGGTACATTCAAGATACATTGACTGTGGTTTGTGCCTAATTACTCCATACAGCTGGGAACAGCACAATACTAGACAATAGAAGAACTATACACATAAATTTCTGCACCTTATCATAGACTTCTCTCACAAATCTTTTTGAGACTAAAGCTTAATAACTCGGTGTGGCAGTGATACTTTATTCTACTTGAATTTACTCTGTGATGAAATATTTCCTAAATATTTAAACATAAGCTATGACTGTCAAACTAATCAGATTACTCACCTGTTTTTTTATGTATTGTCTTGTCCACTTAAGAAATTTGTTCTGCACTGTGTGATTACAGAATTGAGCATTGCTCTGTAGGCATCTGGAGAAGTGATAGTGCTGACAGCTTTCATCCAGGACTGGGGATTCCTTGTCCTACTGAGCTAATCTCACTGGTTTTATTATTTTTATTATATAAATCACCATGACTTTGTTTTATCTTACTAACTTAAACAAAGTTGCTCACACATCCACCTCAGAATCAGGTTTCTCCTGCTCAAGTCTTATGCTGGTACATCAGAAAAAGCCTGGGCCCCCGTGCTGTTGATCACCATTCCGTTTCTCCTACAAAGAAAACATAGCAAGCAAGGTAGATTTTTTCCCACTGAATTAGATTCAGTCCTGAGCCACCAGTGTCTATAGTTAGGGTATAATTAGACATCAGGCAGTCCCAAACTGTGCCATAATGAAATATTTTGGGAACAGGTGTCTACTATAAACACTGCATGCTCTGTTTCTGCAAGGAATAGATGATTTTATCCCTTCTCTATTCTCTTTTCTTGTTTATGATTGACTATAGCTATTTCATTACAATTCAAACAGGAGCTATTTTGGATCAGAAAATAAGAAAATATGCTTGGATCAGCCTAGAAGCTGCCATTCATGGTTAGAAATATTCCAGCCTAAGTATTATATAATGCATCTGCATGCCATTTCAGCACCAAAATCTTAATTTGAGCTTTTATAGAAGTCTGAATTGAAGTTTCTCAATAAGTCCACTCTTTTTTCCACAAGAAGGTTTTAAAACAGTACTTCTAATGTTATATATGATTAAAATCCATATAAACTACTGGAAAAGACCAAATGAATTGGAAATGTGAAAACTTCTTCAAGGTTTCACTACTGCTATGCTGCATTGTGAAGAAAGTCCTGGGAAGACATTAATTTTCTGGACAAATGGGAATCCCCATCAGAATAAACTTTGCCTCAGTCACACACACCATGCCAAGATGTAACTCATGCAATTCCCATTGTCCAGATATCAACTTTTCACTGCCTGAAATCCACATACATAATAATAATAAGCAGATAGATTTGAAGTCATGACCATCAAGCCGTGATCAAATATTTTTAGAGTATGTATGTGCATTATCAGCATGAGGATTTCAAATGTAAATAGGAAAGATTCAAATTCCCTATGCCTCAGCAATTTGCCTGAGATATGAAACAGGCCTGTTGTTAGACATGGAGCTTTTAGTCCTGTAAAGAAGATGGAGTACAAGAAAAACAGAGATATTTTTGTGGAGACCTGAATCTAATTCTCATTCTTCATGTGCAGACCCATTGATAAAGATACTGATCTTGAATTTCTGCCACAGCATATTCTATTGAGGCACATTTTTATAGAGCAAGTGCCAGTTTTGTCCTCATATATATGCAGCTTGAACAATTTCTCTGACATGTTTTGAAACTTGATAAAGAACACTACACCTAAATTCCAAACTAATTTTTAAAAAATTTTACTTGCCTCACTTGTCCAGAACACAGCCTATATGTTCATACTCAAAATTTTCATAAGCAAAGGGCTGAGATACTCCTGATGATCTGATTGCTCATACACTCACTAAGACTAACACTCCATCAGGTCCATTGCCTGGCAAAATGGGGCAAAACACAACTTTCCTAAATTCTAGACCATCACAGATTTCATAAAAGTCATCAGTTTTGCAGTTTCCACAAGTAGTTGAACTGACTTAAATATGGAAAACTAGAAACTGGATATAGAAGAGGTTCTAACCCCACAAGACTGAGCTCAAGACTAGTGCATAACCTATGGTATGGAGTAATATCAGCAGCTTCTGATATATGGCAGTGTGGATTGCATTCCTGCTGGAACTTGGTGGAGCCATTCTGTCTTGTATAAAGTAAACACTGATTGGAAAAATAAATATGGGAAAAAAAGAGTTACTTTCTAGCCTGGTGATAAGTAAAATTATTTTTATATCAGTCAGTGGCAGAGGAGAAGTTCCAGCCCACCTGTCTTATACCCCAACAGGCTGTAATAATAGCTTTACACTAAAAGATCTTTCCAATTCATGTTTTATTTCACCATAGGAAAAAAAAAAAAAAAAAAAAAAGACATTATTTGAAATCCTGAAGATTTATAGACAAAAGAAATAATTTAGAGGTGATTTTTAGTGTTTCTAATCAGCTATTGTGTGTACAGAGAATTAATTGGGAGATTATAAAAGAATGTGAACTGAGAGAACTAATGCTTAAGAAGTTACATTCTAGAAATGACTGGCACCATCTTTGAACTGTAACAGTGACCAGCTTTTAGCCATTGCTCACCTCAATGTAATAAATCCTTGCAGAAAATGAAAAGTGGAAAAGCTGCTCAAAACAGGATGACATATTGCTGTAGGGCAAAAGATGTCACAGAAAAATCACTGCATACCAAAAAATAAGTTAATTTCTCCAGATGCTCTTAAATGGGACCCTTGACTACAAATTGCACAAAGTGGTTAGATGCCTCTGTATTATGAGCTGATGGTAAAAATTTGAGGGCTAAACTTCTTACATGACTTAATGTATTCACAGCAGGTAACAATTTACATGAGGTGAAGGCTTGGCCCAACAAGTATAATTCTTACTTAAAAAAGAAAGTCTAGGCATAGTGGTACGAGATATTATTTGTTTGCTTCATAGCCTTGCTAAAATTGAATTTTGATGCATGCAGGATATAAAAAAAATGACTCCTCAGAAAAAGTCATTATCCTTTTGATGGATTAGTCTGCATTTATTAATGAATCAGTTCCCAAATTGATCATTTGGAGCTATTTTAATCTAATATGCTACAAAAATTTAGATTGAGAGATTACTGAATGATTTGAGTCCTTCACTTTTCCCTAAATAATTTAGTCTTGGTGTCTTTTTGGACAAGCTTGACACTGTGATTAATTAAACTTCAAATACTCTGAAATGATTGAAGAATATTTTCTAAAACTCAGTGAGAGGTATTACTGAAAGCTTTTAATAAATTACTGCTAAAGCATTCCATCTGTATAATGAATTTATACTCTTGAATGACCTTATTACAATGGTTTTTGTGTACTGTGCTAGTGTTGTTTTGAATTTTCCCTCAAATTTAATTAAAATATTGATTGATTGATTGATTGATTGATTGATTGATTGATTGATTGATTAATTGATTTATATAATTTTTTGGCTGCATTAACGAACACATCTTCAAGCCTAATATTTGGCATTATTTATATTATTAAGACATTGTTACCATCATTTTGAAACAAATATCATAGCTAAAGTCTGCAAATTAAATGACATTGTAAACAGTCCCCTGCCACTGTTACCCACATATACTTTAGGTTGCAAAATGAAGTCTTTCTAATGTTTTGCAAAAAAGAAAAGGAAGGAACAGTAAAGATGGGACCCAACAGTTCTATATTTACATGGGGAAAGGAAGACTTTCTATTTTTTAATAATAGTGTTTATCTCTTTTACTTTTTTTCCTTTTTTTTTTTTGTCTTCAAGCGTGTCTCCCAAAATTCTGATCACAAATAAAAGCCACCATACACAATATCACTACTGTCCTTATCACACATGCTGCAGAGCTCATGTTCATTAGCATTCACAATGTAGGTCCTGTCTACCAGATCTGTCTACCAAAGAAACTTCTGCTTCCTTCTACAGCAAACTTTGATAAAAACTGGCATTGTAATTAATTTGATGCACTGTAATTAATCTGATAAACAGAAGACTAGGACATACACCCTCGTCCTTCCAAGGTCCACCAAGTCACAAGCCTGTCTGCCACTGTGGGAACACCTGCAGGAATTATAATGAATGGTATTTGTACTTGTATCCTGAATGTTGATGTGGACTGGTGGAAGAGATGGCATTTCATCTGGCTGAGAGTGAGTGATGTTTGGTGAGAGATACTTTTTCATGAGTGTGATGGAAATTTAAGGCAAATGTCTGCTAAAACATGTAAACATTATATATGTTTATAATATATAACTATTTTAATCTGCTATAGTTTTGACTATGGCATTATATATTGAATGTTTATATAGGTAAGACTCTGCTGTATGAAAAGCCTGTAAAATGGTTTGTCCAACATTTCAGAAACAAACCTTTCTGGAACAAGGGAATTAAACAGACTGGTAGTATTTTGCTATCAATCTAATCTTCCCTTGAGCCAGTATAATGCTTTGTATATCATTCCAACAAAAATGTCATTTTAATTCACCAGTTGCAATTACATATGACTGCTTAATTAGAATAAGCTTTAAAAAAAAGTTAAAATATTATCCTGCACTTGAAAAACTGTAAGTTTGGCTCTAAAGCAATTTTACTTGCTGAAATTGTGCTAAGAAGCAAGTAATGTTTTTATGTTGATTGTTTTAAAAATAAAAAAAGGACATGCTTAATAATATACAATTAATTTTAGCCATTACATAAATGGGGAAATGTCACACAATAAACAGAGACCCTTTCAAAATATTCAGTGCAATATGCTGCAATTTCAAGATAGCATGACCAATCTCACAGGATCACTTTTCAAGAACACAGTATGTTTGTAGTTCAAAGCAGCCCCTACAGCAAAAACACAAATCATTTTTCCTATTCTTTTCTTTAGCATTTATGCATAATCTTTAAATATATATTGTCTTAACTAATCTAAAGGCTAGCTTTTACTCTGCTGCTATGAAATCAATTCTTCATAATTTCTTAACATCAAGAGCAAGGAATATTGTAGGTGAAATATGCTGCTTGTATGTAAGCTAACAAGGTCAAGAACACATTGGGTGCTCAATAATTAGTAACACTTCTGCATGGCAGTATGAGATTGCATAAGAAGTAGGGATTGATGACAGCTCTCCATCTCCAACACAATAAATTGACTTTGATTTGCACTTTAAAAACATAAAGATATCTTCAGCTAGTTAAACGTTTTTACTGAAAAAGAGAAAAGAAAACCCCTTATGTCAAAGAGTAAAAGCCAGTTTATAACTGCCCATACTGTTTTTTCAGAGAACAGATTGTTTGAAAAAACTACTTTTTGCTATTGCAAGCCCTTGTACTTTGAGAAGTCCCTCACTCTATGTAGTGTGGACATTTTAACAGAACCTCTGCAATACCACCCACATTCTATCCATAGACTATTTTTCAAGGATTCAATGTCTTAGGCCAAACTATTCACAAATATAGGCTATGGCATAATTTCCAGGTCTGGCCTGCCAACATCCTCAAGATAGGAGATGTATAGCCATAAGAAATGCACTGCTGATCAAAGTATCCAGCACCTTCTGCATGGAAACTCAGAAAGAGCAGAGGTACCAGGGACCATGAAAAAAGATAGGTCTCATCCTAACACAGAGTCAACACCACCAGGATACCAGCATCTGAATCTACTGTGAAGGCATAGTCTAAAAAAAAGCCCATTCTCCATTTCTAGAGACTTGTCACCACAGGGGGGAAAAAAAATGTAGGGATCTACACTTACACATACATAAAAGCTGATTTCTACAGATTTTAGTGAATCACTACTGATCTCACTCAGGATTATGATACCCCTATTCCCCCTTTGTTTCCCATACTATCCATTAATATTGGTCTACAAGAAGAGTTTTGTTGGAAGGTGAAGAAGGCCAGAGAAAGATCTAGAAGTGCTTGAAACCTGAGCAGTCTCACAGGAATTACTTCCCAAATTTCTTGTCACTGATCAACACTTATAAAACACATTAGTATTTATGATTAAATATTTTATTTTTATTTTATTTAATATTTAATATATTAATTTAATATTTATTTATTTTAATTTGCTTCTGTGAAAAAAAAAAATTACAAAGATCACAATTCCCCACCAAAAGATGCGAACAAAACATTTTAAAAACACCCAAAATATTTAAAATCCTTTAATGGAATTTAGTAGCTGCCTTTCTACACAGAATCAAAGTCTTCTCTCTCTTTTATAAACAGTATATAGTCCTGGAGTTGGAGAAAAGGAGAAAATTAATTTGTTCTTGCAATTACTGCTCACACTGTAGTGTTTTATGCCTCCTCCAAAATACCCAATTACTTTTCACATTAGTATTTCTTATATCAACTGCAAAGAAATGCCTGAGGGTTTTCCCTCTCAACAGATTGGCTCTTTTAAGGCAATCCTTGGTTTTAACAACCTGGAAGGGGACATTTTTCTAAAGCAAGGTGTTCTGAGCCAAAGTAATTTCCTGTGAAATCTGCTGTGAGAGTTGAAAATATTTTACTCAGAACCTTTGGTGTGCCTTTCCAGAATAGTCATTTGAAGAATTTTGCAGCTTCCTTTCAACAGTTAGATGCACTTTCCACACCAGCAGGACTGATTAGAGTTTGGTCACTCTTTTCATAATTACATGGGCACTTAGCACTGAATGAATGGCAGTGTAGCAGTTACTGTGGCTCAAGACTTTGAGGTTTTATGAGACATGTTGCTTCTGATGGTGCAATTTGCTCTTGAGTAGATGGATAAACTTGAGAGATTCACAGCAGTGTCTCTGCTGATTTTCAAGGTAGTGAAATTTATGCTAATGTGAAATGGACAATTTGGGGGTTTACTTATCTGGGTCACATCCATCCTAACCTGAAGTTCTTCAGAATGGGGTTACCAAGGACATTTATCTCTTGTTTACTTTTGTTGTCTACTTTCTAGAATCCTGCTTATTGTGAGCATTTAGAGCCTCCCAGTTTTTCTTAGTTTTGATTTTTTTCTCTCTGCCTTACTAGACAAAATATCTCTTTTGGTTATTTAGTCTAAATATAACTAGGTTTCCATCCTGCTCCTCATAAATTCTACTTTCTTTAATGTTTAACACCTTCACTCCAAGTTTATTTCCTTTCCTTTCCTGTGAAGTTTCTACACATTCTTTTCTCTCTCTTCTTTTTCTCTGGCTATCCCAATCAATTTTGTACTATCCAGTTTGATTTCATTTGTACATTTTAGTAAATTTATCTACTGTCTAAACCCATCCATTTTTTCCTCTGCTCTAGGAATCGACTTCCATTTAGTACGTATGTGTCCTGTGCGACCTTCGTGCCTATCTGGGAGCACTACATAAACCACAGTCTGGATTGTCTTAAAACCTTGGTAGCCAGTCTGCAAAATTGCTGTTGTTCCTCCTTTCAGTAAGGTTATAATTTGTCAACTAAAAGACTTTGCACTTATGCACCTCATTTTGCTATCTCTGGTTCACTCTCAGATTCACTAATCTTCTTCATCAGTGATTTATGCAATATACAGTGCTTTGGAGGGTCTACTTCAACTGCATCCAATATTTACTTCACTTTTTCTGTGTTCAGCTTATTTCTCTTTTACAGGATAATTCTCTCCAAGGTACTTTTGTTATCTAGATAAGATTAATGAACGAGCAACAAAAAAGCCCATTATTCTATGATTTTAATGGTGTTCAATGCACAAGCTTCCCAAAGAAGTATGTTAAAAGGATAGCTCATAGGATTTGGGGATGGGATATCACAATCTCTTTGAGAAGACATGTGCAGATATTTTGCCCAAATTTTCTTAAAATACCTAAACAGGTATTTCAACTCCTAGCACAAGAATTTGTACGGTTAGGATGAAGATCACTGCTGGGAGGAGAGACAGTATGGGACCTCTACATTACTCACATCCCAGCTGAGTGTTCAGTGAGTAAACAATGACCAGGTCTTACCTTGTATCCCTTCCATGAGCTAATTAGATGACCAAGTATTAGACTGTTTATCCAAGTGACTTTTTTTCATCGAAGTGCAACATCTTGTACATAAAATATGCATAGTGCTGCACTGGGCTCTTGGTTTGGGGTTGATTTCACTTGTCTTTACGTCTAGATCTCAGGAAGTCATCTAGCTTCTCTTTGCTGCCAGTGGAGAGAGGAAGTCCCATTCACAGAATGAGCTGTGGGCATACAGATTTCACCCAATCAGTCCACTACATTGGTGCTTGCTTTGAAAAGTGGAACAAGCCATGTATTACAGAGATGTAGGATCAGGGAAATAAGTTAGGATTGAGAACATGGCCACCAGCTGATTTCCCACTAATTCTTAAGTATTGCTTCTCTTAAACTGTTTCTAACTGTTTTGGTCTAACTCCAAATAATATTAAAGTGTTAGCATGTTATTTATTCTGTAAAACAATTTGGCTCCTCCTATATAGAGATACAGATATAGAAATATATAAAGAAAATGGTGACCACCTGTCCTGCACAACCCTGTTTGCTTTAACACTGATCTGGGGTTTTATGCAGTTTTTCCACCACTCCCCCAGCTGCTTTGCTCTCTTCTCTACCACTGCCACGGTAACATTCATGTGCATGGCCCTTTGCACAGCAGCTGCCCAAGGAAGCTGAGCACACAATCACTTCTCTCTGTTTGCTCCTGTTGTTGTCGTGATTTATTAGGTACAAAGGCAGGAGACTGGCCCCCCCGCACAAGTCGGAAATAGAGTGTTTCACCCCAAAAGGGAGTATGGGGAATGGTGGGCGAGCTACAATGACCAGGTAAGCAAAGAGCAAGTGGCCTTAGTTCAGTGTGGTATGTCTGTAAACAGAAGGAACAGCCCTGGATAATTCCAGGCTATACGCTCCGTCTGTAATTCCTGTGTATCCCATAAAGTATGTTTAGAAAAAAAAAAAAAAAAAAAAAAAGAAACCATGTTGCCACTGCTGACTTGTGTGTTCCATCTGACTACCAAAAAAACCCTGCACCATGTTCATTCCAGTGGTCTGAACCACATGTCCTGTGTGATGTTGTTGTAATATGGTGCTTTGGGAAGGAGAAATCTTACACCTGAGTCATTAAGCCAGTCGGACAGGTGAAAAGAAACTGCATTCAAACCTAGAGTAAGGGTAGGTCCACTGCATATCAGGGGTTACATCATCTAACCAAAAGAAGCTTTTAAAGGGGCAGAGAAAAACTGATTGATGAAAACATATTCAATATGAAAATGTTGGTTCATCTCAATCAAAATGCCTAATAGAAAAATACTAAGTTTTACAGTAATTTTAAGGAAAGGTTTCAAAGTAATTTTACATACAGTTTAAAGCATCTTTTTCATAGCTTTCTCCATGTAATTTAATTCATATACTTATTTTCATTTTTTGTCGTTATATTTTGCATGACAATAATTACCAACATTACAATTTAATGAGTATCAAATACTAGATTTTTTCAATATTATTGGGATTAATTACTTTAGTATGATCACTTTGATGTTTTACTACTGAAATATTTCGAACAACTTAATTCTGTGAAATACTTGGAGATTTCAACAATCCTTCTCATTCAGAGTCCAGCCAAGTTTCCAAAAGTTGAACTCTCCCATGGGACAGAAATTTCATTTCTCCATACATGTCTTTTCATAAATGGATAAACACATACATGTCAAAGATGGTTATACATCTTTCATGAAACAACGCTTTTAAGAAGCATTGTGCCATTGTGTTCTACTAAGTGTAAGAATCATTTTACCATTTATTAAAAATCTACTCATTCCTTATCAAGTCCTGCAGGATATTTATAAATGTATTCTTAGAGGGTGACCAAATTATATTGTCACTTTTCCCAAGTGTTACAGCCCTTGGGATATTTTATCACGGCAGGAGAGTGTTCAGTGAGACATGTGCACAGTGCAATGTTTCCCCTGGGTACAGCATTCACACACACACGTAGGGCCATCAGCATTCACACCACATAGCACACACCTGAGGGCTCCTGCAGTTAAAACACCATCAGAAACATTGATTGCTGAGTGTTGTACACAAAGTATATTTTTTGTCAACTGGAAAGTTTTCTTGTGTATGTGTCATCTGGGGTTTTTTTCTTACATTGCATTGCCTTCAAAAATATTTACTCTTCATTTAAAACCTATTTGTTATCAATATATAATGGAACTTTAAAGAATGAAAAAGTACATGTAATTGTCAGACAACTGTATTTTGTTGTACAGTATTCAGCTCTGTTTTACCTGGCCATATATACACACTTGAAAAACTTCTTTTTTATATCTTCACAGTGAAGAATCTGTTTGCATTCCAGACTGTAATCGATCTGAGTCAAGTAGAGAGGAGAAAAAGGTTCCTGTTAAAGAGGATGCCCAAACAGTCAAAAAGACTGGAAACTGTGTCAGTCTAATAGCTCCACAGCAAGACTGTCAGCTGCAAGACCTACTCAAACAGTTAAGAACACCTGCTGCTTAACAGAGAGTGCAATTGCATTTGATGGCTGTGTTTTGTTGTCTCCAGCCACAATGTCCTGGCCAATGCTCCTTGTCCAATCCTGTGAGCTCAGCAGAGTTGCCATTGAATAGCCTGGGAATCTCCCAGAGAAAGCTCAGACATTGTAGGCCAGAAAGTAGGCACCATTCTTGTGTCCCAGTAAGTATCAGACCAGTGCTAGAAGCCACTGAGATGAGGAGCAGATGGAAAACAGCAAATACAGGGGCCTGACCACCTGTGAATGATGAAAATAACCTTCATCTCACAGGACAAAGAGGTCCCATGGTACTGACCAAATCCCACTTACAGTCTTTCAGTCTAAATAATGCTATTTAATTCATACTGGGCAGAGTTATTCAACTCATGTCCTCAAATCCCTCGTGTAACACTGTATTTTTGTTCCAACCCCAGTGTGGACGTTTTCCACATCAGGGCGTAACTGTCCCTTTATATTATTATTACAAGTGGCTTTGGATTTTATAAGATGAAAAATTGCGTAAAAATAGAATTAGTGGGTACATTATGTGATGCCTTGTAAGACTATTTCTAATTAGGGAAGTTATGACATCCTGCATCACCTGTGAGTATCATTCACATATATATGATAAAATCAACTATGGAATGAGACATTTTATGAAGCTTTCCCAAAGCAGGCATCACAGCATCATGTTTTTGATTTCTTGCATAATATATACATTTTTTATTTGATTAAATGCAATGAATAAGAAACTGCTTAATAACTCACAGGAGTAATTTTTCTTCTGATAAGTCCCATGTGCAAAAATACTTCTGCAATTATTTATCAGGCATGCCAAACATGTAAAAATCCTCAAACTGCATGCTTTTTGCAGAAGGAAAAGTCAAATCAACTCTTGACTTTGGAGGTACAACTAGGAAAGTTTACTTTTTTTTGGTTGGTTTGTTGGTTGGTTGGTTTTTTGTTTGTGTGTGTGTGTGTTTTTTTGTGTTTCTTTTTCTTGTCCACTGCTTGTACACTTGAATTCAGTGTCAGGTAAGGTGATGGTTCTTATTTTTTCCAGTTTCCATTTCATACTTTTAGCAATGAAAACAATGAAAAATTGTGTTACCATTCAATAACGCTGAGAACACCTTAAAGCATGTTCTGCATTGGGAAACAAAACTCTGAGTGCAAGAGGTGTCATTGTTTTCTCTCCATCCTGCAAATAGAATGCTCCAGCATAGCAGATATGTGCTCAGAGATGCTTGAAAAGCCATTTTTCAGACAAAAAAACCCCCACATAACACAGCTCTAGTTACCTTAATTAACAATCTCAGTGAGGTTGTGATGGTAGAGGAAAGAAGACATATGATCCTCATACCAGGATCATTTTTGCATTTTGGATAATGATCACTGATGTATTAGAAATGTTTCATTCAGATACCAGACCCTTCATTTCCCAGTCTTACCAGGCATGCTGCTGAAGCAGTTGCCAGAATCAGCATCACTGGTGGCTGCACTGGGAGGTCACTGGCAAAGGTTTCGTCCATCAGGTCTCTCCCACTTTGTAGTTTCTTAAATACTTACATATTAAAGTCACTCAAATAAATGTCAGCTGGGATTTTCATGAGGAAAGGAGGTATCAGCATATTATGGTTTGTAGAGTAATATAAATAATTGCTCTTGCTTTCAACAACAGAAAGCTACTCTGAAAAATAATTGCAAAACATCCTTTATTTCTAGAACTTAGGACATGACAAAATTATTTTTTGCCTTGTATCATTCCTCTTTTCTGACTTGTTGTCATTTATTTCCATAGAAAAAGCAGTATGAGATTAATTTAAACTAATTATCTTGAGTGATAGATACCTAACAGGCTATTTGTGTGCAGCAGAATTATCTTTTACTTAGGGAAACAATTACATAGGCATGTAGAGGTTTTCTGAAAAGCTTTTTAAAATTTGAAGAATAGCAAGATAAAACATTACAGTGGTTGAATTGCTCTAATTTAGGCATCTTTGGTTCTGCATCCAGTTATCCAGGTTGTCCTATATTCCTGGTGAAACTATGATTTTCTTCTTCATAGTTCATATACTGAATTCTATCACTTCTACCACTTATTTAATTTCAGTGTTTTTAGCATGTTGCAAGGCACTTGCATTCTCCCAGGGATGAAGAACTTGGGTCACTACAAGCAAAAGGAATAATGATCTGAGATTGCAAGAGACAAGATGAAAGAAAATGCCCTACTTGAATTCATCACAGGCACACAAACACACGCACACACCCAATCCCTTATGAAGAATCAAGTTTTAATTAAGTCTACAGATAGCACACAAGTCCTTTTCAGGCAGAGTAATTATATCATTGACTCTTTAATAAGGTTTCAGCAGAGGAGTCTAAAAGGAGAACATGTCCTTACTATTTAGTTTGAATAACAAGGGTTCTCTTTGGCAGAAAGTTAAATGGGCTGAGCCAAGTGCAGAAGTTTATCCTGCTTATCACTGCCAGCTGCTTCTGGGGATAACACAGGAAAACTTCTGCCTTAAAGACACAGGAAGTCTGTACAGTGTTGGAGTTAAATCTTAATTGCAACACTTCAGCCATTGAAACGTCTGGGCACAAATTTGCTACCAATTTTAGTTCCAGAAAATCTAGACCAGTGTTCTCAAAAATGAACTTTCATTCATGGACTTATAAATTTAAGAATTTGCAATCATTCCTTATCGTAGTCACCCGAAGACATATCATACATGTCTCCATCAAGTTATTGTCCAGTGTGTGTTCACAGTTGTACCATTTCAAATTTGGAGTTAGATACCCATATTAGTATATGACAGAGAATAAAAATTCCCTTATATTTTTATAGTTCCACTTACATTTTGGTTTCCACTGATGAATAATACTATGCAGTTATGCATTCTAAGCTTTCTTTAAAAAATGTTGAATTCCATAATTTTAAACTGATTTTCCAAGTTCAGTCAAAGATATTAAGAGAACAAGTGACTTATTTTCAAATTGCATATGCTTTCAGTAACTGTCCCCAGTACCAGTCCCTAGGCACTCAGCATTAAAATTAATTTTAGCAGCACTGGATAATTAATGAGAATGGCACCCTTGTTAAAATATGAGAGTTTTCAGCTGCTGTGTCTGTAATTTCCTCTTCCTGTTTTGCATTTCTTCTGCATTCTGAAGTACCTTACAAAATAAATTTGCTTCACTAGCACCTGGCTAAAGAAACACTTGTAGCAGACCTATGCACCATCTCATAAATAATCATACCACAGAGGAAAAAACACTGCAATAAAACTTCTACTACCTCAACCAAAACAAAAGACAAAGTGATCCATTCTAGACAGTTTAAAAATAAATGTGTAAAGGGTGGAGAATACTCTTTTACATTTAAGTGTATAAAAAGCAGTTAATATCTCTCATGAAGAGAAAAAAATCCTTAAAGAGAAAACTCAAGTGCCTCTGAAGAGATGCAGTAAGGGAAAAAAAATGAGAAACAAAACTAATTGCTATTCTATCATCAAGTGGACAATTATAGAAGAAATATTTGAGCTACTTCAAAAGTTGTCTCATTTATTCCAATTTCATTTCTTGTACATATTATGTAGGTCTAGCAGGCAGGGAGAAAGCAAGTCCATCAAAATCAAAGAAGCTTTTAGTAAAAACGATGGAGAAACAATTACTGTCTGGTTCTCTGGAAATGTCTCTTGTGCATGGAGCTGAACCTAATTAACCTATAGCAAAAGAAATTAGAAACTAAAAAAATGTGCTGAAAAAGGCTCTGTTTTAGGAAAACAAAATAAAAAACTAATGTTTTGGTATCACTGGTTGAAGTTTGCTGCACTCTGTTCTATTGCTCTATTCAGTGCAATGTGCCAGCAGAAGAGCAGAGTAGGGTAGAAAAATTTGTATTTGGCCAAACTCTGTAGTGGAATTCCTTTGGGAATTCAAAAGTGTAATTCTTTTTTCAACTGATGGAGTCAAAATCCATTTACAAGAAAAATCTAAAATTTCACCATCCTAAAGTTTTTCATCATTGAAGAGTCAAGACAGAGCTGGGCATAGTAAATGTAAGCAATCCCATTACTAGACATCCTACTCTATGTCTGTGATCTATCTTTATTTCTCTATTTTTAAGCTGTGAGCATTGCGTGGTTTGCAGTTAACTTGACAGAGTACCATCAATATGCAGTTAGAGCAGTATCTTAAAGTATTATCACAGTAATTTATCCACAAACCAGTTTCATGTCAATATAAGAAAACAAGTCATGTTTTTTTCACAGAGGCAATAAATGATTGCATGCTTCAGTCCAGTGCTGACTTCCTAGTAAGTAGGTGCAGCATGATAAAGCATAGGATACCCTTCTGACAGAGAAATTCTTTAGCTATAGGGTTCACTCCTTATTAAAAAGTTATAGAGTCAAAGAGGTTGGAAAAGACCTCTGAGATCATCATGTGCAACTGTAAACCCAACATCAATGTGTTCACCACCAAATCATTTTCCCAAGTGCCACATCCAAATGTGTTTTGGACACTTCCAGGGATGCTGATTCTCCTACTTCCTTGGGCAGCCTGTTCCAGTGCCCTATGACCTATTTGGTGAATGGTGTTTGTGTCCCATTCAGTTTCTAATATCAAGGCATTTGCAATGAATAATGATCATATCTTTCAGACTTTTGCACAAGATTTCCATTAAACAGCCATTGGGTCTCCTTCAGAGCCCTAGGATCAACATGAGAGCCTCATGCACAGATTACTTTTGGGCAGAGTACAAAAGAAGTGAGTGAGTGATTCAGCCAAGACTGACTCAAACCCAAACCAAGATTCAGGGAGGCTGGTGACTTGCCCCACTGAAGATTTAACTGTTTGCTACCTTTGCCAAGGGCTTGATGCTATCTCAAATCTCATCCTTTCACTCTCCCCAGGTTCTTTAGCCTCATATCCCTCCTTCATTATTGTCTCTTTAACTGGGACCAGGGAGGGAGTAGTATGTTGCTTTGACAAACTCTTATAATCTGACCTTCTGGCCATGAAAATATCTACATGCATTTAGTACACTGTTAAATTATTTAAACATCTGTATTAAGCCAGTGCTTGAAGTCAGGAGGAGTGCTAGAATATCGCTTTCTTTGGGCAAACATTTCTATTTGCATTGACTAATCCTTCATGTTAATGGCATTTATTTCACTGCTGTACCAGGCAAATCTGTCACAGGTCCTTCCAAGACCTCACAGGAGGACATCCAGGACTGGATCTGGGCCCTCTCTTTCTGCCTGATCAGTTACAAGTGCCAGATCATTCTCCCTCCTGGTCCAGGTCAAACACAGCTACACCTGGGACTAAGTTTCTTGGTCATCATATTGGAACTAGAGGCAAGATCTCTGCCAAACAATCTAAACTCTGCTCCTGCTACTGTCACTGAGCTCCCATTGAGCTCAGCATGACCAGTGAGCCAGGGCTCTAAAACAGTTCTCAACACCCACAGTGTGTGTGTTGCAAGGAAATTAATGCATGGTCCTCAGAGGGAACAGTTTTATTCTGCAAGACATTAGTACCAACTCCTGCTCAGTCCAGAACTGGACCCACAGAGATTTAAATTGAGCAATGTTACAGGACAGAGTTTGCTTTTCCTTCTTGCTGTGATTGGGGTACAGCAGAAGGAAGGGATTGTCAGAACAGCAAGTTACAAGCCACCAGTTGTTTTGCCTGGCATTCTGGGGGTAGGGACCTAACCATCAGCTTCCAAGATACAAATAACATCTGGTGACCATTGCAGCAAAAGGGTGAACCCTTATGTACTTATACATTATATAAGTATATAATTATATATACTTATCATTTCCCAGTCCTCCCTCTCTAAAAGTACCCATTGTGTACATTGTGTTTGTCTACTGGATTCTGTCATGCTGCTTTTGAAGGGGAAATCTGTTGGCATATGTTGTGTTACATGATCCGTTGTAATTCCATGTAACATAATCAAGACGTGAACCCACCAGGAGGTTTTGTTTTACTTTTTTTTAGATGGTCAGAAGAGCTATTAAATTGATAGTCTGACGGAAGCCTCCACTTGAAGGCTGGTATAAAGTCATCTGTATTTAGTAAAGTATGTGCTTTGCAAATTGTTATGCTGCAGGCTAACGTGAGGATATCTATTGCAGACTTAAAAAGCAAACAAAAAACAAATTTGCAATAGTCTGCCTGGGTCTCTAATGTTGTCTTTTCAAAAATCCTAACTGGCTATAGCAAATGTTTAGGAAACCAAAGTGAATTGTCAAAAGTTTTGATGTGTTTTATATATAAATCATGTTTATTTGTATGTATAGACTGTTTTTCCTGTCAACACCATTTCAGAGTCATTGTCTGTTTCAGCTAAGAAATATTTCTAATATCTTCCTTATTTCCAAGAACTATGTGTTATTGTATGTGCAAACACCAGCTCATCAGACTAAGACGCAAAAGGAAATACTATATGTTTATTAGGGCCACAGCTGGCTTTCCTTAGGTGTCAAGAGGAGACAAATAAGCAACTTTGATAAAGAGTATGATGAGATCTGAAGACAATTTACCCTAAGATGACTCATTTTGGAGAAAAGTGGAGCAAAGTGTTTATTGTTGTCTCCAAACTCATGTTACCATAAGCCACTTGTATAGCTGGTCTGGTATTTCTTTCCTAGGAACACAGTTTCATTCTCTGAGCCAACCTGCAATTTGAAAGAAAATAAATTATTTCTTTAATTTAGTGGCAGGTTGTTTGCCAAGTACCTTGATGAAGAAGAAGTTACCCATTACCTTCAACCAGTATAGCCCCTTTCTGTGTTTGCTCCAATGCTTTTGAGTAGCGGGGCACAGATTTTTTCCCCAGCCTTAGCAGATTGCACTTCTCCATCTCCCAGTCTACAATCCCTGCCCCATACCAGGAATCCATGTTCAGAACACTATATCACTGCACTTCTTACCACTGAAAGCTCACAGGCCAGCCCAAGCACTTGCCCCTGCACTCTAACCAGTCCAAGTCTCTCACTCACTCTCTTCAAGTATTTAATTCTTCCTCACTCCTCTACGCATCCCTCAGTCCCACAGGCCCTCTTCCTGGCACCATTTCAACAGAAGGGAAGCCATCAAGCTGCTTTCACCCAGGATGGACACTGCCTATGTCCCAAGGGCCTCAGCAGAGGGGTCAGCAGTGGCCATGAACTGCCACAGGACAGGTGATGGCTGAGTGCACAACGGGCCTGTGAAATGAGCTGACACACTGCTTGTTTTCCTAGAACATACAGGTATAAGTGATAGACAGAGCTATATTGCAATAGATAGATACAGACGAAATTGCAGTCAGCTTTATGGTGAATATAAACTCTGAAATACCATACTACCCTTGATATAGGTAACAGCAATTATATTTTTAACTTTGCTGCAAGTTACCATCTTATCTCATTTGTGTCCACAGCTCTAATGGGAAATCAGTTTCCTGGGCCCAGAACGAGAAAAGCAGCCGAGGAGCACACCTTTGGCAGCGGCTGTCAGTCCACATCAACAAAAAAGAGAACCCCAACCAAACGGCAGTGATCAAGCCTTTTTCCAAAAGCACAGACAGTAGCCGGCACAGTAGCAGCGCTACGTTTCCCGAGGCTAGTGCCAAAACGCTGTACGACGTTTCGGAAGCCGAGGAGCAATACCCAGCTCAGTACCGACCCCAGACCCCCTCCCCAATCAGCACCCTGAGCCACAGAACTGCCTCTGCCAGCCGCACGGAAGACGAAGCCCCTACCTTCCAGTCAGAGCCTCCTCAGCGAAGCAGCTCCTCTCAAGGCTCCCTCATGGAGCAGATCAGCAGTGTCGTCACTCGCTTCACAGCCAATATCAGTGAGCTGAACTCTATGATGCTTTCAACACCTACTCCAGGGACAATGGGGGCTGCTCCCCTCTGCTCTTCATACCTGATTCCACGGGAAATCCAGCTCCCTACAACAATGACCACGCTTGCAGAGATCCAGCCACTTCCTGCCATTGAAGTCAATGGCGCCTCGCAGTCTGCTAGGAAACCTTCAAATGACAGCATCAAAGAAGGCACTTCAGAGACCCCAACAGCCAAGCAAGACCTGGAGGAGCTGGTGGCTTTAACTCCTCCTTCTCCTTTTAGAGACTCCATCGATTCTGGAAGTGCGTCTCCCAGCTCTCCGGCTTCTGAATCAGCTCTCTGTATCCCGTCCTCCCCCAAATATGACACACTCCTCATCAGAGATTATACTCAAAGTTCTTCTTCGCTGTGAATGTAGTTTAAGACAACAGTGGATCTCAACAACTACAAGCAAGTAGTGAGGGGGCAGCCAAGTCTTCAAGATCTCCAGTGTTTACGCAGACAGAGTGAGAGGCATCGGGTCATCTTGTGAGAAATGGAAGGGAAGAAGAGGAATCACTTGAGAGGTGGAAACATCAGATTGCTTATGCTGATTTAAAGACAAAATGACTCTTGGCAGATTATCGTGGCCTTAAAAAAACATGGGCTTTTCAGAAACACTGAATCTATTTTTGAGGGCTTATAAGGAGTCTGTTAATCCAGTTACATACCAAGTGCTTTGCTTTAGTATTACAATGAACTGTGTGTACAATAGGGGAAGGGGGGGGAACTAGACTGTAAACAACTGTACAATGGTTTGTTTGTTTACTCTGATCCCTTACCCAGAAATGAACCTTGATCTTTTATCAAGAATAGAAGACCAAACGTTGAATGTACATTTTCTAACAGACTCAAATCTGGGACCAACCTGTCAAGCTTTTTTTCTTTCTTTTTTTTTTTTTTTCTATGAAGATCTCAAAAAGCAGTAATGTATATTCAAAAACTACAAAACTTTTTGCTGAAGAATATTGTGTCTGTGATACATTACACATGGATAACACTAAGCTGAGGCTTTGCAGTGAGTGACTGCAATATGGAGGGCTTTACAAGTGACTTCTCAACCTACGCATTTGTTTATGAAATTCTCTTCTATCAGTATCAAAAATTCAGTTTGTTAACATTGGATTCACCTTCACAACAACAAAACCCAAGGAAGATTTCCTGACTATTTCACCATGTTGCCAACTAATAATGAAGTAGCAAAAAATATTTTCTGGAGTACTGTTTTGTAATTCCCTTATCAGGGCAAGTTGTTGAGATGAATATTCTCTTTCTAGCAGCACTACCAAGCTATATTATAGCTGCACTCCCTAGTGAAATTAACACATTTTTATGGACATTCTCATGAAAATGTTACCAGTGAGAATACTTATTCAGATTCCCATCTTTGCTTGTAACAAACAGGTAAACACCCTAAGGATTTTCTCCATCCTTTAAATGACATAATTCTAGGATACCAATTCGGATTATGACGAGTGCTAACTGTCAGTGGGAAAGGTTGTCATAATCATAATTAATATATATATATAGGAAAAACCTGTGTCAAAGTCCGCTTAGAGGTGATTAAGCTACTCTTTAATAAGCAACAATTTTAAACTTTGTTTTGCTGCTGATGCCTTGCAGCTATGAATAGTGACAAAAAAAAAAAAAAGAAAGAAAAAATACATTCAAAGCAATACAGAGTAAAGGTTAGAACAAAGAAGACCTAATGAGACATGAACCAACAGAATCTTTGTTTCTTAACAACTCACAGAAGAAACAAGGGGATTCCTCAATTATTTTTTTTTCCTATATCAAGGTAGTACAGTTTAGTGCACTTCATACTGTCACAGCACTTTTTTAATACAGGCAGGGAAGAGTTTTAAAGTTTGAATAGTAGCTAAATAATTTTTGATAGGTGTAGTTACATAGAACTTATAAGTCAGACCCTAAACGCACACTGTATTTGCTCTCTTCTTCATGACATAGCTGTCCTCAGGTGCCAAACTTTTATGGGTTTGTTTTATTTTATTGAAGGATAGCATGAAGTGATGAGTAATGTACTTCAATTCAAAGTTGAGTTGATGTAGCCTTATATAGAAGACAGCCTCAAGGAAGGGAGCCTTGAAATAAGGCTGCTATATTTTAGATCTTGTTTCTTCAAAGATAGCAAATATTTTGTAATCAAAATTCATACCTCCTTTTTCTCCCCCATGTTCAAAATAAATATATGATCAAACAAGTAAAAGATGAAAGCACATTCACATATTTTAGCAAAGAGCATTTTCTATTCCTTTGGGATGCATGTTTCACTATTATGTGTTGCACCCCAATTTGCTGCTCAACAACATTTAAAAATAAAAAGTAATAGATGACTGAATCCAGACCAGCACCTCACAGAGACACTCTAGTGACTCTAGAGCCAGGCAGTGTTATCCAATTGCAGTCTGGGCATGCTTGTCTTGTCAGGTACAGTCATTTATCAGCTTTGCCTACAGCATGAACAGGCAGGTCACAAAACAGCTCTACTCCAGAAGGCAGATCCCCACACTAAGGCATGACTGAAGGTCCTTGTCACCCATATGCAGTTCTTGCCTCCTCGCACGACTGACCAGCACGGACTCAGTTCTGTGCAGCTGCACGGTTCCCAGACTAGAGCTCAGTTTTGCCCTCTTGGTTCACAGTACTAGCATGTCTCATCATTCCCTAGCTGTCCATGTGTTCAGGAGAAAGTATCTTCTGTCACAGGTTACAACCCACATTTAAGAGAAAAGCATGTCCAATCAGTCTGTGATACAAACATTGTTATTAGGGGAGTTTAGACCATTTAAATGTTGTTCGTGGAAGACTTATATGATAATATTTGTCTCCCATCCGTGCAATATTGTTTTAATATAAACAGAGTGTACTGAGATAATTAATGTGAATTTCAAAGGGATTCTATTACTATCTGTTCTCTTATACTTCAAACTATTGACCAATGTTCTTACAAGAATATCCTCCACCTTGATTTTTCCCTAGCATTTTAGGTCCTCCGTTTTTTCTTATGGTGGTGTAAAATTAATATAATTGTATTCCTGCTAAAATCTATGGGTTTCACTGCACTGTGAAATAATCAGCAGTGGAAATAATGATTATACAGACAAACATAAAAACATTTCCTTAAATACAAAACTAGTAAAAAGGAGTGAAAAATAGAAACTGTCATGCTCAGCATAAATATACCTCTTCAGCTCTCAAACTGCACCATCCTGGCCATAGCTATTGCTCAGAGCTTCCTGACAATGTTCTTGTATACTGTCATGACAATATGGGTATGAGGATGAACCACATGCCCTGAATGCATGTTTTAAGAGTCTACAACCCTAATGTTGTGCAACCCTAATTTTAAACGCTTTTGTTCACTCTCATTTTCAGTGGAGTCATGTATCTTTTGTGTATCTATCAGCCACAGCAGAAATTTTAATTGCACAGGGAACTGTGGATGGACCTGGCTGAGGTAGTACCCTAGTAAAGTCCATCTATTTTTAATGAAAGATGGCCAACCTTAGGGGCACTTAAAGAAGGCAGAATCCACTTTAATTGTGCAGACTGGAGTGCATTAATGCCATTTTTTATTATGTGTTTGAATTTCAACAAAGGGAAGAAAGATTTTATGCAGAAGAAGGCAAAAATGGTGTAATGCCTGTAGTAATAATCCAAATGAGCCCAGTGGGACATTTGCAATACTGGAAAGTTCTTTGGGAGAAGCCAGTGGGTTTGACGTAAGAGAAAAAAACCATGAATGACAGACATCATGACTTCATTATGCTGTTTGTAAGCTAGTCTCTGTTTAGGACATCAAGATAGAGTGGCAAGGGTTTTCAGACATAAATGCAAAAGTTACAATCATGAACACTTTTCAGTCTAACTAAAGAAGGTGCAAGTACCAACTGAATGGCTTGAAAAATGCCTTCCAATTTAGAGCTGCTGCCACAAAAGGAATTAAAGGATTTGAAGCTACTGTCAGTCTTAACCATAAGGACCTCAAAAAAATCTCTTGTTTCTTTTGTGCTTGAGGCCAACCCAAGGAGTGATGGTGTAATCACCTCTAGATCTGTGCTTTTGAAATAAAGTGAGTCACTTTGGCAAGCCAGTTGGGAAGAAGCCTTTGCAATACTGAAGAACTCTATTTTTAAATTGTCTCTGAAGGATAATTGCATGACTTTGAAGATGTGCTTCCTTGTACTTCTATCTGAACATTTGGTGCCTAGACTCATGCAGATACCTTAGACCAGAGATTTTTAGACCACAGTCCACAATTTACTTGATGTTTCATGGGAGCTTGGTTGGTCACAAGGTGCTGGCTTCTTCCATTGATTTCCAGCTACAAAAGTGAGATAGAAACTAAATCCTAATTTAAAAATTGTTATAAGTTCTAAAAGAAAAAAAAAAAAAAGTTATGTTAATTTGCTTGGATGTTTATTCAGTTGCTGTATTTGTAACAGGAAAATTTTTATTAAAAACTGAGGGAATAAGATATCAGAAGAGAGTAAACGGGAAGACCAATCCATGACTCTCACTCTGGATGACAGAGAAGTTCCCCTTCAAATATTTTCTTTAGTGTGCAAGACCAAACTGAAAGACAATATAGCTGTGGATGTAAATTCTGTAAAGGAAATTGTGCAACCTTGTTATTCTGCTGTATACATCATTTATGAGGTGAGAGAATAAAAGATGACAGCAACAGACAACATAAAAAATAGTTGGCTCCTTAGGGAAACCAGAGAATTATGCTCAGGACTAATAATGTGTCCACTAGTTTTTTATTGTATTGAAGACTAGTGTCAGGGTTGACCCCAAAAAAGAGCCTTTGGAGCTTAAAGTTAGGATTTCAGCAGCATTTAATACCTACATTTTAAACTCAGTTTTAAAACAACTATTTAAATGCCACCTTACCCCAGCATCTACCATAGTATGTCTGTGTATGCTCAGAACTAACCTGATCATCTCACATCAGGATCTTTGTACCCCACTCACATTAAAACCCATCAAGGATGCAGAAAACACTGATTCCTAGGTTAGATCCCTGCATATCCCACGAGAGAGTACACAGACTGCACAGTACAATTTCCTGGCTGGAAAGTGCTCTAATGACTCATTGTTGGGATACTCTCTGTTCATTTCCCCGAGGCAGCTTCACAGGACAGGAACAAATTCAAGAATATTGCAGTGGAAAATGAACAGTTTTCCAGCAACCTGATAAGACATACACTGAATAAAATTAGAGATCATATATAACCATTTAATATAAAATACTTTAAAAATCTCTGGAGCAGGGACAAGGTATTTTAACTCTAAAGAAGTAGAGGTAACCTTTTGTCTGTGCTACATATTAGCTAAAAAAATGTTTAATGCTTCCCAGAAAAGTGTTTTAGTGACAGGAGGGAAGGATGGGCCCTTAGATAACTTTTTACCTGCAGAAATCTTGTCTTCCATCTGGAGTTCTCAGACCCTATTATGGAAAGGAGAGAGTCTTCTTGGATAGGTGAAGGAATTAAACTCAAGGTTCCTACTTCTCTGAGACTGTAGAAAAAGGGTCTAGTTTCATTTTCCTCCAGCCATCTTTTACAAAGGTGACCTGGCCCATCTTTGAAACAAAATGTATTGTTATCTCCAAAATTTGATCCCAGTGAAAAATTAGCACTTTCTACATATTGCATTTCCATACTGGCTCAAATAGAGTATTCCTAGACATCTATTTCCTTGTTGTGCTGCTTTCTTGGGCACTAACTGTTCTCACAAACTCCATGGAAAGGTTAGATATTTAAAAAAGGTCCTGACCTTCACACTAGAGCTAAGAACCTATGAATTGCACTGAATAATTTTAAGTCCTGAAGTCCTTTGCTGGCACTGGTCCTTAATCTATTGGGGTCAATAGAATCATTCCAGATTAATATCCACATAAAGATAATCAAAGCTGGATAGTGGCCATTGGAATCTAGATTTTGACTATTTATTCTGCAGAGACTGATTATGACAGAATATTTTTCCCACTCCCTTTGAATCAAACAGTAGATGGATTTTACTAAGTTCATTCCTGAAGCTAGGCTTGGTGAATAGGTCCTTCCTATCATTCATCTTTATCAGTCCTACTCTATCTGGTATCCCAATGAGAAAATCATCCTCTAAATAAATGTGTTAAGGGATTTGACTAAACACGTCCAAAAATACCCAAGAGGTCACAGTTTTCTGGCAGTTTAATGAATCTCCAAAAATTAAGTCAATACTCTCCATGAACTAGAAAATCATTAATCTGCTACCCATTTCAGTGTGCACTTCATTTAGTAAAGACTGAAGTTGAATTACCTGAATTCACTTCTTTTGCGGTGATTGATTATTATATCCTCAGTCCAAATCTCTCCAATTGCCACTTACAATTTTATACTGTGAAAAGGAAAAGAGATGCAGGCCAGTGAAGCATAAAGGTAAGTAAAAAATTCATCTGGGTGATGAATTGCTGTATATGGCTGGTTTTGTCTCACCTGAGCAATGACAGTACTAACAAACAATAAACATTAAGTCACTCCGATCTGCCAAATGGGAACAAATATACTATGTATATTACATGTACTAATAGGATTATATGGCAGCTGCTGGTGGTATTTGTAATTAGAAATCTATATAGAATATAGATGTTTTAGAGAGATGGTGCCAATTCCAAAAGATTTATGTGGGCTACAAGTGCTTGTAATTATTTTTTTTAATTTGCTAATAATTTATGAAGAACTGGTTTCAAACATTCTGTGACCGTTTGTTCTTTTTTATGTTGTTGCTGCTTATACTATTAAAACATAGAGAATGTAAAGTTATTATTTTGATGTGAACTGAAAATAATTTTTCATAAAATTTAACATTTTTATCAGCTTTGGTTTGCTTTCTACCTGTACAAATGTAATTTATTTTAGCATTGAAGAATACACTTGCTTGTTTCTCAATTGTCTACATCATGTTATAGTTGGTGTTTATGTAGAGTCAGGTACTTTTTGAACAGTATTAAAAAGAATCTGTGATATGACTGAAAACTGGATTTTTATTTTTCTCCAAAACACTTACAGTTATGTTTTCAGTGCATTTTTCTACAAACAGGTATTCCTATACACAAAACCCTGAATTATAGTCTTTATCTCTTTCATTCCTCCCTCTCTTCAGCTTTAAAGGATTAACTTAACATTAATGGTAACATAGTTACAAAACATTCTAGAATAGTTTGATCTTTGTCTTTTGAAGCACATGCAATCTCATTGATGAGGCATATATACATTTGAGAGAAAATACTAAAATAGTCTAGTCTTGAGAAACAGAAAACAAAGCTGTTCAACTTGGAATTATATACCAAAATGTTATTTTTATGTATGTTGTTAAGAAACTACTTTGCTCCTCCAATTGCAGATTCGCATCTAATCTTGAACTGCAAAAGAAATCAGAGAAAAATTTTTTATATCCTTTAACAATTTTGTTTCTAGAGTTCTGCCTTTGTGACAACTAGAAGCAAATATTTTATCTCAGGTCTGACTACATTCTGTTTCCAGCCAATAGATTTTGTTATGCCCTCTCCGCTAAATGCTAAAAAATGCCCAAAACAAACAACAGGAACACAGTCACTACTCAATAAACCCTAACCCATACAAAAAAACAACCAAAAAACCCCCACAAAATTAAAACAAAACAAAACAAAACAAAAACCCCAGCCAACCAATCAACCAACAAATAAACCCCAGAGAACAAAGCCATATTCTAGTTTGGAAATTCTCTCCCCACCATTCTGAAATCTTGTGTTTGTAATATTCTTAATATTCTCACACAGACTGGCATGAATTTGGAATAATTGCACTGCATGCAGTGAAATGCACAGTGTGAATTGCAGCACTCAGATAAAACACTGTTATGCATACTATTTTCTATACTAGAGATACTGCTGAATCTGTTTATTTGCTGTTGACAAATTAAGGGAAATAATTCATAACACAATGGTAGGTAAAGTGCCAAACTCCAGCTAAAAAACAATGTGAATTCAAATCATGTCTTTGAACCACCTAAAACTCTACATCCCAAAGTAAATTCTTTCAGTGTAGAAATCCACAGCAACTGGTTCAGTGAAATATACTGCCTTAGGTGAAGAATATTTTACCAAAAGAAGCATTGCAACTACATTGCAATTTGAGGAGAAAGTCTTCAAAAAACATGTGCAACATCTTGTTTTATTGCAGAATATTTTGAAGCAGACTCTGGAACACTAGATCAAATTTTTTTTGTTTGCAAGAGCAGTTAATTTATGCCATACTCTGTGGCCACCTCTCAGCTGTGTTTCTTCTGAGTTTCTGTCATCACTACAGAATGATGACATTTAGAAACTAATAAACTAATAAATCCCATTTCAGATTAAATCACAAAGCAATGCTTACAGTGATTAAAATGAGAGGGGTGCAATGCCATAATATGCCTTTAGAAATAGCAGGGCAATTAGTTATGAGAAAAGCAAAAGCTCAATTTCTTAAAAAGTTTGGAGTCTAATTTCTCTGTCTGCCTGGAGCTTTATCTTTCATGTTTGGTCCATAATTGCTATTTGAGACCAGAAAAGCCTTACTGCCAGTACTGTCCTCTCAGATAAACTAATACTGCACTGGGTGCTCCTTTTCTTCTCACATCCTCCATCTGCTCACAGAACATTGGCAAAAGGGCTGTAATTTTAAGAACTGCAATCCCCCTTTGTGTCTGTTCACAGATTATTCATTAAATTTGTTTTCTTATAGTAGGAGTTTAAGACCAAATCACAGTGGAATGCAAAAAGCATTTATTACTGCAAAAGAAAATGGTTGAGCTTTCCTTTACATATGCAGGGACATTTGCAGTGTATTCACATTTTTTTCAGGGCAGTAGTTTCAAATCGCCATCTGCTTTTATTTCTTCATTTGTAAGCCAAGTCTTACAATTTAGTCAATTTTTAGACTAAAACAAAGCAATCAGCATGCTCACTATGATTTTGTTTAACAGACATTCAAAACTTGCCTCCACACAGCTTACTGCATTTAACTTCTTCCCAAAGATCAGCAAATGTAAACCTTCACTGTTAAGGGTTTCCTGGGCTTTCTCATATATGTTGTGAACATAAGTATCATAGAATCACTTTTTTTTTTTTTTTTTTATTTTAGAAAAGACCTCTAAGATCATCAAGACCAAATGTTAACCCAGCATTGCCAAGTCCACTAAATCTTGTCCCTTTGCCCCACATCCATGTGTATTTTTTAACATTTCCAGAGATGATGATTTCACTACATCCTGAGCAGCCTGTTCCAATGTTTGAAATATGTTTACTTGTATATGAGGAGTGAGACTTCAGATTTGTGCTTCTTTGGTGAGGTGAAGAGTAGGCTCAAGTGCTTGTCACAAGACTGGTGTGGGCTGGTCCTTGGCTCTCAGGAGAGTAACTCCAAGAACCTGGCTCTCCTCTACTGATCACCTTCTGCCTAAGCCACTCCTGAGGTGCTCCAGAGCTTCCATTATGAATACTCTCAAATGTGTGTGTAAGCACCACAGATGTCATTTGAATCTGAGCTTAAAAAATCACTTTAGGCTGATATTGAAGCAACTGTGTAGACACATCACTGATGAACCCAGAGAGGAAGATGCCAAGAGGATACAGAATCCTAAAAATCTCAGTCTAAGACTTGGAAGATAAGATTTAATTCCAAGTAGAGGATGAACACTAATGGGGGCCACAAATTTTAGTTGTCAATGTGAAGCTTGCAAAAGAAATTCCAGCGAAGCAAAATATGAAAAATGTCCTGTTCCTGTGCAGAAAGAATAAAAGCAGCATATAGAATATTGAGATAAATTGAAGAAGACAAATAAGGAAAAATAAACCAAAACCAAAACTTCAATATTGTATTAGAAGTGAGATATTACAGGAGGAGTCATCATAAAACTGTGAATTTAGGAAGCAATTAAAAGGCCAATATAACTCTGGAGCCCCACCTGAAAGTAGAGCAGTCAGAAGTGCTAAGTATCACACTGGCATAAAGCAGACTTTATGGATGGGAGAGCAGTAAAGAGCAGTAAAGAAATAATATAAAGATGCTATTGAGTTCACTGGACTTCCATGCTGTCATCATACCAAAATCCCATCACTATTATAAACTGTGTGAAAATATTTTATTTCCTGAGATTATTTCATCCCATTTCTTATTCTGAGTCTTTGTTATTTGATGACAGAAAAGATGCTGAACATTTGGATATTTGGTAAAGGAAAATCTGGCACCAAATTAGTGCAGCAGAACTGAAAAAACAGACTTGCCATGTTCTTTGGTAAGACAAGGCTGGCCAGCACTGCCCATATGTGACTACCAAATATCAGAGTGTGTTCATCCAAACAGGCTTTACTAAGCTTCATCTTAAAGTAATATAACAGGGTGCCTTGGCTTGTGTGCCTTATCCCACCTGCCTTACAAATAGCCCTGGCAGGCTTGGTCCATTAGGTCACAGAGCACCAGGCTTCTTGATTGCACTGCTACTCCAACAGCAAACTGCATCTGCTCAGGCTAGGGGAAAGCACAACAATGGCCCAGTTATAACACAGCATTCATGTCTCCAGTGAATTAAAGCTCTCAACCACAAATGAAAACCCACAGCTGGACACAGCTACAGAGAACTCACGTCTGTTGCAAATACCCACAGAAATGAAGGGGAGCTCACTGGGCAATGACTGCTTGCATTCAGACCAAAAGGTGCACATTTCTTGTGCCACACAGCAAAATTCTGCCTGTAGCTTTGTTAGAACAGTCTGAAGGCCAAAGGAAAGGAAAGAAATCATATAAAATTGCACAGAAAAGTCCAGCACTGCTGCTATAGATTACATGAAAATATAGGAATTACCTCTGCCTCTATTATACCTCAGTTATCTGATGACAGACTATGGAATAGTGAGTTTTTAATTTCTTCATCATCCTTTCACTACTCCAGTCATACAACAAACACACAACACAGTAGCAGACAGGGGCTGTTCAATCATCTCACACTGCAACAATAGCAGCTGTCTTCCAAATAGATTGGGAGATACAAGTGATGCATCAACGCTGGCTCAGAGGAAACATGAAGCCAGCTGCAGGAAGAAAAACATGTTTTACCAAACAAGGTAAAAAAGAGACTCAGATTACAGCAGTGGCAATCCTGAATAATTTCACTGAAAATCCTGGTGATGAGTGTGCATGAGACTTATGAATGTATAGCAGATCAGAGTCTGAGCCTGTGTTCAGGATGGCTGGCAGTGTAATACTTCATGAATTTGCTTGTCCTTAGTATGTTTCCATAGCAAAATTTTTCCAAAGAATTTGCATCTTTTGTTTACAAGAATTATTTTTTCCAGCTTCTACATTTGATAATTTTCACTGTTTCCTTGGCTTTCATTTACGTCAAAAAGTTATCTACAAAAATCAGGGTACCTAAATTCCACTGAAAATCCCATTAAACCTTTTACTTGCATTATTTTAATCAATCCTTGGTAATTTTGTACTAGTACTGCCCGTACTGGTTATTTTTTCCTTAATCAAAACCACAGAAAAACAATTCCCAGTTCTAATCAAGCGGATGGGAATTCAGCCATAGAACTACTTAACTAGTGAGTAAGCCTGGATTTCATTGTTAAGCCCTCTCTGTGCTGGAGCTGGTAACAGCCCATGTGCATCAGCTGGGGCACTGTTCCTGGCCAATAACTGCTGAAGGGGGTAATTTTCTGCAGATTGCATGTTCACAAAAATACAGCTCCTGACTAGAGCTGGACTTCCTCCTGACTAAACACACTGCTTTATTCTGCACCAATTACCCTTATTGCAGTTTTCTGGGAGAATAAGTTCACTAGGATAGTCAAAGATTACACCATGCCAGTCAATCTCAGTGCCAGGAAATGTTCCCATTAATCTTAAATTTACTAGAATAGACTAGAAATAAAGCCATACTCTCTGTCTCTGGACTTACTTACACTTGAAACATGAAAGGAATCAGAATAGAACACAAAGTGTTCGACACAACTGGATCAGAGATGATCTCTTGGAAAAATCTCAATTAAACAAATTTCATGTCTCATCTCTTCTGTCCTGTGGGAAAGAGGGGGAGAGCTCCAATGCAGTATTAAAACTCAGCGTCAAGGAATTTTTGCTGTAGCTGCTGGGACATAAAACTGCAGCCACCAGTACAACAGTTAAATTTAATTCTCATCAGGGATGACAGTGTTTTCATTGCAGTTCTCAGGTTGTGGGAGGGTATTTATCTGGGTTAAAAACATGCTATTAATTCCTGATACCCCTGGCTCACTCCTAAACACATGCTTCCCTATATTTTATATGCTTTTAACTGGGGGTTTTGACACAGCTGGTCAAGATGACATTTTATGTAGCCTTCAGCAAAAACCAGGGCTGGTCTTCTTATAGAACTTTGTGATTTACAAAGTTGCCATTTATGCAAACATTGGAATCGACTTTTTTAATTTATCATTTTTCTATCATTATTTTTTTACACTAGACAGCAGTGAAAATATTCTGTTTGTTCACTGCCCTCTGTTTTCCTGCCTCTCTTGACAATTTCTTACCAGAGCAGACTGGTACCTCTGATGCTGTATTTCCACAACCAGTCATCTCACACTGCACAGCACTCTAGGCAAAGGATGTGACCTGAACTCAAAACCCAGGGTTTTTTCCTCCACCCACACATCAAACCAAAAGGCACACAATAGGTCAAATGTAATTACAGTTTGTGTGACAAGGTTTCATTCTTCAGACATTTCAGTTTGTTAGCTGTCGATTCAGACTTGACAGATAACAATAAGATATCTGATATTCAAAGCCATTGTGATATTATGTTCAACTGCTGAGTTTGGTATTTTCAGTGGCATGAGTAGATAAATATAAAAGTGAATTCCTTATGACAAATTGGTAGAGTTTTTAAAAGGACCATATCCTTATTTTAGTAGTATTTTAATACTTTTGTCTCCAAAAACTTCCCTCAGTCATAAAGATGGAAAAGATAATGGGGTTTAGCTCATTTCTCTGCAAGATAACTTCACCAATAACATCAATACACAGCATTACCAGGTGGTAAAATGTACTCTTTCAAACATTCTTCCCTGAACTTATACCTGCATCACAAGTTTAAAGCAGGTACATAGTCTTCTACACATAAATATAAAATATATTTATTTATATTTTATATTTATACATATATATATTTATATATTATATATTATATTTATATATTATATTTATATTTATATTTATATTTATATTTATATTTATATTTATATTTATGTTTATATTTATATTTATATTTATATTTATATTTATATTTATATTTATTTTACACATAAATATAAAATAGCATAACCCAGCAAGCTGATTGGTGCATGACAATCCTTCAAAAAGCAGAACAACCACATTTCTTTCTTTCTAGCATTCCTTTTAACAAGAAAAAAATATTCTTAAAATATTCAACATTATGGAAAGTCAAAAAATAGGCTGAACAGGAGAAACCAAGTTCCAAATTATTGTCTGCTAAAAGGAAGAGACTTCTGTTCCACTGCAAAAGAGACCAAAACATGGGGAAAAAGTATGACTAAAATGTGATCTGTAACTTCTGCTTTTCTAATTCTATTAGCTGTGTTTCCACTTCTAAAAATGGTTATAGCATTTTGAATTGCAAAATCTGAGTGAAGACAAGGCAATGATAGTATTTTATGCAGTGCAGCAAACTGAGGTCAACCCATGGTGGATAATTGAAGGCTGACCCCAAACATGCTGTGAGCCACCCCTCATACCTCTCACTCAGTGGGATTTAGCTAATTATTTCTATGACTTGTAAAAAGACAGTTTTGTTCAGTAATGGGTGAGGATTTAATGGTCAGCCTAAAAGGTCAGAAACCATCTCATCCATCCTACTTCCTCAGCACAACTCCATTCAGCCTCAGCTCCACTGGCAAAGTAAAGTTTCTGACCCAGTGCAATAAATACTACAGCTAGAACCTTAGCTTTGTCATTTCTACACTTCCTTTTTCAACTGTCACTTGGTTAAGTATTTAAAAAAAAAAAAAAAAGCCTGTAAAGAATACCATCTTTGCAAAGCTCTTCCCAAGGATTTTATTTCCGAATAAGGTTATTTAAGTACTATTTTTCTTCTGTCTAGCACAATCCTACTTCCAAATGTCAAAAATCTCTTTGGTGGAACAAGAATGGTGCTGGCTGTCAGCTCTGTGGATTTTCCTGTCTTGTCACATCAGAGATAATCCTATTATTTCTTCCTTGAATTTGCTTCATAAGGATGAAGAAAATGAAAAGCTATAAACCAAGGGATTTAAAAATGAAATAAAGCACACAACACATTAAAGAGCAGAGAAACTTGCAAATATCAGCAAATTTTCAGGTGATACATTTCCTTCTAACCTGCTCAAGTCCTTTTATGCCTTATTACTTATTGGATGATCATTAGCTTCAGCATCTCCTCTGTGTTTCCATCAAACCTCTAACGAGATACAAGACTGTAAGTTATTTCCCCCAAATGCTTTACCAAGTCTACATAGAAATAATTTAATTCATCCCAAATTTTAGGCAACATACTTGTCTTCTCTTACCCAAATAAATTAATGACACTTTGGCTCTCTTTGGTTCCTTGGAGCCAGCTAAAAATTATCACTCAATATCCTACTAAAGGGGCACATTGTTTCCCACTACACACTTCTAGAGGTGGCAATTTAAACTTTACAAGGGAATACATAAAAATCCTGTCAAAAAGTCTATATCCTGATCAGCAGCTGTTATGTCTTCCTTTCATCCCCTTTTAGCTGCTGTGATTGGTTTTATGTACTGGAAATACTGCCACTACCATTCCACAATTGAATAAATACTACAGTCTCAACACAAACACATATATGGGTGGTTGAATCCTGGTAGATGTATTGTTTATCCATAGAATCATAGAGGTATTTAGGTTGGAAAAGGAATCTGAAATCATCAACTCCTAATGTTATCCCAGCATTGCAAAGTCCACTACTAAACCATGTGTTTAAGTGCCCCATCCATATGTTTTTTGAACACTTCCAGGCGTGGTGATTCTACCTTTTCCCTGAGCAGCCTGAATCTTCCTTGCATGGAAGAAATTTTTCCTAACATCCAATCTAGACCTCTCCTGGTATAACTTGAGGCCATTTATTTCTTCTTGTCCTATCACTAGCTCCTTGTGATAAGAGGTTGACACCCACCTCACAAAAACTTCCTTTCAGGTATTTGTAGAGATCAATAAGGTTGCACCTACCATTATTTATCTATGTACTCTTATTATGTCTACTATAAACGGTCCAGAAATTCAAATCATAAAAATCAAACTTCTAAAAACTTTGTACATTGCCCTTCATGTCTATCATGCTCAAGATTATTCACCTCAGAAGACATTGCTAGTTATTATATGCTTTTCAGAGTGAATTAATATACTTCTGCCTAGCATGTTGTTCCTCCCTTTTTTTCCCCCCTGCATCTATGAAGTTATTACTGGCAAATGTAGACTGCTGTATGAACTGCAGCCCCTTTTCAAATTGCATCAGCCACACTGAGTTAATGGACCACGTTTCAGCAGAGTGGGTGGGTGGCAAACCATACAGAGCTATTTAGCATTCAGGGAGCCTTTTCTTTCCTTCTTGTGTAAAACCGTTGCTTAAGCCTCTGCAGTGATCAAGAAGCAAGTGCCACTGGAATCTGTTTAGCTTGCCTATGTTACGTGGGAAAAAACTTCAGGAAGACCAGTGTAACAAAAAGATTACTTCACAGTTCTTCACATAGCTGCTAATGCAGCAGAATGGGGCAAAGAAATCAAACAAATTTAAAATTAAATAGAAATAAAAAGGACTGCTGAGAAGGAAACCATGCCCACTGAAGAAATCCAAGATATAATGTTGTTCTGTTGACATTTGTTCTCATACAAAACACTTATCAGGGAGATACTGAATTGAGTTTGCAACTAGAGGAAATGGCAGCAAATGCCATTTAATTTGCCAGAACTGTATTGATTTACACCAGCTGGGTAATGGAGGAGGAAGTGAGCTCAATTTTGTTAACAACTCTAGTGAAAGGCAGCTTGGCTTTCGTTTCTTTCGAGACAGCTTGGCCAAAAAGACCGTAATACGTAAATAGGAAAGTCAGGAGGAGAAACAGAAAGCTCACTCTGGGGAAGTGGCATACCCTCTGTCGTGAAGCAGAGCTGCATTTAGCACTAATTCCCCTGCTGCTCACAGCACTGAGGTGTTGCTGTGTCTGAGAAAGCTAAAACACCAACCTGGGGACAGGCAGCAGCTCATCACAGGTACCACTGGATCTATCTGTGACCTTAGCAAACAGTTAAACATCAGCTCATGCCATGCTTTTCATCACCACAGCTTACCTGGTACTCAAAAAGCCCTAGGTGGTTTGTATCTAGGACAGATGTAGCTGTACCTCATGGCAGGTACAGTGGTGGTGCTGCCAAGAACAACAGACACAACTCAGATCATCAGCTCCCTAAAATAAGGTGGGGAATCTATATCCTGTTGCCAGCTATAAACACTGATATCAAGCAGCTTTGAAAACTGATTTGTGAGAATTTGGGGAATTTTCTGCTTTTTCTGCATCCACCTGGATTCATGTGAAAAAAGATTCTTCCTCATTTAACAAAACAAGATCCTGAACCTCAGTACTGACCTCCTATTCTTATCACAGCAACAAATACTTTATCAAGGAGGAGACCATTCTCTAACCTACTGCATTTTCAGTTTCAAAAAAAAAATACAAAAACTCTGTACAATACAAACAATCAAAAAAATTTAATCTGAAGATTTATTTATGTCATGGCTTTTGCCTGGAACAGAAATTCATACATACATCTGTGATTATATGGTATCTCAAATCTTACTACCTCCATCTGCTGTTTTGCATGTGTATTATCACTTTCATCTTCAAAGCCTGAAAGAGAAAAAGTGTTTTGAAAAATAACATGGGTTAGTCCCAAACCTCTGATAATAATGGGTATTAAAACTAACAGAGAAATTGAAGGAGCCCCATTTAACTGCCTTTGCATCTTTTGAAATTTACAGAAGATAATGTATCAACATCAAGCAAACTGTCACAACTCCTGCCACATCAGACACAGAGATACTGTTTTCCTAGCTTTGCAGAACATCCTGTGATGCACGAAACAAGCAGAACATGCTGATTGACATATATATTTTATTGATGTTTTCCCATAGAAACTTGTCAGGAAACTTCTAGGAGTGTTCAAACTCTATATCTATTGATTATGATAAAATGTTAATTTACAATGTTTGTTTTTTTTCCTGCAACCGTCATGGATATTGTATGAAAATCATCTTGTTTTGATAGCAAAATATGATAGTTGAGGTTCAAGCCATCTTGAAGGTTCAATTCTCAATTTTTTTTATTATTCCTTGAAATTAATGCTTTCTGTCTAAAAAATGCTTCCTTATGTCATGACATTAATACTGTTGTATAGCAGAGAGACTTGACTATGTCCATTAAACAAGAAGACATATCAGATTTCTGGTTCTGGTTTTTTTTTTTTTTTTTTTTTTCCCCTACCATTAAGACAGAATGCAATTCTACATTTCAGCCACTAGGCAACTAAAAATTTTCACAACAGTCATCAAAGTTATTCAGAGAGAGGAAGAAATCTAGTGAGGAGAGATATCAGATGGCTATTGCTTATTTAATGCCTTGCTTGTAGAGGAGGAGATAACAAGTAATTGAAAAAACACTGAAAGTCTGTGATCATCCATTGCATAGCATATGCTGTCATAAAATAATTCATAGGTGTTAGGAGAATCAGCAAAGTAACTGCATGATGGTTTAAATTAAAGGAGTAGAGATGAGGACCATGTTCTCCTGGGTTAAATATGCTTCACTGAGACTATAAATCAAACATAATCAATAGCAAGAAACACTACTGACAGGTTCTCAGGAGTCATAGAAGATTAATGTAAGAAAAGCAGTTTGGAAAGTCCTCCAGCTTGACACTTCAGAAGGTAGATTGTCATGAACATGGATTTTTGATAGCTTTAGTTGCTGAAAGTTATGCAAAACCACTTGGGTTTGGCAGGACTAGACATACAAGCAGCAGTCCATCACAGAGATTGCTAACCTCATACAATTAATTCTGTGACAAAATCAATAGTAATTGACATGATCAATACTCTGCACAAAAGCACCAGCTTTAAGAAACTTCAAAATCCTAAATCTTCTTGTCTTCATTTCCAAATATGGGATGATCATGTATTTACCTTCCTACAAGTTATTAGAAAGATGTTTGGAAAACATTCTGAATTATAAAAACGCCTATACAAGCATTAAATATGTTTAAGAATACAACTATGTAACGACTATTACTTTACCATTCTGTTCCTGCTACAGCCAACCTGATGTAGCATCCAACATTTTAGGACCATCTTAAGATTATCTGATCGTGCAATCTAACCTGACTGCTACAGGCAACACATTTTTTCTCAGATTTTCTTATACTGGAATTAGGAACTCATTTGAAGAAAAACTATTGTCACTGTTAAAACAACTCATCCAATTATCAGAACTTCAACTATGGTAAAGTAGTCGATAGTGCTCAAAAAATTTTACTTTCACAGACTCTGAATTATATATAGGCCTGAAAAAACAATCTTAAGGAATAAGATCTTTTCTCATTCTGTAGCTGTATTTCTGTAGCTGTATTTTAGTCTACTACTGGGAAAGTGAAAATATCTCATAATTTTGGGATTTATCATATTCCACAGGAAGAATGAGTCTTAGAATACATCAGAATCAGGTGATAGTCTGGTTTAATTGATCTTTATTTATTTGAGCTGAAAATTTAAACAATGCCTGTATGATTTATATACAGTTGCTAACTCATTGTGGAAATGAGAATACCTTTTCCTGATGCTTTAGTGGACATTTCAGTTAGTAGATATGATCCATGGTTGCTGCTGGATAATTCTGAGAGTTCCTTCTGTTCTCTGTGCCTCATTACACCACTCCTTGTGGAGAGGGACCATACTATGAAAGAGTCTATTTCTCTTAGAAATAACCTAGATAACTTGGTAGAGCGATTGCTTGGCTTTTGAATTGACAAAGTTGAGTGAATTCTCCAATTAAAACCCATATCTTGAGACTGACTGATGAAAGGTGAAGTAATAAGCTTGATAGCACTATCAAATATTTCAAAAAATGTCAAAGGTATGCAAGAGACACAGACCTTGTTCCCAAGATTGTTTTACTGGGTGCCTTGTTTAGTCTGAAATAAGATTTTTTTCAGTATGTGCTACAAAAAGTCAGGGAATCACTGAATTATAAAATGGTTTGGGTTGGAAAGGACTCTCAAAATCATCTAGTTCCACTTGCTGTAGACAGGGACACCTTTCTTAGAGTTCTATACAATCTATCCCTGAACACTCCTAGGGATGAGGACTCCACAAACCTGTTCCAATGCCTTCACCTTCTGTTTTAGTCTTGCTGAAATCCTGGTTTTCTTCTACCTCTTGGTTAATATTCTGCTTGAGAAAGTTGAAAATTTATCTTCACATAGAAATTGAAGCCTCCACTGTTGCCTGATTTGTTTCTACTTCATCTGCTGTGCATTGCACAGTATTTGGATTTGGTTTTGCTTTGTGTTTTTATTTGATGTCATTCCCAGCGCAAAACTCTCCTTGGCAGCAACAGACTGTCCATCATGTGAAACGACAACCACAGAACTTGTCTGTGTTTTCTGATCCAACAGATGAGTCAACACTGCCTCCTCACTCCTCTCTGTGTTGCCATTCCATCAGTCACTTTACTATCTATGCCATCTTCATGTTGTTTTGTGAGTACACAAAACAGGACATTTTGTGCTCATGTTCCCATGTGGTGTTAAACTGTTTAAATTTAGTGGCAGGTTCTGACTCAGTGCTTCATTATGATGGATGGGTTATGCTGTCCTTGTTGTGCATGCCTTCAGCTTCTTGATGCCAGCTACAGCCCACAGCAACACAGTTCTTTTCTCATGGTAAAAATGCTACCAGTAAAAATCCCAGAACTCTGAATTTTCTCTAGGTGAAAATGTTCCATCATTTACATTGACCGCCTCCACAATCAAGATAAGACCACAGATTTTTCATCCCGATATTCTTGTTCAAAGATTTCCAGAGCAATAGGAGGCTTTGTCATTCAATATACTGCATGACTTTTATCCTGGCTTTTCTTTAGTCACTCATGATAAGCCCTGCTTTCTTTCACAATGTAAGTTAACTGCCCTCCCACCAGTGTGACACACCTGTCCAGTGTTGCACTGCTATCATGCTCAGTGTTAAATTCTACAGGGCTATTGTGACCTCTGTAAATCTTAAAGCTTCCCTCCAACTGGAAGGAATTGTCTCATGAATGAGCCTAGGGACAGCTTGTGGAGTTTTGACTTTTGTTTGAGCTCTGAATTTCCCCCTTGAGGCACACATTCTGTTAAAATTTTGACCAAGCGTACCATGACTTTTTCTACTCTCCTCTCATACCGAGATTTTAGTTACACTACTAAAGTGGTAACTAACCCAAAAGTTACTGAGTAATAAGCTTGTTGAAGATTTCTGCATTTGATGGTACTCCTCCATTTCATCCCCTATGAGCTGCAAGGCTGTTTTAATATTTACTGCTCTTCCCCTTTGTTTCTTCTACTAACAGCTTCAGGCTGCTTGCATTTTGTATGCCTTTTACTTGGCTATATTTTCTCGAATCTTAAATCACCTTTTATCATTTTTGTGGGTTAGTATTATGGCTAACTGCACCATCAATCAGCAAACAAATTGCTCTTTGATATAAAAACAAGTAATAAAAAGCAGCATCCTTCTTCTTCAGCACCAAGAGAACCTTGGAATATGGCAAACTTGTTAGAAATACTTTCCTCACACTGGTTAGTGAGGAAAGCAAGTCTTCTTTCTTTTCCTTCCTTCCTTCCTTCCTTCCTTCCTTCCTTCCTTCCTTCCTTCCTTCCTTCCTTCCTTCCTTCCTTCCTTCCTTCCTTCCTTCCTTCCTTCCTTCCTTCCTTCCTTCCTTCCTTCCTTCCTTCCTTCCTTCCTTCCTTCCTTCCCAGCTGAAGGTCAAGACTGAAAGCTAAAAGTTTTGTAAAGTCAAGCAAGGGAAAAAAAAATGTAATGCCTGGCTAAGAAATACAATTATACTGTATTTCTTGGCTTTAATAAAGAATATAAGTTACTATAATGGTCAATAGTGATAGCAATGATTTCCCAGCAACTTTTTTCCTAGTTTAACCTGTGTAAGAAAAGTTAACTTTATATGTAAGTTGCAGTCCAGATAACAACAAAGCACTCTCATCCCTCAGGGATCACTGCTTCACTGTTTTGGACCTTTTAAAGCTATTATAGCTACCAGTAACTGAGAGAGTGTATAAGACACTCAGATCATCAGGCATTCAATATCAAGATATACAAAAAGTACTGTGGTGCCAACAGAGTCTTGAAATTGATATCAAAAAGGGACAGTCAAAAATTAGAAGATGACCACAATTATTTACAAGAATCCACAGAAAAACAGAGCTGAATATGAATGAAATGTCTCAGGATAAATACAAGAAATGCCCAACATGACATTTGGCCTATGATAAAGAGGAACTTAGTGTGTATGTGCTCTCAAAAATAAGCATGAGCCAAGTGTCTTCCTGCAAAAAATACCTTCAAATTACTATGGAATCACAATTCCTACTATTACTTAAAATTAAGACAATATGGCTAGCAATTGCAATATCAGAATCAGAAATCACTTCTGCTATGGGGTGAAGACATGGCTGTGCATGCTCTCCCATTCAAACCATGCCAAACCATAAACATTCCAAGCTTATGGAAAGTTTCTACTGAGGGACAGTAAAGTCCAATATTCGGGAAAGAGGTATCATTAATTTTTATATGGATGACAGATTTCTGCAGCATATAGAAATACATTAGACATTATAGCTTCTTTCATCTTTATGTATTATTGTGCTTCAATCTTGACTATTCCAGAATAATATATTCCAGATTTGTCATAGCCTTATTGCAATGGAGAAATTATCTACAATGCTGACCTATTACAACAGATACTAGATGAAATTTCATGCATTTATGTAACATTTAAATGGATTTATTCAAATTGGTGAAAACCTTTCTTTAGTTGCTGCAAATAAAGAACCATTAACTGTTATATTGACAAAAACTTACAGACTCTTCTGTGCTAATGTATTCCATTTTCAGTCTGCAGAGTGAGAACATTTTCATAGCATTTCTTCACAGATTAATTGATCTAACTGCAATGAGGGCTCTTATCATTCTTCTGCCAGAGATGAATATTGCTGCTAATCATGATGCAATTGGTGCAATTGTGCTCCACTATGAATAGCAGAGGAGAAATCATGTTTATGATGAGGTGGCCCTGAATTTAGTAAGGCCACTGTAAGCAGAGGAGAAAAGGAACAACAGTAAGCCATTGTCATGATTTAATCCCAGATGGCACTCAGCCCCACATAGCCTCTTGCTCACTCTTCTACCACATCAGAATGGAAGCATAAAAGTAAAAAAAACATGTGGATTGAGATAAAGGCAGTTTAATACAGAAATCAGAAGCCATACACGCAAGCAAAGCAGAACAAGGAAGTCATTTGTTTCCTTCCATGGGCAAGCCATCCCCAGGAGAGCAGGGAGCCATCACATGCAACAAGACTTGGGAAGAGAAATGCCATCACCCTGAACCTCCCCCTTTTCCTTCTCCCCCAGCTTTATCTGCTGAGCATGTCATGGTGTGGTGCAGAACATCCCTTGGATCAACTGGGCTGTGTCCTTCCTCATGTACCCCCAGCCTCCTTGCTGGTGGGGTGAGGTGAGGGGCAGAAAAGTCCTTGACACTGAACCCTGACCAACAGCAACTAAAACACCCTTGTATTATTGCACTGCTTCCACCACAAGCCTGAAACACAGCCCCATACCAACTATTATGGAAAAAATTAACTCCAGCACAGCAGAAAAACAGGCAGGTAAGAATCCAAAAGTATAGGCAGCATCTCTGTTGATGAAGGCAGTCTGGTGTCTCTCCATTAGCAAAGCAGCATCACCAGGGTGCAACTTACACTTTTATTGGCAGCATCCTACTGCAGATGCTGTTAGTCAGCTCTGCAGGGAGACACTTTGATGCTGTTCCTTTGTTCCCATGCACTGCACAGGGCTGGACAAATCTAAATGGAGACAATTCTCCATATTATCTGTCCTAGAGGAAAACCATGCCTCTACAGGATCAGAAGCCCATGCCAATGGCAGGGATTAATTCTCCAAGACTGATACTTTCTCCTTTTCTCCCTGTTTGCCCTAGCTATGGGTACAGCATGGTGCCTGCTGTAGAATATTAAGGATATAGGGGTGATAACAGCTTTTCTTATGTAAGGGAGAGGATAATTTCACTTATCTTTATAAAAACTATAGGTGTTATTTCATTTGAGTCTGTAGATCAGCAGCATAAAGAGACAACTACTTCCAAGAGGAAATTCATCCTCTCACCTTAGAAATTTACATCAGGACAGGAAAATCAATCCAGAGATATCTCATGCTCCATTTTTCCACATAACAGGTAAAATGTATGACTTGAACTAAAGACTCATCTTTAAGCATTTAAAATCAGGTAAGAAGAATTACTTTTACTGTCAGTTTTCACTGGGAAGCAAATGTAGCCTTTCTCAAAATCTCACAGTAGCACCAATGGGAGTGGAACTGATAACACGTAAATCTGTCTGCAGATCCCAAACCATCTAATTGTCAGTTAGAACACTGATTTTGCAGAGGGAAAAGAAATAACTCAGGTGACTGAAGTGACTGCTTCAATGATGAAGAGGACTCCTCAAGGGAGAGAGCAGAGGATGTTTTTCACCTTGAATTCAGCAAGTGAATTTGAAATTTGTAGAAAAAAAATAAAAGCCCTCTTTTGTCCTCACTTAAACCATAGGCTTTGAGGCAAAAAATCCTTGAAAGACACAACTCAGAATTTCTAAAAGGAATTAGTTTAACTATTTTTAACCTCACTTCTAAGTGCTGTTGCAGACACTGAGCAGTCAAGTAAGAATAATTTGTCTTGTGTGGTTCTTCAACACTATTTAACTATTCACTAATGATTGTATCATTTATATGTTCTATTTTCTTAGTTTACCCTGAAGTATTAGATATAGTAAAATGTTTTTTAAACTGAATTATTTATCCAGGTTTTGCTTTCCTTTTCCCTTAAAAAGCTTTTTAAAAATATTCTCCATAATATATTGTTCTTGGCCAGAAAAAGTCATAAAAAAAAAGGTGTTGGGGATTCTTGGTTATGAACTATCTCTACTTTCCTACCTGTACCTTTGTTCTCCATCTATCATGGATGTCTGTGGCACTCATTAATTGTGGCACAATTGTTCTTAGTGTTTTTTAACCACATAAGCTCTTCTGGCTCTGGTGCACTTTGGGCCTCACATCTCTAGGAAGCCAACAGGACTGGATCTCTTACTGAAAGCAATTATTTTAACACCAATTATCCTCACTCTCAGTTTGATTTGATAGAGAAAACATTTTATTTTCTATGAATTTCCACTGTCTAAGCAGCTTGTTTATACTTTTCCAGAAGCCTATTTCTCTTTGTGTTTACTAGATCTCAGCAGTATATCCAAAGCACTTTTTGTTACCTGCAAGATCAGAAGTTTGGCTTTAGCTTTTCTAGCTGTCTTTGCTCAGAGCTTGCAGCAACTACAGCTAGGTGCAGTGGGAGGGAAAGCTGGGTTTTGTCATTGCCTGCTCAAGGGTCTGAGTCACTGGTGGTTCTTCTACAAAGAAAGAAGCAGTCTGTATTCTTCACAAATAAATTATGTGGGGGGAAAAAATCCCACAAAATTTTTTGGTTCACTAATAATTTTGTTGAATTAGGTACCACAGAATTTTGTCCCATAATGCTTAGACTGTTTTGCTTCTTTGAAGTCATCTTACAGAGGAGCTGCAAACATCTGGAGCCTTTTGTTTTTATGACATTTGTTTTTGTAACAGACCTGAAAATAGCTCATCAAGCATAACGGCAATGGGATAGGTTAAAATATAGTTTTAATGCCTCTTCTGAGATGCTTATGTCTATTTTGTAGCTGACAAATTCCCTGGGTTAGATTACACCCTTGGACAGGAAATGGTTATCACAAAAGCAATGGGAGTTTGACATGGCCATCAAGGGATTATAAATAGCCCTCAGAGAAAACAATATAAAGATATTGCTTCTTCTACTGCTTGAATCTACTAATTAGGAAATCAGAATGTGATAGAAAAATGTTGATGGTGAGCAGATGCATTTGCTGAGTGGTTATTGCAAGTCTGGTTACTAAAGCTGAAAAATACAGCAGAGCACTCAATATTGTGCCATGAACTTTAGAAGTCTAATAAGTGTTACTATCAATTCTATGTAAATCACCACAGGTGTGGCAAGCATTTTGCCACAATCACCTCTACATATGAAACATTTTGTGTCTGACTTAGATGAAGCACTCATAATACATTGATCTCATTGGCACATTGCATTCTCTCCATCTGTCATGTCCACATGTTTTTCACAGTATATTGTAAATTTTTCAGGATGGTATTGAAGTGGCAGTAATTCCAGCAGACCTGCACACATAAGATTCACTAATTTTAAGTATATCTGGTATAAGATAGTCACTCCAAAACATTAAATAAAACTGGGTTAGTCCTCCCAGACAACTGGTAACTGAGACACATTAAAATTGAAGCTCATAATCAGCATGAACTTGTCACTAATATGCAGGTGATCTTTTTGTTGTCACATTGAGGTTGCTGAGAACTCTAAATAAGCACTGAGTACCAGGTCTGCCATAATGAAGTGTGCAAAAGAGATGAGCTTAAGTTAAGACACTTATATTAGAAAACTCTGCTACAAAGCTAAAATTCCATTCACATTCATCAAATATGTCTTTGTAGTTTGCAGCTACCAAAGTCTTCTTGCTGTGTGCCATGACTCTTCAAAACTGCATAGGTCATCAAGCAATTCAAGAATGCATGAAAAAGAGTGATATTTTATTTCCTTGAGCTGTCATAGACCCAATAAAATTGTTACAAATTGTCATTGGTTATCATATTTATGCACATTTCCTGATCTCTTGACAAGATACCTACCTCTCAAGATGACCTGGATTCACTTAATTTCAATTCTGTGTTTTCCTTTTAAAATGAGTGTATATAGAATGTATGATCTGAATGGAAAAAACTAAAAATATTTGTCTGCAGCTGAAACATTGAAAAGTGAGTGCCTTGTGTTTCTTCTTCCCACTGGAACATGTCAGTATCCACATGTGGACTTGAGACACCCGTGGACTTGACACATGTGAGATTACCGTGCTTTTATAAATTCTGTTGAATGGAAGTGATTGCTGTTGATGTTTATTTTGCTGAAAGGCATAATAGCTGTAAGTTTCCACAAAAATATCTGTCAAGGACAGCTGGAACATTTTGAACACCCCTGTCCCAGACTGGTGCTGTAGTTGTTGATGTGAATTAGGAGCATCTTTACAAGGCTTTGTGTCAAGTCTCTGAAACCAATTTTACAGTGAAGTAAATCTGGCCTGTGTGCTGGTAACAAAATATGCTGCAACTGAATGTATTTTATTTCAAAAGTTGGACCCAATAATGAGTTAGAGTCAATGCTTAGAGTTCAGTCATAGTGGATCACTTCCTCAAGACTGAGAAATAAACTTCCCAAACCAGTGGCAACCCACACAACCCTGATCTTTCTCCAAAGAGTGTAAGGGGACAGGGAGCCTGTTAAATGTTCGACCTCACTGCATGCAGAGTGTAGTGGAAAATTAGTTCCACCTCTCACCCTGAAGGTGAGGCTGGAATAACCCTAAAAGTCCTAAATCAGAAGATAGTAAGATATCATCTTCCAGGAATGAGTGGTGATAAACCACACTTCTGTATACAATAACCTCTTCAACTGATAGTTTTTTTCTGCACATTTGAAACAGGCATATTTAAGACCTTTGATGATATTAACCTGTGGAGGAAAAAATAGTTGATGTTTAGACCTATCAATGTCATTTGCTTTAGCAATAGGCTTCTTTTCTTTAAGAAAGAGTAAGATAATGTCCTGGAAAAAAAGACAGACTTAGGATAGAAGCACTGTGTCTTTATAGGGTTTATCTGTGGTCTTTCATGTTTTCCTTTGTGTTTTTCTCTAGCTCTCTCAAGGCCAGATTTAAAACTGAATATTCCAGAGGGAAAAAAAAAAAAAAAAAAAATATATTAAATGAACAGTATGTAATGACATAGATTACTGAACCTGTCTAAAGCATTTAATCTCCAACTGAGATCCTTTCTTTTTCAAAATATTTTGTTCTGCATCCAGTGGTTCTCTTATTGTCCTAAAAGCTTTTCTACTTTGTAGATCTGTCAACATCCTAGATCCCAGGGACTTGCAGAAGTTATTTGTTGGATCAGAATTGGATGAAGCTGCTGACCTTCCTGAGAAAACAGATCTTGTCAGAACCTTTGGACTTTGAAGGATAAGTAGAATTAAAAATGGGATCTAGTTGGGATTTAATTGACTGGGGGGTGTAGTAAACTATTCCTTAGGGACTCAAAATAGAGTCAGTGCCTACTCAGTTCCAGAAAACAAGGTCAATGATCCATGCTCCCTGGCTACCTCTGCCTCATTGCAATATAAAGTCCACATGCATCAGAGCTGCCCTTAACTTAGCTGTCTTACTTAGGTCTTAACTTAGCTGTCTCACCTCCTCCTTTTATTTAGGCTGACATCTTTACTTCCTTTAGAACTGGCCAAGACCCTTTGTGAGTTCCAATATCTCACACACAGAACAGAAAGTGAGCTCACACCAAAAATTGAAACAGATTTTAACAAGATGGGGTAGCCTGCAAGATGGGGCAGAGGGTTTGGCCCAAGCCACTTGCTCATACATAAAAAAGTCCTTTTGCTCTCTCTTCTCCCTGTTTTCCTAAGCTTGTTCTTTTCCAGCTGTGTCAGCCCAACTTCATCTCCCTTTTCTAGCTCCCTGTTCTCCCAAATAAACTACCCCACATGTTACTTCTCTCTCTTGGTCCCATTTTTGCTACCTTTGTACTCAAATTTGGTGTCTGTGATGCTGTTATCTTGACCATTTCAGCCACATGAGACACTGCTTGAAAGGGTTTTCTAGACCCCACCACCTCAACTCCCAGAGGTCCCCAGTACCTCTGTACAGATGTCAGTGGGGTCTGACTGCTTCTCACACAATTCCCCTTTAACACCTGTAAAGTCTGATTTTTAATCAATTTTTTAACAATCCCTCATAGTGTAAACCATAGCTTTTACCATCTTCTCTCACTGCTAGCTGTTGCACCCCACAGTGTCTCATGGCCTGTCCAGCTAAGCCTCAGGCTGGAACCTAGCCTGCCCACCTTATCAGGATATTTTTATTGAAGAAAAGTCAGTGTTGAGGATTAATCTTCCCACGAAGGTAAGTTAATCTTTAGAAATGAGACAGAATCTGATGCAAAGTCATGAAGCTGTCTGACATTAGAAGATTAGATTTTATCTGCACTTTGTCCTTTTAGGAGCAAGATTTAGAAATGACAAAAACACATGATGGAAACTGGTAAAAAAAGAAACATGAGTGAACAATAAGATCACTTAAAATTTGACCTTAAAACTGCTGATTAGGACTTCTCTTGTTCTCCCACTGTGTCACTTCTCTGTTCCTCCTCCCTCTGAATTGCAGTTTCAGGTCATGTGAAGACAGCTCTGAGATGCCTAATATCAGATAACCAGCACAGCCCCAGTCTTCAGAGTAAGGAAACTCTATGAAGTTTATTTTGTCCTAAAATACTGATAGATAAATTTTGTATCAGTATCAGTTCTGAGTAGTTTCTTTCCACTGCATCACTGATATCATGAACTGCATGTCTTTTCCAGAATAAATTATTTTTTAAAAAATTTAAAATACTCCAATTGAGCTTTCAGTTTGATTTAGGAGAATTATGATCAAGTGAAATGTTTTTCTGCCTTGGTTCAATAACCAAGAAAGCAGATCTTCAAGGGTGACCTATGCTTGCTCGTGGTTTGGCAACAGAATTGCTGTACCAACTCTGCATCAGCCACACAGGCTGCTAAAGAGCCTTTGGCCTCCTACTTCCTTATCTTAAATAACTTGTACTGTACTAAGGACATTAGAAAGATGTGCCCTAGAAATTCCCCTAGAAAAGTCCTTGGAATAGGTCTTGGATGGGGGGGAAACATCCTGTATTTATTAGCACTATGTGTAGAGTACACTGATAAGCAAAAAGCTCCTTGATGGAACAATTTGAAAACACCCTAGAAAAACAAAGATAGAGCCCACAGGGTAATGAATTCTGCATCCATCCCACCCATCTTTAAACTCTAAACTAAAAGCAGATTTGTGAAACTAAACAAGGAAAGTGAAAAAGCAATCTGAAGCACTGGACCTGTTTGGTGTGCACTGCTGGTTAACTCTCTCCTCCTGGGTTTTCTTTGTGCTATTCCAGCTAGATGTCCCCATGAAATATCTGCAACAGAGAAAGCTAAATCCAAACAGTGTGAAGATGAATTAGTAACAGGTGAATGATTTACCAGTGCAGTTTCATTTATGGACTCAAAGTGATCACATGTTAATGACAGTCATAAAAGAGTTCTGAATTCTAGGATTTGAGGTCCCATCTGATGGTTTCCTCTCCACTGACAAAAGATAGGAATGTATTTTACAAACCTGTATTCCTAAGTATAAGTTATTTCTCCTGCTGTACAAGAAACCATCCCATATATAGAGTTGAAATATTTTAACTTGTTTAACATCTGTGCAGACATGGGTGCTGGGTGATGAATCCAAAAAGTTGGCACACCTTCATGTGTGTGCTCATGCCAAGTGCTCATTTTTATACATTTCCACAATAAAAAAAGTCATCTCCTGTACACATAACAACTTAAATCTACAGTCATTATCTTTTCATTCTCTGGTCTCTGTTTAAATATAAAGATAGAGGAGACACTGATTTTGCTGTGTATGGTCTAAAAGGAAGGAGCTTAAATGAATAAGGGGCAATGACCCTATTCAGCCTATCAGTGAGTGCTTTACTGAGCCAATGAACACAAAGTTCAAGTAAACCTGTTCTTTGGTTTTATAGTTTGATTTACAGTGTTCTCCTGTTCTCTCTTCTTGGGTCATGGCTCTTGATTCCTGCAGGTTGGTTATTCCTTCATTTTTCATATATTCTTTCCTTTAAGCACACAAACATAGCTTCCTACAGCCTGGCATCAATCATGTTGTTAGTAATGCACTGGCCAAAAAAAAAAAAAAAAAAAAAAAAAAAACCAGATATCATCTTCCCTTTAGCAAATGGTTGATAATCAAAATTAAAGGCAGAGAATTCCCCCAGAGCAGGTAAGCTACATGTGTTTTGTATCTTGGAATAAGCATAAGAAAAGAGGCTGTTCCATCTGAGTGTAAGAGCAAGACCAGCACAGGGGGCAGTAGAAAGCACTTGCAACATTCCTGCAAAAGCGTGAAATAAGCACTTTCTGCACATCAGCACTGTTCCAGAGGAAGTGGCTGCTGGCTGTGGTCCCCAGAACGATGAATCAAGAGAGAATCATCCTCCTAAAGACAGTCACAAGGCATTAAGCTGTGGAATGCCTCAGCTCAGAGATCTTCTCTGAAACCTGGCTGCTAGCTAGCTTATTGACTTTGCTTATTTTGAAGTCATTTAAATTGAGCAGAAATATTTCATGTAATTAAATCTACTAGTCGTAAATCCAGAGTTTGTAGGATGCATGAATGACTCTTTTTTTTTTTTTTTTTTCAGAAAATCTACAAAACTGTCTGAAAAGAGAACACTATCATATTTATTACATTTGCTCTCTGGGTTCAGTTGCCCTTCCTATTTTCCCAGTTCATTACTAAACCCTCATTTTGCAAAGCTACTATGACAAACCTTTGCTCTTTATTTTCTTTTATTTCAAGTATACCCCTTGTACCTTTCTCTGGTTTCTATTATTACACAGCAACAATCATCAATGTGCATGAAGGCAGTCATCAGGTTCCAAGAAGCACTTTATTTTCAGCTAAGCTTGTGTATATGCCTGAAGCACTGGTGAATTTCCTTATCTTTTATGCTATCACTGTGAGAAGACAGCTGAATGCTGCTTGAAAAATAAATAGGCAACAGGTCAGGAAAATCCATGAGCAGTATTGAGCAGAGCTAGCTAGTGGAGATGCCATGAATGTCTGCAGCTTGGCCATTCAGCTCTCACATGAAATGCTTGGTACTGTCTCTGGCCTGGGCTCCAGCTGTGTCACTCTGCTTTTGATAAATCCTTGTGGAAGATTTGGCTCTCAAGTAACAGGCAGAGATCACATTCCCCTATAATTTTTCCCAGTTTGGGACCACTTATAAGAGTACTTTTAGCTTTTCCCTTGGTGAATCAGAATGTTAAAGCACTGCCCAGCTCCACCAATGGTGAACTTGCATGATTATATATGAGTCATACAGGTCACATGAGGAGTTTGTGACAGGAGGAGTAGACAGACATCCTTCTCCCACTTCCTCCACCATCCAAATTAGGATGACTTCACTATACATGGAGTTTCCATGGAAGCTGTGCTCTGCTAAACACGTGGCAGGTGTGTGTGTAGCTCACATTATTGTGAATGTGAATTGGCAGAGCACTCTAAAGGAGGATGAAATCTCCTGAGGTGTTAATCCAAATTGTTTTTCAAAAATTATGCCCTGTGCTACACCATTGCACATTTTATCTTAAAATGAAAACTTTTTCTCATTATTGCCTTGGCTGGCAGCTCATTCTTTAGAAAAACCTGTGTTAATTTTGATTTTTTGAAGTAAAACCAGTGACATCCCCAGTACAGAAAGGACATCAACCTGTTGGAGTGAGTGCAGAGGAGGGCCACCAAGCTGATTAGAGGAATAGAGAGCACTTCCCAGGAGGAAAAGCTGATGGAATTGGGGCTGTTCAGCTGGGAAAGAGAAGGTTTAGGGGTGACCTAATTGCTGCCTTCCAGTACCTGAAGACATCCCAAAGAAGAGATGATGAAAATCTTTTTTACAAGAGCATGTAGTGACAAGACAAGGGGAAATGGATTTAAACTGAAAGAGAGTAGGTTTAGATTAGATGTTAAGAAAAAATTAATTACTGTGAGGGTGGTGAGGCCCTGGTGCAGAGAAGTTGTAGTTACATCACTGGAAGTGTTTGAGGATGGATTGTATAGAACTCTGAGAAACCTGGTTCAGTGAAACATGTCCCTGTCCGTGGCAGGGGGTTGGAACTAGATGATCTTGTAGGTCCCTTCCAATTCCAGGCCATTTTGTGATTCTACAAAATCTATTTTAACTAAAAAAATCTTTTACAGGTGTACCCTGGGATCATGTTCCTGGAACCTTAGAAGTCAGCATGGCCCACAACTGTGATCTGGTTCCAGCTCCATCAGAAAAAGACCCCGTAGCAAATCAGGCACTGAAATCAGACAAAGAGTTCAGCTTTTCTTATGTAAATAGCCCAAATTCTTCTTTGAGTGCTTCATTTCTAAGTCCATAGTCTATCAGACATCCTGCCAAAACTCAGTCTGAAAGCCTTTTGTCAAGACTGTATGAAATCAGTTCAGAAATTTTTAAGATTGTTTCAGAATTAGTTGGGAATTTTTTCTGCATGCAAAAAGGAGAAAAGAAAAAGCTTCAGGCTTAGTCCTCATAGTGAGATTTTTTTACTGTCTTTTTATGAGTGATTCCAAGCCTCTGTGGTTCCCCCCACACACACTGCAAATGTTAACTTCATGTTAACCTAATAGATTTTGTTCAGCTGCTTCTGACAAGCCAAGAACACAAAAGAAGCAGGTGCCACTGGATGAATTGTTGCCCTTTCAGCAGCAGCTCTCTCTGTGACCAGGGAATGGTATTTTAAACCCCATGCACTCTGCTTTGTCCAAGACTTTGGAGCAGAGCTTGGCACTGTGCTCTGTTTTTGTGTTACTTGTGCCAGGCTTTCTTTGCAAAGGAGGGAGGAACAGCAGAGCTCAGCCCAGGTCAGGTAAGGAGAGCATCTCTTCAGACAGAGCCATGGGGAATTCTCTGCTCACATGAATAACAGTGTGCTTCTCAAGGGCTGCTCAGCAATGTGCCTGGAAAACTCAGGAATTCAGATTCTAAGTATCATTCAGTACCACTTCAGCATTTTAGTGCTACGCAATATTTTAGGGAGAAAAAATGCATAGCGGTTTTATTGACTGCTTTAGGGAAACAAATCTCTCATATGCACTCCCTTCTTAAGAAGGGCCATTATGTTGAACATTAAAACCATGGAAACCTGCTTGAGTTCACATCTATCTGAAAGCTTTAAGCCATTCCTGAAGGCTGATGGGCTGCAGGTTTTAATATGCAGTTGGATTATCTGAGCACTCCAGCCACTTTCCTTGATGCTTGTGTCAAACCTTGTGCCCTGGGTGACCCACTCCTGCCCCTCTAGCCTCAGCCTGAGCTCATGTGCCAGGCTGTGGTTGAGCCAGCCTGTGCTGGGCGTGCTGGGCATGTGTGTCACACATGTCTGTCCTGCCAGCTCAGCTGAAACAGCAACAGTAACCCCAGTGACATTCATCAGAGCCCTAAGTTCACCTTTTTCCTTTCTTCTCCCACCTGTTATTTGTCCCAAATGTCTCTTTAGGTAATAAGTTATCTGGGCACATCGGTTTGCCTGCAGCATCCAGATTGTGACAAGGTATTAATAATCAATCTTCAAACTTCTTTGAGGGCTATGTCTAAAAACAAAATACTGGTCTTTCTTGTTCTGCCTTTATGGAATTTCCTGTTTTTCTTCATTTTGTGCATCATGAAACCAGTCTGACCTGGAGTCTGGTGACTGTGTCCTGAAGAGATGTAGAGAGCTCTTTGCTTGGGCAGCTTAGGCAGAGGATGTAACCTTATCACCACCCTAAGCCTCAACTGTAAGCTAGTAGCCAGCAAAATTATAGATGACTGATAAAGAAGTTGATCTAGTGTTGATAACACATGTACATGTCTTCTAATTTTGTTTTTTTCATGCTTTCTTAAAAACAAAACTCAGGCCAAAGCCAGTGACTGCAAAATAAGTGTAGTGGAAACACTGATATGAATGAACCCTGGAGAAAAAAATAAATACATTGCAAAATTAGTAATGAGAAAGCCTTTCTTTGCAATATGCATGTTTTTTTAGACAAGATCTTGCTCAATGAGTATGTGTCCAACTGGCTAAAAAATTTCCTTATGATCTTCCTAAAATGAAGGCACATGCTGGGTTTCACAGACCTTAGCTTTTAATGCCAATGATTAACATACTTCCAACTAGATAAGGAGCAATCATAGGATTGTAAAAGTAACCCTGACTGCTTAGATATTCTAATACATCAAACGAGCACACAAACCATATTTTTGGGTACCTATGCTGACCTCCAGTTGGCAGTAGGACTTGCTCTCATTGCACACTCAGCAGTGAAGGCTCTTTGCAGTCTGTGTTCAGCAGTTCTTCCACGGGCAAGAAGCCGATTGCCTGGAAGAGAGGAGGATCTAAGTGAGAGAGGTACACAGACTCTAGAGGTAGGGAAACAAGTAGCAAAGCAAGAATGAGCATGAGAGCAATGAACTTCACACTGAAAGAGAAAGCTGATTCCTTTTGCTTTAGTGAAGCAAAGAAGCAATAAGATCACTTGATGTGGCATTTCATTGGACAGAAGTATAATTTATTTTTTAAAAATGAAGTATACACAGCCAGATTCACTGCCTTCTGCTATAAAGGAGTCTTTGGAGATCCTGAAGCTGAGACTGCATTTTGTCTCTCTTGTGAGTGGAGAGGACAACCTTGTAGCTGAAATATCACCCAAACTGAGGGTTTGCAAAACTGCTGCATCAATGCTGCAAATCTCAGCACAAGCCTACCAGCTGGGGTTTCTTTCTTTGCCTTACAACTGTTATCACTTGAAAGTTGAACTTTTCCATTCTCATCCACAAAGCTGCACTCACTGTCAAGGAAAAAATCGTTGTAATACTGAACTTACAATGTCCCCTCCACCCCAAGGCCTCAGATCAACTAAAAAACAAGGCATCACACACAGGGTAAACCCACTAGGCCGACAGGATGCACCATGAAACCTCCAGAGAGCTGTACTTCAGAGGCCAGCAGGACACCTTGCTGGAGAGCAGTGTAGGAAGTTCAGGTGTCTGCTGTTTCCATTCCCAGCACTGGAGAAAGCATACTCCTATCCACAGAATCACAACAGCAAAAGAGACCTGATTGCTTTTCCGTATCTTCAGGCCATCTCAGGACTGCTCAAAACTCACAAGCCTTCCTGCAGTCCCTTTCTGCATTCAGTCTATCAGTGTCCCATTGGTATAGGGCAAAGAGACCACTGGAGTTCTAAATCAGGCAGGAATCATATGCTCTCTGCCTTTGTAGGGGGCTAAGTAGAATAGTTTAATTGCCCCTTGCAGTATTGTAGAAAGAGATGGGCAAAGCTTTTCCTGTGGTGCCCTCATGAAAACAGAGCCAAGGTCCCCAAAAGGGTGCGTGGTGGGAGACACAATATTCAGACTGGATACTGGGAACAGTTTTCTTCACCACAAGGACAGTAAGGCAGTGGGACAGGGGCCCAGAGTTTCTGAACACCCTGTCCTTGAAGGTTTTTAAGACTCAGCTTCATGAAGCTCTGAGCAACCTGAAGTTATTCAGAGATGATTTTGCTTTGGCCGGGTTACTGGCAGTGGAGATGCTCAAAGCCCTTCCCACCTTAAATCATTCCATGACCTTGCATATTTTGGACATCCTCTTTTCGAAGGGAATGGAAGAGAAATCCCCAAACACTGTTCATCAAACCCTGAAATCTCCCTGTCCATGCTGTGGCTCATAAAGACAAGGTTCCCTGTGCATAGACATGGTCTCCTGCTCCTGCAGGAACCTGTTGTCAGATTTCCATCCCTACCTGAAGAATGTTGAGGAAACCATAGTGCTCAAGCAGAAAGCAGAGAAATCTGCTAAGATTTGTTTTGTCTGATATATTTGGGAAGGAAGAGAGAATGAGGAGAAGCCAGCTTAGCCCAAGTGGTCATAACTCCTAGAAGCAGTGACTTCAGCAGAAGTTAGCAGGAGACAACACAACCTCTCTCCTTGCTTCCTTGCTACAGAAATTCACTCCTCCCACACACAGCCAGGACTTTGGGCCACAACTGCAAGAAGTATGGATGTATTCTTATGCAAATGAGAATGCAAGTATTGCTCTGAGGTGGTGAATATAAATATATTTAGCAATCAAGTGCTTCCTTGTATACACGTAATTCCTGAGCAGAGCTTGACTGTTCTTTAAAATTATCTTATCCAAAAACTATGGCATCAAAGCAGTGCAAAACCCAGTGAGGAAAACCCAAATAAAGCTTCAAAGAGCCATATCTGAAATACACCCTATCAGCCATTATGTTAATTTCAGTGAGAAATTGCACTGTTTGGATGTGAACTAATCATTGCCTTGAATAGGACCATCAGGTAGCCTGGCCATCTTCAAAGGACATTCAGCTTTTCTACTGTCTAGAAAAGATTGGCCCATTCCTGTATTTGTGCTGAGCTGATAAATGGCAGACACCTGGTTTAAAAGCAAGATTAGATAACTGCAATAAGATCATGGGAGCAGAGGCAAAAGGGCATCCTTCAGCTGCTGCAGAGCTGAGCAGGGTGACTGCAAGCCCTCTGCCTGGGCCAGCCCCTGTGTCCCATGTGCTGGCTTGAGGCTGCTGTTGAGCAGGAGTTCATGATGGTGACACTTCAGACTGCAAGTCCCAGAGCTCTGGCATGAGTATTGGTGCTATTTTGGAAGCACTGTTTTGTTGGTACTTCCTGGAAGAGATGTTGATACAGCCTTGAGGAAGTGTTGAAGTCTTCTATGCCGATCTGAGGAGACAAGAGGTTTTCTCTCTTGAATGGAGAATTGTTACATTAATTACAAATTATTCCAAATAATGTTAAAATCTGAAAGTGTCCTTTCAAGAGGCATTCAGCACACAAAAGAAAGTTGTTTTCATGTTCTGTGAGCAGAGTTTTTCAGCAAAATTGTTGACTATGTGGAGAGAATGTCTGATTTCTTACTGCTTTGGTGACCAAGAAATCAGAGGGGCATTTTAATGCACACATTTAAAACCAGAAATGAGGTCTGCATCATTTCAGCAAGACTTGGTTTCATCAGAACAAAGATCCCTATGCTTTGTTAAACGATGTCAGTGCTCAGAAAGGGAACCACCATACTCGTGTACTAAAATAAGTCATGGCCTTGGAATCACCATACTGAAACCACCATCAGTTGGGGTAACTATGAATCAAGTGATATTTGATGCAAGCCTGAAAGATGTTCCAGACAAGGCTTTTCAGAGGTTTCTGGGATGGGAAGGATTTCAGGATTGCGTTAATGTATTCTGCATTTTTAACTTCTCATGCAAGTATCCATGTACTGCGGAGTACTCTTTTCACTGTAGAGTGAAAAGATGGATTTATACTGTCACTCAAACAGAAGGGCCAGACCTCTGCTCCAGATTGCAGCTTTATGAATCTTATACTTGTGTAAAATGGAAGTCAGATGCAAAGGAAATATACCAGGGTGTGACTCAATGCTTCAGGCCTCATTCCTCTTCTCCCATCTCAACACTGCTGTTTTAGAAAATAGGGCAAGTGTAAATAAAGGTAAATTGCCTACGAGATCATCACTGCATATGCCTCCAGAGACCACTGGGAGTTTCCAGTGTGGGATGCATCTGAAGGTATCTCTACTGAATGTGGATAAACACAAGAACATTATCACTATGAAAACAATCAGGTCTGTAGGGCTAAGAGCTGGAAAAAATTACATATTTTCATGCTTACAGAAACCTCCTTTTCCTGTTTCATAATTTTCAAACTTACATGTTATCCAATTTTAAAAATGCAATAATTAATGCATTGTTTATAGTGCAATAGTACCTAGGAGTTGTTGGATTCTGTTGGGGGAGGTCCTGTACAAAAACAAAATCAAGTGACAGCTCCTAACCTTTGTGCTCTGTACCCCCTGTGATTATTCATGCACTAGACAAGATGAGAGGAAAGCTAATGTCTTTGCAAATTATTTGATGGGTGAAGGGATGGGTGTTAACACCTTTGAAATGGCTCTTAATGTCTCTGCCAGCTTTGGGCAGCAGGTTTGTTGCAGAGCCCTGACACCCTGGCTCCTGGAACAACCGAGTGGGTCTGTATAAACCTGTACTTGTGAACTTTGGGGTAAAATAGCAGGTTCAAGGGGGTAATATGTGGTAAGCAGTTCGGGAAGGCTGTACCTTCCCAGTACCTCAGCCAGTGGGGGAAGGAAGAGGCAACATGCAGCCAAGAGTTCAGGATAAAGAGGTTGTGCCCTCCCAAACTTGAGAGAGAAAACCCTGCAGATGTGTGCCCCAGAGGATTCTCTCCCTTTATCTAAATAAAGTTGCAGGACTCTTCTGTCTCCTTTTTGGTCATAAACCTCAGGTGTTTATGAATTTTCCTGACAAAGAAAATAACTAGAGATAAAAGATGGGGACAAAGACATAATGGGAAACTATCCCTCAGTTTCTTACCCAAAGTGATGTGAAGCAATCCCGAAGTTAATGCAAGCCCTGCAGCTCTGTAATAGGTTTGATATTGCTTCCAATAAAGCAAAAATTGCTTGCAAGAGGGAGCAATATAAGGAAAATCAAAGCAGAAATGAGAAGTGGAAAACTAGAGCAGCAAGACGAAGAAAAATCCACAAATCAAACCAACCAAACAAACAAAAAACAAAAACAAAATGCACAAGGCAGAAGAGGGGAAAAAAAGCCAGAGATGGTAGTTTTATAATTTTTAAGGCTGAAAATGATGCTGTGACGTGTAACTCCAGCTGCTGGAAAAAATTATATGAAAAATCCGTAATTTTTGCATTTTTTTAAAAAGAATGAAGGAAAAAAAGGCCAAGGTCTATCTCAGTGGGGGTGGTACATCTGCTTGGTGGTGATTGACACATCTCTGCAGCACTAGGGATAAGTGAGGGTCCACAGCACTTCCCCTGCTTTTGACATGGTACCAACTTCCACCCCCTGAACTGGCTCACACCCGACATGATTTGGAAAAGAGGGTCAAATTTGGAAACCAGAAGGTGGAAAGGTGGAAATTCCTTTTAACTATCTCAGACATAACATTTTTGTTGATATTTTAGAAAATACATTTAGATCATATAGGACCATTTCCTTTTTTTGTAAGAAAATGAATGAATATTCACTGAATGGCTTCCTGCAAGTGTATTTGAAACTGAAAAGTCTAATGTTTAAAGATGAGATAGACTCAAGATAACTAACTGAGTGGCTTTACAGATTAAAAACAGAAGCAGCAGCTCCTGACAATTTATTCTATTAAAACCAACACTAACTCAGCTACGATTTTTCCTGAAGAGATGATTTGGTCTCTTTAAAGGACAAAAAAATCAGCTATTGAATAACAGAAATGAACAGCCCTACTCTGATTTTCTTAGTTTAGCAGCATTCAGAAAATAGGGAATTTTAAACCCAGTGGCACAAGTTAGCGTGATTCTTTAGGCTCCCAGTTTGAGTAACAGTGGGAACAGAAAGAAAGAGACTCTTTCAAAGGGTAGTTCAAAACAGGAGCCTAAATTAGGCTATTTGCTCTTCATACATTTTATATACTTGCAGAATTGAAAGCCTGGGGATGTGCTGGGTGACTGAGCTCAGACTGGGCTGTGACAGACTGTCTGTAATCCTCCTAAAACAGGGCACTCCAAGTTCCCCCCCCTTCTTTAGGATAACTCAACAGATTTCAGGTTAGGAGCTGCCCTCTGATTTCCAAACTGAATTTTGACCTGGCCAGTATGTGCCCATCTGCTGCTCTGCCAGCAGTCATTTGGCTTCAGATTACACATGCCCTTGTCTCTGGTGTCACCTCCTCCAGTGCAGCAACAGCCAGCAGTGGTGTGTCCTGCATTTCCTAATTGTCTGGATGCAAGGAGTAATGGCAGAGCTGATAATAGACTCCTTTATCCCCTGTAAATGGAGACAAGCAAAGTGCACTTGCAAAACCTGCAATTTGGATTTAAGTCTGATTGCATCTGTGTCTCAAAAGAGCTAAGGAACAGTCTCAGATAAGAAGCTCTTAAATTTCATATGTAAAACAAGGTGATAGAGAAAGATTTCAAGACAGATTCTAGTTTTTTTCAAAGGAGTGAAAAACAATTAGAAAATGAAGTTAGTGATAAACAGTAAAACAATGACAGAAACTTTTTTGGGAGAAGACATTGCATTTCTTTCCTGCCAGACTTCAGGTCTTGTCAAAAATTGAAAGATTTTGGGCTGTCAGCATTTCAGAAAAGAATGCTACAAAGTGACAAGCTCTTGACACACTTTAAAATGCAACAGTTGTGTAATCCTCAGGCATCTTGGAGTAACAAGGGAATAAATAAAAGAAAAAAACAAACAAACAAACATTCATTGTTTGTTTTCAAAACTCAGTGTGGAAAAGCAATACTAAATACTTGTCAGATGCACAGGGTTGTTTGGAACACACATAGTTTAGCTGGCATTTAACTTCGAAGTCACACCACAAAGTCACACCAGGCAGTTGCACATGTGTATTCACCCCCTGCAGACCTATTTCAAAACTAGACACGACTTCAGCTGTGTTGCAGACAGCAATAATGGAAAGGATGGCAGCTAAGCATTTCTGATTATAAATATCTTTTGTTTTTCACCCTTCCTCAAACAGGAGCATATCTGATCCAGCCCTGGAAAGTTTCTCATGGCCTCCAGACAGCAAAACATAGCAATAAATAGAGAATAGGGGGGTTTTGAGTGAGAGCTTACCTTGTTTCATCTCACTTTAGCAATTGATAGAGAAATGGCTTTTGACTGTCTTCAGTTCCCCAGCTCCTACTGGGCAGTAACAGCCTCTGGTGCATTGAAAATCCCTTGCCAAGTACACAGAGTGCACCCACCTTGCTGCACTGAGCATGTCCTTGGCACTGACCTCTGCAGGTGCCCAGCTGGGCAGAGCAAGCACTAAGACAGCCTCTAGGTGCTCTGGCCACACTCTGCATGGCCATGACTGAGGCAGCACTCAAAGTCCATGGCACAAAACTGAGCTGGTTTTGCAGTGGACAGCAGAACACCCCTCAAGAGCTAGGGCACAAACCTCACCTCAAGGGTGCAGTGGATGGATGGTCTTTTTGCCTAGAATAGGAAAACTATGTGGAAATAAGTGATTTTAAACAAATTGCTGACTTGCATCTCAGAATAAGAAAACCTGCCAGAAAACTGGGAGAAATGGGTTAGATCATTAATTAGTTAGTCCTGCTATGGAAACAGTTCAAGTCCACTGCTGCTACAGTAGCAAAAGACGTGCTGCTGTTTTCCTTCTGCTCCTGCCTTCCATCATGCTCAGGGATTATCTAAATATGGGTTCAGGGTGTGGTTCAGTGATCTGATGCAATGGAAATTTTTTTTTCTTTTTTCTTTTTTCTTTTGGGAGGACTTGTTAATTTCTTTTTGTCTAATCAACTTGCTTGGCTGTGACTGCTCAATCTCTGGCTTTGATGCCACAAAAGCACCTGCTGGGTCTGACGGAAGAGGTAGCAAGAGGCAAAGCAGGACTGTTTTTTGCATTGGCAGCCTGCAATTATACCAGCTGAAGCCAAACATCAAACTGCAAACACACATCAGGAAAAGGAAATGAGTTACCATTTTAATTGTTTGCCTATTTGAAAGTCAACTGGAAAGCCTAAGTATAATGGATTTTCTTACTTTATTTCAACATGATACAGCTGTATTTCTATCAGAATTTCTACTTTTCATGGCTATCCAATTTCCTGTCTGATCTACCTACACATTGTAAAATCAACTTATTTAACTTCTCACTTATTTTTTTTTTCAGTTCCTAACAGTAGAAATAATAGTGTTTTGTTATAGGATGTTAGATATTGCATTATTTCAGGTTTGTAAAATCCTTTACCCTTTGAAGATTAAAATGCACATATGTTCCAAGCACTCAGATAGCAAATGTGTTTGTTTATGAGATGAGATATTTCTGAAAAATGGTATTTCTTTCAGAGAAGGCAGCTCTGAAAAGGTCACTAAAACTTTTTTTATCTTCTTCACCTTCTTTCAGTGAACCACAGGGTTGGAGGATGCTCCAAGAAGTCATAATCTATTCAATACCAGCTCATGTCTTCCAATACAGGCATTATCTGCTATGGGATGATGTTTGTGAACTCTCAGCAGTTCACCCACATTTTGCTGCAAGTGACTGATCCAAAATCTTCTAGCTGATGCCTTCTTGATTCCTTGATACTGTAATATTCTACACATTGGAAATAAGATTTTTAAAGTCAAGTTTCTTTATATTGAAACTTATTAAGTTCCTGGCAGTTTTGAACACAACAGGATTTTCATGTTGATTTTAATTAGTGACATTTCCTATTATTCTACCCCAGCTGGAACATTGTCTAGATATTTCACTAGTGTCCTAACCAACATGGAATTAACACTGTTATTTTAACAGTCAATACAATAAACAAAATAATAGTTTCCAGGAAGCTTTCAATAAATTTCCTAAGTTTTTAAATAGGATTAAAAAACACCATTTAAATTATAACATGTTTTTCCAGGTTATGCAGACAAATATTCTGTGTATCATCTTTCAGAGAAGGCTGGCAGAAAAAATGTCTTCAGTGGACAAAAGCCAGACAAATTAACTGAAAGGTGATATTTATATTTGACTGATGGAATCAGATTCCACTATAATTTCCAACTTTGCAGCGTGCTGTGGAAAAACAAAAAACAAAACAAAACAAAACAAAACAAAACAAACCAAAACAAAAAAAAAAAACCACCAAAAAAACCCCCAAGAAAACTCCCCAAAAAACCCCACCAAAACAGACTCTGCTGACATCCTTCTACAATTTAGGGGCTTCCACAGCATTGCAGTGAATAGAATCTGTTTTCCTCTACATCCAACTATTCCCAGCCCTGTGCTTCAGCACAATCATCTTCCAGGTGGATCAACACAACTGGTTTGGAGATGTGCTAAAGCCCAACTTGATGAATTGGTCTGCATTTAAGTTATCCTCCTATATTTCTTTATTTCTTTTTTTGTTTTGTGCATTTTCTTTTAAGCTGTATAATTTTCCTGGTGAATCTCACTATGCTGCATTGCAGACAGGTGTATTACAGTGCCTCGGAGGAATGATACTCAGAACTGACCAAATCATTAAACCACAGGCTCAGTCTTTGTTTAAATCCCAACCCAATGCTATTTATTATTGCTATGATTATTTTTATTTAGATTTTGGATAGTGGCAGCACTTTAGAAAGCAACTTTTTGCCTATAGGGCCACTGAAGAAAATAATAAAAAAACATCAAAAGAAAAGGATGAAACATATGGTTATTTCTAAAAAGAAAAAGTGAATTGGATTAATCATCATTCCTTTTGTTTGTTTTATTAATAATTCCTGCATCAAAATAAATAATGTATTCCCAATAAAACCTTCAAAACCAACTTTCTGGAAAACAGTTATTTCCAGACAGCTGCAAACTTCACTTGTTAATTTAGATCCCCCTAGAGAAAGTGCTGTACATCAAGCTGTACATACACATCATGCTCATTCTGTTCACGAAATTAACTCACATAATTGCTAGAAACTGCTTGAATTGTTCTGTAGAGCAAGTGCCTTCCCTTAAAAAGCTCTAAGTTTATAGTTGCAACAAATGAATACATATTATCTACTTGCCTCCTAGAAGCAGCCAGAAACAGTTTCACTGTGAAGTAAACAGGATGTGTTCAATCATGCACATATAGTGCTAAATTGGCATAAGCACTCTGAAATAAAACAAAATGGTCACATTTTTGTAGTGAGATAATGACCATTTATGAATTAATGCTCTGAAAAATAAGTCTTTGAGTACAGCTCTTCACTTTCTAAAGGCACGTAAGTAGGATGTTGCTCTTGCAAAGCCACCTGCAGAACAGCACCCACTGTCTCAGGAGGGAGTTTGTTTCAGAGCCTACACAGGACCATAAAAATGCTCATATTTGCATACCTTTCCAAAATAAGGAAAGGAAAAGGCAGTCCTCAGTTATGTTTAGGCTCTGAATTTTTTAAAATTACTCCCATTATACTATGCTAACAGCTTCATCAGAGGTAGGGATGATGATGGGATGATGATGGGATGATGATGGAATGATGACACACCAATAAAAGTGCAACAGGGTTTGTAAGGAGATAGCATCTTTTTGTTAGACAGATAGCACTGAAATAAATGGGGAGCTCTTGTGAGCAAGGATCCTTTTTCTTTAATTCCCTTCACTCTAAAATCAGCTTTCTGTGAACCACTCCAGGCATGTAATTTTTGTGTTCTCCCCTGTACAGCTGATGGCTGATTACCACCCAGGTCATGGTTAGCTCCCAGACTGGGGAACTGGCCTGACTGAATAACAACCAAGACTGGGATTTTTGCTCCCAGTAAACATTATCATAATGTATTATTTGTATTATGTATACACTATTAATGTAATACATTAGATAATGTATTATTACACAGTGTATTATTTTTGTTCATTCATTTCCCACAGCACTTCACTGTACAGTCACACACCACTTCCACTTGTACAGACAGTGATTAGTCAAACTGGGCATGATTGCTTCTAGAAATAAAAGGTTTATTTGTCATTATTTGCCAAAATTCTGATTTATTCAATCAAATTCAAATCTACAAGCATTCAACATGTGATGAGTCCATCCTCTCACATGTTGACACTGAATGAAAATCTGCCTATTTCCCCATGCAACTCCTGCTGACTGCTGTGAGAAAGGAGCCCTGGATACTTTGCTGAGCTGATTCAACTCTCTAACCTAGCAGAAAGCTATTCACCTTTTGGAGGGAAGATTTGCACTGCTTATTGCTGAGGATTCCCCTCAACAGTGACTTCAATTACCTTACAAATAAGACCGGTGCATACCATAGCTATCAGGAGGTTAATAGGCCAACCACTCCCCTTGGGGACAATAAACCATCACACTGACTTGTTTACTCATTGTCTGACTCTTCTCAGTCTCAGGAGCTTTGTAAAACACTGATAAAACACAGTTTTAGGGAGGTCTTATGAGTGATAAAATTTTGACTTCAAGCAAGCAGTAACAGAGTGACAAACAAAGAACAAGTCTGCCACCAAACATAGATGTCCCATCTGATGTGTCTCACACACTAATTTAAGGCTGCATTTCACTGACAAATCCAGGTATGTCCATGCTGTTGAGCCAGGAAGAGGTTTTTTTCCCACCCAAGTAATTAGCTTAGAATTGCTAATGGGGAGAAGGCACAGGGTGAAATATACAGGTGAAATAAGTTACAGCTGAGGAGTAGAACTGGAGTGAACTCAATAGGTCAGACTGAACCATATCTGCCTGGTCACAATGACCATGGTACAACCTCATTATGTAAAATACATCTCTATTTTCTAAAATCTATTGTTATTCTAAGGCAATTACAGAGAAACCCATATGGTTTTGTGCAATGACAGCCTGCAGTGGCTACAATTTGAAACTGAAAATTGAGACTCAAAGCACAGCAGAGTGCAGAGGCAGGATCATCCAGCCAGTGTCATGGGGATGAGATAGAGACACCACAGACCTTTTCTGCCTCTGCACATAAAACCAGAACAGTAACAGAGGCTTTTTTCCTAAGGTCATTGGGAACTTTTGGGCTGATCTCTGATAATGTGGAGCCAGAAGAAGAAAAGTCATCAGTAAAGAAAGCAGACAGGATGATATAGCCTCATCTGTTTAGAGAGAATGGATCAGGAAGAGTAAGGTGTGTGCACTTGTATGGCATGACCAGCAAAATGTCCAGCTCATATGTCATGTCCAGCTACCCTTGCAAAAAACTAACCTAGAACTATTTTTTTTTAATACCACTGGACAAGAGAATCAAAGTGAATGGAAACAGCATTTATTTTCTTGTCTGAAACACAGAGGAAATTCTGCTTTTCCAATTAAGTCAGTGCTTTAGAATCCTCAAAACACTGTCTTAAACAAGTGTTTTTATCTCTCTGTTGGATGAGTAAAAGCATCTATTAGCTGGTTGCTTGAAGAATCAGCAACAAAATGTCAAATTAATCCTTCCCCAAAAGGCTGAGAAGATGACATAAAAAGAAAGTGATGGTGCTAAAATAATAAATTACTTAAAATAGTTTAAATTTACTGAATCATTTCCAAATATCCTGCTTTAAATCAATACAAAAATAAATTGGGACACTTACAGTTTAAATCTAGTTTAGCTCATGAGTTATCTAAAGCTACACTTTTGAAATCTGTGATGAGCATCTACTTGTAGATTTATACCAGTTTAACAACATTTATTTTAAATTTATCTCCATAGCCAAGCTAGTGTATCATTTTCATTGCCCAAGTTTTCATACTATATGCATTTATTGTTCCCCAGAGAGGTGTTATTTTTTTTATAACACTTTTTAAAATGAGGGTATCTTTACTCATTAGCAAGTCTTTTAGCCTTCTTGATTGCACATATATCTTTGAGAATATGAAAGCATCTTTTGCACATTTTGCTTTTGGAGAGACAGAGGTAAAAGAGTCGCTTCCCTGCACACCCAGCAGGGTCTCATGGTCCAGGGGAGACATCTCAGTCCCTAAAGCACCTGTGCCCTGCAAACACTCAGCTTCTCGGACACTCAAGGTTTTGCAGGCCACCAAAGCTTCCACTTTCAGGATTGGTTTTCTGGGCTTTTTGTCAGCTGCTCATGTGTACCAGGGTCTCAGAGGTGGCGCAGGGTTTTGGGGCTGCATCCCGAGCGGGGTTCGTGGTTGCCTGGCTGTGATGCGTGGCTGCTGCGGAAACCCTGAGCCACTTTGTGCTGCTAAACCCATGGCGAGCAAGAGGCCTCTTCCTCCAGAGCAGCGAGACTGGGCCTGCAGTGACACCGGCAACAAGCCCTGCAGGCGGCTTGCCAAGGCTTGGGGCGGGCAGGCCCTTTGGGGAGGTGGATGGATTTGGGGAAGAGGATGCCCCTTGCGGGTGAGCATGCCCTTTGGCGAGCCGTCCGCGCCCCGCAGCAGAGGCCGACCTTGGGGAAGGGCACGGTGTGGGGCGGCGGCGCGGCGGGGCGGGCCCGGCCCGGGGCGGGGAGGCGGCGCGGCCGGGCGCAGCGGAGCGGCGGCGGGCGCTGCGATGGCGGGGTGGGCGCTGCGGGGCTTGGCGCTGGCGCTGCTGGCGGCGCTGCCCGCGGCCGTGCTGGGCGACACGCCGGCCAACTGCTCCTTCGCCGACCTGCTGGGCGCCTGGGAGCTCCGCGTCTGGCGGGCCGGCGGCCGCCACGGCAACTGCTCGCAGGCGGGTGAGAGCGCGGCGGGCCCGGGCGGCGCCTGCCTGAGGGCCGCGGGCGGGCGGGTGAGGGGCGCTCCGGGAGCGGGGCCGGGTACGGCCGCTCCGTGCCCGGAGCCCCCGCAGCCGGCATGGGCGGCGGGGAGGCGGCTTCCTGCGCTCTTGCGGTTCCGCCTTAGCGGTTCTGTTTCTGTTCTGTTTGTTCCGATCCGGACTTGACTAGGCCTCTCCATGCCGGCTCACTGCCCCTCTCACAGGTGCCTTCCTGCGAGGCTGCCAGAGCTGGCAGCCGGGGAAGGCTGACAGCATCCAGACAGATGGAAGTATCACTTCCCTCGAGGGGTAATAGTAGTGTAAAATAGGAGTTACTATTTAATGTTCGTATGTCAGTGTCATTTTTAAAAATAGTAGGTGCTTTGCGTTTTTCCGTGTCATCTGCTTTTTGATCAGAGGAGACAAGCGGCAGTACCAGCAGTGGAGATGAGGTGCGGGGTAGGGTTGGAGCACTGGTGTGAAGGAACGTAGGATGAGTGATGCCTCTTCCCAGGTCTTGCAGGGAAAGAGTTGTCATTGCAGACAGAGTGCCTGAGTGACACAGCATCCAGGACCTTTGTAGCTCTACAGCAAGTTGTGTTTAAATAAGCTGGTGTTTCCCAGTCACAGCTGTTCAGTGCTGCTGCTAATAAAATGTGCAGATACTGTCTAGCAGTGGAAAAAATGAGCATATGGACCCACTGATGGGTGATGATCCTGAAGTGTCTCAATGCCCTTTTACAGAAGACTGCATTCATCTAATATATTTTAGCATCCTCAGGAATAAAATAGATGTTACAACATTCTTTGTACATTTTTGTATTATTTTTGTCTCTTCCATACAGTGATCACACCATAATGTTTGTTTCTTTCTTTTAGGGCCTGTGGAGAAAACGGTGGTTGTCAATCTTCAGAAGCTTGATGTGGCTCAGGATACTCTGGGCAACTATGGTTTCTTCACTTTGATTTACAATCAAGGCTTTGAAATTGTGATAAATGACTACAAGTGGTTTGCATTTTTTAAGGTGAGTTAGCCTGGTGTGTTCTACACCTCTGGCTGTTGCCAAAATGGTATGTAGTTGGGCTTGTCTTCAGTCCCTGAGTGCCACAGTGGGTCAGTTAGGACACTTGATGATCTTTGGCTCTAAGTTTGCCTGGATTACCAGATAAAGGATTTCTTCTTTTCTTTTTTTGAGAACATAAGGAAACACTGATCAGTGGTTGGGTAGAGAGCAGAGAGAGGAAGAAGGTATTCCACACTGGCCGTTACCTGAAAAAAGCATAGATGCTGCTGCTTTCCCTTCTGGGCAAGCTTAAATTGAAGGTCTTCATGAAACTAACTTTCCTGGTAGCCTGGAAATTCTTTTTTTTTTTTTTTTTTTTTTTTTTTTTTTGATCCAAGTCAAATAGCAAATACCATAGCTTTTATTTTTCTTTACAGATGTTGTCAAATGCATCGAAACTTTAGAGCCATCTATCCTCATTGATGGAGGATTTCTGGGTTCTATAAATTTTATTTCAGAATATTACTCTAATATCTAAGGAACCTTTCTGCTGCCTGTAATTATTCCTTTAGAGTAATACTGTTCTCTCCAGTCCCTGTTAATGCCTTCAGGTCAAGCTGAGAACAGTGATGGTAGGCAGGGGTTAGACAGGAGAAAACACTCTTGTCAGGAGCACTCTGCTGCTCTCCTGATGAGCGGCATGGTGAATCTGAAGGTTGGTTTGGAGTAAATAATTTCAGCAGGATGGCTTTACTACCTGCAAGACAGATGCTTTGTGTGGCAGGGCTTCTCAGCTCATGAGTGCAGCCCTGGGTAGGAATGTGGTTTTGGTTGTTTCAAGAATCATAATCTTGTGTCTGACTTGAGATGAGTCAATAGTAAACATCCAGGCTTTGTCCAAGCATAAAATCTCTGAACTTTGGCTAGTACTAAGGAGGGTGAAGAAATAATCTTCGCTCTAAATTATCTTTCTGGGAGCCATGGTAGATGCTTTATTTTACAGCAACTATTTTAAAGTCAGTGTTTTCAAGTGTTAACAAAATCAAGTGATCTATTCTTTCAGGAGAACTGGAATCCTTACTGAACAGAAATTACATAGAAGGCTCCAGTTTAACTGCAACCTCCTTACAGCTTCCATCTGTGCTGATTTAGGCTCACGTAAGGGAAAGGACTTTATAGAGTAGCACAACTACTGGGAAAGTTATTTATTTACATGCTTATTTGTTGTAGGTTAACCCCAGTAAACAGCAAAGCACCACTCAGCCATCAGTGTATTAAGGGAGTGAATTGGAAGGATAGAAGTGCAAAAATGTGTAGGCTAAGACAAAGGTACTTTAATAGGTAACACAAAAGCTGTGTGTGTATGCAAGCAAACAAAATGAGGAGTTCATTCACTGCCTGCCACCATAATAAACAGGTGTTCAGCAGTACCCAGGAAAGCAGGGCTTCATCATGCACAACTGTTTACGTAAGAAGGCAGATGCCATGATTCTGAATGTCCCTCTTTTTTGCTTTCCCCAGTTTTTATTTCTATGCATGATACTGTTTGGCATGGAATATCTCTTTGGTCAGTTGGGGTCAGCTTTCCCAGCTGTGTTCCCTCCCAGTTTCTTATGCACCCCCAGCCTATTTGCTGTCAGAGCTGTCTGAGGAGCAGATGAGGCATTGGTTCTGTGTTAGCACTGCTCAGCTAAATTAAAACATCCCTGTGTGAACAACACTGTTTTCTTCACAAATCTGAAATGTGGCATTATATGAGCCACTATAAATAAAATTAACTGTCAAGGCCTAGTGCATTCTTATAACTGGAATTTTTTTAAATAAGAATGCAATTTTTTAAACAAGACAGAGTCTTGTACTTGAGCAAAAGCAAAGGATGAGTGAGAAACACCTGATTGACATTTGCATCTGTATAAGATAGTGAAATTGTATTGCTGTGTTGTGCACTCCTTGTAGGTTTGGTGATACAGTGAAAACTGTACAGACACTGAAGGGTAATCTAACTGAATAGAATTACTCTGAAACTTCTCAGGGTAATCTAACTGAACAGAATTGCTCTGAAACTTCTCAGACAGGGACACCTCTTTGAGCTCACCTGCAGTAGGAGGACCTGCCTCAAAAGTGGCAGGAATTGCTGCCTCTGTAAGGACAGTGGAGCACTGTATGCTGTAGTGTTGTCCATGAACTCGGTTTTGAGGTGTCATCTCTGGCAGGGAGAATTCAGCAGTCATTGTTGAACTCATCTAAGGAGAATGCAGTTGAACTAGCAGACTTTGGGCTGATATTTTACACTGAAATACAGAGTTGCTTTACAAGCTGGTATGCTAGGCAGTAAAAGAGTTGCTGATTATCAAACTAATTCCTGAATGTGAGGAATTTAATCATAGGAAGAGTGTGGCCTGCTCTGAAGACAGCTGAAGGCTGCTGCTGTCCATACCTTGTGAAATACATCCCCAGAAGATGGACACTAAGTCAAGTGACTCATAAGCACTCATGTAATGTATTGCATTTATTTAATATATTGCACTGATTTGCAAAAGTACAGCATACCAAAGCTGTTACAGAATAATTTAAGCTGAAAGGAGCTTCTGATGGTCATCTGATCCATATTGCTCTAAACAAAGTAAGTCAAATATGCATCTGAGCAGTCGCAATACACAATAGCTTGCGTTTTATGATCATGAATGTGTCTCAGCCCTCTATAAGCTAATGGATTAATTCTTAGTTTTGAAGTTGGCTTCAGTATTAAGAAATAGCAAGCTTGTTTGGGTCATTGTTCAGTAAATCAAATATGCATCTGAGCAGTCGCAATACACAATAGCTTGCGTTTTATGGTCATGAATGTGTCTCAGCCCTCTGTAAGCTAATGGATTAATTCTTAGTTTTGAAGTTGGCTTCAGTATTAAGAAATAGCAAGCTTGTTTGGGTCATTGTCAGCAAGACATATTTAAATTAAAGACTTCTTTCCTTAAACATCATAGGGAGGATTAGAGCCCATTTCAGTTGCCCTCTCTAATATTTTTGCTGCTGTAAAAGAACAACAGATTATGAAGAAGCAAGTCTATTGCTAAGAATCATGAAGAAATACCACAGCACTTACTAAATGCATTTTTTGCTGCAGACAACTACTTGCTGTTATTGGGCAACAACATGCAATGCGTCTCTCTGCAAAACTCCCAATTTCACAACTGTCCGTGGGCACTTGGGGGGAGGAAGTAGTTCCTTACATACTGCTTGACCTTGTCACATATTTAACTGTGCATATCTGTTTACTTTTAATCCAGAAAAGATGGCATTACGGATGAAATAGAAATACAACAAGTCTGAGATTGAGCAGAGGGAGGATTTGCCAGGTACAATGAGCAGCAGTATTTAAGCCAATACAGTACTTTGTGAGTTTCAGGCAAAGAAGTGCCACTTCTGCTAATTGAACCTTCAGTGTATTTTTTCCTAGTGTTGAAGAATTAAGCTGTTAATTACTGACAGGAATGCTGTGGTCTTGTCTAAGTGGTGGTTTTATCAGAGCTACTGTACTGTGTAGATATGGACACAGCCTGTTTGGCTATGCAGGTTTCAATGAGTTTTTAATAGCTTTTTGTTCCTGTGGCTTACTAAACAGACACCTACTGAAACATTTGTAGGGTCTCATTGCCTTTACAAGGTATTTGTTCTTTCACTTGAAGCCTGTGGGGAAATGACTTTATACATCAGAGGAGTGGATTGGATGAGCTTATCAATTTTATTTTTTCCTCAGTTTACTTTAGTATCTGGGGTAAAGATGCTCTAACAGTAGTTTTTTCTAACTATTGTTGTACATAAAATTAAAGTCATCCAAATTAAATGCAGCATCCTCCTGAATTCTTGCATTCTGCTTTTAGCACAAAATAATTTATTTAATGTGTGCTTCTGAAACATCCCTGTACTGAACTTGAATGTGAAGTTAGTGTACTTGGCAGAAGCTTGATCATGTGCTTCTGCTGGATGATACAAAGATTCTTTAGGGTTATGCAATATATAAAGCTTTAAAGATTTTTTTTTTCTTTTTCCCCCAAAGGATGGCAAAAGAAATAGGAACAGCATAACATAAAAAGCTAGAGTAAGGCTGAAAGGAAAGTTGAGGAAACTTGTTTCAATTACTTGATGTCTTTGAGGTATTTATTTATTGTTAAGACTACCACTTTGAGATGAGACAGTCTCATGAGTTTCTTGCTGTTTGTCCCTTAAGTGAAGTGGTTCTACATCTGACTCCTGAGATGTTCTTTAGCAAATACCAGAAGTCTGGCACTTTTTCATATTGAAATGCTACACTACTTCAGCAAAAAATAGAGATAGATTTTAGAATGCTTCAGAGCAATTCTGTTTAGATTACCCTTCAGTGTCTGTACAGTTTTCACTGTATCACCAAACCTACAAGGAGTGCACAACACAGCAATACAATTTCACTATCTTATACAGATGCAAATGTCAATCAGGTGTTTCTCACTCATCCTTTGCTTTTGCTCAAGTACAAGACTCTGTCTTGTTTAAAAAATTGCATTCTGATTTTATGGTGTACCTTCTGGTAAGCAGTGGACATCATTGTTGTGGCACTGCTGAGGTTTTTTTAAAGGCTTTACTGCTGCTTGTCTACATCAGTGGCTCTCAATTAAAAGTCAGAGGGAGGGAAAGCAAATTGTGACCTTATGTAGGTATATTTTCATTTCCTAGATACATTATTTTTTGGAGTTGAAATTCCTTTTATCCAAATATTACTCATGTGTTAAAGACTCATGGTCTTAAAGTCTCCATGTCCACTTTTGAAAGTTATTTCAGTAGTAGCTTAGTCTGGCACTCTGCACAAAGATAGCTACAGAGGACTTGAATTGTCTAATTTTAGGCTTCTATACAGACTTGTTTTTTTTTGTCTTGTTTATATTGAAGCATTGCTACTGTCTGTCCTTTCACCTCCTTTCTAGTTTTGTTGATACATGTGAACTGAAAGAACATTGCAAGAAGTTCACTGCATTCACTTTTCTGAAAGATAAGTTGCACAGATGGTGTGAATGCTATTCTGATTATCTCTTTATGTCTTTAAAAAAGCAATTTTATATCTGGAAAGGGAGAGAGATTTCTAGGCGAAAAATAAATTTTTTGTTGTTTTAATTTGCTAGTTAGCAGATAACTCATTGCCTTTTTTTTTTTTTTTTTTTTTTTTCCCATGAAGATAAGCCCCAAATCTGTGTTGCTTTTTTAAATTCAGAATAACACTATGCAAGGCAGGATTGTTGCAGGAAGCAGGCCTGGTCCTCTGATAATCTTCAGGTATTCAGATTGAAGGCCTATGCTTATGGAGAGTGGCTGTACTGTTTTAATCTGTGGCAAATTTAGGTAGGAAAGACCAGGTATTAATTTCTATAGTCATGTATAGCCAGAAAAGTGATCTCACAGTAAATAAGTTGTAAAGTCACTACCTGTTGCTTTTGGAAGCGTCTGGATTTCTAGTTCTGCTGTTGTGAAGAGTGTATTTCTCAAAAGTAATTTCTGGACTTTGCCCTTGGTATTTGGTCAAGTGTGGTTATTTCCCACATTGCACAATCTTGCACAGTAAGAAAGGAAGAATTGAACAAGGCAAGAGCTCAGCCTTCTAGTGCCCTCACCCTGCTCCAGCCAGCAAACACACTTGCTGGGTGTAGATGTTGCCTCTGCATACTCCAGACTGGGGACAAAGCAAATTCCCGTTGTTCCAAAACAGTCAGAGGATTAACCTTTAATTTTATCCCACTGATCAATAAACCTAATTATTTCACTGTAAGTTCTCCTTCAGATTTCTCACAAAACCTCAGCATAGTCACAAACCTCCTAGTCTCTTTAATCTTTTCCATCTTGGGGTATTTCCATCACTGTAAGCCATCACCTTCTTCAGTAAAGAAGTTGAGCAAACATTTTGTTGAAACATAGTTACAGAATCCCTCTACCATTGTACATGTGCATCTCAAACAGGATGAGATGTAATGAAGTTTTCTTGGAGTAGGACACTTGAATTCTGCATAATTTTTTTTTTTTTTTTTTTTTTTTTTTTTGTGATTAGAAGAGTAAAGTTAAAACTTTTGTTGCATGGGGTTTTCAGGTGCCTTTATAATGTAACACAAAGCACTACAACCTTACACAAAACACTTTAACCTTAAGAGATGAGTAATGACTAAAGAGCCACACACACCTGCACAATGAGACATTCTGTTGTCAGAGAATTGCTAATCCAGAAAATTTATGTAGCTGGACAAAGTGTTAGTGGTACCTGTTGTATGAAGACACATTTTGCTGAGTGTATTAAATTATTGCTCCTGTTCAGCAGTAAAATGATGTGTGTGGCTGAACAAGGAAGTATTAGGACTAAGGCTTTAGTAGCAGTCTCTGCTGACAACTTTAAATGAGTTGTTGTCATTTAGCTTTGATCATCCCATCAAATGATGATGGAATCATCATTTCTTAGTCTCATTTTGATAGCTCCTGTGAAATTGTTTCTTGATGCTTAGCCATCACAGCTCAAATTTTAAAAAGTGGCCAGAGGTTTCATCTTTGCTTTTGACTTGTGAAACAATGCATAAATAGTACATACATTTTAAAACAGAATAGTACATGTCTTCCTGTGAGATTACTGGATGACAAACTTGCCATTCTCCCTGTGTTTGAGTCTTAGTTTCTCAAACTTTTGTGGCAATCCAGAGGTAGCTTGACTGGTCACATATTTTGCATAAGAAATCTCAGGGCCTTGAAGAAAAGGTTGAGTACTAAGAGGTCTTTTACGTCTAGCTGAGAAAGGAATTGTTGAACCCAAATGATTAGCACAGGTTCGTTGATACCGATATGAATGAATACTTTGTTGCTAAAAGTGCAAGCCACAACCCAGATGTCTTTTGCATCTTTTTGGTAAGTAGCAGTTTCTTTCTTCTTCTTAACCTCTGGAGTGTGTTTGGCCACTTCCTGTGAAACACAGGCAGGAAGAAGCAGCTGTGAGTGGGTGGGGAACTATGGCTGTGCTAACAAATGCATGTGCTCAACACATACATAACTTCTTCATGTTACAGTACAAAAAGGAAGGCCAGAATGTAACCAGCTACTGTAATGAGACCCTACCAGGATGGGTGCATGATGTACTTGGCCACAACTGGGCTTGTTTCACAGGACACAAGATTTCCTCATCTCCATCCGATGTTCGCGTCAACGAGCTACCTCTCCAGAAGCTTGGGGGAAGGTAAGCAACAGATAAGTGATCTTTTCCTGGAATAAAATGTTTCATAACAGTGCTTGAGGTTTTAGCTCAAATTGTAAGAACCAATTCTGTACTGAGGGCAAAGTGAATGCCAGTGATAATGTTGGAAATAAACCTGAATGCACAAGAACAGAGGAGGGTTTGCCTGTTGTGTCACAGTTTCTCCTTCAGTCTGTGGTGCAGCCCTGTTATCAAACTGGCATGTCTAAGGAAGACTATCTAGTCTGTCTCAAGTTTTAGAAACCTTGCCTTGATCCAATAATTCCTTGTTTCTTTCTCAGTACCTACCAGAAGACACTTCCAGAGTTACATGTTGAGTTTAGAGAACACCTTTAGTTTCAGTCCCAATCCTTTCTTATTGTTTTACATGGTTCCTTTTGTTTGCAGACTCTCCCAGAGACGTTATGTGCACAACTTTGACTTTGTAAATGCTATCAATGCTCACCAGAAGTCATGGAGAGCAACGAGATACAAGGAGTATGAGAATTTTGCCCTGGAAGAGCTAACTAAAAGAGCTGGGGGTCTCCATTCCAGAGCTTCAAGGTAATTAGACACTTGGTTCTGCAACAAACCCCGCTGCTGCCAAGAGTCTGCTTGTATTTGTCCTGGCTCTTAGCTATGTTTAGTTCAGATGTTCAATCAAGTTTCAAGGCCCTCCAGTTCATGTTCATGGGGTGCAAACATATTTTTCATTTGAATTATTGTTCTGGGCATCTGTTGTCTCAAGCAGTTGGGAGAAATAGAGTTACCTACCCTTTAGTCTTGCCCAGTAACTCGCTGCTGAACTCATATGTGCAGGGAGAAAGTGGGGACAGTCTCAGTTATCATCTCACTGTCCTGTCTGCTCATCAGCTGCTTGCCATAGTTGGGAGTTTCTGCTTGTGCTTCATCTTGGTTCTGCTAGTTCATAATTGCAATTGAAAAGCAGTGAACTGCTCTCTGCTCCTAAACATGAATATCAAAGACTTCTGAGGGAATTTCCTAGTTGTTTTGGTAATTTGCCACACCTGCAGCAAAATTCCTCTAGCAGAAGTAGAGTATCTATGTGAAGAAGCATGAAAGTAGCTCTGAGAATGCCTTCAGGGTCTTGCAGATCACCTAGCTGGGAGTTGTAATGGGGATGGGTATATAATCCTCTCCAAAATTTGAGAACTAGAGTTTTTTGATCTAAAGATTCCCTTCCTTATAGCTATCTTACCTTCTTCATAGTTTTGCTTTTTCAGCACGTGGTATTTCTGGGAGTAGTAATGCTCCTTACTTTTCCAAACTGTGGCAATCATATGTTTGTTGAAGAAGGTCCTACTATAGAATAAAAATGCTGATTTGCATGGAATATCATGCAGATTATGGTTTCATTGTATAGATAGAAGTCACCTTGTAGGTGATCTTAAACACAGTAACCTATTTGGAAGTTCTCTCCACCCATACAGTACCATGACAGTATTTGGTTGGCCCTCTCCTGCTTTCAAAACAGACTGCAGTATCTGGTGTTGGTGAGTGGCAAGCATCAGGTTATGTGAAAGTCGAATTCAGGAAGCTCTTGTGTTGCTGATATAAGCATCACTTGGCTGCAGGTGGTAGGTGAGGACAGGTAACATTCAATACTTCTTCAAAAGTCACAGTAAAGACTTGCTCCAGAGAAGTCTCCAGGGCAAGTGGGACTGCAGTTAGTGAATTATCCCTGTAAGCCATGCCCGCGCCTGAAGTGAAACTGCAGTTGCTGTCAGTACATGCTGCCAAGGCAAGATAGTTTCTGCAGTCAGATATTCTAGATACTTTATGATTGCAGTAAAATAACTGTTGCAGAACTGCATTGCTGCAATCTGAGACTTACCTCAGCACTTCAGATTGGTGCAAAAGTATTTGGCCTCAGCAGCTTGTGGATGTTAAGGAAACTCCCCCCTCTGGCACCCCGGAGCTGCTCTGGCACTCACACACGCACCACCTGGGCTGGGACCCAGGCCTCGTCACAGCCACACCCACACAGTCACACAGAGGTTCCTTACCTGCTCCACCCTAGGGGTCCCACAGCAGAGTCTCAGACATCCAAACCCTTAAAATAATTTAATCTTGGCACAATAACTAAACTATAAAACACCAGTTTGGGCTTTGTCACTCTGAGGAGGGACCCCAAACGAAGGATCTCTTGGGCTTTTATATCCCCAGCCTTAGTAGTGGGAAAGTCTGGGGTCCTCTCTGAGCATCCTGGCTGGGTCCCTGCTCCCTTTGTTATACAAAAGGATTTTGCCACCCAGAGCTCACTTTGAAGCTCACACTGCAACTTGCAGACTGAGCTACCTCCATTGAATGTATTCCTCAACAGTGGATAGCTAATAGTATAGTTCCCTCAGGGAGCAATTTGAGTAGGTCTTGAATCCTGCTCAAGCTTATCTCTTTATTAACACTCACTCAGTTTAGATGGAGACTATTTTAAATTACGTAGTGTGAAGCAAGTCCAACTAGTAGAAGCCAAAGATGAAAACTGAGTGTTACGTAATTGTTTCCTTGCCTAGAGTGTGATATGTTTCTCAAAAGCATTTTCTCCTCTTTAGACCAAAGCCTGCACCTCTGACACCTGAGTTACTCAAGAAAGTGTCAAGCTTGCCAGAATCCTGGGACTGGAGGAATGTGAATGGTGTCAATTATGTCAGCCCTGTTCGGAATCAAGGTAAAAATGAATAAATAAAACCTCTGAATTCAGTGTTCTAGAGCTCCTTTGATGTAGTTTGTAATTTGCTGCTAACCAGAAGGTTTAGTCTAGTGTCTGGCAGCTGACAGATTGCACCTTTACTGTGAATAACCTGTGGAAACTGGGTGGAGTTCTGCCTAACAATGCTGTACTGAAATAGGTGGTGGTACTGGCTTGTCCAGACAGCACTGACTTGGTGGAGTGAGAGCCAGTTACCACAGTTACCTGCATAAACACAGCTGTCAGGTTTTTGTCCAAACAATCTTAGCCATGATTTTCTGCACACTGAGTGAACTGATGTACATTTAATTTTTTATTTATTTTTTTCCTTGATTTCTTTTGATGGCAAATTATCACGTAGCTTTAATGAATAAACCCATGAAAATTGTTCATACTGCCTCCAAATCTTATCACCCTGATAAATTCAAATGTTACTTAACTGGCTAGTTGTTAAGAGGAGATATTAGTCACTATGAAAATTGCAGACAATGATAAATACAAAATACTGGTAAGAACCTAAAAGGATATCATGCTGGTATGTGTTGATTCTGTAGGGAGTATTTATAACACTATGATATGAGATTCTTGAATTAGATGTTTATATAATGGAAGCCAGGAGTGAGCTCCATTAATGTGTCCCTTCCCTGTGCCACCATTTGCAGATAAACTTGCATCTATTGGTAGCTATCTGGTGGTAGCTTTTGGGGGAAAGAAACATAACATTAGCATGGTGAGGAAGGGATGACTTAAATCACCAATCCCTCATTTATGGCTTAGTTATTCTGACAGATTCTGCCACCTGTACTCCTGATAGCAGAAACAGCATAGAAGGCTTGTGGAATTTCTAGCTATGTGGATGCAATGGAAGATGGCAACAGGAAATTATGGGGTCCTCTGTAGGTATGAGTCCTGCACTTTCTCCTGGTGCGAACTAGGAATGTCCTAAGGGCTCTTTTATCTTCCAAACAATTGAACACTCAGTTCCAGACTTAGCCTTTCTCTGTTTTATTGCTTCAAAGTTTCTCTAAATGAGAATAAGCCTGTTGGTTCCAATAAAAGAGCTTCCTACACTTTTTATGTAATCTCAGGGTCCATGCTGAGTATGTTAAATGCCTGTGGAACATACATTCTGCTCCATCAAATTAGAATTTTAGCTTTCAGGCTTAAAAAAAAAACAACCAAACAAAACCTACAAAAGAGGTCATTCTGTGGACTTTAGAAATACCACTGTGGTAACAAGAAAGAAATTTAGCAGCCAGTCCAGCAGACTTCAGACCAAAATGGTTGTGTGAATTGTATTTTTCACATTTTTGCATACATAATGCAACAAAGTGTTCTGCAGTGTGGCCCATCTCAGTTGCTGCGACTGTACAGTGAGTGGGAGGCATCTTTCACTGCTTTACTTTGCCCTGCTGGGAAAAGTGCTCCTGTTCAGGATGATTTTGTCCCTTTTCTTCGGAGATGCATCTAGCTGAGTGAAGGTGCAATTTCTCAAAGTGTTGCTGTTATAATAGCTCTGCTTTTATACACCTACACAGTTCAAGAGAAAGTATTTTGTTTTGTTCCTCAAGGCTCCCTCCTTTTCATAGCTCTGCAATATTTAGTTTTCCCACTGTCAGGAAACAAAAGGAATCAGGCGCCTTGATGACAATCAGTAGATAAAAATAGGACCTCATCCAAGTAATCGTTCTTCCTGTGAGGCTTGTCATTCCATTTCCAAAGGCTTTTAATGAGTAAAAGGAAGGTCCTAGAGAGTGAAGAGGCCTAAAGCTAGAAGCTATACTAAATTTTGATGCAAAAGTAAAGAGACTTAACTCTGCCAGGAAGCAGAAGGGAAATTAAGGTGTATCTGAAAAGCCTGTGTACAGTTACATGCCCTTGGGAAGCCAGGGGCGTGGGGATGAATCCATTGAATCAAACATGTTATTTATGCCACTATTCTCTTAAAAGTCAGTTATTTTAGGGGTAGCTAAAATAGTAGTAGAGGTGGAATATTTTTTCAACTGGAAATTACAGGACTAAATCTGTTGGTAGGTTGAAATAAGAACAATATTGTCAGCATTCACTTCAAATAGTTCATTGCTCCTTAGCATATGTGCTGCATAAAGGGTAGATAGAGCCTTCTCAGCCCAGCTAATGCAGTCCCTGAAGGTTCATTCTGAAGGAATAGGGTAATTGGATAGTTCTTAAATGCTACTTCTGAAAAACACTGGAGCAGTACTTTGCCTCTTATTCTTGAAAAAGCTCAGTGTTCCCAGAGAAGTTGTTAGAAGTGGGTTTTGAATTGCATGCATAAAAGCTAAATGAAGATTTAAAGTTTGTGCTCTACTGGTGTTTCAAGTTCTAATAACTGTCTGGTAGGTTTCAGTGGACTTTAGGAATAGATGTACCTGATGGCAGGTGACTAGCCTTGTTTATGCTACTGACTGCTCCTTGTGGTTCCTTTTTCTCCCCTTCCCAGGCTCATGTGGCAGCTGTTATGCATTTTCCTCCATGGGCATGCTGGAAGCAAGGATACGTATCCTCACAAACAACACTCAGAAACCAGTCTTCAGTCCCCAGCAGGTTGTGTCTTGCAGCCAATATTCTCAAGGTAAGGATGCCAGTGTATATAAAGACACCTTTCAAGTAATGATAATGCTGCAGAAGGAGACTAGTTTGAAAATTTCCATCCTTTCTCCATCACACCCAAGTTACTTTCCTCATAAAATATTTGGCAGACTATACTTCAATATACTTTAGTACTTTATTTGAAATTAAAAAATAACAAAAACAGAGTTGTCAGATCACCTCACTGCAGCAATGGCATTGAACAAGAAGAAGTCACCCTTGCACTCAGGATGTTACTGGAATTTCCATCTACCTGTGAGAAGGGAAATACCTAAGGAGTAGGGCTCAAAATGTAGCTGATTACAATGCTTACCTAGAAAGAATGGAACTAAATGTTCTCCCAATGGCATATTCAGAAAGAGGGGGAGATGAGCAAAAGCAATGACTAAAGCTTCCTAGAGGACTGTATCCTTGTTAGGACAGATCCTTGTACTGCATGTAACTAGCTGTTCTTTCTGACAGGGATTCTCAGGAGCAATTGGATGATAAAGGATCCAAATATTAATGTTCCCAATATAGCTCCCACAGATGTGAATTTTGCCTTGTGTATTTCAGAAAGCTGACTAGCTAACTAGAGTATTAGAATGATCTGGGTCACTGAAGTGTGTTCAATACTGTATCTGAAAGTATTATGAAAAATTTAAGTGGGAGAGTCTCCCACCTCAAATAATAGAATTTCCAAGGGAAGAAGCACTTTTCTTTTCCCTTTCTTTTGTTCAGGTTGTGATGGTGGTTTCCCATATCTCATTGGTGGAAAGTATGTGCAAGACTTTGGTGTGGTGGAAGAGGACTGCTTCCCTTACACAGCCCAGGACTCTCCATGCCTTTTCAAGCGCAGCTGTTACCACTACTATGCATCTGAGTACCACTATGTTGGTGGTTTCTATGGAGGCTGCAATGAAGCCCTGATGAAACTTGAGCTTGTTCTGCACGGCCCACTGACTGTTGCCTTTGAGGTTTATAATGATTTCATGCTTTATAAAGAGGGGATCTACCATCACACTGGGCTGCGGGATGATTTAAATCCTTTTGAATTGACCAATCATGCTGTCTTACTGGTGGGCTATGGCAAAGACCCAGAAAGTGGGGAGAAATTCTGGATTGTGAAGAACAGCTGGGGCACCTCATGGGGAGAAGATGGCTACTTCAGAATCCGCCGTGGCACTGATGAATGTGCAATTGAAAGCATTGCAGTGGCTGCAACTCCTATCCCAAAGTTATAATGTAAAGGTCTTCATCCAGTGCCTTGTCCTGAGCCATAAGAACATACTGATGGTTGAAGATTCTGGTTAAAATCTGTCCCCTAGGTTGAAAAGAAAGCTTTAAGGGATTTTTCCACAATAGAGCAGTTTCCATATGTGAGAAAATGAACACTGTTAATTCTGCTCTGTGCACTGGAGGCTTCCTCTCAAGTCTGACAGTAGATCACCCAGAAGGGCTGTTTTGGTAACAGTGATGATTAGTTACTCATCATTGGATGTACCTTCAGTCACCAGTTACATTTTTTTCCATGGGCAATCTTGACCTTCAGATCTCAGAGTGTGTGCTATGATAATCTGTAACTGCTTTGAAGGGACACTGTAGTGCCTTACTTCTCAGAAATCAGGAAGTCACTGCAATTTGGATCATAAGTGTGTATTCGGGAGGGAATGAGCAATTGCACTGATGAAAATAAAATTCTAAAGCTCTAAATGTCCTGCAAAAACTGCTTGTCAAAATCCTTATGACAATAAAAATCAATTTTAAGTTTCAGGCTGTTACTGAATGTTCTAGTTCTGGATTTTCTTGCTGTGCTTCACAATTGATCATTTCAGAGTTCAGAAAAAACACCCCACTCCTATAGGAGTTTGTGAAGATGTTAGTTCTTTTGGTGACCTGTCTATGAGTTTTGAGCTTCCTGTCAAGAACTTCTTACTTCAGCAGAATCTCAAGTAGTGGGAAAAAAGGATGAGAGGGCAGAAGAGCTAGTAATCTTGCATCTGAAGCTGAGATTGTCACAGCAGCATCCAGCAAGTTGTCCAAAATCCAGTAGTCCTTCCTGTGGATGTAGGACAATTCATTGAGTAAATTTACTAATTCTCCAGTAAGCCTGCTTAAATCCTTTCTGTTAATCTGTTGCCCTAATTCTTGCAAATATACGAGGTAGAAACATAGAGTTGAGAGGAGGTATCACAGCACTTAGAATTAACTATTTGTCAGCTATAGCACAGTACTTTGTTAGCACAGCACTGGTCTTTGCTGTTCACCTGAGGAAACAAAAATGGCATAAAGGTGAGTGCCAGTTTCATGTGTAGAAGGTAACTTCTTAGGTGAAGTTCTTCTATTAAAAATGTGACCAAAGTTTAGTATTTTTTGTGTAAGATACAGTCTCATGGGCGGTTTTTCCAGGTATAAGGAAATCCATAAAATGCAGAAAAATGGAACAGTTGTCTGTGATCAAACTCCCTTTTAACTTGGGAGGGAAAAACTCACTTTTACTTCAGTAGCAGAATTTCACAAGAAATCCTGGACTCTAGTTTGCTCAAGTTGAGTGGCAGAGAAATAATAGCTTCATGGTTTTTTCAATCCCCTCCCAAAAATATTAAGCCAGGTTGATAGCTGTTGAACTTGAGTCAGCATTGCTTTGGCAGCCAGGAGGGCCAAGCCTGTCCTGAAGTGCATCAGGCACAGCCAGGCAAGGAAGGGGATTGTCCTGCTCTGCTCTGAGCTGGAGTGGCCTCACCTCCAGTGCTGGGGGCAGCTTTGGGTGCCACAGCATAAGATACAAAGCTATTGAGAAAGGGGGCCATGAGGATGGCGGAGGGCCTTGAGAATATGAGGAATGGCTGGGGTCACTTGGTGTGTTCAGCCTGGAGGAGACTAAGGGGAGACCTCACTGCAGTTACAGCTTCCTTAGGAGGGGAAGAGAGAGGCAGGCACTGCTCAGGACCAATGACAGGACCCAAAGGAATGGCCTGAAGTTGTGTCAGGGGCGGTTTAGGGTGGATATCAGAGAAAAGTTCTTCACTCAGAGGGTGATTGGGCACTGGAACAGGCTCCCCAGGGAAGCAGTCACAGCACCAAGTTCAGGAAGTGTTTGGGCAATGCTCTCAGGCCCATGGTGTGGCTCTTTGAGATGTCCTGTGCAGGGCCAGGAGTTGGACTTGATGATCCTGGTGAGTCCCTTCCAACTCTGCTTGTTCTGTGGTTCTGTGAAGATGCGTTTGGAAATTTAGAACTTGTGTTTTGCCAGAAGTGGAACAAGGACTTCTGAAATAGCTCAAATTGTGCATTGGATTGTTTAAGTTTAGGGAGTTGGGGGGTGAGGGGAGGAGCTAGGTGCCTGGATTTTTTTTTAATAGCTGTAGAATAGGAGATTAGCATGAGAATAAGAATATAAAAGCTAGATGTTTCTTTTTACTATCTTTCAGCCATTGATTCCTTATCACCAAACTGTTGCTGACACTATGGCACTATGAATATAAAAACACTTACTGTTCACCATACTTTGTATCATGTTAACTACATGTGTTTTGCATAACATTCTGTGTTATTTTTGTAGCAATCCCCTCTTCTGTCTGTCACTGCTTGTGTGTGGCAGCTGCACTGGTGCTAATAGGAAGATGGGAGCGTTCCCAGAGCGGTCTGTCACTGTCACTGCCCCTAGTGACTGTCATCAGACGTTTTTTGCCTCTGGCTGACTGCAGTATATGAATGTCCCCATTTTCTGTATTCCAGAGTTGCACAGAAGAATGTCAGTCAGCCTGATGGAGCTGCTATGTGGATGTGGATTGTTTATGTAGCTTCTTCCTATAAACAGTGCATTAGCTGAAATGGAAAACATGCTATTGCTCAGGAGAATAATTGTAGGCTTGGCAGATACGTCTTGTAGTGAGCATGTAATGCCCTAATATATCTGACTTATCATGGAAGGTTAATAGATAATGTCATGACTGATAAATATTTACAGGGGAAATAAAGCTTATCTTCAGCCCAGCAAACAGAGATATTAAAAGTCTGGTGTTTTGAAAATTAGTACATACAGAGGAAACAATACATCTGTTTCAAAGTGAGTGTAATAAATCCTTAAAAATTATTGAGAGCTGTCATGGAGTCTCCATCACTGGAGTGGGATGATTTTCCAGTTTGAGGACTGCCCCTGACAGCAGAATTGCTCAGAGACTCATGCAATTGGTTTATGAAGAAGACTTGGCAGGGTCATTATGACTCCTTCTTGCACTGTGACCTGAGAATTTGAAACACAAGGTGACATTTAACTTCCAAAGTTGTCAGTCTAACTTTGCAGTGTGAATAAAATTCATATAAAGCAACAACAGAGATTTTTTTCTAGATTTGTTCAAAATGCTGAATTTATGACAGAATATTTTTAAAGTGTGTTGTTCCAGGAAAACCAGTGCACCAATGGAGTTTATTAAAATGGCAAGCTCAGGAGAATATTATAGCTTGATAACTTCTTGCCTTTTTGTTTTTTTAAAGACTGACACTTTATCCACTGCTTTCTTGTCCATTGCTCGAGCTTTAAAACTAGCTTGTAAAATGGAGTTAAGAATATTAGACAACTTTTGAAAGTTCTGCTAACATCAGACTTCCTATGACCTCTGAAAATACTAAGATATATTTCTAATCTACTTTGATCGAGATGTGCTTAAAACAAGGCTGTAGGTAAGTCTAGAGGTATTGTTAATGGAAAATTTCCAAGGATGTCAAATGCAGGATTTTGAAAAGCATTTTTTCCTCAATTTTTGTGTTTTAAAAGGGACAAATGCTGAAGGAGGGGTGTTATTTATTTTAGAAGACAAAAAGTAAGATGGACTAGGGAAGCATTTTCTCAGTGGTTTCACTCTACAAAAGAACTTCTTTTACCAAGATTTTCAGTTTTTCATTCTTTTCTTTTAGTGAAAAAAAAATCATAGCATATTTTTTTCCCCCATCAAATTACTAATTTCTTCAGAAAAGCCATTTCTGGTATGTGTTAAAAATCCTGGTAAAACTTTAAAACCATGACTGATTCTACTTTCAACCTGAATGAGTGGGACTGACTTAACTCTGCTCTAGACAACCTGCAGGGATAGAGCTGCCTGATACCACTGGGACTGTCTCCCTTTGGCTAGAAATAACCTAGGGAATGGTGTGTTCTCCACAGTGTAATGAAGAGCATGATACAATGCTAGAGCCTCTCAGGGATGTGATGCAACAGTGGGTGAGGAGGGAAGTTTTGGGGCGAGTTTGCCGTGACCTGCTAGTGACTGTGGGAACTCCAGGGCATTGCTGGAGTGGTGCAGGGACAGCTGGGGAGGATTCAGGCTGTGCAGAGGGGGTCTGTCCTCACCGTGTGTCTGGCAACACAGCCTTACTAATGCTCTCTTTTGCACCACTAGAGGAAAATAACCCTTGAGTTGTAAAATAAAATGTGTTAGTGAGGTCCAAAGGCCTGTGGGTGTGAACGCTCTTGTACCCAGACCAATTCATGGCTAACTCTCTTTTTCCTTGCTGCAGTCCATTCATTACACATGTAGATGTATCATGTGTATCAAGTTACTTTAGAAGATCTCAATTTGGACCTTAAATTTGAAATTTTGAGGGTGAGCCTAAAGCATATTTATAAGAAAACACAAGTCTTTTCCATATCCTGAGCAATATGGGTGGCATGTCATAAGCAAACAAAAGGTGGAAGCTTTGACTACAGTGTGAAATAACTCAACCTACTTGACTACCCCTTCCAAACAGGGAGTTTTAAGTGAAATACCTTTGTTTCACCGAGACCTAGAGTGTCTTATGTGCTGAGGAGAAGCTATTGGAGACTACAGCTCAAGCAGGCTGAAATTTCTCTGCTGGTTACTATGGCTTCTGGGTGAACCAGTGTGAGCATGTGTATCTGTATGTTTAGGTTTCCCAAAAAGTATAAAGCATTTAATGGCAGTAAAATTATATTAATAACCTGCAACTTTAGGAGGTGGTCAGGTACAGGACAGCATCATTTTTTATCAGTTCCTGCTGAATGACAGGTGGTGCAGAAGGAGGAAAGGTTGAAGCCTTTCTGTGTAGCCTAGAGAGAAACAGGCATGTGCATATGCAGAATTTTTCTATGTCTGTAATAGGAAAGGCATTGGCATGTACTTCTCCCAATTAGTCCTAATTGTTTCATTTGGGTCAGCTGGCTTGATCCAGCAGATGCTATTTAGCATGAGATGCACAAGCTAAATTAAACTCTCTCTCTCTCTCATGGTAACATTTCACTAGGCTGATAGTTTAGCTCACTCCTCTTCAAGCACATTTTGCTATTTGCACTTTAAAATTCTTGTGCATGTTTATGCTTGAAGTGATCCTTCAACGTCTGACTTACCTTATTAAATAGAGAATACTTTTAAGGGCTGTATAGAAGAGCTGATATCACTTTAGCAATATGACAGATGATAAATTATAAGTAATGTCATAACCACCAAAGATATTAAAAAGGATGTCTTTGCCCTAGGAGGATTTCAGAATCTTGAAAAACATTGAACATTCTTAAATGTCCAGCAGTTCCAACCTTGAGGTTCTTTGTGTTTGGTGGGAAAAACTTCCCAAAACCATTAACTAACTCTGCAGAACCCTTATAATTATATTTAGCAAAGGATATATAAGGATACAGTATGTGGATTTTTTAAAACTTCATTTAATTACCTTTTCTATTACTCTCTTATTTAACACTTGTAACACTAATATAAAATGATGGCCCCTTCTATCGTTCTGTTTAGCATTTTGCTGGAATAAATAGGATTTTTGGCCTGGACTATACATGGGATTCCTTAAGGTATTTGTTCTCATTAGCACTGATGACTGAAGGAAGCTGAACATCTCAGAAGGCAAATCTTCCTGAAAGCACACAGTCCATGACCTCTGGGAGGCCTTTACTGCACCTGGGAATGGTGATAGCCAAACCAACTGACTTTTGACTCAGCACTCTGCTCTTGGTCTGACGGCACCACTTCTTGCTCCCAGACCTATCTCTGCACCACGGTTCAGGAAAATCTGGAGCCCACTTAAAATCCTGGTCCTGTTTTGGGACTCTCTCACTTCTCCCTGTAGGTGTTTAGGCACAAACAGGAATACTCCAAAAGTTTGACATTTGGGTGACTAATTCTGCAGTCTGTACTATATTTTGCTTTCATGAAGATTTCCTTCTGAATCACATACATTAATGAATTTTGTCACTCTGTTACATTTCTCTCTGCTTTTCTAAAAGCCTCTATTAACCTTGGGATTATATGCACAGGTCTAAATTTCAGCAGGATAGGGAAAAAAATCTATTACAACAAATGTACTAAAAGGCCAAATCAAACACATAAAACTCAGCAGTGGGATGATAAAATAAAAGCAGTGAAATATTCTTTTCACAGAACGTATCTATTTTCTATGTCTTCTGCCTTGAGGAAAAGTAGTAGTTGATTGCATTTTCCTGATTGTTGAGGGCTGATTTTTAAGCTGTAACATGAGCTCCATCTTATCTTTTAGGATTGTAGAGGTTTGTAAGAGCAGCGTTAAAACTTCTCCAAATGGAAGATGGATGGGATCACCAGGGTGTGTAAGAACCAGAAGAGATAACAGCAGATTAGCTATAGGAAAGGTAGGTGCTGATGGCACCTGGGTTGACAGCAAATTAAGTTCCCAGCACATCTGCATGAAGTACATTGAGACACCCAGAACAGGAAACAAAGACTAGGCTAAATAAACAAGGGACATCCTAAAAAAACCAGACAATCTAAGGGAAAAGAAGATCACTCTGGTTAGGGTTGGTAGGTACCTTAAACATCCAGGTCCCTCCTCTCCCCCCTTAAACATGTATGCTACTTGCTATCTCAGGTTGCACAGGGCCTCATGCAACCTGGCCTTGAACATATCCAGGGATGGGACAACCACAGCTTCCCTGGACAAAATGTGCCAGTGCCTCACCACTCTCACAGGAAAGAATTTCTTCCTAAATCTAAATCTTATTTTTAAATTTAAAACTTTTTGTATTGCTATCTACCCATGAAAAAGTCCCTCTCCCTCTTTTTTATAAGGCCACCTAAAGTACTGGAAGGCTGCAGTAAAGTGTCCCCAAAGCCTTCTCTTCTCCAGGCTGAACAACCTCAGCCTGTCTTTGTAGGAGGTGCTTCAGGCCCCAGTCATCTTTGTGGCCTCCTCTGGGCTCACTTCAATACATGTTCCTCGTGTTGAGAGCTCCAGAAGTGGGCATAATGATCCAGGTGGAGTCTCTCAAGGGCAGAGCAGAGAGGCAGAATCCCCTTCCTTGCTCTGCTGGCCACGCAGCCAAGTACATGGTTGCCTTTCTGCACTGTGAGCACACATTGCCAGGTTATATCCAGCTCATCATACATGGGAACCCCCAAATGCCAATAAGAAGTGATGGTAAGAGGGACAAACCCTCTTCAGCAGCTTCCAGGTAAAAAGGCTAGATGCTTTATTAAGCAAAACCTAATGCTTCATGGAAGTGGAACAGATATGAAGCAGTACAAGGCTCCTCCAAAAGCAGCACTTGAAGGTAAACCTAGGGATGAGGAGATGGTGGGGGCTGAGTGACTGGCATCCATTTCCTTCCTGTTGCTCCAAGAAAACATGGCCAAAGCACTGTGATAAGGTGAGCAGGGTAATTTAACACAGAGCATGGCACTTGTAAGATGGTGGGTATAAAGAGTATGTATGTTGATGTATGTTTTAAAATAGAGTCACTTTCCACTTCTATAGCTGTTGGATTGTTTTGCTGCACTGCTGCTAAAAAGAAGCAATGTTAATTACCACAAAATCTCTGGCTTAAGAGTTCAACTACAGGTCTCCAAGTACAGTTCCCTTCCTTGATGCTCATTTGTGTGCTGTCTTGAACCCATGAACAATCACATATGGCAAAGCTCATGTTTACCCTTGAATTTGTTTACACCCTTCCCTGCAATCCCACTTCCAAAAAGAAAAGAAATGCTGGCTCTACTAGGACAAGTGATGGCCCTCTTCTGTTATGTATCAGGTAAAAAAAAATCATAGCTGGGAGTCTGGTTACCAGTTGAGAAGGCAGCTATCTCACTGCTAAGATAACTTTTAGAATGGGAAGGGTGGTTGGTTTGGGGTTTTTTTTGTTTGTTTGAAAAGAGTGCTAAAATCAGGATAAACGTGTTCAAAAATGTGAGAAAACTTAACTTGCCTGGTATTTCTGAATTACTTAGGGATTTTTTCTTATTTTGAAATGTATTCATAAAAAAGCTACAAAAAAAGGGAAAATCTGAAAAAATGCAAAGTTTCAGCTGCTTTGTAACACTCCCTGACATTCCTTTTATATATATATAAAAGGAATATATTCTGTGTGTGCATATATACACAAACAGAAAGGACTGGTTTTTTTTTTTTTTTTATTTATTTTATTGCGATTGAGAACACTGACAAAAATCCCAGTCTAAAAACCCTTCACCATAGGACCTGAGATCCACACAGTGTTACTTATCCTCCTTATGTGTATTTTTTGTTTGTCTTTCCTGCAGAGATAAAGCTTCCAGGAGCAGGTCTGGCCCCCATCCAGGGCTGGAGCAGTGTCCAGCACACAGGAGCCTTTCTCGCTGAGCCCCAAAACGCTGCTCCCATAGCAGGCTAAACAACAACTGCTGAAAGGTGGAAAGCACCCCAGCCCAGCACTGTCTTTATAAACACCTTTATTGTGTCTTACTTGTGTCTTGGGTGGTTTCTGGAGTGTGTTGGTGATGCCTTCCTGTACAAATGAATAGGCTGATGAGGAAGGATGCTCTGCTGGACCACATACTTGCAAACGAGGGAGTGCTGTACAGGGATGTGAAAACTGGGGGCAGCTCTGGCTGAGCAACCCTGAGAGAGCAGAGTTCTCTCTGATCCTGAGAAGAGGGAAAAGGCAAAAGTCAGGGTTCAAGCTTTGATTTCAGGAGAACAGACTTCAGCCTATTCCTGCTTGGGAAAATCCTCTGGAAGGCCCTGAACTGAAGAGGCATCAGGGAGAGCCAATTGATTTTCAAGAATAACCTCCTCTGAGTTCAAGAATGGTCCATCTCCACATGCAGGAAATCAAGCAAAGGCAGCAGGAGGCCTGTAAGGATGAATAAGGAGCTTCAGACTAAACTAAAAAAAAAAAAAAAAAAAAAAAAAGAGTTTAAAAGAGATGGAGGGGACAGGTGACTGAGGATGGATATATACACACTATCTGAGCCTTGGTAAGATCTGATTATTAAAATTATTAGAGAGATGCCTGTCTCTGCCCAAATTAAGGTGCAAATGAGACCATATGCTGAAGTGAATATTATGAATTTTATTTTACAGTAAATGTGAGGCAGGGAAAGGAGTATACAAAGAGATGAGAAGAGAGAGAAAGTGAGTGACAGAGAGGCAGATTAAGTAGAAAAATGTCACCACTCCATGGATTCCAACAGCATCCCATTGGTTCCTTTTCTTGTCTTCTCCATCATACAGTCCCACAAAACATAAATTCAATGGACTAACATATGTTCAGCCCAGGTGGGAGCACCCAGGCTCCTCCCCTGGTATCTTCAGAAAGAGAAAGAAGGAGAATCCATGGAACTAAACGCTGGTAAGCATCACTTTGATCACAGGAAAGGTGATGGAGCAAATCTTCCTGGGAGTAATTTCAAAACACAGGAAAGATAAGAAGGTGATTTGGAGTAGTCAGTGTAGGCTTATGAAGAATATATCATGCCTTACCAAGTGGATAGCCACTATGATTAAATCATAGAGAATAAAGGTGTGAATAAAGGGAGAACAATGGATGAGAAGTGTCCTGTCCAATTCTGGGCTCCCCAGTAAAACAAATGAGGATAACTGAGTCCAGCAAAGGAATATAAAGATGATTAAGAGTTTAGAGCATCAAGGAAGGACAAGAGAGCTGGAACAGTTCATTTGGAGTAGAGAAGGCTCATGGATATCTTAAAGAATCTGTAAAGAATACAGAAAAAATGAAAATTTTATTTAAACAAAAAAAAAAGCTTTTTATTGTCTGTGTGGTCACTGAAACCCATTGCCCAGAGACTGTGAAGTCTTCATGTCTGCCTTTACCTGTCTTGCTTTGAGCAGGGTATTAGATTCAGTGATCTCCAGAAGTACTTTCCTGCCACAGTGCTTCTGTGGTATTTGAAATGACCACGAATACAACTTACAAATAAACTCCTGATTAACTTCTATCAGCAAAAGGTAGCATCTTTTTGTTGTTTTGTTCCATGGTTTATATTTACAAGGGAAATTATGTAAGCCAATTAATTTAGAATCTACTCTTACAAATTTCCCTGCACATGAAGTTGGTGCTTCTGTGTGAGCACCATTAAAGATTGATAGCCTTCAAGAACTACACTTAAATCTACATGAATTGGACAAAAGTGTCACTGATGTGATTCAGCCCTGTTCTTAAAGGAGATTTTCTCTTTGGAGGACAGAGTAGACTATTTTGTAAATTCCTCCTGTGGGGGTTTCAAATTGACCCTCATGGGAGGGGCATTATGCAGGTTACTGATTATCAGAAATATTCTGGCATGACTTAGACATGTCTGTGTGTAGCACTGTAACTGGTGGACTCTTAATGCACAAATATTCTTCAGCACCTGGAGAGGGTTAAAGCTGCTGCACTGCCAGTTTGTTCCAGGTTCTTGTTGGTAGCTCCATAGTGGCATTCCTGCAAGGAGTGTGATGCTTCCATCTGCAGCCTCAGTGAGTGCTCTTACACTTCACTGATTGAATCTGAGGTGCAACAAATTTCCTTTGGAATGGCACATTTCAGATTCATTCTGTGCTGTGTGATGCTTTCACTGCTGTCTGGCCTCAGGGACAAGCCGTTTTACTTTTCCTGGAGTATTTCTGACCCCCCTGTTATTAGATTTTACCCTTGGCAGACATTCTGGTCCTTGCCTTATTGCTTTTTGAGTTGCACTGTGTTCATGTATTCCCAGGTGACTGTTCAAATACACTTAGTGTAAAATGCACTGCAGTCCATCTAAAATTTTTGCTGCAAGCTCCAAAGGATAGGCTTTAACTTGGATTTTATTAGGCTGTATGGATCTATATAAAAAATTATCCTTGAGAGAGGGAATTATATCAAATTATTATTAATTTTTGAGCTTGTTGGAGTAGAAAGGTATCTGCATCTGAGCACTGACTGTGTTCACACAGGGCTGATGGATATGGAAGCTCTGTTGGAATATGCAATAAATAGTCAAACTCAGTCCCTTTATCAGACTAAGGGTTGCAATTGTAAGAGTGCCACAAATCTCACTCTTTTAACACAATGATTCAAGCACCACTGGGCTGTTAACTGTGTAGCTAACAACACTGTATTTATTCCATATCCCAGAATTAACTGAAATATGAAAGTCTGGCAAAAAGCTCTGTGCAGAATGTCAATGTTCTGTATTTTTAGGATATAAAATTATGTTATGATCTATGGTATTGATATATATATATATATATATATATATTATATATATATACACACACACATATATATATATATATATATATATATATATATATATATATATATATGCATACACACAGAGAGATGTGTATTAGCATGTCTCTGGATTATGCTGTCGTTTATATCTCATTAGGTAAGATGAATATGATGGTGTAGGTCACTCCCTTGAAGATATTCAAAGCTACCAGATATAACATTAATAGCTGTGGTGTGAAAATCCTAGTCATTTTAGATGGCAATATTTTGAATACATAAATTTCTAAGAATCTGAATTTTGGTCACCAAAATATAAGAAAATATATAAAGCTATTAGAGAGTATCCAAAGGAGGACAACAAAGATGGTGAAGGGCCTTGAGAGGAAACTATAAGAAGCAGCTGAGGTCACTTGTTCTGTTCAGCCTGGAGGAGGCTGAGGGGAGACCTCAGTGCAGTTACAGCTTCCTTAGGAGAAGAAGAGGAGGGGCAGGCACTGATCTCTGCTCTCTGGTGACAGGGACAGGACCCGATAAAATGGCCTGAAGGTTTGTCAGGGGAGTTTGAGGCTGGATATTAGGAAAAGTTTCTTCTCCCAGAGAGTGTCTGGGCACTGAACAGGCTCCCCAGGGCAGTGATCACAGCACCAGCCTGGCAGAGCTCAAGGAGCATTTGGACAATGCTCTCAGGCACATGGTGTGACTCTTGGGGTGGCCTGTGTGGGGCCCAGAGCTGGACTCGGTGTCCTTGTGAGTCCCTTCCAACTCAGCATCTCCCATGATTCTGTGAATGTCTCTGTTTTGAAAAAAACTATTGCCTTCAAGTTTCATTATCTCAGACATTGTCATTTTTAAAAGGGATGTTGATAACAAGTCTGGTGCTCAAGGCTGACGTCTTTTGTGTGGTATATGCCACACGAAGAAGAGTGGTAGAATCCAGGATGCATTGTGCTTCCCTTGATTCCTGTCAATGTAATTGCATCTTCAATTTTATCACTTCTCTCAGAGAAGAAGGTCACCACTAATGACAGAGCAATAGTGAGGAATTTCTGAATATTATCACTTTAAAATGAGTTTCACTTTTATGTAGAGCACAATACAGCCTGTAATGCCTTAATTTGATGGAATTTTTAATAATGTTATTATTTACAACTGAGATTTATCAATTTATTATCAATTCTGCCAATTAAAATATAATTTTAATATACTCTATTAATATTAATATAGTATTAAAATAAAATAATGGATAGGCAGAAAATATGAAAACAAAACAACATAGATATAAATAATGTCACATAGAATTTCAATTATTTTTTATAATGATTTTATAAAGTTTAAAATATACCAGAGAAAACAGAGACAAATGGAATAGAAACACAAATATCAACCAAGTTTCTGGCATGCTTTCATGTTCTTATTGCCTTGACTGAAGCAGAGCAAGGGCTCAGAGGCACCATCTGGTTCACCCAGCCAAGCAAGTTACTTGTAGTCAACTGAGCCCTGGTAACCACTGACCTGTGGGTGGAAAATTTAAGCTGGTATGGTTAATATTCCCTGTCCTTAAGTGTGGGCTCAGCTCAGTGCTTCCCTTCTCTGCCTGCAGGAGATCGCTGAGTTGCAGTACCCTGTTTGTGTGCATGAAGGGATCAGCTGGCATTGTCAAGCAAACCTTGCAGTGATCCTCTAAGCCATAACCAGCCCAAATTATCTGCCTTCTCCCACAACAGTGCTGCAGCACGGCTGCAAACTAATGATAGGTCCACACCCTCCCACCCCAGTGCCTTTGGATGGCAAGGAGGCTAAGCCAGTACAGATACATAGCTCCAAAAAGGTGGAGAAAAGCAGGACATTTCAGGAGCATTTTAGCAGATAGTGTCTATAAAAGCCAGCTCACCATGAAGTTAGGAGATCTAGGTACAGCTTTCACTCTTCAAGTCCATACTTCACTTTAGCTCAGGGAATCATCCCTTCTAAGTGCAGTGATCCCTCCTCCATGCTCACCCCACATCTGAACACCTCACTGAACATCTCACTGGTCACCCTACTGCCAGCCCAGGGTGACCTTGATTAAGCCTGTGAGGAGCTCATTGTACCAGGGTGCTGCTGGGGCCAAGAATTTAGCCACATCCAGAGAAGAATTGGAGATTTAAACAAGTAACACGATTATGCAGAGCTATTATAGCTAATGCTAACAAAAACTTTGGAAGAGAGATAAAGCCTCATGCTTCTGGGTATAGGCCAGCCTCTAACTGCACTTACTAATAGCCTAAGACCTCCAGTTACCAAACACTTGCTTTCAGGGACCTTCCACACACTATTCTCTGAGCAATGGCCATCATCAAAGAAGAATGAAACATCACTTGCGATTTAAACTTTATCCAAAACACCAATTTCATTATTTCCGAAACTGCTAAATCCTCTCAGCCTGTTCTTTGTTTAAGCTCTAAAAGGGGAACTCTTCAGCTTTAGAGGGTAATGGTGAATGCTTAGAAGTACTCAAGTATTGGATCCTCTCAGGAAACAGTGGTGCTGTAAAGGCAAGGACTGACATAGCACAGACTACCAGTAATAACAATAATAAGCTCAAATCATGCAAATACATGAACTGATCGAACTGGCTTGCCTGTCAAGTAGTTGTCCATACCTAACAAGGCTAAGCCCTTTAAAACTTCTCTCCAAACAAGATACAGCTTGTTTCGGAAAGATAAATTATCTTATAGAAAAAAAAAAATCCTCTTATTAAAAAAAGATTCAAGGAAAATAAGACATTTTTCCTCTCAAGTTACCTATTTCCACTTTGTTTATGTACATATATATATATATATACAAACTTAAAAATTGAGTTTACAGGCCAATTATAAAAGATTGCATAATATGAATGTTTTGAATTCTTTGTCTACTAAAATCCAACGTTTTGGACAGACGACAAAATTCTAATTCCATTTCAGTCCACACTTGGATAAGAACTTTATCAAATATTATTACAATAAGTAAAAAATATGGTTTCATTTTATCAAAAATACCAATAAATATAAAAATTATTCTCTGATAAGTTGCACACAATATTAAAATCTGTGGATTTGCTATCAAAGCTGTTAAAAACATCAAACACCTCTAGGTAATGGGTAGAAGTCTCCAGCTAAGCACCCTATGTTCTTCATTCAAAATATAGGGACAATCATGTCAGTGGAATGATTTACACAAATGAGTTCAGTTGTTAGCAAGTTTTATATCACTTGTTTTGGAAAACAGATGACTGTTGAGACACTGGCATTCCTGTGCTCTAATGCTGTTACGCTTTCATAACTTCTGATTATCGGAGTCATGAGATAAAACTGGAGATTTTTGCATTTTAGAGTCCAGTTGTATGAAAAAAACAAAGCATGAGCTGCATGATGCGTTCAGATGGGAGCATGCTTATAGGTATAGAGTGAATCACAATTATGGTAATGAAATTTTAAAATGTGCATCTTCTGTAATTAAATTTGTACAGCCCTCCTAGTATGGACACAAGTAAAGCTGCTGGATATTGTTATAACTGCCACTTCTAGTGATGTAACTGCCTTCACATTAGCTTACAAGGATAAGAACCAAATTATATCCAGGGCTAAAATCATAATTTAATTTTTGCACTTTAGTGGAGTCATGAAGCCTCTGAAGGGAGTTTTCTGGGGTTTTTTTTGCAGTGACTGGCATCTTAAAGGCATCTGGTAACAAGCGTAGAGTGATATATTATCTCCAAGGCAATTTAAAATTTACTGTGTGCAAAACTAATGCACAACAGAACCACTGTCCTTTCAGCAAGGAGCCAAGCAGAGTACAGGACTGTTGCATGAATTTTCCTGCAAAGTCCTTAGCAGCCAGACTAATCCCAGGCACACCTCGTGCTGACCTTTACACACATACGCACAAAACTTTCTGGGAGACTTCCTTCCCCCAGCCCTTCCTTACTTCATCTCCCAGCAGGGCTGCCTGCTGGACCTGGTGATCCTGCTTCCTTAGGAAGGGACAGAGCCTCCACCTACCTTGCTCTCCTTCCTTCCCTCCCCAGTCCCTCACCCCCTCTCTTCCCCTCAGGCTGGCAGGATTCCCCGGGCAGAGCATGCAATCAGTGTGCAGGGAGCAGCCACAGGGAAGATGCAGAAGCACAACCAGAAGGAGCACCTCTACAAGCTGCTGGTGATCGGGGACCTGGGAGTGGGCAAAACCAGCATCATCAAGCGTTATGTCCACCAGAATTTCTCCCCCCACTACCGGGCCACCATCGGCGTGGACTTTGCTTTGAAGGTGCTGAACTGGGATGCTGAGACTGTGGTACGGCTGCAGCTCTGGGACATTGCTGGTGAGTACAGAGCAGAGCCCCCTGCCCCTTAATCTATGGAAAGACAATACAAAATACAGACCCCAGTTCGTCTGTGCTGGTCTGAAAGCTGGGAGCTGCCACTGCCTGCGCAGCGAGGGACAGCAGATTGAGGAGAGAAAACTTCAAGGGCAGGTTGGCATCTTGGAGGTTCCCTAAAACCAGCAGACTCCCAAACCAGGGAAGTCAGAGAGTCAGAGTGGATTTCTGATTTTCTAGTTGATTTCTGTCCCAAGCCCTTGCACGTATTCAGGGACTCAGGCACCTCTCTCCTAATCACCCCAGTTGTTTCCCTGCAGCTGGCAATGTTCAGTTTTGCCTTCTTGGACTAACAGATCTCTGTGACAGGCAGAGAAGCAACAAGAATGTCCTGTTAAATATTTTTAATTTGGTGGAATAGATAAGGCATTCAGTAAGATGATTAAGATTACTTTTATAGTTGAAAAAATAAAGAAAATATATATCTGAGTTAGTTTATCAAAATACCTTCCTTCTCCCTCTCTCTCCAACCTTCCCCCCCTTAAGTCCAATGAAAGCAAATTCTTGCATGTTTTGGAAAGAAAAATGTTTCTGTCTGGCAATAATTCTGGTTGCTAAATTATAATTACTCATATTTAAATACCCTTGTTCCAACATCAAGCAAAACAAAAGACGATTTACTCTCTGCAAGGAGAAAAAGAGTAAAGAAGTCCAGATATCCCCACATGCTAACATCATTAAGACTCACAGAATTTGGCACTTTTGCTGTCAGTGCCTCAGACATTTTCAATTTGGCTTCAAATTAAACACACAACATTTTTTTGCCACCCTCTTTCTGAAAACCAATAATTTTTGTCTCAGTCCACAAAATAAGTTTATCTTGATGGCATATATTCCATGCTGTAAGTAATAATTTTTCATTTAGTGAATTCAGGAATCAAATACAACTGTAACAATGGATTACAGCATAAAGGATGGCATTTAAAAACCTCAATTAGAATGAGAAGTTACTTTCATTAAGTGGGGAATAAAGGTGGATATCATACCAGCTGTTAGGCAGCTGTACCAGCCTGCAGCCTGAGTTGTGGGCTCATTGATCTAGTCTGGAGCACTGGGTAAAACTGATGAAATGAAAAAATTCTTGACATTCTTATCAGTGGAGGGAGTGCTTTTCTTCTGCACTGAGCTGTCTCATGTCTGAGCTCTGAATTTGGCACTGAGGTACTAAAACTTATGCAACAACACTGCTTTATACAAAAGGTATAAACTTCACTTTTTCACACTCTAAAACAGTCTTGTGTGTGGTTCTATGGTTTTAAACACATATATTTTCAGTTTTCTTTATTAAAAGATGGAATAATGGGGCAAACATTTATTTTACTGTTCACCAGCGGCTGATTGTAACAACAAATACATACACTGCCAGAAGAACTTTTCTGCATGAAAAAAAAAAAGCCTTTAATAGTAAATTCTGAATGTATCAGAGACTGAAAGAATGTATTTTGCATGCCTTGTTTCAGAGATTTATTACACTACTAATCATGTGCTGGCAGATCATATGATGTAGCTTTCAGTCAGGCTGCAGAAGCAATTACACCTAGTTGTAGTACTGAATGACTAGCATGCTTTCTGAGTTATCACACATGACAGAGAGAATTGCAGCACAGTACTAAATTTCATATGAATTGCCCAATTCTATGCACCATTGTGAAGGTCAAGACAGTGGTCAGTAATAAAAAGAGTTGCTGTCTTAGCTTTAATGACTTCTGCTTAAGGGGCTTTAGCTGCTGTGGCTGTACATAGAGAGCAAGTTCTGTAAGCAACACACTGAATTCAGATGATCACAGTGCAGGAATAAAAGTTATCACACATAAGGCATCTGGCTGGCAAGACAAAAAGAGATTCAAAAATGAAAGAGAAGTAAAACTAATTGGAAATATGGAGACAATGGAATTGTTTTCTCCTGACTGTGGCTGATCATGCATCATCATTTGCAAAATACAAATGGGCAAATGAGTAGAGGGAGGAAAATAAAATCTCTGGTCTAAGAACATCCTCTGTCTTTTAGTGGACTATTATCAGCTCAGGTTTATCTTTTGGGGTAAGGAAACAAACTTTCAGTCTCTGACGAAGCTGAGGCATGTTGGCTTAACATGTAGGATACCTTAAATTGAAATTCTGCAATTACATCAATAATATTTCATACCAGTAATTATATATGAATACATATATGTATGTATATATAGATATCAGGTATTATTTTAGCTCTTATATCCTCTCCCCTCTCCATTATACAGGAAGTGAACACAGTACCAAACACAAATGTACTCCTCCTTGCTTTTCATGCTGTGGATCAGTGGGTAGTAAATTGTTTAACAATCTAGAAATAATTTTCTTTAAAATATTGTGAGTAAAACCAATATCAAGCCTATCTACAATACTAGGAGGATTTTTGTACATGGTGACTTCATTGGAGGAGTGGCATCCCAGCTGTGGTAGGACCAAGCAGTTTAGCCTGGTTTACCCCTACCATACATAAGAAGTAAATTTGGTTCATCTGGTGCCATCCAATTAAATGTAGTTAATATTTGTGTAATATATTTTTCTGTGTTAATTTCGTAAACAAAACTGTAATACGATCTAACAGCTAAATACTGAAACTGCATTTAATTTAGATGAGAGAGTAATGCCAAAAAACCAGGAAAACTATTACAAAAATTAATTCAGGGATAATGTAGGCTCTGCGTCACATATTGTTACATTAAGACAGTGGTTTTAACACAAATTATATTCCTGAAACTGTGGGTGTTAGGCAGGAATAGTAAGATTAACCTTTATGCTATATGATGTAACAACATGCTGTCTTTAAAATCTATGCACTTATATCTGATTCAGTGAAGTGCCTAAATTTGAGATGACTGAATGTTTAGTATTGAGTGTGGGAGGAGATATACATGATAAAATTCTCCATGTCTTTAATTTCTTCACAACAATTCAATTTTGTTTCATTTTATGTCACAAATTATCAGTTTTGGTGTTCCTCTTAAAGTGTGCCATCACATCTACTGCTGTGTCATACCACAGTAAATCTTGTTCCTCAGTCAATTTCTGTCTTTATTTCTTTATCTTTCCATAAAGGATATGCCTTTGTGTGCATATACTTTAAATTCATTAACAAATTGTTAGAAGGAAAACTTTGAAGAAACTGAATCATATTTTCCACAAGGTTACTGTGGATGGGGTTGGCCCTAGATGCAGGCTGGCACACCACTTCTGAAGAAAACAGCTGTTGCAGACAGCAGATATGGGTGTATTTGCTCTTCCCTTCTCTGCAAGGCTGCTCTCTGTGCTGCTGTCTGTGTTTTGTGCCCAAACAGCCCAGAGATTTCTCTGAAGACCAGCTTTAGCCATAGATTTACTGCAGGGAGAAGCTTTGAGCATCAGAGAGCAGAGAGCAGCACATCAGAGCCTCCTCCCTGCTCCTTTTCCACAGCCATCTCAGCATCCTCCTTATCACTCCTTCTTCATTTGGATTACTCATTGCTATCAAAAAGATTTTTGTTTATGTTTAAAATCTGGTTCTCATCTCATACAGAGTTGGACTGATGCTTTGGGGAAAGAACAGTTCCATTTCCTTTCCCTGCCACTTTCACCCTCAGAAGCAGCAGTCTTCCCACAGATACAGAGGAGTGTCTCTGCAGTTGTGAAGTTTTTAGGATTGTTATGCTGCAGAGGGAGGAAGTGGAAACCTGGTCACTAATGACAGGCACAGCACGTCCTCAGCCTTTCAGGCTTTCAGCAGCTGCTGAGCTTTGCAGCACATATGCATAAATAAGATAGTCATGGTGATTTCTAGGCTAAGTTACCTTGAAATTACTGCTCTGCAAACATGAATAAGTCTCTTGCTGTGAGGGTTTTATTTCAGTAGAGATTGGTGGAATCTACAGGCCAGATCCTGCTGACAGCCTGCTTTTCCTCATTCTGGGGTGGTGAACAGCAGCTCAAGGGTTGCTTAAGCTTCAGTCCATAAAGACAATTATTTGAATTCAAGGGTGGATATTCTGAAAGATGTTTTGAAGTGAAAGGTAAAAAAAAATGTTTAAATCTTCTGCAGAGTTTCCAGCTTCTCAGTGTTGGCTAAAGAATGTCTGTAAAGCGAGGTGGTTCACAGAAGTGTTGTCTCTTAGGACAGTGGCAAGAAGTAGAATGCATCATAAAACTTAGCATTGGGCAGTTTTAATACATTTTTAATTGCAATTTTTGTGCCACATTTCAGATGCTGTGGTCAAGATGGTGGAAAGTATCTGAGTTTCAGCACTTCATCTTTATTTTTATACCTTTATTTATAGTGGTTAATGAAAATTGTAGGTTACTGTACAAATTTATACAGGGTAAATTTTTATAAACTATGAAAATTCAGATGCTGGCTGCTTTAAATCTGTGAACTGATAGCTTTTCCTGCTACAGAGCTGCCACTGAGATTAAGATAAATGTGCAGGCAGCTGCCCTTCAGACAGAGAGTGCTTCCCTTTAGTAGAAATCTTGTTGCTTTGTTACCTTGGTCTCACTGGGTTCACTTCCAAATAGAGTAGGATTCATCTGAATTAACAATTAGACATTTCTTCTCAGTTTCCAACTACAAAGGGACCCTAACCTTCATTACTCCCTGTTCATTTTTTAAAATCTAATTTAGGGCTGATAATCCCAACATATAGCACCACCTCAGTGGGCAAAGCCATTGGAATTGCAGAGTTTGATGCCAAATGCCAGCAAGGGATGCAGTAAAGTACCATGGGCCAGATCAAATATTTGCCAGGCTTCTGACTCTTCCAGTGAAAAGCAAAACCAATCTTCCCCAGTTGGTCTTGCAGTAAAGCAGATTCTAATGCTCAAGGCTGTGATATACCACTGAATACCTAATGGCTGATCTCTTTTCTGGCCTAGTTCCTGCCTAAGACATTGTGTTTGTTGCTGAAAACCTAAGGCCAGATTTTTACATCTTTACTACATCAAATAGTGCCTATTTTTATGAGTAATTCTGCTAAATGAAGAAGTTCTAGGAACCTCATCTATTAATATAGGATTTTGTTCACATAAGCAAGAATCTGTGGAAAAAAAGAGTACTTCTGCATCCTTAGCCATATTATTTAGTTCTCCAAGCTCAAAGCAAATACTAGACATCACTTTTTCTACAATTAAATAAAGTCATTATGCAAATGTCATAAAGCTAAATCTCTGATTTATAAAGCACCTCTTTTTCCATTCACACTTGCCTAATGTCTTTCTGTCAAGTATATTGATACATTAATTATAACTGATGGATAAAACGACCACTTCAAGAACAGTTTAGACAGTTAATCCAGCACTTCCATTTTTTCTCTTTCTTTCAAGTGGTTGGTGATGGAAATTGGTTATCCCTGTCTTCCTGTGAAATTATGTTTTTACAAACACATTGGCTTTTCTGTGCAGTGAAAATCCTGTGTATCTGAAAAAGAAGCTGGAAGCCAGAGGAATAATCGGTGTCATACAATTTGGCAGAAATTTGTGGGCCACTACGAGGCAGAAGATCACAACTTAGAAGCCTTTAGCCTTTTTTTCCTTTAGTAACTTCCTTCATGGTGAATGATCTCATGCTGCAAATGAATAATTTAGTTGATGTTCTGTGACACCATGTCCAACCTATCTTAGCAGTCTGTGTACCAATAAATACATGTGAGGCCTGAATTAAGCTGCTCTAATATCACCTAGAGTGTAAGCATCTCAAGAACTTTGTATGGGAAGTATAAAGCATCAGTGAAATACAATATCCATCAAAAACTATTTGTATATGTTGCTGCTTACCTCACTGCTATGTTTCTAATCAGACCTTGGCTTTTGGTGGAAGGCACCTTCTTGCAGATGAAAAAAGAATTTCTCAACAAGGAGATTATTGAATAGCACATGATTTAGCTATTCATCTGATTAGCCCACTGGTAGGAATCATAAGACATTTTAATAAAATATAGACGAAAGAAATTTTGAATATGACCTCTTCTTTCCCAGAAATAATCTATTTCTATCTTGCTTTATCAATAGGACACAGTGTTTCTTTAAGACAAAAAAAGTTTGGCATTAATTTGGAGAAGACAGGCTTCTTTGGTTTCTGTATCATGTGAATGACTTTCTCCTTGCTGCCACAGTACTTAAAACCAAAGATAAACATCACAAACTGATGGTGCTGACCTCCTAAGTGGGTTCAGTGCTATTTCCATTAAATGAAAGTGCATGGTCTAGAAGCCCAGCAATAGGCATTTTTCCCTTTTCAGCCCTCCCTTACATTTGACAGCACAATTTCCATCAGATAAATTCTCCACAGGCAACCTTCCTGGGGTCAGAGGCAGACTGCCAATCTTCTTGTCTTCCTAACCTACTCAAAATTGCTCATGTTGAGGAAGTAAGGGTAGAAACAGGTTTGCATTCAATGCTTCTATTTCCATAGCACTTTTTCCCAGATGTGAAAGCATGTACTGGAGTTGTCTTGCTTAAAAACTGCTATTGTTGTAAAATGTTTCAGGAGCTTATAATTCTTCTTTGTATCACAGGTATGTTGTAGACATTGGTAGAAAATCTGTTTTTAATTTTCAAGAAAAGTTCTGTGTAATTTATTTTTTCAGAGTTCCCATGAAAACAGCAGATATGTTAACAAATCCACATATGATCAATATACCACATCCTGATGTCATGTGTTAATTTGTTCACACTTTTAATCATATAAAATGATAGATATTTGCAAAATTCCATGTTTGAACATACTAATGTACTGTCAACTCACAAAACTTCTGTCCTTTCCCAGAAAGCACTTTGAATTCAGCAAATAAGACCATGAAGCTGTTGAAGAGATCTAATATTAAATTCTTCTCACAGATCTTTTCACTGGAGCAGTGCAGCTCTTCATATTGCTACTGCTGTGCTACTTCTTACAGCACTTTCCATTTTTGTAAGGCTTTAAATTCACCTTCCTCACCCCTGTGTTTTACTTGCCAATAAAAGTAAACTTGTAATTACTCTGATGCCTGGTATGGCTCCAGAACTTCATTATGTTACTGCTGGTTATTATCATTTACATGAGAACATGCAGGATCCTCTTCATGCTTGAGCAGTTCAGTTGTGTTAGATGTTTTAGACAAAATACCACAGTATCAAGGAGCTTCCAATGTGGTGCCTATATTTTTTTGTGACTCTTGTTGTCCTACAATGTACCCAGTTTGGTACTGTCCATGGACTGAGAAATCTGGCAGACGAATAAGACCATGCATTTATTATTCACTTATTACACTTATTATTCACTTTTAGTGAACTTCATTAAATTTACTTGGGTGTTGGGTTGCAAATTCCTTTTTCATGTAATACTCTCCTGCATTTTCATACAAATTATTCTAGCATGGTACTTACAATTATTTAGGCAAAGAATAGTTTACCAGGGGCTTATAAAACGAAGTCCTGCACCCAGTAATGTTATCCTAGAAAACTTGCTATGTGAAATACTGACCTAGACTGGAAGCAATGATTTTTACAATGTGGTGTTTATTCCCCCCTCCTACTCTCTTTGTTACAGGACAGGAAAGATTTGGAAACATGACCAGGGTGTATTACAGAGAGGCTATGGGGGCATTTATTGTCTTTGATGTTACAAGACCTGCGACATTTGAAGCAGTGACAAAATGGAAAGAGGATTTGGACTCTAAGTTGGTTCTTCCAAATGGCAAGCCTGTGCCAGCAGTCCTATTAGCAAACAAATGTGACCAGGGAATAGATGTTCTTATGAACAACGGCATCAAGATGGATCAGTTCTGCAAAGAGAACGGGTTCGTGGGCTGGTTTGAAACATCAGCCAAGGTAATGTTTCTGTTTCTTTTCAAATGGTTCTAAGGACAGAGAAATCAGTTCCTGAAATAGTTCATTTGGTCTAAATGTGCACCTTGAAAATCTCCTCTATTGGTGGTATTAAAGGTGGATTTTTAAATATATAATATGCATTTCTATTTCTTTTAGGTCTTTTACAGAAACATTCTGAAATGCAGCAGCTGTAATAGGATAAGCCAGCAGTAAAGTATGTACCCAGGTTACTGCACAATAGCCTGGGGAGGAGGATGACCTTAGGCAAGGCATTAAAGCTACCTCTTGTGAATGATATGAGGATGTTTTTCATCATTCTGAACATTGAATATTATCTCTAAATATTTATGTAACCACTTTGCCTGAGAAATGCTGATTTGAGACTATAGCTTCATTGCCTCAGATTCCAGAAATAAAGTCAGTCTATTGTAGTGCTTTTACAATGTTCACTGTTATAACCTTTCATTCTCAAAAGCCTTTTCAAAAAAATCACAGATTTGGGGAGGAAAGAAATATCAGTGGTCAAAGTGCTGAATGAGTTGCTCTGAGATTCAATTATTTGCTTTCGTAGAGATTTCCTGAGTGCATGAAATATTGAGATAAAAATCAGAAAGGACACTCAGACTTTCAAATTATAAAGGCCAAAAGTGCATTGGTACTGTAGATCAATTTGAGATGTCTCAGATAATTTAAGTTCATGTAGGATTTGGAGAGCTGGCATGTGAAATACTGATTTGAACACAACAATTCAGTGGATTTTGTGTTCATTGTATCCTCCTATTATGAAAGCTGGTGTCATCATTGACATCTCTGGGGAACTTTTGGATATTTGAAATGTAAACAGTTTGGTTCTGGTTTAAGCTTGATTTTTAGTAGTCTGAAATCCAAAGTGCTTCATTTGATTAATTCCTTTTAAACACTTTATGTAAGATACTTAAGAATTTTTAGAGTATATATTTGTGTTTTACTTTTCTAGTCTTGATACCTTCTTTAAGCATTAGTATTTAAAAGATGTTTCACTTGTAATCAACAGAAGTAACAGCAGGGGAATAGCAGCATCTCCAGATAGCTTCAAGCATTGCATGAGCTCTGGGCTGAGATTGCAGCTTTACAGTACTTAAAGGCAGCTTATAACAAAGATGGGGACAAACACACTGTGAGGGCCAAGGATAGGACAAGGGGTAGTGGTTTTAAACTAAAAGAAGATGGATTTACACTAGAGATAAGGAATTTTTTTTCTAACAAGGGTGATGAAACACTGGAACAAGTTACCCAGCCATGGTGGATGCTCCATCCCTGGAAACATTCAAGGCTAAATTGGATTTGGCTCTGAGCAAGCTGATCTAGTTGAGGATATCCTTGCCCTGGCAGGCTGGTTAGACATGATGACTTGAAGAGGTCCCTTCCAACCCAAACCACTCTGATTCTATGTCTTTGTAATGAATGTCTTTGTTTTCCTACTGAATGGGTCTCAAATCTAGCCACTGTTTCTTCAAGATGCCATTTATAGGGAGAAATTTTGGTCCAGGTAAGAGTGTAAACTATCTTGCTCCACAACAGGGTAATTCCTATTCCTCCATGTGCAGCACCTGGTTTGTATTCAGGTCTGTGGTTCATCTGCTGATTTGTGTTGGGTGAGGCCAAGAGAATCCAACACTCCTCTTTATGATAAACTACATTTTACTATGAAAATGGAATCTGTACCATCAATTCTATACATCAGTCCCCAGTAAGCACATATCCAGCACTCAGAAAGAACAACCACATAAATTGTGCCAAGGGCCATTGCACATCATGACAAAAAAATGAATATGCAAACGATTTCAAAGATCACAGAGAAGTTCTATGTTGATGATAGAGCCAGTCTGGAGGCAGAAGTATGGAAGTATAAAAGATATATAAAGGACATAAATTTTTTAAAAGTCACAACATAATAAATTTTTCCAAGCTTCTCTAAGCTGCATAGAATTAAGATTTTGTGTTATTTTAGACATGATAAATATTAGGTTCTTCTTATGTTATTTAACTCCAAAACCCAAGCAGTCCCCAGATTGCCAATGCAATCATATAAGAACCGAAAAAACATCCAGCTATAACAAGACTTGTTTTCAAAAGCCACCCTGAAGGGAATGGTGAGAGTTGAGGGCATATAGCTATTATCAGACTATTCTCTGCTGCTATACACCAGAGGCTAGGACCTGTTGTTCTGCAATCCACACACCTGATTTCCACCCATAATTGGAGGCTCTTGGCTTTAAAATTATGCTGAGAGTCATTCCAGAAGACAGTAGAATCAAAACATTTGAACTAAGTTAGACCAAAATAATTTCCCCACTTTGTCTAAGTTCTAAAGTAAACCCTACACTTCCTTTTCTAAACAAAAGTTATTATTACTACTATTTTAGAATTCTGGATATTATACGTACCTGGTATCCTTTCAGCCTAGGGCATCATAAGTAATTGAACTTGGGTTTGGGAAAAATAAATTGTTAACTTTGTTTGCTTCAGAGAATAGAAACTCTTCTGAAGCAGAATAACACAAAGGGGTCATCATGTTGCAGCTAGAAGTTTTAGCAGTTCAAATAAATAATAACTCTCTTTTCATGGTACCCTGAAATAATTGGATCTCCAGAGGTTTTCTGGAGATGTGCTTGGAAATGTTAAAGCCTTGAGAGCAAACCAAGTATGATTTATGCATTTTGGAAAAACAAAGGTGATTACTTATAAAAATAACATATTTTTGTTCTGGTTGCCTTGCAGAAAGTAGCATGCTATATATGTACCTACCATATTTCAAGCTGTCAATGGTTTTAAGCTTTTGTCTCTAGCACTGGAAGATTACACCCAAAAAATCACTCTATTATTCCCTGGTGCTATTTTTGTAAGTTAACAGCTCCAATATAAAACATTTGAGCCACCTATTGCAGTCTTATACATTAGTTTTGAGTCTTACATTAATCTGAAGGAAATAACCCTCTTTCAGTTTTCTTCTTGCTACAAAGAGAGAAGGTTTTGTTTGGATAGTTTTCCATGTGAGAAAGGCCTTATTGGGCACCACCACCTCACAGTATAGTCACAAGTTATGCTGTGCCATATATCCAGTGGTGAGCCTGGTCTCTTTTACATCTGCGTATTCACTTCACTCATATTGATTACTGTCTAAGAGCCACATCCTCAGATAGTCACCAAATAACCCTTAATAGTAAAATCTTTAGTAAACTTCATGACCACAACTGTTGCAAAAGATTCATTCTTTTAAAGGAAGGAGATTTCTTCTTCCTGTCACACATTTAATTATCCTGCACATGGCCAGAGCAGCTGAGAGCTCCATTCACATTTCCAGGCCTTTAAACTGTTTTCACTACCACTCCTAGTTCAAAGAGGTGAGCTTTTGACTTGGATTAGAAAAGGACCAATTTCAAGCTTATTATCACTTTATAATGAAAATGGAACTTGTGCAATAAAACAGGCAAGTCAGGCAAAACTAAATGTGCTTGAAAGTACCTAATTCAGAAATAACTTGAAATACCTTACGACTGGCCATGGCTGTGCTGTGATTATGCCCGAGTTCCTCTTTTCCCTGCTGTAACTCTGCTGTCAGCAACACAGAATTAGATGAAAATATATTCATGTTTTGTCCAAATTGCCCAGAATGGCTGGTAGCTGTGCTTTTCAGATCCTTACAAAACTAGGTTAAGCCTGGAGACTCATGAGCAGTCTGAGTCTCTGGGCTGTTTGGATACATCCTATTTGGACCAGGACAGTGTTCCAGAACCTTTCTGCCTCTGAGAAAGGCAGATAATAAGATGTCCTTTATTCAGCTTTTGTTTGACAGGCAGTCCATGGTGTGTCACTATAGATTCAGAATGAGTTGGTTTGGAAGGGACCTTAAAAATCATCTGCTTCCAACCCACTACAAGGCCCAAATGCTGAAGTAGCTATCAAAAGTCCTCTTTGCCATTGATCTGCTGCCTTACCTTCAGAAAGTCATTCTCTCCTCTGTTCCAGCCTTTCTTTCAAAAATCAAGCACAGGAATTCTTCTTATCTTACCAGGGAATTCTGTGAATTATCCAAGCTCTACTGGCCCTTGTTTAAATCACAGATTCTTCAGTTCTCTTGATTGGACAACTATTATGAAAGATGAAAAAAGCAAGCTATACAGTTGACTTGCAGAGGAATGGGATAAGCAGTTCTGGTTTCCATCAAGAAAAACAAGGTTTGGACATTAATTTGAATTAGGCTGGCACTCTAAACTAATCTGCTGATCTGGTAACTTAAATCTAAGCAATCCATTTGAGACTGCCAGGTACAGTTAGGGATGTGTGGCTCTCTAGATTGTCTTTTTAATTCACTCAAAAAAAATCTAACCAATCTCACTGTACAGTCTTAGAAAATATTTCAGATTCTGCCATAAAGCAAGAAATAAAGCTGACACTTAAGGCAGGAGATTTCATGTTAGATGTATAGTCACTCTATGCAGAATCCTCTGCAGAGTTTGTTTCCTGTAATTAAAAGGAGTTGATTCAGATTGTCCTATATTAGAGCTGTGCTGTAGCTCTCTGGGTCATTATTATGAAATACATTATTTAATGCTGCCCCAAATCTGGAAATTCAGAGAATCACATTTTTTTAATCAAAAAATCATTTAATTAAATAATTTTATTGCAGGGTATTCAACCAGCTGTAAGAATTCAATCACAGAAATTATCTTGTTCTCAGAGTTGCAGTCACAGCAGCTCACCTCCATGAATTTCATGTTCATGCATGTTGTCTTTTAAATTGTATGGCTGTATTTTCCTAGAAATACCACTGCAAGAGTACAGCACACCATCTTAATAAGGCTCTGTTCCCAGCAGTTTCCAGGGAGTTCTGCTAAGGGAGAATATGGAGCCATTCCCTTGGAGTGCTAGCTCAAGAGGAGTGCAGGTTAAAGCATCTTTCATGTAATTGCTTTGCTCCTGGATTTTAGTGCAGTATGGGAATAAAATGTAGAAGCTATGAGCTTCTCAATAGGCTCGATCTACTACCTGAATATTTCACAATTTGTAAATGTTTGCTTATGGGAAGTCAATTTCCTTGAACTGCAGTAGTAGTCTAAGGTCATGTCTCTAGGCAGCACTGATTGAGAGCTCCCCAAGTGCTCTGTTATTCACACTGTTCACCCTGGTTTTCAAAGTAAGACTCAGAAACATCAGGTTCAGTAAGAGGAAAAAACTGTCAATGTGAAAAGGGAAAACTGTTCTATCAGAAAACCAGATAGTCAAATTTAAGATATGTACATGGTAAAGAAACAACATGTTCTTTCATCTGAAAGTGAGACAGGCCCTTAAAACTTGCCAGGGTCTTTATTCTACAAAGAGCTAAAAGCCAGTCTAACCTGTGGGGACTTATTTCATATATTAAAATGGAATGCCCTAAATGTTAATGTTCTGCATCTGCAGTAGAGATGGCAGATAAGGGGGAAGATAATCCAGAATGCAAAAATGGTTGCTGAGCTTGTGTATTGCCTTGAGTCTCATTAGATAATGCATTTATTTTCCCTGTAGTTGATTGTTGCTTACAAGACATTATTTCCAATAGCAATCAGTTCAAGGGTTTTAAATAATGCAGCCCTCTTTCCCTACCCTCAGTTGTTATCTTTTCCATAAAACTGCCCTTTGAATGATATATTTTAATGAGATTGATCTACAAAGCAAACACTAATTTCATTTATGTCCTCCAGTGTTCCTTTCTGGATTTCAGAGATTACTCAGAGTTATTTTCTTTGCCTTGTTGTGTTTGGTAATAGAATAAAGAGTAACATGATCTGATTTTCAGTTCTGCATTCCTTCTGAGGCCAGGAGAAAGACCAGCACAAGTAGTCAGACATTGTCACAGAATCAGGGTTCAGGTCCTTGCTCTGGCAGATTTTGGCAGGTTGATGCAGTATAAATCACTTAGGGATGGATTCACAACTCAGCTCTTGCACTGACTGGGATAGGGTCACAGATGCTGGGGCTTGCTGAGCCACACAGAAATGGGCTAGGCACCTCTGGGGACAGGCAAGGCAAGATGCTCAGGAAAGGCTTTTATAAAGGCTGACATGCTGAATCAGGAATACAGGACTGATAAAGACACCTTAATAAGGGTAAGATCCTTTCTGGTCTCGCAGCACTTGAGAGTGTTGAATTCTTACCTTATCATGTGAAGACTTCATCCTGTGCTATCTCCCACTTTCCAACTAGCCACCACTGCTGGTCCAAGTTCCATGTGGCTGTGCATTTGCTCCTTTTGACAAATGGCCACAGCAGCACCTCCCTATCACAGAAAGCTGCTGTCCAGATAAACACATCAAAGATGCAGTGTTGAGTAATAGCAGCCTTAAAGGCAATATAGGGAGACAGTGTCTCCTGTGTTTGGAGAACTGTGAAAGTAAAAGTGGCCTCAAAGGAGACTGGATAACAAGCACTACAAGTGTGATTAAAAGAGGAGAAGAGAAAAAGAGAGAAAAGAGAAAAAAGAGAAAAGAGAAAAAAGGAAGGAAAAGAGAGAGAGGAGAGGGAGAGAGGAGAGAGAGAGGAGAGGGAGAGGAGAGAGGAGAGGGAGAGGAGAGGGAGGAGGGAGAGAGGAGGGAGAGGAGGGAGAGGAGAGGGAGAGGGAGAGGAGAGGAGGAGGAGAGGGAGAGGAGAGGGAGAGGAGAGGGAGAGGAGGAGAGGAGAGGGAGAGGAGAGGAGAGGGAGAGGAGAGGAGAGGAGAGGAGAGGGAGAGGAGAGGAGGAGGAGAGGAGAGGAGAGGAGAGGAGAGGAGAGGAGAGGAGAGGAGAGGAGAGGAGAGGAGAGGAGAGGAGAGAGGAGAATAAAAATAAGTCTGAAATTCAACAATCATTTTCAATTCAGAACACCTGTGGTGTTCTTTTATAGGACAAAGCCATATAGGAGGTGACAGTTATGGCATTTCAACATAGAGACCCACCAAAAGATATTTTTTAATTCCATATTTTCTTGCTTTTTTGAAACATAATTTATTTTATTTTTAGGTTATAATTGAGGCAGTTTCCATGTCTCAATACCATTAGTAGGGTGTCTGTGATTATTCCCCTCTGTCCAATCTTATGTTCTAATTGTTGGTTTCTTTGTGTTTGAGTGGATTTTCACTTTCTTTTTTTCCTCTTTCCTCCCTTTCATTGCCTTTCAACACTTCATGCTCTCTAAATTCACTCTGGATGTCTGTGTTTGGATTGCAGATCACCTTCTACTGTCGGTAGCTCTTTCACTACCTAGCAGAATACAGATTTTTCTTTTGCAAAACACACTATAGGAGGAGAGGCGGAGAAATCAATATTTCATTAGTCAGACCAGAATGCAGCCATGTCTGATCTGCAGGTCTAGGATGCCACAGGATTAAGGTTGCAACAAAAGGCAATAGTAGCATCAGAAGGGAAGTGGTCAAGGCAGGGACAGCAGGAGTTGTTTGTTGGCATGACCACAGGCTCTTTGCAGTGCCTTAGGGTATTCCTTCTCATGCCAGTTGTCATCTGAGCCATGGGAGCAGGCTGGAGCTAGACACAAGCTGAAAACCAGCTGTGCTGTCTGCCGGGGTCACCCTTCCTCTTCCTCCCCTTGTACCCCAGCTGAAATTGTCATCCACACAGCCTAAACAATTTATATAAATGCTGAGGATGAGAAACTGCCTCTCTATACTCAGAACAGCACTTTTTATTCCTTGCCTCTTTTTTCTTTTTTTTTTTTTTCTTGTTTGAGTAGTGGCTGGAACATTTTTTTTCTTCTGCATTTTTCATCTCATCTCTAGCACATGGACTCCCATCTATCACTAGCAGGGATGAGGGATGGCCACCTTTACCCATTTTATGCTTTTGTGGGCTTGGTTCCTTCCTCCTCTCGCAGTGCTGTAAAATGGTAGCCTCTGACAAAGAGGGTTGTTGTTAATATGTCTCAGCATCAATCAGTACCTTAGATATTTTATTTATTTTTATTATTGAATAAACACACGCTGCCATTTCAACACAGAAGCAGCACATGGGCAAATGAAATGCTCACCAGTCAGTAAATTGCTCATCAGTAAAGACAAACACAATGCAAAAGTTTTTTACATTTCTGTTTTTGTGCACTTAACAATCCTGTTTTGGCTTTTGTTTTCGAAGCAGTACTGAGAGATATTATTCATTGTCTTGTTTTTTTTTTTTTCTAATAAAATTTCACACTGGTCTGAAAAGGGTTTTCAGTGCATGCTTGAGGAATTTTCTAGTCTGGTCTGAGAGAGTCATGTGATACAGGCAGAATTTTAACAACTCAGTACAGACATGATTCCCAGTTTCATATTACTTTCTAGCAGACACTATGTACATTACTTTTCTAAAATATTGGGGGTTTACAACTTACTGATACTCTTTACATACAAAATATTTAAGTTCATGTACGTCATTGAACATACCTGTGAAATCTTGCACTAATCAACATTTTCAGTTAGATCCACAGATTTCAGCTCTTTACTGTGGTGCAAAGGGATAGACAATGGAATTTGTGGAGTTTTACCATTGATTTCAAGGGGTTTGGACAAAGTCAGTCTCACAGAATCCATTCCTTTAGCTTTTTATTTTCCTGTAAATGTGTCTTCTCTAGTGAAACACACCTTTCTTTCTTTTATAGCTAGTTTATGGCCTCAGTACAGCAGGCTCCAGATTGCTGTCCAGAGGGACCTGGACATGCTCGAGAATTGGGACTAGATGGCATTTAAGTGTCCCTTCCAATCAAAACTATTCTATGACTCAGTGATTCAGCTTGAAAACTTGGATAATCTTAGGCTGCAAATAAAACATGGTCTTTTCTGAGCAAGAGTAGTGTGTGCATATACACAGATGAATGCCTATATATTTGGATGAATTTCCATATGGATGTATGTGGCTGTGTGACACAATTTCCTAGAAGATTGAAGCTACAGTGGAGTTTCTATCTCCTGCCTTGTAAAATAAGTAATCAATGCCAATAGCTACACTAGAAGAGTGTCTTTTATGCCAGAAAGCCTGACTTTTCATTCCAAACATAGTGGTGGTGGCTGTTATTAAAAAAAAAAAAAAAAAAAAATCTTTACTCAGTACTACTGCTTATTTTCTATGTTGTGTGGAGCTGTGTCTCACTGATCAGGCTGTTTCAGCTTTACTTATTCTACAAACAGGGTAAGGGCTGCTGCAAGTTAAGTGTGAAGTTGATATCAGGCACATGTAGGAAAATATGTGCTTTAGCTTTCATTTTAAACCCCTAGAGTGAGGGTTTCATTTCTACAAATGAAACCAGTGGTGATATATCTCTTCAGAAGCAGTGCATTGGAGATGCAGTGCATTGGAGTCAGCCTCAACAGGAAAAAAGGGAGAACTCCATATAGAACTTTGTTACTGTTTTGTGAGTAATTAGAGATTGTATCATTTATTCAATGAAACTGGTCCATCACAGGTTTCATTGTGAGCATTGCATACATAAATCTTGAAATTGTGGGAAAGGCTTTAAAAAATAAGTGCTATGCATGGCTGTAATTGCTGGTAGATAATTAACTATTTGGAAATGAGTAACCATTATTCAAACAGTGAAATATGGTCCTCAGAGCTTTACTTCAGCCATTGATCTTCAACGCCTCTCTGGCATTTGCTTTTTTAGTTTATTGAAGTAATCAAATCACCAAGAGATTGAGGTAATTTTAAATCAGCTCTGCAGATATTTTAAAAGATATATGAATCATAATATATATAAAACTTAACTTCAAAACTTCAGTGAGCACTATTTAACACAGTCAATTTTTGAAAACTGTTTATTAAGGTAAGTAAACTTTTGATGTTGCTGGAAGAAAAGTTTAATTAAACACAGGAAATGTGCAACATGTTTTAATTAATATTGACTAATCAACCTCTCTTTCTTTTTCACTTGCAGGAAAACATAAACATCAATGAAGCTTCCAGATGCTTGGTGAAGCACATAATTGCTAGTGAGAGTGATCCAGTTCAGTCTGTTGAACCAGATATTGTAAAACCACACTTGAATTCCTCCAAGATTGTCAGTTGTTCAGCTTGCTTTAAATCCTAAGAGACTTCCAGACTATTGCAAGAGCTGAACAGCTATGATTCACAATTGATACTTTATTCAACAAAACCAGCCTGCCCACATTGTCCCTAAGCAGAATGTCATTTCCTCAAAAATATATTTAAATTTTTCCTCTTTTTTTTTCAGTTAGAATTTTTTATGAGGTGTTCATTGATAGCAACTATTCAAAAATTGGTCAATTAGGACTCATGGTGGTGGCTATGTTTTCCTATTCGGGTGGCCCCAGTGATACCAAAATCTATTTGTTTGCCATGTGGTTTCTCAAAATTCATATTTGTGATGTGACTGCAGCAGCACCCTACATGTCCATTGATTTCCAGGATGTTTTCTCAATACCTTGACCAGGAAAATGTCATCATTGTACTCTCTGTCACCCCTCAAACTTGAATGATCTTGTTTCATCTGAGGAAGATGATGAAGAAAATGAAAATCAAGCTGTTCAGAAAGAGACACCAAAAATGCCCACAGTTAAATATTCCCATAGCAAGTTCAGTCTCCTGGATGTAGTGACAGGAACATGAAGGAACATTCCACATCATTCGGTTCTCCAGAAGATCTGAGTTTCCGAGACTGATGAAGAACTGGTTTCCTCTTTCTGAGGAGATGCAGTCTCATAGTTGATAGGATCATCTTAGATGAAGCAAAATAGAACAAGTCAAGGGTGAGGAGTGACAAAACAGGCAATTAGGGGTACAGTCTCCTGGGTGAAGCAGATCAGGGTTTTCAGAAAGGGTTATCTATTCTATAAAGCCAGCATTTCCTCAGGAAAGCCCACATTGATTTTTCCCTGCCTCTCATCCCTCATGCCACAGATATTCCCTTGTGTTTAAACTGTGAGTATTCTTAAGTCCTAACATGCATCCCTTCATTATGTTTATGCTCATGGAAAATTCACTATCCACACTGTAACATAACAGCAGAACTGTTCAGGAATCCATCTGTGTTAAGTAGAAGGGTATTTGCTTTCTGAAAACATTCTTCTAAAATGTGTGTGAATGATCACAGGAAGTAAGCAAAATGAAAAGACACACTCTGGAAAATGTGAAGAAATTATTGAGCTGTACTGTGGAAATGAAATTGTTGATTTTCAGCATCTCATAAAAAATGCAGATTGGAGGAGTCATTCAGAGAAGTGTGTCTAGACAAGTAGTCTTGACATCTGGCTGCAAGCCCCCTCAAGACAAACTTTGTCTCTATCCTGCCATAGACAAATCACTTGTATTTTCTCTTCTTGCTCAGACTTTTCTTTCCTAAGCTGTGAACTCTCAGTTGCAGGAGCTGTCTTCAGAGATGGGCTCCTCTTCTTAGAGAGGTGTAACAGTATGTAAGGGAGGAGACAAAATCTCATGATGCCTTATGTTTGCAGACGTCACTGCAATACTTCACTGATCACTTAGTTGGAAAAGAGAGAGTAAAATTCTCAGCCTAGTGAATATCTGCTGCATAGGAAAAATTAGAAAAAAAAAAAAATTCTCAAACTAGCTTTACACTTTGAGACTTATGAGGTTCATGTGCCTGTAAACTTTATCCTACATAGCAATGTAAGGTTTATGTTTGGACTCAAAGTTCTTTTCCAACCTAAATGATTCTATGAATTTGTGTGTCTTTCACTAAATGCTCTGTTGCTCTATAAGCACTGTAGAAAACAGCTATGTTTCTCTCCTGAAGAGCCAGGGGCAGAGACATAGTTCCTTATTGCTCTTCATAAAACCTTCAATTTTTCTCACAGAATTTTGGAATAAGAAAGCAAGGTCTCTAGTTTTAAAAATAAAAATTCACAAAAATATCCAGAATTAATCTGCACAGACATAGATGTATGGATACATATATATAATGAGTTGGCTTTTTTGAGAGTAATTTTCAAGTTGTCTTGGGTGCTGTGTTATCCTTTAATTCCTGTGTTAAAAATCCTATAACTCCTGCTATGATCTGTGTCAATTACCTTAAGGTTCCTGCCTCAGTTTCCTCATCTGTAAAACAGGGTTCTATGTACACACCTACCTCACAGCACTCCCTGGAAGTTACTGTTGGCACCGGGCTTTGGGGATGCATGTTCTACAAATGCCAAACTCTGATACTGCTCAGAATGAAATATGAGTGCCCTCTAGCATAAATACATGGTGCTGTAAAGCCTTAGTGTTCTAAATCTATCAAAGGCTTGCCTGTGCTACAACAATTAACTTCAATTATTCCACCTCAGTTAAGCTGGTCAAGGTTATAAAGCAACGTGTGACTGCAGGGGATGATCAGATAGGTCTGCAAGAGGAAACTGTGGCTGCACAGATGTCATAGTGCTGGTTTAATAATCTCAGCAACAAAGCTGCAATTCAGAACTAGTGCCACATCAGTTATTTCAAATTTAAAGCATCATTTAAGTCAAGTCATATGGGTGCCTTATTAAGGATAACAATTCATATCCTGAGCCAACACAGAGGAGAACACAAGGAACTAGATATTTCAGATAGCTTCTAAAGGGCTAATTTTTCATGAGTTGAGCCCCTACTTCACTTATAAATCTGTGGATCTCAGGTGAAGCAGAAGAAATTGCCATTTCGGCCAAAAATACTTTTATGCCCAACTCACAACAAACCTAGCAGTTCCTAATGTGTTTTGCTTATCTTCATATCTAGCAATACTCACTAAGCATGATGAGAAATTCCACAGGACTTTGAGAACTGTGGCTAAAGATCTGGTATAACAGTGATTAAAAGAGCTCTGCATAAATAAAACACCTAAATGACATATAGACATGTTCTGCACTCTATTGTATAAATTTGCTTTAAATTATGGACTAATTGTCTGTTCCATAATGTATCTATTGTGTCAGATTCTACTGCAGTCACTTCTTGGGCAGATTTTTTACCTCTGGTAGATGCAGGACAGAAAGTGGCCAATTGCTAGACTAAAGACTACATGAGATGTAAGTTCTAAAGTCGTACATATTTACACCATGAGAATTAGAACAGTATCACAAAGAATCAGGCCTCCTTAGGAGGTTACATAATTACATATGTTCATTTTTATTTGTACTGAAGTGATAAAGATCTGTCAAGTCTTTTTCTATAACACAATACATGTGTGAATGCAACCTGAATATCTGGCAAACAGAGCTAGAATAAAAGCTTTAACTTAGAATTAATGAGCTCAGTTTGTGCCAATACCCATTCAGGAAATGTAAAGTTTGGTTATACTGTGTCAGTCCCTAACAGCTTGGATTTCCTTAGGTTTTTTTGGTGCACTCTGTGCTGTGTCCTCTTTGCTGGCCACCAGGGACCAGGTATCCTAATCAAACTTCCATTTCGACATTAAACATTTTCCCTTTCTGTTTGCAATAAGCAATGAATGATGAATCTCTATTGCCTTGCAAATGGGCAAAGATACTGCAAAGTGGTATTAAAATTCATCTACCTTCTAGTTCTCCAGATACACCCCTCTGGGTGCCCCAGCATCTCAAACCACATGTTGATGAGCAAGGGAGGTGCTGGACATAAGAGATCAGTTCAAAACATTCAAAGAAAATTGTGGTTGAACATCTTCACCCCCAGACATCATTTGCAACACCAGTTATGACAGAATGTCTTTCATTTTCCATATTTGAAGCTCCATAAGAAACCCCCCCTCCCCCCCATAATCCTAAATACTTTGGGCAGCATATGCATATTACTGATAGGAAAATGGATGGAGTGAAAGATAATTACTCAGTTATTCCAGAAAGATCATAATTTATTTGATCAGGTTCAGCTTTCAATAGAAAGCCATTAAGAAATCTGAAAATCAGGCTTTGTTATTCTTACACACTATTTTTTTAAGATAATGTATTTTCAATAACTTTTCTATCCAGGAATAGCTCTTCCAATAGTACTTTATGCATTCAGCTTGAATTGTTTTATCTTCAGATTTTTTTTTGTTTTGTTTTAACCTACCTGACTATATAAAATGGGGAAGGAGGGAGAGAGGGAAGGAGAATGTGCACCTTTAAACCACAGTGTTGTTCTACTTCTTGAAACAGCTTTTCTAGCTGGATGAAGTGAAATTGATAAACAAATGTGAGAAATTAATTTAGAGTCAATTGCCAGGAAACAGTCAATCAAGATATCTTTTACTGCACCAATATTTATGCATGTGACCACAGGTTCTATTGCAATAAAAGATGGCATTTCTGACAAAACATGGAATATGAGTAATTTGTAAAATTCTTTCATTAGCCAAAGTAGGTACATACAAGTAGCCATAAGCTAATTCAGCTTTCCTCGTATGTAGCCAATTTATGACATATATATAAGTCTATTTTAATAATTTAATTTAAACTGCTTACTTTCTGTACAACTTCTCTTTTAAATCATCCAGGTTAATGTTTGTCTTTAACCAAAGTCTTACATATCTGAGACAGAAACCTTCCACCTTTTCTCCCTATTTTATATCCAATTGCAGATGCAACTTTTATGGCTCCAGCTCTTCAAACAACCTCCATTCAAAGTTTGATTTTGCAGTCAGAATTTTTGGCTCACAAATAGATGCATCATCAGTTTGGAGGTTCATTAGTAAATACAGGCTCAATTCTTGGAAGTCTGGCTGGGTAAAAAATGGCCTAAATATTTAAAATGGGCACCTGCATGCCTAAGATTTTTCTTCATCTGTCAGGACAGGCTGGTACCTGCAGTAGTGTTACACATTCGACTTTTCATGATTCCCTAGAAATATTAGATTGTTTTATTAAAAAAAAAAAAAAAAAAAGAATGTGTGCAATGTGACTCTGGTATTTATTTTACAGTTTTCAGCTTTTCTGATACGAAAGCAAAAATATAGCATTCTAGCTTCATTGACTTTTTAAATGATGCAAACTGACACTCTCATACCCAATGGCTAAGGGTGCTACAAGACCCTCAAATAATCCCCAGGACTTGGTGGCACAGTTGCAGCTACTCTCACCACATCTCTCAATAAGGAAATATATTTGACTGCATAATTTGGGAATGTTAATTTCATGAAAATTATCCCCTTTACAGTTGCAGAGCATCAGATGCCTAATTGAGATTGGAATCTCTGTGTCCTATGTTTCAAATGCAGCAATAATAATTTACAAAGATGAGATATTAAACTGAGAAAAGCCAGAGCATACTACTCCAAGGAGTGGAGTCTGCGTGAATGAAAATTTCCCAGTAGGCTTCTCTGCAGGTCAACAACAGAAAATTCTTCTAGTTTAGTATTTGCCTGATTTCTTACAGAAAATGAGCTTTCTGTTAAGCCAGAGCAGCTCAATTCCACAGCAACTGATAATAATTGCACCTGGCTTCTACAGGGTTTATGTAGATTTGGAAGTTTTGACTTCAGAAATGGCATCTTTGTTAAAGGTTTGAAAGTCAATGGTGCCTAACTCGTGGTACATAAAGGTTAATTTGCTGTACCATGCAACTTCCATGCAAATCTATCCATGTGTCTTCGGTTTCCATGAATTCATACTTGCTCTTCACAAACCATGCAAGGAAAGAGCCACTGCAAGATGATCCTTGTACAGCAGTGCTTCAGCCACATCCAAAATCCTGCAAAGGAGATTAACATAATGAATGGGGGAGCAAGGAATAGCAAGCAGTCAGGGTCAGGGTGAACAGAAACATCTGGGCTTGATCCAGGACCAATTCAAGAAGCATTGATGCTTGACAACTTCCTCTGCAAGAAGTTTTATGAAAATCTACTACAGCATCAAGTTTTTATCACTTAGAGGTCTGTGAATTTTCTAGGGCACAAATTGCTGTTTCTACCTTGTGCCTTATGTGCCTTGAATTTTGCTTCTTTACTGGCTACCTTGCCAAAAATATCTAGTTTATTTCAGGATTTCTTTCTCTTTGACCTTTGGTGCCATCTTGTCTCCTTGACTTGACACTTGGTGAGGAGCTTTTGTCAGAGACATTGACTGAGGCTATACTTTTTAGTTTCTGTCAGGTTTCTAAGTTTTCAAATTTATTTGAATGCCAGCTATGCTCAGACAAATGACTCATAGCCTCATACTAGCTACTGTGAAGAAAATTAATTCTACCACAGCTAAAACCAGAACAGAGGTTCATCCATATCACAGAGACCAAGAGGGTTGGTGTTGTTTATTCTGGAGAAGGCTCTACAGTGACCTTTTTGTGGCCTTTCAGCACCTAAAGGGGGCTACAAGAAAGTTGAAGAGGGACTTTTTACAAGGAGGTGCAGTGACTGTGCAAGGGGGAATAACTTCAAACTGAAAAATAATGGGTTTAGATTAGCTATTAGGAAGAAATTTTTTACTGTGAGTGTGGTGAAGCACTGGATCAGATTTCCCAGAGCAGCTGTGGATGCCCCATCCCTAAAAGTGTCCAAGGTCAGGTTGAATGGGACTCTGTGCAAGCTAATCTTTTTGAAGATGGTCTTGAGGGTCCCTTCCAACCCAAAGCATTCTATGTTTCTATGATCCTATGGTTCTATATTCCATAAAATGTGACATCTCACTCAGCAATGAACTAGAGAGAAGGTTAGTGGTGGGGTAGTCACTGCATGATGACTTTCTCAACATTGGTTTGTTGGTGGTGAGCAATTGTTTTCATTTCCATCACTTTTTTTCCTTAACTTTTATCTCACTCTGTTATTTTCTTTTTGATTTCAAATTATTGTTGTTGTTGATCTGGAGGCACAAATGACTTAGGAAAACAGGGGCAATAAGGGGCAATAAACAAAAAAAATGCAGCATTTTGGGGTTTTTAACCTTTTCTTAATAGTAATATCAGATTGTTTGCTGAGTATATGCTCACGCATGGAAAAAATTGTTATGTTATATTTTTTCATGTGCACACACTAATAATTAATGTTAGATCAAAATTTTTATTTTGCACCAATGGTTCTGGGTAACTACCCAAAAGTGATCTGTCATTATGTCTCAGCTTGTCTTTTCAACTTCAGTCAATCAGAAAAGATTTACTGCCTGGGAAAGATGAAAAAATTGAGATACCCTCAACATATAGTCACAGTGGAACAGAAAGTGGAGGAATTCTGCCAGCAGCCCTACTGATGAAATTGAGAAAGGAGCCAAGCTGAGAGGAAAGGGAGCTAGTCTCTAGAAATGGTTACCCCAAATGGATTATACAAGCTCCTCATTTCAGGTAGTTCAGACAGTAAAAAATCCAGCCAGCAGAAAGCCTTCAGGGAAGTTGCTGAGTGGGGTTGCCTGAGATTAATGAAAACTACACAAATAGAGCAAATTGGCAGGAGTAGGGGAAGAGTCTGCCCTTTCATAGGTCTCATAGTTATTAATACTAAGAATCTGACATTACAGTAGATGGCTTTGATGTTCTAAGGTCTCCAAGGCCAAGAATTATGCTTCCTCCTTCTGTCTCCATCCCTATCCAAGTGCAGACATTAAACTAATGGAAAAAAGTGAAATAGCCTGTCCAAAAGAGGCTTATAATCAAAACACTCAAAAAGATATAGAGAATGATTGGAAATATTGCAAACTCTATGACCAGCATAATAAAACAAGAATATTTATCATGTTCACTAGGTCTACTTCTCCATCTACGCATTTTATATGCCTGTTCCTGCAGTGTTTGTTCATCTGGCTGTATGTATATATATCAATGGCAATCATTTTAGGGTTTCCATCTCAATAAGTTCATCTGCATTGTTTGTTTGGGTCACCCTCCATCTCCATGCCCCAAGCTGCAGTCTGGTGTGGGAATGCACAGCAATATACATGGAAACACCATGTCTTGGGGCAGCTGGGGGCTTGCAGTGTTGTGGCAAATCCCCTGTGCTGGAGCTCACATTGTCTGCTTGTTCAAGGGAAATACAAGCCCCAGGCAGCACTTTGTGCTCCTGGCAAGTGGAAACAAGGGCTGCAGCCACACAGCCCTGGCCCAAGTATGCAGTTGAAGAGGAGACAACTCCTGCCTCCTGGTGCAGCCAGCACATGGGAATGGGTCCAACCTGCCACACAAAGCAGAAGTTTACAACTCCTATGAATTCTCACCTGAGCCTTGATAGCACTGCCCCACATGACTCTAAGTGCAGACTAACCCACCACTGACTGAACTCTTTAAAGAAAGCCAGATCTAAAATGGGATGTTATGACTTAGTGGAAGACAAAGTTTAATATCCACCACCATAGTCTTCAAAACTGGGAGGCAGCTGCCAGCCCTGAGGTGTCCAGCTCTGCAGTGCCTCAGCTCCTGGCAGCAGCAGTGCTCCAGCTGCCTCAGCTCTGCCTCCTGGCACACTCATGGATGCCCCTGTGCTGACAAGACTGAGCAGTCTGGTACCCAGCTAATTCCCAGTCTTCTCCCCCACACAGTTCCTTTTCTCACTTTTCCACCTCCTGCTCTCTTCTCCCTTCCCCTGCTGCTGTAGGGGCAGCCAGCAAGTGGCTGTGTGAAGTTTGGTTGCTGGCTGTGGCTGAACCAAGACATCCATGGGGCTTTAGAAAAAAGAGAAAAAGCCCAGGATTTTATGTCTCCCGTTCCTAGCCTGCTGCAGGAGCCAACATGGTACAAATGCACTTGGCCAAAGGTTTCCTGTTTCTTAATAAATCCTGATGAAGGGTGAAAGCTTCATCAGAGCTTTTATGAGCCTTATACTTCAGGTCAAGGATCCCATGGCCTGGTGATCTGGGGATTGTTGTGGAAGTACAGCTAAGAATCAAGCTTAAGATTTAGAGGTGCAAGGTCTATAAAATCTATAAATTATTCTCTGTGGTTTTATAAGTGCTGTCTCTTTTCATTTTTATATATTGCCTCTGTGTGTTCACGCATCACAAGTAAACTTTGTGAATAGAAATGAAATAGCTGCAATCTGCATTTCTGTAAAACCAGGTTTGATTTAAGATACAAAAAACTGTAAGTACATCTGGATGCACATTGGTCCTCTGCTCCAAAAACAATGAAAGTATTTGTGATGTAATCTACCATCTAATAAAGAAATTTAGGAGGACAATAAACATTTAAAAATGCGAACAGGGAGGAATTAATTTCAAAATATCTCTTGAGTATTAATAAAGGTATAAAGGATAATCTTTGCATATCCTTCATAAGAGGATACTCTTATTAAGTAAATAATTGGAAATCAGCACATGTACATATGTCAAATGGATGGAGTTATCAGCAAGAACATGGTGGAGCAATGTGTTGAGATGATTAAAGAAAAAATATGGAATATAGGAAATAACATGATGACATTTTTAAAAATTACAAAGACAGCATTTCAAATTCACAAGGGAAATAAGAATGTATTGTAGCTCTTCTTATGACTGTTGGAGCAAACCTGCATCAGCAATACCAAAGGATCCCAGGCAGATGGTATTTATAAGAGGGGAAATCATTGTGCCATGCATTTGTGCAAATGGCACCAAAAATCATAGGCATTTAAACCATGTCACAGATTTGTATATGCTCACTGTCCACAGAATAGGTACACACTGTGTATCTGCTTCCAAGAACTCAAGTGAAAATGGAATGAATTCTGGAACTGTGGGAGCCCTGCAGGGCCCTCTGAGCTGTCGGTGGGTTTGTTACTGTTACACATGGAGACACAAAGAGAGAAAATACAAAATCAACAACAATGCTTTACAAGTATTCAAAGGTCATGAGGAAAAAATGTCCCTAAATACAAGCCTGTTAGTTTCAGAGAAATATGATTCTTAGAAATATATGTATCTATAGACCCTTCTTTTCTGATTTCTGAACACAGAAGGCTTCATGCAATTTTTTTCTTCTAGCTTCTCTCATCAAACAAAATCTGGAATATCTTTTTTTCTAAAAAAAGGCAATGAAAATTCCCACAGATCCATAAGATTCCAGAAACTGGAGGCTCAGCAAAAGCATTGCTGCTAACTTGTGTTAATTAATGGCTTTTAGCGACTGTCCAAATTCAAGTGTCTTTTCTGAAAATACTGGCTTTAGTACAAGATACAGTACTATACATACACACACACACACACACATATATATATGTGCATGTATGGTATTATCTATATTGCTTGTTTAGTAAAAATATAGCAAATTTGTATGCAACTGTGGTTGTAGAGATGCTAAATCTCTTAATAGAAAGGAAGTTCCTGCCAGAAAACCTGCTCCTCTGCAGACTCATCTCCATAGGCCAAGGTTCCTGCCAGGACCCAGCTCTGGCCCTGGCTTTCCATAGGCTACAGCTTCTTTCAGAGCATATCTGCCTGCTCTGGGATCCTCCAGGGGCTCCATCCTGCACCTCCATGGGCTGCAGGGGCACAGCTGCCTCACCAGGGGCTGCACCAGGGGAATCTCAGCTCTGGTGCCTGGAGCACCTCCTGCCCCTCCTTCTGCACTGACCCTGGGGTCTGCAGGGCTGCTCCTCTCACATATTCTCACTCCTCTCTCCCAGCTGCTGTGCAGTGTTTTATCCCTTTCCTCAAATATCTTATTACAGAGGCATCACCAACATCATTGATGTTTTGGACAGTTGTGCGTCCACTTTGGAGCCAGCTGGAACTGTGTGTGTGTGTGACATGGGGGTAGCATGTGGTGTCTTCTCACAAAAGACAGCCCCCTCAGACAGACCTATAAAGTCAGAAAACGAGGACAGATCCAGAAAATGGAAAGCAGATGGCTCAGTGGAAGGTAGTGTTTAGCATCACAACTCAGCAGATTAAAATATCATCATAAAATGTAGGAAAGGACAGTTTGTTGTAGTCTCTTGGGAAGTACCAATCTTAGCATGCTACAGAAAGAGTGATTCTTTCTTATTTCTTGGTGACTGTTATACAAAAGCTATAGGGTGAAGATCAATGAAAACCACCCTCTTAGACTAAGTCTCAAGTGAGTCTTTCTTTCCTTAGTAAGGAAGACAGAAATACCAAGGGGAAAGATTAAGCAGCTGAGCTGCTGAAGTACCCATCATTCAGCACATGAACCAATTCTGCAGGAATTATTCTGTAAGGCATTTAAATATCCATCTCCCACAGACCACACTTCAAACCAACAGCTGAACTGCTTTTTCACACCTTTTCTTGTTCCCATTTTTTCCAGTGACATATAGGGCGCCAGTGAATGACTGGCCTCAAAGAAATCTTCACTAAAACCTGAGATGGTCTGGCAGCCACAGAAATCATTGCCATTGATTGAGTCATTGGGCTGTTTAAGATTTCAGTCATTAATAAGAAATCTTCTCATTTTCTTGTAACAATGACAACAAATATAAGTTTAAAGCAAGAATCTCAGGGCAGCAAGGCTGTGTAAGAGCCAGAGAAGACTTTATGTGCATTCAGAGACCAGGAAAACTAGAGAGAGAGGAATCTACTGAAGAACCACAAGCAGCTTTAGATATTGTTGAGATAAGAATAGTTGGTAGTTGAGGCAATATCAAGGACTTGCACTTTTCTTGCTCTCCCTCTGTTGCTTTTTTGATGGTTAATAAGAATAAGGCACTGGACCCTTAGTCTGAGTCCTGATGGACCTTTTTGTGTTATGCAGTAAGTGAAATGAAAACAGCTGAAATCTTTTGGTGATGGGGAGATAACAAGCCTTCAACCAATAGGAATCCAGGCTAACTGGGCAACAATTTTTTTGGTCTGCAGAGATCATACAGTACTGTGTGTTTGGAAAATTGTTCTCCAGTAACTCTTTGGAGCTATGCAATTTGTCCATCTGATTATTTATCTTTTAATTCTTAACATGATGTAAAATGCCCCTATGCATAACATGTTGTGGTGGGCTGACACTGGCTGACTGCCAGGTGCCTGCCATGCCACTCTGTCACTCCCCTTCTCAGCTGGATGGGGTGGGGGAGGAAAAACTATAGAAAAGCTCATTGGTCAAGATAAGAACAAGAGCATGACCCAGAAAATACTGTCACAGGCAGAACAGACTTAACTTGGGGAAGTTAATTAAATTGATTGCTGTTTAACAACAAAGTAGGATAGCAAGAAGTTAGAACAAATCTTAAAACACTTTCTGCCCATCTCTCCCTTCTTCCCAGGCTCAACTTCACTTTAAATTTTTTTGCTTCCTCCCCTCAAGTAGTGCAAGAGGATGGGCAATGAGATTTGCAGTCAGTTCATAACATTTCATGTCTGCCATTCCCAGCTCTTCCAATGGTGCCAACATCTACTCTGAGCTTGTTTCCTTTTCTGCCTTTAGACTGTGGAAGAGAGACATCCATCTGTGACAAGAGAGATATCCAAAGAGAAGGATATGTTGTTTTGGTATCTGTCTTAGGAAGCCAGCAACAGTCTTTGGATATGATTTGACACTGGATGGGGCAGAAACACACATGACCAGCACAAATAGCTGGCTGACCTTTAGGCAAAACTTTGGGTGAAATGCATTATCAAGGGTTCTAGAAAGCCTACCTACAATAAATAAAAATGAAACCTAGAAAGGTTTAATTAGAAAAAAGTAAGGAGGACACCATAAATACGGAAAATTAGGTAACATATAAAAATTGTCTTTCTTCTTATAATACTAGGTTAACAGTAACTTCTGTAAGGACATTTTGACTATATGTATATTTAATGTTTTGAGAGAATATTTTGGTTTTCATCACAAACTATGGCTTTTCTGAGGCAGATGAGTTTAGGTTTCTCTTTTCTTGTTCATATATTCTTAGTTTCCTTTAGTATTTGAAATTATTTTTCTTCCTTGCATCTTCTTTGATGCCTTTTTACAGGACAAAGTGAGACATCAGTTTACGGTAGTTGTTTTTTATTAGGACTCAATGTTTTTTTCTTGGCTCTATCTTACCTTCCTCTATTTTATCTTTTGTCAAAGACAGTAACAGATAATGAAGATGATTTTTTCCTTTCCAACTTATATTTTACCTAATTTCTGCCAATATTCATGCTTCAACACATGGTCCCCTCCAAGTCACTTGGTAGAAGTCATACTGCCATTTCTAAATTACTATAAGCATGGTAATCTTCTCATGACTCATTTATGATGCTTCAGCTAGTTAATCTGTAATAACACATTCCATCAGGCAACAAATTGACATAAGTTCTGCCTTTGTTGCACTCTATTTTTCCCCACCATTGTCTCAGTGGTTGTCCCGTTTGTGATCTGTATAGTTTTGACAGTTTGTGGTCGACCCCATTACACTGATCTAATTGATGACCACTTGAATTTTGATGACAAAGCAGCTGTATTAATCATGTAACACATCTGACTTCTTTTACCACATTAGCCCTCTGGAAAATCCTTTAGCAAATTATATCCACATGTTAAGCTCCTCTGAACAATCAGTCCTGCTAAAGCCTTAGCCACCAAAATCCATTTCTTTTCTTTAGAAATCAGTCTCTTAGTTTCTAGCAACTTAGCCTTTTTTCACCAGGTTATAATCAAGTGATATGAACTTTTCATGCATGAAGAACAGTCATTTTAGTATAGGCAAGTGGAATTAACACAGAAGCTGTCAAATTATTTGAATTGTAAGTACATAGCAGCTTGCAAGCTTGAAAAACTTCACTGTTCTTTCTTTTTCCTATGTGCAGAAAATGACTTGGAGTATTTAAGTCCATCCCTTCTTTGTGCCTTCTCCAGTGCTCAGAGTTCTGCCTGGCTGAAAGTCCTAGAAATAAACTCATTAAGGATAGATTTAGAAAGAACTGGGTTATAACTAGTGAAAACTACCTTTCTCACTCCACCAGTCAGATGTTAAGTGAATCAGAAAGAAATGGCAAAAGAAGTGATTTATTTAGGGCAATTTTAAGAATTCAATTACAATAGAGTTTCAAAGCCCACAAATCTGCTAATCCTTCACAGGCCTAAACACAAGAGTATTACTCAGTATATGAACCAACTTGCTTAGGTGGGATAAAATCTCTGTTATTATTTATCTTTACACAATGAAGGTGGCCCTAACAGATGTTAATCAAAAGTTACAGGTCTTGTCTCAAAAGATTTGTGGTATATTTGCTGACTGCACTTAAGTATGAGGCCACAAAAGTGTGATAGCAGTGAGTTAGCACATGTACTTTATTGCTGGATTTTATTTCAATTATAAGTGGCCTTAATACTTATCACTCTGTATTACAGGTCTCATAATGGAGCTACTCTTACAGGGGCATTTGAAATAACAGTAATAATTCAGTATGTTAAAACATTTTTTGAGACACTGCAGGGAAAAGTTTTTTTGCGGGTACTGCAGATAGTTCTCTGAAATTATTTAGTTCTATTATTCCACCTACCAGAATCATAAAAATTTTATTAAAATGTTAGATCAGGGTATTTTCTGATAATGAAATATCTTGTATGCATATGTGTTGTGTGCAGTGAGTCAGAAGATTATGAAATGTGTTTCATAAAGTGTGCACTAGGCAAGTGAACAATTTAACCTACTGCTGTAAAATACAGTGGTTTTCTCAATAAATCATACTGATGGAAAAGCATCTCTGTACAAAGCACACAAAAAAGAGATGCTAACTCTGTAAGTGATCTACCACACTACATTAAAATGCTGACTTTAACTCCCACTGTGCCTCAGGAGCAAGAAACATTGTGGGATTTGTCAAAAGACATTCTCATGGCATTCATCACATTGATTACTCCATAAGGTTTTCCTTTCTGCCCTCGTTAAACTGTAAAGGATGCTGCTGCCTCATTGTCTGCCCTTGGGGCTCAATCCACCCACGCAGCTCACAATGTCTGGATCCCACCAGGTCACAGAATCATAGAATAATTTGGGTTGGAAGGAACATTAAAGATCATCTATATCCAAAGACCCTACCATGAGCAGGAAATCTCCCACTAGATCAGGCTGTTCAGAGCCCAATCCAACCTGTCCTTAAACACTTCCAGGGATGGAGAGTCCACAACCTCTCTGGTCAACAAAGAGCAACTTGAAAGAAAAATCTATTTATATGACAGAGTAACATGCAAAAGTCTGTTTAGGTGAAGTCTCAGAAAAATCTCTTTGCAGTTTCCCTCCTGAGAAGCCATATTTTGGCATCCAAGAGAGATTTTTTCTAGGACACACGGCAACATTGAACTCAGTTACATTCACCACAGGTTTTAACAAGTGTTAAACACTTGTTAAAAAATTTTAACATTTTCCTTTTCACAATGCACTGAATATACTTCTCTCCTGTGCTGCATTGCCTCTGAGCTGCAAGGGGAAGAGATGGAAACAGTACAATTGCCTTGAGATCTATCTGGGGTCTGTCACTGACCCAAGAATCTTCCTGGGAGAATATTACATTTGAATTTTGGGGACAATAAACCTTCAAGAAAGAAACAAATTTCCCAAGGGGAAGAATAGCCACCTAGATCAGCAGATAAACTTGATGATGATCTGATGATAATGACTGATGATACAGTCATTACTACCAGAAGAGAGAACCAAGGCTTGCCAAGGGGCCTCATCCATAATACATTATATCCAACTTCATTTTAACACAGAAAAAACAAATCTTCCACTGTCTGTCCCATAGGAGGATGTGTCTCTACTCTTCTTTCTCGATGTGGCTCCATTTGCCTAATCATTTATTACTCCATGGAAAAACAAATGCTCAGTAGTTCTGCACTAGCAGACTTCCCCCTGTGTGCTGTCTTCCACCTGGTCATGTTTCTTTGTGTATGTTTATTGTTACCAGGGTCATTAACACAAAATTGGATCTTTTGGCTGATGTTAACAGAAGAAGGTGTGCTGCTGTTTCCCCTGTAACATTTTTGTTTTTTTTTTTTTTTTTCTTATCTTATGCAGGAAAACAAAGGAGACTAGAGTGCAAGAAATCATTCCAGCCTAAAAAGCTTTAGACCATTAGTAATGCTGGAATTAAAAGATTAAAACACTTGTTTCAAGTGCTAAGTAGTCATGTTCTCTTATTAATGTCACACTCTACTAAGCATTATGCCATACTTTGTAATGCATGGATTCATCCCACACATCCTGTGCAGAAAAGTGCTTTGGGCTTGTGTTTAAATTTGAGAGCTTTCCTAAATCAAGATTCCAGGAACTATATTCTCATTAATTTCCTCCTCTTTTTCCCCCCAAACCCAGTTCTCAGTGCCCTCAAATGTGTTTACTTTTAAAGCCACACTTTAAAACTCAGTGATTTTATGAAGACCCAGAACAGACACTTAATGCAGAGACATCCCCAGCCATCATTGAGTCAGACCTACTGGGCCTTAAAGGGGCTCTGCACTTGCAGCTCCTGCTGAGGCATTTCTGTTTGCCCCTGCAGAGGCATTTTTAACATCCATCTGAGTTGCCTGTACTGCACTGCTGGATCTGTAACAGACTCCCAGAGACAGACATTTATCACTCCTGCATTACCATACTCTGTTCTTGCTGTACTGTGGGGAAGAGCCTTACGTAGCACATTAAAAATGCAAGGAACAATTAAAGAATCCCACTCTTAATGAGAGGGTACTTCTCCCATCAATTTTAAACAATGAATATTGCAAACTGCCTTTTCAAGCAGGTTAGACTAGTACTCCCAACTCTCTGCTGTCAAGGATAGAAGCCCCTGCTGAGATGTGCTGAGCTCCTGACACTTTGCAGGATCTGTGCTGAGCCTGAGTGTTGGGTGGTTGTCACATCTAATTAATGTCAATCCAGTCCAGGGGTCCTACCTCTAAGTCACAGTCCTTGGCCAGACAGTGCTGTTCTAACTAGAATACTTGGACTGTAATTCATTGAACATACTAAATATAGGATGTGGCAATTTATGAAGGGGCAGAGAGAGCTAGACAAATTTCCATTTTAAAATGTCTAAATTTTTCCCATGGAAACCAATGTATGTGAAATTATTTAAATGTTGGGGATTTTAGGGGAAAAAATTGTGAAAGTAGTATAAACCTTGGGGGAATAAAACCTTCATCATATGAGGATGTGTTCATCTCTGACAAAATAAAAAATTAATAGATGCACCAGAGATTATACAGCATTAACTGCTGCACTAATCAGGTGAGCTAACAGTGTGTAACAACTCATCATTGTTCATTCTAGAGGTAGCAACTCAAGTGTTCAAGAGACTGAAATAAAGCATCCTTCAACTTTGTAAGCAAAAGGAGGATTGTGAAGCCATGATGTTTAGCACTGAATTGCTCTGGCTGGATTGCATATCCTCCTGCTGGATCAAAATAATGCAGGAACAAGGTTCAGCCCTGAACCTTGGTGTTGATGGAAAATGTAATTCCTACCACCAAAACATATTCAATCTCTTTTGCAATCAAGTTGTATATTCAAATTTGTAGTTGCAACCTGCATATAGGTTATATATATATATATGTGTGTGTGTGTGTGTGTGTGTGTGTGTGTGTGTGTGTAAACCTTTTACAGTCTTTCAGTTTGGATAATATTGCAGAAAAGGAACAGAATATTATGAATAAAGTTACTTCTTTTAATGATAAGTTTTAGAAAATGAGTAGAATAGGGTTGTTTGCTGATAGTCTCTATGAAAGCTTTATGACATTGCCCAAAATATGGACAGAGACCTCAGACTGTGCATGTCTATGAAATTCTGAAGGGAATGACAGCAAGAAAGTAATTGGTCCATCATTGCTTTCATTGTGTCAAGGTTTAGATTCTTTGGAATATTTAGGTGGGAAGTGACCTTTGTATCCCATTTAGTCCACCTGTCTCCTCAAAGGAGGTCTGATTTTGGACATAGAGGGGGATTCTCAGGGTATTTATTGGTCAATTTTTGAAAATCTTCAAGGATGACAATTCCACCACCTGAGTTAGAAATTTTCCTTGTTGGAAATCTGGAAGCTGTGTTTCTTGCTGCTTGTCTTTGATTGTGTGCCTTGGAGAAGGCTCTTGTGCCATTTTCACTACCTCCCCATTTAGAACACATTCAGGGTGTCACCTCTGAAATTATTCTGCAGAGATGCTGACACACCCTCGTGACCAGTTCAGGCAGCAAATTTAACTCAACTTTCCAGAAGCAAACTATGAACAGAAACAAAGATGTCACTGCAGGGAGATAGGATTTTAAAAGCAATGGTCTCTCTAGTCATGCAGAAAATACATATCTCATCTTGATTCAAACATTCAGTGAAAACAATCAGGGATGACTGTCACTGTTAAATGCAATGAAGAATGCCTTCAGTTTAGGCAGCATCACACCAGATGATAACTGTTAAATTAGTTAAAGTTAAATGTACTTTCATTGCCAGTGTTCTCGAGTCCAACTGGGAATGCATCCAAACACAAACTTGTGAGCTTCATTTCTACAGGAAAACTCCCTCAAGTGGAGGATGTCTGTAACAAAGAGACTAATTTTCTTCTGCAAATTCACCATAATAAAGCAATTGTTTTGCTCATATATTAAACTTGTTATAATCTGTGGATGGTTAAATCCAATAAGTTCTCACATTCCTTTTACACTGTGAGACCTAGAGCTTGGTGCAACACTCCAGGTGGAATCCCCCCAGAGCAGAGTAGAGGGGAAGAATCAGCTCATTTGATCTGCTGGTCTCCATCTTTTGATGCAGCCCAGAACACAATTGGCTTTACAGGCTGCAAGAGCATATTGCTGAATCATGTTTTCCTTTTCGTCCACCAACTCCCCCAAGTCTTTCTACCCAGGACTGATCTTGACCTATCCTCTGCTCAGCCTGTACTTGTGCTTAATTGACTCTGTGTGTGGAATTTTAATTGGTGATATCCCCCACCCCTTCTATTTGGTATGTGTGTATATGTGTGAGTTTGGGGTTTTTTTTGTTTTTCTCCATTTTTTCTTTGTTTGGGGTCTCATTTATATGGCTTTGTTTTTTGTTGTTCATTTTTATGTGTTTTTTTCTGGGAGACCACAGGCATACCTACTCTCCAACACTAAAGTCTTTTGTACTGAAGTCCTTTGCATTTGACTTCAACTTCCTGCACCTTGGGCCAGTGAGATTTCCTGAATTCTGGGTTGGTAAAGAGGTTCACTAACGATATGGCAAAGAAGGTGAGCAAAGAAGTGTAGCTTCAGAGGAGAAAAATGGGTGAGGAGATAAGACCCACAGAACCTGAAGAGTTTTACAACTTGTAACTTCAAGTTGTATGACACCCAGACAATTCTACTTGCTGATTAGCCACTGCTAATCCCTTCAGGCTTAGTGACTTTTAGGGACTTCAGACAGGTTAAATTGCTAATACTACAGTTCAGAGCACACTGCAACAGAAAGAAAAGAGTGTTGCAAAATCTTCATTTGTTTGATTCCAGAGCTGATATTAAGCAGCTGTCAAGTATTATCAGCGAGGACATAACATTTAGAAAGTATTTAGAACCTGTATACATTATGTATGTGTACATACCTAAATATGAATAGCAGTTTTATGCTTTGGGGTAATATTACATATAACATATTTTCTCTAAGTTAGCTTTGGTTTTCCTTCTTTCAACCTTGGATACATGATTTTTCCTGTAAGCTTTTGCCCCTGCTGATTTTCTATAGGTCTCTACTCCTGGAAGAACCAAGCTTGATTTTCACACTAAGTTGTACCGTGGCTGTGGGGTTTATTGGACCCCTACTGAGGCATATTAATGGTGGTCTATTCTCGTGCAATAATGTCACCATTATTTTGTGTCATTCTCATCTCTATAGATTTCTATAAAATATGCTCATAAAACTCGAGCAGCAATCTGAAAATTCTGTATTTCCCATTCCTTTTAAAGGTTACCTAGAAACACCTGCAGCACAATAACAGTAAACTATCACACACCTAAGAATACTTGCTGTAAACTGCTCCATTGTGCCAATTAAATGCAGTATGAACTCTACACAGGGGAGCACTTTATCGCTTCATTATTGCTTTTATATAATTTTAAATCCTGTTCACTGCAGCAACAAACATCCAAGCAAATATTTAAAAAGCTAAATGGGGAAATGTAGAACAAGTTGATCTGCTACTGGAAACTTTAATGTGTGCAACTCCACATATGGCATATCTGTGTTCAGGGGACAATAAAATATTTTCAAAGGCACCAAGAAAATGGCATATTTGCCTTTTTAATACATGCAATTAAACATAATGGGAAGGGATCTAACTGGTAGAGTGGACTGACTTAGATAGCTACATGTGCTGGTTCACATATTGCAGTAAAAATTTAGGAGAAGCATAAAGCTAGAAAGGTCCAATTCACTGTAAGAAACAACATGGTTCTGTGGGAGAATAAGGGGATTACCTGCTGAATAAAGAATTTTGCCAGAAACATAATTCATCAACACAATTCATCAACACCACCACAGCAGGTTGAAACTTCCTGTCAAAAATTGCCTTTGGTGGAATAAAGATTTGAGCAAAAGTAAATGTTTTGAAGATGGTTCTTTTACAAGTCTCCAACTGTCTGAGTTTGGAGAGTCAGAGCCCTTGAGCTGCTATTGAAAAGCCAGTGAGGTGAGACAGCTGATGTTTTTCTTGTATGATTAATGACAAAACTGGATGGCTCAAACAGCAGGTGCCTCAGAACTGTTGTGATGGTGGCAATTCAGTTTCATTAAAATGTTGTCTCTGCTCTTTCGGTTATTTTATCATAGGATTTTTTTTTTGTCAAAGCCTTTCAGTTTTCAGTCTGCATGGTCATAGAATCAAAGAAGGGTTTGGTTTGCAAAGTACCTTACAGACCATCTAGTTACAACTAGGGACACCTTCCACCACACCAGGTTACTCAGGGACCCATCCAATCTGGCCTTGAACACTTCCAGGGTTGGGACATCCTGTTCCAATGCCTCACAACCTACTCACAACAGTAAATTATTTCTTCCTTATATCTAACCTAAATTTCCGCTCTTCCAGTTTGAACCCATTACTCCTGTTCCCTATCACTACAGCTCCTGATGAAGGGTCCCTCTCTGGCTTCTTTATAGGGCCATTAAATATCCTGTCATGCCTTAGTGCAAACAGCAACCATGGAAGACATAATTTAATATGAAGCCATAAAATGCTGCAAAGAGCTATTTCTTTTTCTGGAGTAATTTATGCATAAAGGATTCTGGACTTCTAAACTAATTTTCTTATTTTAGGCTTAAACTATATTTACATCCAACATGGTGTTCCCTCTCAACTGTCCTGTTCTAGATAAGTTTAGTCCATCTGGCAAGCCACAAATTGAAGAAATGACTGCCTGTCCTTGGCAGCAAGACTGTGCCAATATTCCACCAGATTTCCCAAACTTCCCTATCAACCCTGTAAAACAGATGAAATTCTGTTCAAGAGGGAAAAGTGAGTGGAAAAATGCAATGAGGATATTAATGATGCATGGTGGAATGCAACCAACTTGGCTCTCTCTGTGTAACCCCTGTAGGCTTTCTGCTTTGAAATAAAAGTAATTAATATTGAAATGCACAAAGCTACTTCTTGACAAGAACACCTATTTTAGGATCACACCACTTTGGTTTCAGAATGCAGTGGTCACTTGAGGGCAATTCCAAAGTCGAGGTGAAGTAACACCTAGTGAACTTAGCTAAGTTTCTGGTGATGACAAGGTCATAATATCACTTGCCATCATGAAATACCACATAACCTCATCAACCTATATTTCCCTGTGTTTATGGTACTATTTCTTGCCCACCTGAACAAGGTCTCTATGTATCTATTCAGTACTAGCTATTACAGCCACCTTTTAAGGAGTTAGTTAAAAAGACTTGTAGTAAATTTATGGTATTAAGATCCCAAAGGGTTTTCAAAGAGAGAGGGGAAGATACAATCAAAGGATATGCCAAGAAATCAAGAGGTCTTAGTTAGAGGTCAAAAAGAGCACTTAATTTTGGCTTAGGGTAGGAAGAAAAAGGAAGAGAAGTGAGAGGTATGTAGCATTTGTCTTTACAAACAAGCTGTAGATTGCTGGTAGATACAGTTAGCACCTAAAGATAAGTGAAACAATGGGAGGGATTCCACTGATTAATGAATGGGAAAAGAGATTTGCCTTTACAAACAAACTGTAGGTTTGCTGGTAAATGAAATTGGGTAGCGGAAGATGAAAGAAGCAATGGGGGGAGAACTATGAATTCTATAAGAATTAAAAATTAAAAGGAAGGGTTATACATTAGAGAGGAATCTTAGGCGTTCAGGGAAGTCTGTGCCTTTCAAGTACCTCAGCCTATGGGGAAAGAGAGAGGGAAAAGTGGCCGGGAAATTAGGATAAAAGGAGGCTGCGTCCTCCAAAAATTTGAGACATCCCAGGGGAATGCCCCATGGCCTCTCCCTTTATTCGAATAAAGCAAAAAGGACTCCTCTGTCTCCTTTTTGGACATAAACCTCTGGTGTTTGTGGATTAATTTTCCTTACAGAAGCAACAGTTAACTTGTTCTATACCATAGCCCAGATCTTAGAAACACAGATTCAGCTGCATATTTCTGTTTGCCAAGCATGTAGAATATGGCTCATATGATATCTTTTCAAGGTGAACCACTGAAGGGTTGCAAGAAAAACATCAAGAGGGAAATGTATTTGGTCTGGTAATTCAGAATAGAGATAGTAGGGGGTTCTTGCTCCTGATCTAGTGTTTACTCACCTGAGCAGACTCCCAGTCCTCCTACTCCCAGGTGTAAGCTACTTTTGGATTTCCTTTTTTGGATTTACAGATACAAGGAAGAAATTATTTACTATAATGGTGATGAAGCACTGAAACTAATGCCTGGAGAAGTTGTGGGCTCCCTAATCTTGGAGATGTTCAAAATCAGGCTAGATGGGGCTCTGAACAGCTGGTCTAGTAAAAAATGTCCCTGTCCATGAGAGAGGGGTTGCAACAATATGGTCTTTAAGGTCCTTTTTAGCCCAAAGCATTCTATTACATGATTCTATGATATTTTCAAATAATTTAATCTGTCACAGTGAATGGCACCACTTCATTTTTTTTATTTATAAAATACTATTATTTTTGAATATTTACTGCAGTCCCCCATGATCTCAGAGGACCAAAAATAAGCAGTCTCATTATTTACTGCCAGTATCTCCCCAAGAAAAATTTAAACACTCTTTCTGTATGATGTGATTATGATTGAGCTGAATTAGATTTTAACCTCTGAAGAAAACCAGAAGAATGTAATTGAAGCCAATAGTTAATTTGCATTTTACTGTGTGATAGAGGTCATGACCTACCTCAGGTCACTTCTTTAGTATTGGTTTACCATGTTCAGAATCTGCAATGAGAACACATGTTTTTAAAATAATGGTTTTACCCTATTTGGTTGACCAGTTTGTCTTCAGGATACAAATGGGGGGTTCAGACTTGTGCTGCACAGATGAATTTCACTTATTTGTGTATTGAAACTATCTCAATACTCTGACAGTAGCTCCACTCACACAAAACAAAGCACATATCCAAGTAATTATATATATATAATGTTAGGTCTCTGTTTCCAATTTACTTCATCCTGTGGCTAATTGCCTCAGACTGCCTCTTAGTTTGACTCCCAACTGTATTCAGGATGCCAAGTGGGAATGCCTGCATAAGCCTTTGAAGTCCTTTACATTATCTGCTAATCTAAAAAGCTTATCAACACAACATTTGAGAGGAAGAAATGAATACTTATGAAAAAACATTCATCTTCTTGAGGCTTTAGAAACTGCTTTGACACAACAGGAAATGCTTAAGTGAGGCTTTGCACCCAGTCCACTTCTCTCAATTCTGTCAGTGTGCTCTGCCAACATTGAAACACTTAAAAACCTGCTGGTTTAAACCATTCTCTAGAATCTGATGAAATTCAGTAGGAAGGAGCAACATGATGTTTTTGTTAACCTGTGCTGATCATCAACACTAATAAACTCTAGACTTGACTGTTTGAAGTGTTACAACTGTACTTGACATTTTGTGCCTCAGAGACAGTATCACCACACCATGTTAAAGGCAGGTGAGAAAGTGCCAAGAGGCTGGGAAAATTCTTGAGCTGTTTGACCTGAAGGGGAAAATTTATTTTCTCTCTTTCTTTAGTAGCAACAGTAAATGAGCAGAAAGATAAATGTACTCACTGTGAAGCCCTAAAATCAAAACTTACTTCTGCTGATTATTCCCCTAGGGTCATGTTTTCCTCCAACAAAGACAAAAGCTCTCACATCTCCTTATGTATGCTGTGGGCTGATGGTGAGTGTATAATTAACTAATAATGATATTGCACTTCAATAATATTAAATTTGGTTGGCTGAAGGCTATTGCAGCATCCTCAGTAAATTTAAGCAGCTGATTAGGAGTTAGGTCCTCCTAACTTTGATGAGTAAAAAATACCTTAGGTCCCATAACAGCTTCCTGCGGCTCATAGGCCCAGAACATTGTCTTACTTTTTCTAGATCTCAGGAAATGAGGGCAGATCTGAGCTTTTGGAGAAACTTCTCCTCTGCCCTATATGTAAGGAAAGCCAGGAAAAGGGTTTTATTGGGTTGGTAAGGATACAAAACAACATTTCTACTTTTCATTGCTTTTTGTTACTGCTTCAACATTCTTTCTGGCTTGGTTTGCTTTCAAACACTATTCAGTTCTGTCAATGTCATGTATATAATTTTCTTTCTGCTCTTTTCCTTTCTCAAATCTATTGAGTCAGAAGCAAATATTTCCATTATCTGCTGGGAAGACCTGAGTGTTTGTATTTTAGTTTTCTTTCTGGTGTTTGTTTTTGTTTTTTTCCCAGTCATTTCTAGGCATTAGTCAGTCATATGTGAAGGAAGGTTCCTGAAGGAGGTACAAAGTTAAACACATAATTGTGATCTCTTGCAGATGTTTATATTTCTTCTTTGTTGTTGTTGTTTTCTTTGAACAAATTTCCAGAAGCTGTTTAAACTGAAAGTCTGTAATTATGCTTTTCCAATGGAAAAACAAATTGATTTTGGTCCTGGAGTAAGTGATTCACCTTGCTAACACAAGAGTGTGAGTAGGAGGAAAATATACTACAATGTGCTTTTTCCATTTATTATGCATTATTCCTTCCCAGCACATTTTCATTCATTTTAAATCTCTGCCTTCTCTTTTCTTCATTTTTCACTCCTGGGTCATATCTCTATTTCCAATGTTCATATCTTTTCTTTTACATTTACTGCTATTATCTCAAATGCAACAATATCATGTAGGTATGGAAAGAAACAACTTTCTCTTTCCAAGTTGTTTGTTTTGCTTCCATCATGGATAGATTGATGTGTGGATGGATGGACAGACTGACAGATACACAGGGATATGTGGACCACTGCAGAATACACATTAACATATCACATTAAAAAGTCTTTTAGTTTTGCATATTAATATATATCACATAAAAGTTTTGTTATACACAGACTTGAAATTAAAATGAGAAAGAAGAAAAGTAGGTACAGTGAGGCAGAATAAGGCACTGAGCTAGCAATTAGACACAAAGTGTGTTTCAAACTCCTTGAAGTATTCTCCTGGTGTAAAGAATCAGCTTTTTTTTTGCTGAGCAATCCCACTTGCTGTGAGGGAATGGTGTGAGGCTATGCTTTTTGCAAGTGATAACTTGTAATTCCCTGGGCTCAGAAAATGAAACAGGCAGCTCTGCAAAGTCATTGGACCACAGGGCAATACTTTAGTGAATAGTTTAAAAAAAAAAAGAGGGCCTGTGGTATTCATAGCATCTGTTACTTGAAAGCTGAGAATAAATAGAAGTTAAGGTGTGATTTCTTTCATCACTAACTAATTTTTGAAGGGACTGACAATTTTTATGACAAATTATCTTACTCACAATTAAAGCACCCCTGTAATTTGTCTTTCCCTGGCATGCAATTTATGGTGTTCAATCAGAGGAAAAAAGAAGAGTGGAGACTACAGAAATTACATTCCCCATGTAGAGGGAAAACCAGTTGAAGAATTGTAACTTAATCCTGATGTCTCCCAGATCAGGTGGAATAAGAGCACTGTCATTGGTAAGAAGCTTCATATAGCATGATATGAGATATAAAAAGTTCCAAAACCTGAAAAATATTTCAGGTACATTCTAAAATGATGCTGTTTTCCCTGCAAGTTAGAAAGTTAGTGACACTTAGAAGGTCTTATTTTAAAGGTTAAAATAATGTGGACAGACTTTTTCACATACCATGTGCTTCATTCACAAAAAGTGCATACCCACTATAATGCTTATGAATCTTATTTTATAGGCTAAAAAAGGAGCTCCTTCAATTAGACAGTTATGACCTTTGGATTAAAAAAGCCACATCAAACACATACAAAAATTCATTTATGACATTGGAGCAGCTCAATAATGACTCTGGGAGCTGTTATGAGTTCATCTGTTTCAACAGTAGTGAACCATTCAGCAGAAGATGCTTGTGAAGAAATCCTAATTATATAGCCTGGACAGTTCTTAAAACTTTCAGGATGAATAAGAATAGCAACCAGTTTCCATTCTAAAAGGAAATGAATAAAAAGAAAATAATTAACAGAACCAGAGCCTTGCTAGGCTCTGAAAAAACAGCTGCTTTCTTTCCAGGGTTACTCTTCAAAACATGCTGTCTAAAGAAGAGTCTTTTCAGAAAAAAAAAAAAAAAAAAAAAAAAATTTAGCATACTTTGACAGAAATAGCCAGAGATCTTCCAACCAGTTACAGCAGATGGCAGTTCAAAAGACAGAGGACATCTGTTTATGATTCATCCAACTTTGCAAAAGACTATGAGAATTTGAGATAGCTTTCTCAATAGAGTTTTTATTCCACGTAGGTGAGAATGGAGTCTCCTCCATCTGACAAAAGGTCTAACAGTGATGCCAATTTGCCAAGTAATCTTCATTACTAATCAAGAGATTACCTTAGGCAATATGCAGGTTTTCAAGGAGAAGTTACAAGATGTGGATGTGTAATGCTTTCAGACAGAATGCTTTGCTCCTATAGACAAAATCTGCTTTCAGAATGTTTTTCCTTTCCTTTTGTAAATAGACAATGAAGAGCCAGGAAGTCAGCTAGGAAAAGATTCTTTCACAAATGTTTCATTTGTAGTTACAGAAATTATGAAACAAACTATTGTTGGTGGAGTTGCAAAAGTGCAGTGATTCTATGATAATGATTGTGTCAACTGTTTTGCTTCTCCATTTGAAGCATCACTGACAGCTGAAAAATATAATTTGGTACCATGCCAAAATAACTGTGACTTTGTTATGAAAGGATATCAAGAAATTTTCCACAATCAACGATGATTTTATCTCTTGCCAGCTGGTCTCATGCATTTCAAAAATGCTTTTTCATTTACTGGAGTTAACTGTCTTCAATGTACATAGACAGGGCTGCATAAGAAAATGGAGTTAAATAACAATGACAGAAAATTTATTCTCAGAATTTCTCCACAGATGTGCTAATTAGCTTCAGTAGTTTTAAGACATGACCTCGTATAGGCAGAGCAGCTGTCAGATGACCACACAATTTTTAATGTCTTGTAGACTGAATTATTGTGTTTCTAGAGTGTAGACGAACCAAAGAAAGAGGTAGAGAGGATGTGGGTGTTTTCTGGAGATATATAACAGAGGGGATAAAAAAAGGATTGTGCTATCTCACAGCTTACATATGCTCATGGATTTTATTGGTTTATTTACCTATTTTCACAAATGTACAGTAGTCTAATAGATGTATAACATTTTGACTGCATTATATTTAGTTTGGGCAGGAAATTAATTGCTTTGTAATAGATGAGACCAATGTAATGTGGACTTACAGAATGGCCTGTCATTTATGTCATGACATGTAACAAACAAACAACAAGAGAACCCCAACTGTCTTGTCGTGATGCCTTTCCTCAGAATTTCAGATGAGAGAGGGAGTCAGATTGGATGGAGTTCTGAGAAACCTGGTCTAGTGGAAGAGGTCCCTGACAATGGCAGGGGTAGAACTGTGTGATCTGGGAGGTTCCTTCCAACACAAACCATTCTCTGAGTGTTGGTTGTTGGTTTTTCAACCCCAGGAAAATAAAAGATGGTCACAATCATTAGGAATGTCTGAGCTTACATCTGAAACAAGAGTAATATTTTACAATGAAAAGTTTTATGGAAGGAATTCCATCTGAAATTGAAATTTCACAGTATAGTTATTTCTGCTGAACACATATGGAAATATAATATATATACATCATTTACAGATTCACACAAATACATACAACTACTTGTGAAACTGACCTGAAGATTTGTTTTCTTTTGTTTTGTTTTTGTAACTCAGTTCATGATTGCATACTGTACAGCAATAAAAACATTCCAACACAGTTTAATGGAGCACTCACATCATGCAGGTATCACAAGAAAGAAAATAATGACACAGGATTGATATACCTACTGTGAATTCGTGCAAGCTATTCATCCATTAGAGCATTGTACACCTATGAGAAGATTATTTCTTTCTGTGTGTATTGACTCCTCACCTTTTAAGAAAGGGAATAAATAATACTTTCTGCTCAGTTTGTTTGAAGGAAGATAGAAGGAGTGTGCTGTAGTGAGCTTTGAACAACTTTACTGTGTCTGTTTCTCAGGCAATAAAACCATCTACTATAATACACCATTACATAAAAACTTTTTTGGCAAGTGCTTTTATGAAAATTGAGCAGTGGAAAATTTCTACGGGTTGCAGTTTCCCTTGGGAAGAAAAAATGATAGGAAATTCCTTTCAATCTTGGCAGCACAATAAAATGCAGCATTTCATGTATACAAATAATGTGAAGAAATTACTGCAAAATGCAACTTGGATGCTTAGAAAATTGAGAGAATCAATCATAAATGCTTATATCTTGATGTTCCAAAATAAATGCAAGCAATAAACATTCCATTTGCAAATTAGTTCATGATAATAATGCATCTTTACTGAACTGACATAAGGAAATGAACAATTTGGTATAAACACAGAGAGCAACACAGAGTGTGCAGCGTATCAGGATAAAAATGTTCATAGGAATTCATAGGAACTGGGAGGTATTTCATAGTGAGAATTGATACAAAAAACAATCTACATTAAATTGTGTGAAGAAGTGAACAATAGACAAAATTGAGGCTGATGGAACCTGTTATCCCATTATTGAAACAACACAGTTTTCTTCCATTCTAAGCCTCCTACTACATCCTTAACTCATTGCAGAGTGCATCAGAGTCCCACTTAACATTCTAACAAATCCTTATATCATATTTGCTTGAAGATAATAAAAAATTTAATATAAAATTCTAAAAGAAAACCCTTTTCACATATATATATTTACACTTTTCTCTCTTCATTGGTCTGTGACACCAGGTTGCACCCAAATGCATTATATTAAGTGAGTTTTACCTATGTTATTTCTTTGTTCTCTTCATTACCCTTGTCCTGGTTTGAAGGCCAGATGTCTGCCAATAAAGGCAGAAGCTTCTCTTTGAAATGGAGAATGCAAACCCCTCCCTCCAAATTATTATTATAATTTTGAAATTAAGGGGCTCTCAGGAAAAGATAGAGGAATTAGGAATAACAATTTTTTACTAGGAAAATTAAAATAGAAATACAGTATTACAAAGAACAATCCCAACCCTGACAGAGTCTGAACACAACCTGACACCTGTCAGTCAGTCAGGGTGTTGGTAGCAGTCCCATTACATGGTGGCTGCAGTCCCCTGCAGTGGCAGATGTGGTTCAGCTGAAGCAGTGCTCCTGTAGAAGGGTGCAGTTTTCCTCTGAAGGTCCAGAGATGATGTGGAAAGGTCTGGTGTTCCTCTGGAACCCAGTGGAAAGATGGATAACTTGCTGTCCAAAATCTCAGTTTTTATCTAGGTAGGAAAGGCTTGGCTCCTCCCCCTGGCTGGAGCATCTCCCAGTGGGATGATGTAATTTTATCAGTCATACAGTGGGACTCAATGGGCTATTAGCAGATGATATCTTCCTGGAGGGAGGATGGGTTGTGGAAAAGATAAAGATGATTGCCCCACCTGGTTTTAAAGATGGTCCATTAGCAGATGATGTGTTGCCATGGAGATAAGGAATCACTACCCCACCCAGTTTTAACAGATGGTGATAGAATACACATTTCTGGCCACATCAACCCAACACACCCCTAAACCCAGTTTTGTCCAACTCCAGATAAAATATTTTTAAGTGATTATTACAGGGTAGTTTATAGTGTGGAGTCCACAGCGCCAGTTTTTGCACCATTTCCTACCTGCACTGATGATCCAAATTTCTCTGTACTGATTATTGTGTTAGAGTCATAAGTATCTCATTCTACCTGGAGCAACTTCTTGCTACTGCTATCTGTATAAAGTCATAGTTGTACCCCACTAAGAAAAAACAAAAAAATTGGAATGGAATGACAGTCAGAGACTGTGTCTAAAGCAGCACTTAATGCACCTACATTAAAATTGCAGACTTCAGAAACCAAGGCATTTATAAAGTTACAGTCATTATATTGAGGTAAGACAAGAGAGAGAATGGATCTGGCCAACAGTTCACTAATTGCAAAAAAACCTCTCTGTGAATATATGCATGTGCAAACATATATAGCAAAATACTCGACAAAAGAACTTAAACAGGTATTTGGGGTATTTGAAACAACTGAGAAAGGGAAGATTTTGCAAAGTGCAATTTTCTTCATTCTGTAATCTTATGGTGTAACAATATCTTATGAGAAGATCTTGTGCCTGAGGGTTCTTCCAATCACAGCAGCATGCAGAGTTGATATGGATCAGGAGAAAGAAGGCACCCTCATAGCCATAAGAAGAAGATAAACCTGACATCTGCCTCATCATCATCTGTTCACCATTCTGCTTTTCTAGGCAAATAACACTGGAAAATACCTCTACCCATGCTTTAAGGGACAAAGAGGAGTCAGCTTCTCACTCCAGTCCTGAATGAAAAGGCAGGGTCAGTCTGCATGTGTCATGGGAAGGATTTGATAAGGGAAACATGGAAGAAAAGATGAGTGTTGGAGGGAAGGGCAGGTGGGTATGGTGGAGAGGCAGAGGTGTAGCATCTCTGCTACCTTTATAGAGAAACTGGAAATTAGGTGGAAATTAGCTATAACAAATTTGAATGTGACAAAGGTAGGAGTAGAAATCATTGTGAAGCAGAAGAGAAGGAGGGCAAGCACCAGTGGGATCACAGTGGAAATTGCAAGGCTCTAGGACTAAGATAAGTCTCATTATGGAGGCAAGGACATTACTTAAAAGAGGAGGGGAAAAATCATTATTTCCTCCCTGCAGAGAGAAGAAAGCAATTGTGAGCACCACAGGGTTGTTGCTTTTTTCCTGCCTTTCCAAGACAGTAGAAAAATACTTTCTCTTATTCAAGATGTTGAAAACTGGAAATCACAACATGAAAGAGAACAGTATATGCAGGAAAATATCATGCTTACAGGTTGTGTTGGAATGCCAGATCTTCATCTCTGTGAAATAGAAAAGAAGCCAGAAGTTCTATGAGCACGTTGGTAGTGTCCTGCAGCCACCACTAAGAGAGAAACAGCTCTGTGTATGACACTACAGTCATGTCTTCCTTTGTGCGATCTGGTGTCTTCAGAGGACCAGTATTAAGGGAACTTTTTATTCCTTGAAGACAAATAGTTAAAAAGAAAGGTACTCTATCCAAAGTGGGCCAAGCTGCAGTGGTTCTTATCTCCCTCCTTCCACAGAGGTAAAGAAAAAAGTAACAAACAAAACATAACCTCAACATATCTGACAATAATAATCAATCCTGGGGGAAAAAAGGTTTTGAGAAACTAGAAGTGCATGCAAAACTGTGAAAGACCTAAAATGCTCAGACTTTCACAGAATTACAGTCACACAATAGCTGAGGCTGCAAGGGGCTTCTGGAGGTCATCTGCTCAAATCTTACTGCTCTGGCAGGGCCACTTGAAGCCCTGCCCAGGATTAAAATTATTTCCAATCACAACAGATATCAGCAGTGCTCAGGATGAAAGGGAACTCTTGTAAGAAAAGCAGAATATAATTCATGTTTTTTGCATTAAGCAGAGTGCATGATAACCTTCTACTATGACTTGACTAACTTGGTTGATAAGAGAGGAGGAGGGACATTTTTTATACAATATCTTGTTTCATGGCTTAAATGAGAATTTCACTGTTTTTCTTTGTAAAGGTTATTTGGAAAACTGGCACACCATTTCTTGGTACACAGTTTTTTCTCATTGCAGGGTACAAAACAGAATTAATAAGGACTGGCATCTTTCCAAAACAAAGTGTATTACCATTTTTCAATGTGAATTAAAGACATTTTATGAGTAAAATAATGATTTCAAGGGCTGAAGCTTTTGTCCCTGTGAATAGGCAATCTTAAGAAAGCAGTATGAAATGGATAATGGTGCTGTCTGATTTCTACAGAAGACAAATAAAATACCTAAAGAAAAGCTGGATGACTCATCATACAGCCTGGAGGTTTTTCTAAAGTATCCTGAAGATAAAAAAGAGAGTTTAGTCACTATAGACTCCCAGAGAAAGCAAAGATGTGAACATACAGGGTAAAGAAGAAAACACACACCATACCAACTGTTCCAAACATGTCAGGGAATTTGGCAATACCAATTGATTGTTTCTTTTTCCACAGAAATTCTTGGCTGAACTTGCTGTCTGAAAAAATATCTTTAACACCTGTATTTCACTTATAATGATAGTTTAAATTGCAATAAAGATTTCGACAACTCTAATTTTCCTTTCTAGAGAGTAAAGGGGCTTTGTGAAGTGAGTTCAACTGATGTTGAATTTGTGACAAAGTGCCTTCAAATCTACATTCAGCCCTTATAGTGAATTATTGTAAACACAGACATTGCCAAACTGTGACTTCACACATTATTGAAGAACTTTTGAATACTTGCACCAGAAATGTGTGATTATTTATTTCATGTTTGTTCAAACAATGCAGAACATGATATATTATTTGTGGATTAGACAGCATCACAACCTTTCTTGGTAAGTAGCTATTGAAAATGAGAGAGAAAATCCAGTACATACTTTTCTTCCAAGTGGGATATGAAAACAATAGAAAGATCATTTTAGCAGTGAGAAACCAGATGTCCAGGGCAGATGTTCATGTTCACCAATGGGCAGGAGTCTGAACTATTTAAGTATAATGGTGGAAAAGTTCTTTCAGCCTGCACTGAAAGTCACTGAGTCACTCCCATTATATCAAATATAAAGACAAAACAGAGATCATACTAAACCTCTGGGTTCTAACAAGCCTCTCTGAATCAGCAGTGTCAAGATTAACAAGCAGTCTACAGCAGAGATTCATATACCTGAAATTAATGCAAGTTGAATATTGTAATAAAGCTATATCTTCATTCTACTTCAGAGAGAAATCAGAGATGAGGTGCTAAATGAACCAGATACTTGGTATGGAACAGCCCAAACAACTGCTGAAAGTCTAAGAATGACAATCAGTCATTTGCCTCCTGATGTCTAACGGAGATATTGGAGTTCCATAAACTTCCTGAAGGAATCAAACCTTTCTAAAGAATGTTTTATTCTGCTAAAAGTTTTATTGCAGACATACTGTCATAAAGTCACAAATACTCATTTGAAATACCACCACAGTAACAGAGGAATTTTGTCCTCCAAAACCATATGCTTTTAGTCAATTTATTTGATTAGGAGTTCAGTCTTTATGTCTGCTACTTCCACAAATATAGTCAAATGAAATTCTGCCTTTAAAATTGAAAAATAATCATAAAATGGTTAGGTTTGGAAGGTGTATTAAAGATCATTGGGTTCCAGCCTTCCTACCACAGTCAGGGATGTCACTCTCTAGATCAGGTTGCTCAGGACTCCATGAAATCCCATCCAACCTTGAACACTTCCAGCTGTGGAGCTTCCATAGCACCTCTGGGCAATTTATTCCAGTGTTTTATCACCCTCTGGGCAAAGAATTTCTTCCTAACATCTAATGTAAACCTGCACTCTTTCAGTTTAAAGCTCTTGTCCCTTGTCCTGTCACTACTGCAGGTATAAAAAGACCCTCTCCCCACCTTTTACAAGCTCCCTTTAGGTGCTGGAAGGCCACAGTGAGGTATTTTTGGAACCTTTCCTTTCCAGGCAAAACAATCCCAGCTGTCTCAGCCTTCATAGGAGAGGTGTTCCAACCCTCTGATCTCTGTGGTCTCCTCTGGACCCACTCCAAAGGGTGGCTTTCCTGTGCTGAGGACCCCAGAGTTGGATGCAGTATTCCAGGTGGGCTCTCACCAGAGCAGAGCCCCTCTCTGGTGGCCAAGATGATGTAGCCCAGGACATCCTTGGCTTTTTGGGCTGTGAGATCACATTTTTGGTGACAGATTTGTCTTCTGATGGTTATTCCTTATATTCAGTGAGACACAAGTGCCAAGAAGGATACTGACAATATTACTGCTCTCTCAAAAGGAGAACATGATTATCAAAAGCAATTTCACATGCATGTAATCCAATTTTAGCAGATAACTTTGGTTCAAGGGAAAGGAAGATCATACAAGTCTGTGACTACCCAGATTTTTCAAAACAGAAAAAAAAAAATAAAGATGAGGAGATTTTTTTAATTTTTAATATCTCACAGAAAACAATGTAGAAGACCTATTTGTACTATGACAAAAGAAACTGGTCTTTTCTGTGAAGATTAGTAATTAATTAAAGACAGATTCTGGTACATTAGAAATGTAGTATCAGAATTCCTTATATCTATGGAATAAAAAAATATGTACCTGCCAGAGAAAAACAAGATACTGTCTGTTCTAATTATAAGCTAACATCTCACAGAAAACAAAGAAGAAAAAAAAAAAAAGAGGAAGAAAATTTAATTTTTTTAATTGCCAAACATCAAAAGTACTTCAATGTGACAATAAGACTAAAGGATGAGGTGCACCTGAAAAAGTTATATTATACTTTCTAGAAAGCATGAGACCACTGAAAAAGCTAACATTCAGAACTAAGAAGGAGATGTGTTAAAGATGTTGCAAGCTCATACCTAACTGTGAAGCATGCAAGCAGATCTCATCCAGCTTCAGACTGTAAATGGGAACCAATTGGCCTTCATTTCCTGGTTATTTACAGAACAGCTGGAGGCATACTCACTTATTAAAACGAAAAAGTGTTTAACATTTCAAACCACACTCATTTAAAACATGAGGTCTGAAATAAACTGGAAAATATAAATTAAATGTTTTTAAATATCTTGTCTTCAAAGGGGGTGGTGATGGAATTTCCTCACTGGTATAATGTTCCAAGTAACTGTGAACTTTACAAAATGTTCACTGGCATTTCTGCATACAAGCAGGAAAGCAGCATCTGACCACTTCATTGGAATATTTGTGGTGGAATCAAGAGATTTAGAGTGAATTTATCAGTCTAGTGATGTCTATAGTGTAGTTGTCTGCATTCAACCATGTCTCCTTTGAATTCCTTTTTAGGCAATAGATATGGTCACTTATGTGAATCATCTGACAAACTGTGTGATTTAGTAAGTCAGATCTTAGGTGTATAAACTTTACTGTATCATCTATAAATGGGTTTCAGGGTCCTGATCTTGTATAAAGATATTTACATGGAAATTTCATGGGGTGTGTTCAGAAGGGCCCCTTAGGATCTCTACTATAGTCATCTCTCCTGACTCTTTTGAGGCCTCAGAAGCCACCAAAAATACAGGGTAGAAATGTGTTAAGAGGTTTTTATACTTTTTAGATTCCCATTTAAGTTAGAAAAAAACCTCTAAGATCATTGAGTCCAACTAAGGTTTTGTTAACCCAACACCGCAATATTGACCACTAAACCGTGTCCCCAAATGCCACTATGTGGCTTAAGCATTACAAGGATCAGCATATCCTTCTGGCCTGGTTCATGGTGGCACCTCTTTTGTCATCAGCTCCAAGTGAAATCTTCCAAGAATATTGTCTTGACTTTGAGACAACTGACCTAGAATGGCCAAGTGTTTGGAGAAACCAATCTCTTCTATAACTGGAAGAAAAGTGACAATTTCTTGGAAGTAAGGTGGTGTATTTTCATTGGGACCAATAATAACATCAAAACAAATTCCTGAAACAGCTTTGGGGTTACAAAGCAAAACAGCAAAGAAAGCTCCAAAGTCAGCCTTGACAGTGATGGGATTCAAGGGTAGTGCTGGCTAGGTTTGGCACAAAGTGACTGTTCAGTTTATGCTTTGTGGGACAATCCTGGGTACCAGTAAAACATGCTATATGCAGCACATGACCACAGTGCAGGACTTCTAAATCTTCTGCATGTCTAGATTATCTGTATCTTTGCAGTGGTAGAATTAAAAAAAAATCTCTGGAAAAACTCGACATGTCTCAAAGTCTGTGTTGACTTCACTCTGAGATAGTCACTTGAATGAGAAGTACTTAAGACCATTGTTTTCTCTTCAATTCCATTTTATATGTCAAGGAACATTTACATAATGAGGAAACATAATTTTGCAAAGCACATTGCCAATTTATGCCATATTGGTGACAAGTTGAAAGTCTAAATGAGCTACTCCTGACAGCAGACATCTGAACATGCAAAGAGGTACCAGACTATGCTTATTCAAGTTCTTCAAAAGAGACTACAAATAAGGGAACAGGCAACCTGTTGATTCAGTACTTTAACACAGATTTTGGACAAATAGTATTTTCTGCAAACAGAACTCTGGAATAAAATGCAATTTTACTCTTCTGGCCTAGTACTGCTGCTTTTGAAAAATTAAGAAAGACTTCAATCTATAGAGAAGAATAACTGTGGTGTGTGCTGTTATTGTGGTTAAAGGAAAGAATTTGGAAATAAGGAGAAAATATGTCAGCAATTCAAGCTCTAGCAAATGTAAAGCACTGATAGAAACGTAGTTGGAAAGAAACACTCAGTGGCATGTCAAGACACTCAACTTTATTGTTTGGTTGTAAAGATCTCTACCATACCACCACAGAACCTTTGACTGATATTATTTTTATAGATGCTTTTTGAATGAAAAAAATTGCAAGAACGTGATGGGCAACAGGAGGCTGAAGGAGCTTTGCTCCCATATGTCCAAATATTTGCACTAGTCTTTCAAGAACCAGTTGGTAACTGTATAAAAAGTACAAAGAAACTTCACTGCTTTTTCCTGATGCAGAAAAAATATTCTTTTTAGAGAAAAATATGTTTTTGATAATTTAATTCCGATGCATGCTGACTTTGCAGAAAATGAGTAATGGAGTTGTAATTATTCTAAAGAGAGATGTTTGACTGTATTGATTACATTACACACAGTAGAGGTTCAAATTTTGGCAAAAAAAAAAAAATCAGAAATGTCTTGAGACATTAATAATAAACCATTGTAAATGTTGAATTTTAGCCCACAAACAAGTGAGGTAGGTGGAATCTTTGTTATCTCATAAGAATTAGCTCATATTTGGTTTAATGACACATTAGTCAACAGAGAATGAAAAATGGACACAGACATGCCCGCAATAGTCCAGCAATAGTGCAGCAATAGTCCAGCAATATTAAGAACCTGATAGAAAAATGTAGAAAAAAAATGCGGACAAAAATATTCTGTTCTGCTTTCCATAAGTTTTGCAGCTATCTTCTATGAAAGAAGTCAAACAAAATCAAGAAAAAAATTAAAAGTATATGGTTTCTTTTTAAATAAATACACTCATCAGGATAGCAGGATATTCAGCTTAATTATGAAGCTAAAGACTTGACTATCTAATGAGAATATAAAATATGTTTGGTTGTACTATTTTCAGACAAACTGAGATCTTTATTTTGACACCTGCTTCTTATCTGCAGAAATTTCATCTACGCCAAGAAAAACGTACATAACATAATTACAATGTACAAAGAAAAGGGCTTGGAGAAAAGGCTGATACCTCTCACTGAAAATTGTTGCATGCTGATCTCCAGCCTCTCTCCAGTGACAGGCACCCATAAGGACAATACAAATTCTCAATTAGCCACATCATTCAAAAGCCAAGTAGACCTACCTGTTGATTATATAAATCAATGATGACCGAAGAGGAAGGTCCTGGAGCAATGGGAGAGATGTCCATAAATTCTTCCTAAGGGTGTTCCTTGAGAATAAGCCAAAGGGGAAGTCATGAGCTTAACAATGCAGTAGTGGTGCAAAAGAACCCTTGTGCACATCCTGCCTGAAGGGTGGAACTGTGGAAATTCTAACCATATGTATGGATGTGGCCAGTGGTTGGCCCATGACACATATCAGCAAAGCAAAATCATGATTCAGCCACACACTTTGCTTGATAATGGCAGGATTTGACCTAATAAAACTAGCCAAAAAGCCCATGGGTTTAGATTTTTCTACAATTTTAGGATTTCTCCAGTGGAAATAAGAAGACTATGAGAAATGAGACCTATCAGCACAAATCAAACTAATCTCTTGGAATTCATCCAAGAGCAAACCACTCCACCTGTTCTGGATTGACAGATACAGGACAGGCTGGAGGTAGAAGTATTTTTATGGAATTTTGCAGTAGAAACAAATCAAAGAGACAGCTTGCTTTGATTTCTCAAGATATAAGAGAAGGGAAAGATTACTCTGAACATATTGAAAACATAAAAAGGCATGTAAGGCATTTATGGCACGTGTAAAAACTGTGATTATAGTGCAGATCACTGACTAGCAATCTTACTATAAAACCACGCACACAATTTTCTCCATCCCTATTAGAAAACACTTTTTTTGGGGGGAAAATTGCACTCCACTGAACAAAATAAAATATATTTTAGGAAAAAAAACCCTCAGCATCAGAGAAGGCTTTTTGATTATTCTGGCTTTAAGAAGTAAGAGAAAATGTTTTGTTGTGTGTTAGTTGCAAGATGTAGTCTCCAATCCTGGAAATCACCATTCCAAAGACAGAAGGTATGACTTTTGTGGCTTCCAGATTGTGTGTATAGGAGATCACAAACAGGAATGTTTCTAAATGGTTTGACCTGAGAGAAAATGTGTATATTGCAAGGCCAGCAGAATAAATGTGCAGTCAAAAAGCCAAAAAACATTTCTCTATTTGCAGACACTTGCTATAAATATTCTGTGTCAGGTGAAAAGGAAAAGAATTCTGAAAGAGAAAGAAGATAAATTCTTTACTGATAATATATATTAGTTTTAGCAAAGAGAAAAAAATATATGTTTAGACAGTTTGTTAATCAGGGATATTATTTGGTATGGTGATTTGCTAATCAGAGATACTAAAATTGTAATACAGCTTTAAATAACACTGATTAAATTAAAATTAATTCTTGCTTTCAAATGAAACTGTCTGGTTAGTATTTATATCTATTCTGTTATGATGAAGATCAAAGGACAGAACCCAGTGATGAAAAATTCATCATATGAATTTAAGCAGAAGCCAGTTTTCACCATCCAAAGGCTTGAAGGAAGGGAAGATTAGGATGAACACAATAGGTGAGGAAGCAAACATGACCTGTCTTTGCCCTTGTCCCTAGTGGATACATGCATAGCTCTCTTTGGAAAAGAGGAATAGTTTCTTGCACAGTTTTAAATAAAAATAATTATTGGATGGACATGGGTGGAAAGAGTGCATAATAAATTAGATTGTTGTAATATCATATGTATAAAAAAAAAAATGTAAATGGTGCTAACATTATAGTGTGTCAATCCTTTATCCATGCAGACTTTGTCCAGCAGAAAAAAAAAGGATTGAATATAAACCTTTTTGTGTACAATTTCTGCATTTTACATGATACTCTGATAAAAAACTGTTATGGAACAATCATTCAGAGAGCAGACCAATGATGAAAATTCAGAAAGTTTATCAAAACTGCAGCCCTTCAGCCCTACATGAAACATCAGCAAAAGCCCACTACAGTGATACTAGTGCCAGTGGCCTCATATATCTTTATTGTACAAATAGTTAATAAAATATGGGCACCACTATATGATTATTATAAAATTTCTGCTCTCCATGTGTTAAAATGGTTGGAGAAATGAAAATGCCTTGCTGTATAGCTCACTCTTGGCTAAACTGGTCAGAAACCTGGTGTCTGCCCAGACTTTTGTAACCTTTTTAAATGCTTTGATCTAAAACACATAATCACCTTTCCTCAAAGCACGAGAAGTGCAAATAGCAACAAGAATTTTTGCAGCACTAATGAAAAATGCCAAAGGCATCTACACACATTTTAAAATATATCACCTGACTCTTTTCACTGTGGAGCAAAATATTTCTCTAGCAGAACTGTTTGGGAGAAAATTACTTACATGCAGTTTCAGAACAAGTTCTCTTTAAGCAGCCTTTCAAACAGAAAGGTTCAGAAATAAATCAATAGAAGAACCATGAAAATCATCATCCCATACAAGAGCAGATTACTGAAGCTTCAAGCAAACAGATTTCAAAAGGTTCAGTGTTCCATACACACTGCTTTGACTGCAGAGACAGGATTTTTTAAAATCAGTCTAAAACATCATATATTATATCAAATTCCACATGATGGAAAATAAGACACTGGGAACTATTTCCCTCTTTATTCCCTGAATAGCATAAAAATCCCTCAACCAGACTGTTGGTCTGTTTATAAATACAGTAGTCCAGAAGGGTACTTAGCAAAATCAGCCATCTCTGACAGAAATTGCTTATTTCATTTTTGAAGCATACTTTTAAAATATTTCTCTAATTTTACTTTGTTCTTGAGTCAAATAAGAAAATCCTGCATTATAAAAAGTTATATTTTCAGGAAGTAAACCAGTGGAAAGAAACATAAAACCAAGAAAATAGATCTGTGAGATTTTATTCAGTAAAATACCTTGACCCTGAAAATGGATGTTCTAACCCTGAAGGCCATGAGTTCACTTTCTGTATAATGACAAAGTTGGTAGTCATTATGTTTGCAAAGGATTAGTTGTTGCACTTGTTTGCTTTGCTTAATACATAACAATTGGAACCTCATGCTCAACAGTTTTCCTCTGTTAAACCACCTTTCACAGCATCCATTCAAAATAATATATAAAGTTGGGACTAAAATGTACCATGGAATTGTTCTGTCTCATATTATTAACCCGTTTCAGTCAAAGTGGGAAATCAAAGAACTCTCAGTTTCCTTGCCCCATTTTGTGATCTTTATTGTGGATTTTTGCAGTCACCAGGATTCTTAAAATATTTTTAATTTAATCCTTTAAATACAATTCCTGTTGTGAGAAGTTTCAACAAACAAAAACAGACGAAATTAAGAAGCTGGTAATAAAAGAAGCTGTTAAAAAACACACTCAGAAGTTCTGAAATTAAAAGTGAAAATCTTATCACATCTGGGTCAAATCCAGGTCCATTGAAAGGTGTCTGAGGGTTATTACAAATCTGTATGAAAGATTTGCAATGTGATGTTTAATAAGATTAAATGAGTTATTACCACTGTATTATCTGAATTTATTTGACTTAGGTTTGTTATGTACTGTACATACATGATAGTATTAAGTATTTGCAAGAAGAAAAATTTATTTTTGAAGAAAAAAAATTATGCTAATATTTTTCCCCTATAAAAAGCATTGCCTAAATTACACATTCTTACCACATATTTTCTGTTTTCTTGACACTAGCTTTCCCTTTGAAAAATATTTTTCTAAAATGTTTAAAATATTCTCTCACCTATTAACCAGCACTAGGAGAAGAAGACTGCTTCCTTGAATAAAGGAACAAAGTTAAAATCAAAATTGTCCCAGTAAAAAAACACTCCAGCAGCCATTAATTGAAAACTAGCCTGCCTAATACAGATTCTGAGTGTCTGATCATGTATGTCTGCTGTGTACTTGCAGCACCCAAGAATATACAGCCTATTCAACTTTTGCATAATAGTAGACCAACCAAGAAAATTATAATAATACAAAGTGGGTTTCTGTAGCAATGCAGGCAAAAGACCCTATATGAGAAACAGATGGAAGAACTGAGAGGAATCCACATCAGAGCCATCAAAGGGATTTACTAGACAAGATTGTAACACCCTGGCCTATCACTGCATAAACTTCTTTGAGGATGACATGATCAGGATACTATTTTAAGGATACATTTGTGATTTTTTATTTATTTCCCAGTCTACCTAGCAAAAGGAGAAAAAGGGCTTTTTCAAGCATATGTAACTCCTATGAATTATTGTAGAAGGACATTTGATCACCATGCAGTCAGAAAAAGTCAGTTATCTCTGCTATTACTGAGGAGCTTAATTGAGAGACCAGAGTAGAGAACTCAATAAAACATCTTCTGAAGGACTCAAACCAATGTTGATTAGCTATGGTTTTTCTTTTCTTAAGAATTCAAGAGAATTACAAATTTACCAAGAAGGATTTATCAACATTGGATTTTGCCCATAGCATAAAAAAACTTGTAAAAAATGATATTTTTTATAAATTATAATTTGGATCCCCTAGATGTCTAAGCTGTAAATCCATACTTTAATTTACCTAACATATTTGATATATTCTACAGTTTTTTATACCACAACCACTGAACTTCAAATACGTGCCAAGATCAGTCAAAAGGCAGCATGAGAAATATTTCTGCTCTGTCTCTTAAGAGATAATGTGTCACATTATTGCTTTCAATAAGATGATTTTATTAGATTTTTAATTGTGATTTTTTTTCCTGTATGGGAGAGGATCTAGTTCATAAGCTGACATTTTTCTATCTAAAGACTTAACCAAGTTACAAAATTATATTTCTGGTACTTTTTCAGGGGTCTTTATTGCAGAATAATCACAATCACAATCATAAATCAAAAATGTAGAGTTAAAGAATATGTCTCACATTTTAGATGCAATAGTGCACTGTTTAGTGCACTGTCATTGACCTAATAGGTGAATTTTATGATTGAGTGACAGTTGTGCAGTCTCTCCCAGATTAATGTTCATTGACAGCATGAATAAAAAAATCTTTTTGCATATTTTAAGTAGGAAAACCTTTCTTTGAGTGAGATATTTCGCAGGACATACAGGCTGAGAAACTTAGACTTTTCCTCTGCTCCCTGCCCAGTTTAATTACTCTCCACTAGATACAAAAGAAAGCTACAGAGATTTACAGGTCTTCTTGATTTAAGCTGGAAAGTCCCTCATTACCTTCAAATCACACTGCCTCTAGACCTTTTAGAGTTGTTATGGCAAAAAGGCATATAAGGATTCCAATATGGCAGTAACTGTAAGAAGATGTAGTAACCTTTAGGAGAATGCTGTAGCTGGGAAAAGAAAGGAGAAACATTCTGATGTGACAACCTCTCCTTAAATCTCTTTCTTCACTTTCTTGTGTCTATTTTTTTCCCAAGTACATTAGCCAACTTAATGGAAAGTGCTTCATCTCCTACAAACTTCACCTAGCTAGTAGTGTAGTTACTTCTTAAGTTACAAGCAAACCCCTGGTTGCCTACAACTAAATAATCCAGATGTTGCTATAAGTTTCAATCTCTTTAACACATCTTGCCTTTAGCATTACAATATAAAGAGCACTTTGGCCATACAAAGCTATGACTGTGTAATTGCTGCAAAACACCTTCAAGACAGCTTATATAGTTTCATATGATTTTAGTAAATAATTAAACAGCTTTTCCTTATATAGAGGCTCCATTTGTAACAATATTAGTAGAAGATTTCTCTCAATTGACCAGTTTTCAGGTAGATTTGGGCCTGTTTAACCTTCTTTTGAGTTCTTGCCCTTTCTCAGATTGTTCAGACAACATCACAAACATTAACTGGTCATTTGCAAATGATAAATAAAATGTTACTGGGAAGATAAAAATATATGTGTGGAGCCTGAAAGGAAATACACATTTTAACTACCCTTCTTTTATTTAGCTGTACTAAGATTCCAGTCAATCAATGATTTTGAATCATATTTTAAAACCTGTAAAATCTGGCAGAAATATTTTTAACATATTGCATATCACCCTTGAGACTGCAATATGTGGGAGCTGGAACTGACTAGTCATGTTTAAAAAAAGCATTTGCAAAAACCTCCAGTACTAAAATATTTATGGCCTTCCCTCATTTAGAATATGAAAAGCATTTCAAACGAACTTCCTTAGTACTTTGCAGCTTTTGATGTGTTACTGAAACATAGAAGATAAAAATAATATAAAATTAAAATTGAGGTGAAATGCAAATAGTTGTTCATTCTACAGAATGTATGAAAAGCCTTGAATACATTATTTTTAAGGAAATTTGCTAGAGAAACTCTCAAGTATATTGGGGAACTCTGCTCTTGAAAGAAGGGTGAGATATGTGCCTCTGAGTAGCATTCTTCCCCAATTCTCTGGTTTAGATATTGATGAGGATACAGTAACATATTTTGGTAAAACAAAGGATTATTTGCTTAATTCCACTAAACCATCATAAACTAGTCAGCATCTGTACAGAACCACTAAAGGATTAGGAGTTTTTTTATGCTGTGGAAGATAATCTTCAAACATTCACTCCTTCATCAAAACAGAGTGTATTACTTTTTTCATCTCTAACTTTTTGAACAAAGTAAAAGTTTATCATCAATCTGTGTCTTTAATACACAGCCTTCCTCAGAGAGAACTTTTAATCCAGTCCAGAAAATAGGTTCTGAAGGTAGCAGTTTGGCCTCAAATGAAATACTAAATCAGAATGGAGTAAGAACATTATTGTATGGTTTTTTTCCATAAAAATGAAAAAGCAACCTCTCCAGAGGCTTTCAAGCTCTCCAGACATTTTTAAAAATCTAGGAAAGTTAAAATTGAGCTATGCTAAGAAACTTTCAAGATGTTCAACTTTGAGTGATGTTCTGAAAAGCTCAGGTATTTCTCTGTTTCTTCAACAATTCACTACATTAACATTGTCCAGTAAGTACAATCTACAGAGAATTTAATATATTTACATTGTCTCTACCAAGAAAGGTGGAAGGAGACAAGCCTTGAGAGAAGATATCTTGTAGTGAGTAAGGAATCCAAGTCTACTTTACACAAGAACCATTCTGGACAATCTCTGTGGTTCCAGATTAATTTGTGGTAATGTTGTGTTCTCTGTTTCTTGAAAATCCTCAATGAGTACACCTGAGCTGTCTTTAGCCATTGTTGGGCTGAGGGCTTTTTATGTTTTGCTGTATTGTTTTGTTCATTTTGTCTTGTTCCTTAATATTTTTTATTCACCTCTGACTGGTATATAACATTTAATTAACATTTAATTAGCATTAATAACATAAATTAAAATCTGTCATCTGGTGTTAGTGAGAGAGATTAGATAGATAGATAGATAGATAGATAGATAGATAGATAGATAGATAGATAAGGAAAGAGTAGAGAGATCATTCATGTCATTGTTTCAGAACTATCATTCTCTTCTATATTCACTCAGAAACTGGTGAAATGTGCACATTTTCCTCTGTACTAGATATATAACTCTTAATAAAGAAATGCTTTTGTGATTATTACTCTTTCTCCAACTCCTTTTTCAGTCTTTACTAGCATTCAGTATTGCAATTGCTCACTTTTTTGGTGGAGTTTAGTCACTTCATTTGTTGCTAAAGTGAACATGCAAATACATGATCAGAACCTTCATTTAAGCATGTATACAAGCTACAGGCTTCATATATACAAAACAATGCAAATATACTGAGCAAGAAGAGATTTACAAACTCAAACAGGTGTGCAACTTTCACCTTGCCTGAACATCTGTTAGGATTGTTAAATCACATGAAAATTAAGTATGGAGTCTGCATTTCGTTTGCATATGCAAAATCTGCAGCATTTTAGAGGCAGCTTTAATGGGTTATAAACCATGAAGGAATGGAAGATATTACAGGCAGACACATGAATATCTACATACATATAAATAGATATGTGTGTATGTATATATATATTTATGTGCTATAAAGACTGGTTCTGTTTTTCTCTTTATTAACCTGAATAGAAAATAGAGTTTAAAATACTGTGTCTTTCAGGAAGGGCGGGGTATTTTTAAGGTACAGTTTTTCTTGTAGCTGTGACTTAAATTTGCTACAGTAACTTATATAATTAAGAGGAAATTATAAAGAAAATTACCCTCTCATTCTGTTAATTAAGTATCAGAGAGTGATCTTCTGCTCTTATGTTGGAGATCCACAGAACAGAGGCGCCATCTGAACAGTCACTGAAGGCTGCTTTTGTAGACATTGGGCAGAGACAGAGTTCAGCAAAACTGGGTTCAAATTTGGCTTCATAATATGTTTTTCTCTACAAGAAAAATTTGACAAGTAGCTTTCATATGGATGTTTAATGAAGGATTTTAGCCTTCCATATTTGTCTACTACTAAAGCACTTTTTTTTTTTTTTTCCTGGAAAAGAAAATGTCTTTTCAAGTAATCTAAATGACAAGTACTAATTGCCTGGTGAAAAGAGTTTACAGTGCTCCTGTCATGGAAATATTTGAAAGCCTTATGTTGGGGTTTTTTACAAAAACTAGAGACAAGATCACTGTGCCATCATTAAAATCAGTGCTGTTGAGAAATCAAATAGCTGTCTCATGGTGATTCTGTATTCAGTTTAATATAACTTATAGGAAGATTCTGCTTTTCCAGAACAGACTTGGACAACTTAAGATGAGGTGACCAAATTCTTCAAAATTGCCTTGCCTCTGCATTTAAATCAATAAAAATGTTTCTATCATTTATTTCATCTGGATTTTTAAAATGTTTTTGCTGATGATGTCCCTGCTCAGAATAACACAGAATAGCCTTTAGTCCACACAGCTGCTTTCTTAGCTCTCTGTGGAGAGGCTATTTCCAAAAATACTCAAATATTCAAATCTTTGTTACAGGCAAAAAATATTTAAGCACGTGCATTCATAACTATCACAGAATAAAAGGTTATGGAGAGAGGTTTGTTTTTAAAGCTTTTATATGTCAATATGCTCTTAAAACTGTTTATATGAGGTTTGCTTTTCTATCAGGAGGACACTGGAATAAAATAGTTTTGGGGGAATCTTTTTTACATATTACAGTGTAATCACTTACATAAATGCAATACTTGATTTAAAAACAAATTTCTTTAATTAAGCATAGAGACAGCAGTCTTGGGAAAAAACAAAAACCAAACCAAAACAAAACAAAAAAATAAATAAATAAAGTGAAGGGAAAGAAGTCAAATTCAGAAGCTCTTCAATATCCTCAGGCTACATTACTGCATTCTAGTTCTGCAAGGAGATATAGTGCTCTTTCTTATTAGCTGGCACTGCAAGAATTTAAGTGACCCAGCAGTCAACATTTCCCACTGTGGCAAAAACAATTTTGTAATTGTCCTGTGAATTAGGGAAGTGAACTCTAGGAGGATTCTTGCATCGGGTGTTTTCTTGGGCGATGATGTGGAAATAATAGATTTAATGAGAACAGCGTAACGATGTGGAATACAATTTCATTCTTGAGTAAATTTCACATCTTTTCCAAGCAGAAAGTGGATTAACGTAAAGCTTCAAGCAGGGAGCTAACCTGGGGATCCTGCAGCTAAACAAAAATAACTGAATGGCCAGATTTGCATTTCAGTAGACATGGATGCAACACAGGAAAAAATAAACAGGAAACTGTGAAGTGATTATAGGCAGAAGTGACAGAATTTTTCATATGCTGTGAGATTCATTCATGTTACTACCCTTCCACTGACAATGAAAATTGCTTGATTGGATCTGAACCCACACTGAAAAACTGTACCTCAACATGTTCAGTAAGAAACTAGGAATTATGCCTGTGTAAATCCTGTGCCCTAGGAGCACCTGTACTCCAATTACCCAGCAGTGTCTGGGTGAGTGGGGTGTACCAAAATGTTAAATATAAAGAAATACTGAGTGCCCTCTGCTGTTACCTCAGTCACACTGGGAAAATATTCCTACTCTTGCTGTATATGTTCATTAGTCATTGCAGTGAAGTGTCAAAGACTCAACAAAAAGTATTCACAGGGAAATTCAGGAGTGGAGCTATCCATAATGAAGGCATGGCTCTGCACTATGATTGCTCTGCCCTGCATGGGGAGATTTTGATTGTCCCTCCATAAAATCCATAAAGGGTGGAACAAATGCCCCCACAGCAGCAGATGCCAGAACTGTGTCCCTTTTCCTTATCAGCTGCAAGTCCCCTGTCTTCTGACAACACATCTGGCAACATCCCACACCAGGGATTAGGAGAAAAGCTGGTTTCCTAAGCAGTTCATGAAATTCATCTTATCCCTTATCAGGCCATGCAAATGGGAGAAGCAGAGACAGGCAGACTAAAGCTTACTGTCCTGTGTTGTTCCTTGGCTGCACACCCTGGACTGAAAAGGAAAGTTGTGTACCAGGCATTGCATGTAGAAACACTGGTTTCTGGAGTACAGACTTCTCTGTGTAACTTTGTGACCTCAACAGCAGATAAAAATCCAGGAGGGTGACCAGAAAAGGAATTAGAAAAATGGGGAGGAGGCTTGTGAACTTCTTGGTCCTTCAGTGTGGACACTCATTTCATATGTGATAGCCAGCAGGACCCGAGTCCTCTCCCTGGTTTACAGGTTCCCAGACTGTAGTGACAATGGAGATAAATTAGGTTAACCTTTGGGTCATGTAGATTTGAATAAGGTATGAGACACAGCTCTAATTTTGGTGTGTTCTACTGAGAGCAAGGAATTGGCTGGGGAAATATACACAATGAGCCACAGTTCTTTCAAGATTACAGCAGAAATCTTATTCTGAACAGCTCTAGAAATTGGCATGTGTTAGTTTTATCTTAGTTGTTATGCTCCACAAGACAATGTCCATGACAGCCTTATCATATTTCTTTGGTAGAATCCTAACAAAAGAGCTCAGGTCCTTTTATTCAGTGTACTTCCTTTAAATTATTATTTTTACAGCTGACTGTCTGTTTACTGCAATGAAATTTTACCTAGGTTTAACACCTTGTCATACTGGGTACAATTGAATAGTTTCAGTAAGCACATCTTTGGAGTTGCTGAGGATGCTCAGGCCTCTCAGAACTGTAAATCTCAAAAAAGAGTCAAACAGTGACATGAGAAAATTTTCCCTCCTCTAGAAACAATAAAGTTAAATGTTGTAAAACAGATTTTCAGACTGACTATCCTGCATGACAGGAACACTCTGAAGCTAGTTGAGTAAAAAATAGTTCTACATTTGCTTGCTCAAAATAAATTTATTGACCTTCCAAGTATGAAAGACTGATTTTTACAAAGGCATATAGGGGTAAGATATGGAGTATTGGCTTTAATATGAAAGATGGCATGTTTAGACCAGATACTGGGAAAAAATTCTTTACTGTAGGGGTGGTGAAGCACTGGCACAGGTTGGCCAGAGAACTTTCAACTGCCTCATTCCTGGAAGTGTTCAAGGCCAGGTTCAATGGGTCTTTAGGCAACCTGTCTAGTGGAAGATGTCTCTGCCCATGGCAGAAGGTTAGAGCTCTATGTTCTTTAAGGTCTCTTCCAACCCAAATCAGTCCATGATTGCATTTTTTATACAAAGAATTTTGAAATTCTAGCTACTTCTCAAGTCCTTCCTGTCACCTGCTTCAATGTATTCTAAGCTGATGCCAACAATCAAAAAAGTCAGAAGATCAAGAGCAACTGAGAAGCAGTCAGACTGCATTAACAATCTGCTGCCAAACCACAAGGACACTGCTCTTGATTCAAGAGAGATGGCAATGCACAGACCCTCCCTTGAGCCATTGTCATAGCAAATGCTGTGATATTCAGTACAGTTTGAATGCTTTAACTTCATCTGTGATCAAAGTCTGATAAAAAAGTATCTCTTATTTTCTCCAGATATTTCTTCCTGTTGTTTAGTACTGTCAGTCAGGGTACATACTGATGTGACTGCTTAGACAACAGACAGCACAGCCCTCACAGCTGTTCAAGTCTCTACTGGCAAATCAGTGGTACATGCAGGAGAATCAAAGGTATCTAAATCAAATGAAACTCCTTTTGAAAACTCCTGAGATTTGTATCAGGAAACCGTTAGATCCCAAAACTGCAGCCCAAGCACTTCTAGTAAACAAGAAAATACCAAAAGGCTGCCATCAATAAGAACATCTCTATTCTCTTTCTCAGCTTTCTGACCATTGGTGTCATCACTCATCTGTCATCTCACCATTAATTTTCATTCCAAGGGCCAACAAAACAGGAAAATTGACACACAAAAAATCAAGCTAATGATTGTGAAGTAGATCACAGCAGCTGGATTTGCCTTGGAAACAAATTTCTCCTCTTATTTGGTGGAGTACGGCCATCACAATCTGAAATGAGAACTGGAACTGGAATGTGAAATGAGGTAGGAATATCAAAATATGTTCTGGTAAGATATCTATCTAATGAATTTATGGCAACTAATGACCTAGGCTTGTATTTTAGGATATTTCATCTTTCCTAGAAAATCTGTTAAAAAAACCTAAGAGGAAACACACCAAGAGAAAACAAACATATAAACAATGTCAGTTGAGTTTTAAGTTTTGAAGGCCATTTACTAGTTCTTAATAGAATAAATTTAATGCACTACCTGAGTGGCTTTGATGAATTGCTGCTAGCAAAGCTAATTCTAGTAATTAATACATCTTTGCACATCACACAGTCAGAGCTCTGCATCTGTGCTGCACAGTCACTGTTGAGTTTTATGGTTCTATGGTTTAATAATCATCAGTCTGATTCAGTGTACAGGAGTGCAAATCAAGATTCATTCCAGAACATATAAACATCCTCAAGAGTGCTGTATTATCCTTCTTTCAGTTTTTCTCCAAACTGTCCTGTAGCTTGCCAGATATTTAGACAGCAAATGGCCACAGAGCTGGACTCCCTTTAGAGAGAATGGAAGGAAAACATTTAAAGGGCAGATCTTTCCTTTTAAATCAGCTTTTGAAAAGAGGCCAGCTTTGTTGCCCGCCAAGGGTATTTCTTTCTCCTGTTGTTCTAAAAGGGAATCAAGGTAACTATGTCATGTGCAGCCCTCCAAACAACAAAGCCCCAAAATTCAATGAAATGAGTAGTTGCCTTAATAAACCAAGTACATCTTCATCTTTCTGATGTCTGTCATTTTAGGGCTATTCAACTGTTCATATGTAAATTCTCTGGGCTGCAGAGTGCTGCCTTTGCCTGCAGTGGGTGACACTGGGATCCTGAACACACTAAGACACAGCACCACAATGACACAAGAGTAGTAGCAAGTTATTTAATTGACAGTGATGTGAAACTGGATGGACAACAAAAACATAATCTGTAGGATCATAATGGAAAACTAAATAAGAGATAGAATCAATAAATCAAATTTACATTATTTCCCTTACTTTTGACACAAAAACATAACCACTTTCCTCAAATTTATGTTGCCCCCTCCCAAAAAGAAGATTCTTGATCTAAAGTAATCTAGTAATACAAGCAGCTAGCACTTGCATAGCACTTTTACACTTCAAGTAATTTTGCAGATGTTACTAAGTTAGTTAATATTCTCCTGAGAAGGAGGTACAGGAGGTAACATTGTCAGTATTAAGATGTTCAAGTAATAAATTTCAAGTTATATTTAATTTTTGATTTTCAGCTCTCAGCAGTTTATAAATAAAAACATCCTAGTTTATGTCACAGGCAGTTTGAATATCTCTGATATTTGAGTGAAAAATTATCAAAATGAAGACTTTTAAATCATTACATTCTATATAATTTTAAATGAATAAATTTACTATTCCTTAGTTATCATCTTTATTCTCCCAAGGTGTCCTGACATCAGTCTTATAAACCTTTTAATGAGAAATATTCCTAGCAAATTCAACAGGACTTTTCCAATATGTGAAAAACAGGAAAGACTAGGCCAGCATACCAAAGTCAGTGGAAACCCTCTCAGCTTAGTATCTGATTTGAGAAAAAGATTCCTTTTTGCACAAAACATGGATTGGAAGCCTTATTTTCTTTTGGGGAATATTTTGATATCTAATTTCCTCCAGAATAAAATAATGCAGCTGAACTTCTGACTTTCTACAGTGGACTCTTATGGTCTGTATTTTTCCATGGCATCATGTCTTTCAAATAAAGAGCATTTAATCTAAATTGTCCTCTAATACAAGTTTATAAGAAGTTTATTTGGGAAGCTGACACATAAATGGTGGCACTGTATTGTCTTTAAGCAGTGTTGCACAAGATAACCACAGCATCCATGAAATGAATCAGATATCTGACTACAGCAAATGGTAAGCGTATACATTTTGATGAGAATTAGAGACATATTTTCTCAAAACATAACCTTTGTCGTTTTCTCTTTCACAGCTGAAAGATGCTAAAATGTCACCTAAAATCATTATTTGCCTTATGGTTTTAATAGATTCTTACAAAGAAATTAAGCAGCCTACACACTGACTCATGATCAGCTTTTTCCATTTATGTATTAACAGATGCCCAACAGTGTTAAATAGAGAGTGTTCTTCCTTCTCTCAAAATAATTTACCATATGCAAGAATTCTGCACTTTATAAGAGATGCTTCTTATGGAATAAATCTCACCATGATATAAGAAAAAAACATATTCAAAGTCTAAACTCTATGCAGTAATAAGATTTTAATAGAGGTTATTAAGCTTGTGTGCACTCAACAGAGAAATCACTAAAGATCGATTTGGATAAATTCTGGCATGAGTTTTAAAATAAAGAAAAAAGTCATGTAGTGTTTTCTTGATAGTAACTATAGACTATACCATGCTTGACCCAACAGTTTTCAGTTTGTTAACACAAATCAGAGGTGGAAGTAAGATTGAAACAAAAAAAAATATTTTGCTCAAAACATCCTATTCTAATTTAGAGTTTGGTAAAAAGGCAAGAGATTAAAGAAATAGAGAGCATATCCATGAAGAAGAATCTTTTTTCTTTTTTACAAAGTGTCTTACAGATATTTAGAGTGATGTGTAAAAGAAAGACCAGAAATGTTAAGCTATCTGCATGGTCATTTTTTCATATCAGGAAGCTTACAGAAGAAGTGCCAAACTGTATTTCATCCAGCCCACAGTCTGCAGAGCCAGCCAAAATATAAAACATCACCTTCATTAAGAATTTACAGGCTTAAGAGACATATTACTCTTTCTTCTTTTTTTTTTTTTTTTTCTTAAATATTAATTTACAGTTATTGTTGAAAATGTTTTGGAAATAGCCTTCCACATTTTCTTTTTACTAAATATCATTTATAATAAATGACAGTGCCATAAAAAAAGTTTCAATATTTTTCTTTTCTTTCTCTGAGGCTTTAGGGAAAGTGAAAATCTTAGATTATTTGGAAAACTCTTAAGAAGAAAAAAGTTCTCTAAAACCTTTTCTCAGAACAAAGGGTCAGTTTCTAAGAGAAATTGTATCAGGTTTGCATGGTCAGGTTTTGATAGTAAGGCAGATGCAGGGATGGCTTCTGTGAGAAGTTGCTGGAAGTTTCCTCCATGTCTGGCAGCAACAATCCCAGGAGGTTCCAAGGTGGATGTGCCACTGGCCAGGGCTGGACCAATTAAAAAAGATGGTAACACCTCTATGATAACATATTTAAATAATAATAAAAAGTTATTGTGCAGATGTAATTGGTGCCAGAGAAGAGCAGGATGAGAATATGTGATACTCTCTTATAAGGTCTAAATTCCCATTATCCTACTCTGATTTTGTTAGTAATAAATTCAATTAATATCTCTGATTCAAGTTTGCTTTGCCCATTACAGTACTTGGTGAGTGATCCCTCTCTGTCCTGAACTCATGAACCTTTCACTAAATTTTCTCTCCCCTGCCCAGCTGTGGAGAGGAGTGATAGAGAGGGTTTGGTGGGTGTCTGGCTTCCAGACAGGGTCATTAAATTGTAACCGGATAGTTTTCTGTATATAAATGAATCTTGCCAGTCACAGCATTAGAATCAAAACTATTATTAAAAAACATCTTTTCTCCTTCTGTACAGTGAACTCCTATTTGCAGGTCATTATTTTTGTAAATAACTCTGGCCTACTTTTACCAAGACATTTGGTAAAATATTTCTTCAATTCTTTAAAACAGCCCTTGGTAAAGAAACCACTCACTTGGCATTCAGGAACCTAAATTTTCTTCTGGACAATAAAGTGTTCTTTGTTTTATAATGTTCAAGATATTTTCAGGAAAAAACGTGTATGTGTTTATGTGTCTCTTACTGATATTGAAATATTTTTTATCACAAGGAGACAAGCCCCTTCCCACAACCCACTCCCTTCTTTGAATCTACATAGCTTGTTCCAGCTCTGTAAACCATGACAGTGTCTTTCAGATTATTTGTGGGGATATATCCAGCCACACAGATTTCCAACCATATGCTGAGTAGATGGGCCAATTCAATCATGTTTGCATGGTGCTAAAGTGAGTCTACAATATCTCTTAATGTGAGTTGCATCTCCCTTTGTCTTATCCCACACAAACACACAAAGACACACAGGCATTAGCATGGTCTGCTTGCTCTGCTGCTCAGCCAGCACTCCTGAAACCTAAATAAATACTTGTGACATGCTGTATTGAGCCTCTGCCCTTGCCAGACAGGGATTTACATGAAGGAAGCAAAAAAGAATTCTATATGTGTCTCACATGCAAACACTGCCTTGTTTCACATGCTGTGAACACAGAAGAGAAGCAAGGAGTATCAGGTGTAAATTCATCTCAGGGTCCTGCATTGCTGTACTGATGGGTACAAAAAACTGCATGAAAGGATTTAGAGCCAATCCCAGACTCATGTGGAGCACACTCCACCAGCCCTCAACAGCACATAATACATATTTAATATAAAATATCTATAAACTGTTCACAAATTGCATTTTCAGTCCCAGAAGCAGTTTCTAGGAATCAGCAATGAACCCACTGCAGTGCTCACATGTCTCTGTAAAGGTGAATGCACCTTAAAGTCTTAAAGCACAAGCCATGACATTCAATTCATAAAGGAGTGATAAGTAGGAAACGGAAGTTATTTTTTCACTTATAATTGTGATGTAGTTGGATATCACCCCTGTACAGCCATGCACTAAAATCATGAATTCTCTGGTTTGTCCAGGAGCTGGTCATCTAAAGGGATGAGCCATGGAATGGTTTGAGACAAAGAACCAGCCAGATGTTTTCTGATTGCCTGAACAGTCACAACTGAGTGCTGCCACAGCTGGCCATCTCAGACTTCTAGAGATCCCCTGGGCAGCTCCTGCTCTGTCCAGCCCACGCTGTATGTGGCCCTTGCTGATGGAGAAATTATGTTTGGAGCATATAAGGCATCTCTAAACAGCCAGTATTAACTGTCCTTGTACAAATGGTGTGTTGGGATGTCTGGGATGGTGTTTACCTTCATGTAGGAGAGTATTAGGCATGTGGTTGAGCTATGAAATACATACAAACTTAAAATATTAAATGCATACATGTCCAGTCCAGCTGGAGATGTCACTGTGAAGATTTGTGCAAGAGAGTCCCTTTGCCAGCTTCCAGCTGTCCAGAAGCTTCAGGAGATTTGATGGCCCATGGAAGTGTTACCTAGGCCAAGATCTGAACAAAGGAGGATTTTCCCTCCAACAAACACTCTGCCATGATTTCCTCTGAAACAAAAGGCAATTTGCACCAAAATCCCTGCCACTCACAGAAGAACCCTCCCTCTTTGTTTTGCACTAGGCCTCACTGTCCTGTAATTTAAAATTCATGATTAATGGTGTGTCTTCTTCTGGAGTGCTTAAAGCCAGACTATCCAGAACTATCAAATAGAAGGAGGAGAGGCTCAGAAGCTGGGGCTACAATAATACACCCAAACAGTGACAAAAGAACTGTGTGAGATGAGGATGAGGTGACTGTGGTGAGGAAGGTGTGTGCTGAAATCAGGATAAACCAACAGGTTCAGAGTCAGCCTTATATCATTAATATTTACTGATTAAGATAATTAATAAGCATTTTACCTTATTTTGTTCCTCATCAACTTTCAAGCCATTACCAAAGGCAAAATAAATCTTAATTATTCTCTGTTGCACAATCATTTACCTTGCCACCTTTTATAACCAATAATTTATTATAAAATCTCTCAGCAACTACAATTGTCTATGCTATTCAGATGCTTGGAGGTTTGCTGTAAAGATGGAAAATAATAGATGTCCTGCCATTTGAGACAATTCGCAACAGAGAGACAAGCCTATATTACCACTCCCTCTTGAAACAGTAACAAAAAATCCAATTCTGATTTCAATATTGCTAATTCTGTCATGGATTTTTCCTTTGTTGTGCTTGTGTAACTTCTAAAAAGCTAATAAGAGGGGGTTTTTTGTGTAATTCAGAGCAGGCTCTTCTTCCCAAATCGTGTAACTTAAACTAATTTACTCCCTAACAGATCACTACTGGCAAAGATTATGAAATATTAAAAATAGCTACTGGTTTATCTTGACTCAATGTCCTGGCAGATTTTTTCCCACTTTTATCTCAAGATAAATAAATAAAGTTCTGAAGAAAATCCAACAAGTGGTAAGACATACATCATGTTAAAACACTGCAAATACCTCAAGTATTTAATTCATGATAATTTAATAAATAATAATTGCATATTACTATCATGACAGGGTCTAAAAATAGAAATTGCTTCATATGGTTCTAGATCTGTGACTGTTTAACTGATACTTGAAATATTTGATTTTTAAAAGTAAGGGTTTAGCGTGAATAATTTTTATGTGCAGAATGTAAAAACATTACTCTAGACATATGTGTATAAAAACCATTATTCCCAATTTATTCAATGCCTAAGATATAATAATATCTTATAATAAATACATAACTATGCAGGTTAATTTCTCATGTGTTTAAGATACATAAAAAGACAATGAGTGGAGGCAATTGCAGTGTTGGGCTTTTATCTCTGCATGCAAATAGTAGCATTGAAGTAGGCTGGCAGGAGCCCAGCTGATCAGTGCTTTTCATCAACCAGCCCTGCTCCATCATCCCTTGGGCTTTGGCCACCATGCTCCCTGTACAGATGCCTGGTGCCACTGGCACACCCAGGGGACATGGAGAGCTACTTGTACCCATCCTCTGGAGGCTCACCAGCTGCTGGATGGCTGGAAAGTAGGGTATTTATTGAGTTATTTTTTACTTCTTTCTTTCTTTAATAAATCGCCTTCTTCACACATCTGTTCCCTACCCTGCTCAGGGCATAGATAAGTGAACAATTTCAGGAATAATTTCCAAAATCCAGCACTGCTAGAGAGGGTGATATTAAAAAAGCAGCACTCAAAAGATTGAAACATTCCCTGTGTGTCTCTTTCTCTTTGAAGTTATGCAATAAATAGCATCCTGTGGCCTAGCATTAAACCTGAAGAAGTGCTGGGATTAAAATCCACTTAATTACACCAGGTCATTCACGCCCCATTCTCCAACTAGGTTGCTGTATGTTGGGGTGGAACAAATAATAGGAATATCAGTCTAAATGTCTTTGACTTTTCATCGAAATCTATGTCTAGTGAAGACTTAGAATGCCTCCTGGGTGGGGGCAACTGAAGGGGATTGCACATCTTCAGAAGTGAGGAAAGTCTATATGTGGGCAGCAACATGTGCACACATGTGCACACCCCAAAACTGAAATTCTCTGTCCAGCTGGGCTTGCTTGCTTCTTATACATGTTCACTGCATCTGTGGGCATTCACCATCTTGTCTGCAAATGTACCACAGACTTTTGAAACACTTTTAAAAACTTACTCAGAGCAATGTTGACAAATCAATAGGTTCCCCTGATGCACTTCAGCTCTGTCAAGTCATCATTCAAACTTGCCAGAATGAGGAGCAGAGAATTGAATTTAAATGGTCAGTTGGAAGTAAAATAAGGAGAAAATCATGTAAACAGAAAAAAAAAAAAAAAAAAAAAGATAAAGAAAAAGCAGAAGGAGAAACAAAAGTAAAATTGAGAGAAATGTTGTCAAGAAGAGCAAGAGTATTTGCTCTGCTGTTGCTTCTGTTACATTATCTTCTGGTTTAAATTCTATTTTAAATGAATGCATTTTTAATTCAGCATGGAGGAATACAGAAGAGGGCTGTGTATCTTTAGTTCTTATAGCTCAATTGTTATGTAATTGGAATCTTTCCCTGTTATGTAATTTGAATCTTTCCCTGGGAAAAAAGAGGCCCCCCTCCTTTTGGCTATATTGGCAAACTTTTTTCTTGCCAATAAGAGGTGGATACAGATCAGAAGGCAAGTAATGACATTGCAGAGTGCCTCTCAGCTGTCCATAAGAAATACTCCAGTAAAGCAGTTCAGGAATCACAAACTGGGCCACAAAACTGTAAGGTAGAGTTCATGAGCTACAGAACTGAGAGATTTTATATTTTTCCATGAGGTGAAAATGTTTAGGTTTGAATTCCTGCAAGGGGAAGGTGATCCTTCTTTTCTACTCAGCACAGGTGAGGTACATCTGGAGCTCTGTGTCCAGTGTTTGGCTTCCCAGAACAAGAGGGACTCAGGCACACTGGAGTGGCAAAGGGCCAGGAAGAAGATTTATGTCTTGCAGCATCAGTCATAAAAGCAAAGAATGAAAGAGCTGGGCCTGTTCAGCCTGAAGAAGAATTGAGTCACAGGGGATCTTATTAATTGTGCAGAAATACCTGGTGGGGTATGTAGAGCAAATGGAGCTGAACTCTTCTTAGTGGTACCCTGTGACAGGACCAGAGCAAATGGGAACAAATTAAAATACAGCATATTCTATTTAAGTTTAAAACCCTTCTTTCTTTTTCCAATGAGGATGGGCATGCAGAGAAAGAGATTGCCCTGAGAGACTATAAAGTTTCTATCCTTGGAGATATTCATAACCTGACTAGTTACAGCCCTGAGCTGTGTAATCCACAGGACCCTGGCTTTGCATGGAAGGATAGACTTCCTACCCCAGTTCCATTCTGTGATTCCATTAACAAACCAAATGAAAAGAGAGAATCAAAATTATCTGGAAATTACAAGGTTACAGACACAGAAATCTCTCAATAAAAACGTGAAATAGGAATGATGATATTGTTGATCCAACCTGACTGGAGCTGCATTAGCTCTGAGATTCACACGAGTAATTTTTGAGCACAAATCACCTTTAAATGTTCCAGCTGTTATGTAAATAAATATTTCTTGCAAAATCTGAGGATAAAACCCAGACAACAAGGAGCTTACCCAAGCATTGGAAAGAATCTGGATGAGCCCATTGTGTTTCCAATGAGAGTTTTGACTGACAATACACATATTGTAAGTTTAATAGAGGACTTGATATTTGAGGTCTTTTCTAGCAGGAAACACTCAGAACTAGAGAACTGGAAAGGATCTCTTCTTGCTAGAGACTTTCCTGTATACATTTGGAAGGTTAATTTAATCTGAATTGCACTGCTATATTACCACTTTTTTGCTTTTAACATTCTCTTCAGCCAAAATTACTAGATGTGTTTCTTTTGTTTCTGAAGGGAAACTGCTATTCACTCACCAAGTTAAAGGATCATTTCTGAAGAGTTAGATAAAGGCTGCTTGGTTGTCTCGGTTTGTTTTAAATCTGAGTGTTCTTTAAAGCAGAAGAATTAGTATTAAATTTTCATTTAAAAACAGCTTAAGCAAAGTAGGAATTGTAGGGTTGCAGTGTGGTACAAATCACACAGCAGCACAAGCTATATAAGGAATCCTATATTAGATCCTCCTTCCATCTGCAGTGCAAAGCAAATCTTACAGAACCATGGTGAAATGTTGCCATTTTTAAGAGCTAATCATTGAAATATCTGGTACATTGTATAGCTAAGAATGCCAAGGTTAACCCAGGGTCTGTACAAGGTAAATGTATATAACAGTCTGATTCTTGCTCCACTTACACCAGCTTTAATCAAGCATGAAGGACACCTATGGTAGTTATTCCTTTCTTGGTCTGGTGAAGGCTTCTTATCTGCACTCTCCCACTAAACACAGCACCAGAGTGTCAAGGTAGGAGAGCAAGGGACAATCTTGGTTCAGCTTTGTCTGATTTTGTTCCTCTGTAAACTTAGACTTCACTTTTCACTTAGGAAGGCCACTTAGGAAGGGCTTTAGGTTATTTTGTTGCTAGGTGGAATGTCACATATGGCACATGCCTTCATGCCAAAACTGCAAATGCTTTCCCAACTTTTTCAGACTGAACTACAGAAGCAAGCAGCAAATATCAGACCACACTTGTGAATGTAAATACAGATGTCACCAGGCATCTAAATAATCCCACTGTGTCATCAGCTTTGAAATCTGTTTATCAACACTGTGCCTTAAGTTTTTCTCAAATGCCTTATTAGCATACGTACAGCCAGCATGGCAAATTAACCTCAACACAAAAACAGTTGCTCCCCAGAGGACAATAGAAATTAAAATAAGCTACTGATGCCTTTAACCACAGTATCACATTGAGGAAATGATTTTGAAGAAGGCAACATCATTTTGATTAAAAAGTCTCATCAGATGCTTCACCTTCACTGGTTCCTTCAATGACTTTTTAGAACAGGTTTTACTGATTCATCCTAACTACTTTGCTGAAATAAGATTTTTTTTTAGCTGCATTTTTCTTACAAGTTACATTGTGCAAGTTAATTGAGCATATTGCTGTCTCTTGATAGATAATGTGATCTGAATTTTAGTGGAAAATTTGGAAGTTTAGCACAATTTTGAAAACAGTATAAGACATTAGAACCTGCAATTTTACCTGGTCTTAAGTATTTTTTGCAATTAGTCAACTGTATAGTTACCTCATGATTTGTGTTTGTTATCCATTATTCCTTTAATAATGTTACTTCTATTTTCAGAATTCATTCAGGAGCATCAGGGAAACAAACTGGATTTTTATATTTATGTTCTTTAAAGGCACAAGAAAGTTAAATCTGTTTAAAAAAAAAAAAAAAAAAGTACATCTCTGAATTCTTAACCAAAACTTGAAGAGAATTTAGCCAGATCCAGGAAAATTAAAACAAGCTTGTCTGTGCTCCCAATAGTGAGAATCAGTCTCAATATAAAGATCAGGTACAGAAAGAGTTACTTGAAGAACTGTTTAAAATCAGTGCAGAAGTGAGTAAAAATGAGTGTGGGTGGATTAAATGAGATGAGGAAGGAAATCAGTGGGGTCAGAAACTGGGAAGAAAACAAGGTGGGATGGAGAGATATCAGCCAGCTTCAGCAATTTTAGTGGGCAGCCCCTGGCTGGACACCAGGTGCTCACCAAAAGCACTTGCAACACTCTCTTCCTCAACTAGACAGGTGAGAGAAAATACAGAGATAGGCTCATAGCTTAACATAAAGACAGGGAGAGAACACTCATCAATTAATTGTCATAGGAGAAAACAAACTGATTCCCCATTTTCCCTACTTTCTATTTTCTCTTCTTCCTCCCCTTCAGTGGCACGGGGTGACAAGTAAGGGTGGCTGCAGCCAGTCCATCACACAATGTCTCTGCTGCTCCTTTCTCCTCAGGGGAAGGACTCCTCACACTCCTCCCTACTGCAGAGTTGGGTCCCTCCCACAGCAGACCATCCTCCACCAACTTCTCCAACGTGAGTCCTTCCCACAGGCTGCAGCTCATCACAAACTGCTCCAGTAAAGGATCCCTTCCACGGGGTGCAGTTCTTCTGCACTGGCTGTGGGCTCTGCAGGGCTGTTCCTCTCACATGTTCACATAGCTGCCTTTTCCCTTTCTGCACTACTACCATTGCTGACAGGCTCAGCCCTGGCCAGCAGCAGTTCTGTCTTGGAGCCAGCTGGCACTGACTCCACTGGACATGGGGAAAGCTTTTAGCAGTTTCTCACAAACACCACCTCTGTAGCTCCCCCTCTACCAGAATCTTGCCACACAAACCCAGTCCAACAACACAAGTAGAGTGAGCAGTGAGGCAGTCAGAGATGCACATTGAGGTGTGATGGAAGGAAAGAGACAACACGTGAATTCGGAAGTAGGAAAGGTAGTAAAAAAGTTTGCAAAATATGAATAAAAAAGATAGTTCATCTAAGTGGAGGTGGAAGCAAAGGTCAGATGAGACCTTCTCTTCATCATTCTCTTAAAAGTACAGTACAGATGTCAAAATCCAGGCTTCCATTTTCTGAGGCAGAACTAGCAGAATATCATTTGACTACTGGGAAGAATATTATATGCTCTCCTCCATTCTACTCTTTTACAACATATGCCAAGAGAAATTAAAGCTGTTTGGAAATTAAGGATAAGTTCCATGGGGGAAAGAGGCAATCAATGTTTAGTGTGCCTAACTGGCTGTAAAATTATACATGACAACTAACATGGAGCATAGCAGACACAGCAGAAAATATTTCATAAAAAGTTACTTGCAAGTTTTAACAGGTCCAGGCATGGTAAGAACATACCAGATACACAATTTTGCATACTGCTTGAAGTGTACATATCATAGAATGGAATTTCAGAATGGTTTGGGTAGGAAGGGATCCTTACAGATCATCTAGTTCCAGCTCCAGAGTCATCCATTGCCTTTCCAAACCCTCCTTGTCCTGTAGCCATACATTTGTTTTTACTCCCACCATACTTGTTTCCATTTTTTCCCATAAAGCCCCTTACAGTTCAAACATCTCCTTCCTCTTCATAGCCTCGTAGAAGCATTTAGGTTGGAAAACAACCATAATATCATCGAGTCCCCTAATATAACATTAAGTCCATCAATGAATCATAGCAGGATTGGAAGAGACCTTTAAAGCTATCCAGTCCAACCCCTCCTGCCATGGACAGGAGCCTTTTCAACTAAATCAGGTTGCTCAGAACCCCATCCAAAGTGACCCTGAATATTACTAGGAATGGGGCATCTGTGGGAAACCTATGCCAATGTTTCACCACTTTTATACATTTTTGTTCCTTATATCCGGTCTAAATCTGCCTTCCTTTATGTTGAAAACTTTATGTCTTGTTCTATCTCAACAAGCCTCACTTGAAAGTTTGTGCCTGTATTTTATACAGGCTCATTTCTCAAAGGCTGCACTAAGGTCTCTCTGGAGCCTTCTCTCACAGATAAATATCAATGAAAAGTATAAGCTTAGAATGTGAACTGCAGCTGGACACCCCTGGACATTCACTCTTCCTACTGAGAGACCTGTCTTTTTGCTGTCTTGACTATGGACCTTACTCAATAGCAATCTACAGCCATTGCTATAATCCTCTGTTATCTTTTATTCAAGACATAGTAACATATAATTTTATTGTATTTTTATTTATATTTTTATTAAAATATAACTATATTGTATTTAAATAATTTATTTGTCAGGTGATGGGCATCTATAAATGAGAAATGCAGCTGAATAAAACACCTGAATGAGTGTTTGATGATAATTGACAAGACAATCACTGCATGTTCATGCTTTCTCTGAGGTTCTTTGGGGAGGAACTTATATCATTTTAGGTCACTGCTCAATCATATAGGAAGCTTATACTACTGAAAGAAATACTATCCTTTAGAATATTAATAAATAACTAAGATCTTAATTTTTATAAAAGTAATAATTGCTGTCAGAGTGGGATGATCAACTGGATCCTTTATGCAAATCTGATTAAATTGACAGTGAGGGGTTCTTGACGACTGTTCTCTTTGAAAAAATGAGCAATCAGAGCTCAGTTGCTTGCTCTGTAGCACCTCATAGTCTGCAGTCTCCTCCCACCAACAATACATGTATTTCCTCTTGTACTTATCCAACACCGACTTTTCATATTTTCCTTTCTTTAATTCTGTTGCTATGGAAATCTTCCCCCATAATGTCTGCATTGACTCAAAAGGTGCTGAAAGCCTTTGAATATGCAGCACTCTTCTGTATCTTCAGGACAGTTTAGAATAATGCAAAACAAATGCAAGTGCAAATTGCGTTTTTAAAGAAATCCCTTTTGCTCTTCCACTCATTTCAATGTTTGCATGTTTATTTTAGCAAAAAATAAACAAGCACTGAGTATATAACCCTTCGTATGCCAAAGCTTCCCAAGGAACTTAACAAATGACACACAGTCTGCAAAGATTACTTGTCAAGTGCTGGAGCACAAGTGCCCCTGGAGAGCAATTGACAACCTCACTGTAATGCCAGCTTGTTATTCTTTGTCTCTTACAGAAATGAAAAATAACGTTTCAAAAGTCAGCACCCAATTACTCTTACTGTATTCAAACAGGACTTGACAAGCTTCCTGAATGTCCTGCAAAGGACTGTGCATCTCCTGAAGGGCACAGAAGAGGACATGAGAAGTTCCCACATAATGGGAGAGGCAGCGTCTCCTCCAATCTCCACTCTACTGTCCTGACATAGCAGGAGACAATTCTATCCAACATGAGCAAAGGAGATCAGTGGAGTTTTATCCCTCAGAGCAATATAACATCAGGGATAAAAATGTGGGGGGAAAAGTGGATAGCTATTTCCAGTAGCTCTTAGAGGATATCTAAATGGAAGAATCAGTAAATATGATCAGAAAACCTTACTTAAGTAAAATGGATTTTTTCCACCTGGAACTCAAGAATCAATTCATCAGTTATCACTATAAAGATTTTTCACAAAGCCTTACTCTTGCTTACAATAGCACACTCTCCTCCTTTCCTCATTCAGTCACAGCATCTTCTACCAGAATACTTTTAAGTACAGCAATTCTAAATTTATTTCCCTAATGATTTGATTAATTATGCAATCTGCCAATCTGTTAAGTTATTTCCCCTTTGGGCTATTTGTGCTTTTCACCTGTTTGGTGTCCTTTTTTGAATCAAGGGCCTGACATATTAGCTAGTTTGGCACTCACCTTCATCAAAAACTGAATTTAAAAAGGCATAAAACCCAAATAAATCAGAAAATAACATAATAAATCATAATATAAGATAACTTTACATACAAATAACCCAATCAACCTAAAAATATTCCTCATGAGAACGCCAGGAAACATGCTTCATAAATGCTGTAATGACTAGAGTGTGGCTTAGAACTACTACCATTTTCAACTCATTCACTTGAAGTCACTCTCCAGTGTCAACCATTTGTGTTTCTGAATGAAATTGGAAAGGACTCCCAAGATCATCAAGTCCTGCCTTTGACCAAATACTTCCATGCCTACTAAACCATATCACAAACTGTCGACTCCACTTGTTTTTTGAAGGCTTCCAGGGATAGTGATTCCACCGTTTCCATGAGAAGTTTGTTCCACTGATTAATCACTCTGACAATGAAGAATTTTTTTCTAATATCCATTCTGAACTTCTCCTGGTACAATTTCATTTAACTCTTGTCCTATGTCTAGTTATACCTCACCACAAACTCCTTTTATGTATCTGTAGAGAGCAATAAGGTCTCCCCTGAGACTTGTCTTTAACCCTTTACCAGGGCCATTTTTGGGTTTCTCCCCTTAGTGCCATGCACAGTTATCATTGTAACAGTGAATTGGGGAAGGATTCGAGTATGATCACACATGGTAACAATGAGGTAAGCACCAACAGAGGATCCAGTCCATAACTTTTCCTAAATTCAGTGTCACATTATTTATTTAATAATGAGAAGACAGAATAGCTCAGTGCAAGTGAAACAGTGTTCTGTGCCTATTACACTCATTTTATTATCTCCTGGATTATTTTGAAGTAACTTCTGATAATTAAAATTCATGTACTGATTTGGGCAGCATATGTGGAGATGCACTACAGAGCAAGGCAGTTAATGTCCCTTTGTACATGTTTTGCCACAATCATGCCTGATCGTGACATTATAAAAATGAGATAGCAATCAGCAGAATATATCAAATTTCCCCAATTTATTAGAAGGCCTGTGTTCTAGATACTCAAAATGCATTACTGACATAAGAAATAACTTTCTTGATAATTAAGAAAAGTTTTCTTTTTTGCATTTCTTCTCATGTTTCAGAAATGATGACTATTAGGTTTTACAGAAGGATGGTCATTAGTGCCAGATATACAGCAGCATGAAATATGGAAAACTTTCATTGATCTTGAGAAGGTGGCTTCAAAGAAAGATGACTGAATTCCCTTTGCTCTGATAAGAACTGATTCTGCTTTTCTGAAGTGAAGGGAGTTTTTTGAAAACCCTGATGGGGCAATGTCTGTCCTTTAGACAACACTGCTAAATTAATTACTGCAAAGTGTAGATATTTTCTTACTATGAAGGAAAACCATTTTTTTTTCTCTTTCATAGAATTTCTTTCCAAACAGAACATTCAATTTAACTTTTCAATCCATAAGCAGGTAAGTATTGTACTGCCAATTCTCAGTGGGATAGTTCAGAATTGGTGATTGACTACATAGCTATAATTTTTAAAAGATTAATTCACTGGTGCCCTAAATTCCAGCTCAGTGGCAAATTGAAAAGTGTTCCTAGGCAACAAGGACCTATCAACACAATGAAAGTTCCTCCTTTGGAAATTGCTACCTGAAGTGAAGCAGCAAAGAATATGTATAAGATTTGAAGGAGGGTAAGAAAAAGATGAGCAAGAAACACCTTTATCTTTAAAAAAATCATTATATATACTCATATGATTCTGGTTTTGTTTTTTTTCCCTCAGAGATGGGAGACTCTCAGGAAATCTAAAAGGCGAGTATTACCACATATGAATATGGAAAAAAAGAAAATCATCAGGAGAGCAGAACTTCTTCAAGAGTGATAGGTAAAAGTAATACTGTAACAGAAATGTGGTCCTTGTAACAGAAAATTCCTGATCTCCTTGAGTTATTTAAGATCACACAGCAGTTTCTCAAGGGCAGATATGTACAGCCTTTATAGTTCTTGTAGGAAGAAAAATTTTTATTATAGCATTTAGTGTTGCACTCCCCAACACAGACATGCCAGTAGCTGAATGAACACTTACTGTGCAAAGTCCTGGAAGCATCAAGAGAACAGAACTAGCCTATTACAAGTAGAAAAGCACTTTTTATTTCTATAATATCGCAGTACTGAGCCCTCAGGGTGACTTATAATATGGGCCTCCCATCTCCTTCAAAAATACTTGGAAATTGAAATATGTAATTCGTCTAGCTGCTAAAATTCATGTATAGGTACAGCTTTTCTGTCAAATTAAAAGATAGATCTGCTCACCCTGCCATCTTTCTGTACCTCAAAGGAAGCAATAGCTGCATCACACCTCCACTTACTAACACCATGTTCTGTTTGAAATGTATCACATAGCTGTTTTTCCCATCTCATGCACTGCCATAAGAAAGTTAAATTTAGAACTACTGTTCTCAGTCTCTGCTTGAAATGAAATGTCCTGTTTCTTGCTCAGGTCTGAAGAAGAGCTTTTGCCTTTAAAGCTCGTATGTTCTTCCACCTCTCTTGGTTCCTTATTTCCCTTGCCTTATGGCAGAAGCAATGCACACTTCCCACCATAACTTTTCCACTTCAGAATGCCTTCTCCAAGGCCTGCCAAATTGAGTCATCTTCCTTTACAGTCCTAATACACTGAGCTATGGATGATCTAATGGAAGATTTATGCTTTAACCATCTCTACTTACACTTTCTTAATGGGAGAGTTCTCCAGTAGAAACTGAGGGAGTAAGAGCTTGTCTAGATGTGGCAATTGGAATGATAGAATGGGTGGTGTTGGAAAGGACTTTTAAGTTCATCTAGTGCCATGGACAGGGACACCTTCTGCTAGACCAGGTTACACATAGCCTTGTCCAACTTGACCTTGAACATGTCTGTGGCCATCCACAACTTTTCTAGGCAGCCAGTTCCAGTGTCTCACCATCACTCTCATAAAATGATCTTCCTTATGCTCATTCTAAACCCATCTTCTTCCAGTTTGAAACCAGCACTCCTCATCCTGTCACTACAGGCTTTGGTAAAAGGCCTCTATTTTTCTCATAAGCTCCCTTTAAATATTGAAATAGTCTGTACTAGTAGATACTTTACACTAATATGGTGCCAAAAATGTACTTGGGTAGTCAAACATGCTTATCTATATTAGTAACCCATTCACAGGTTTTATTGGCAGAAGTCAGGAGTTATAATTTGCACAAAACACCCTCAGCAGGCACTCAGCACACAGCACCATATTTTGAAGGCTAGGAGGCATAACATCGTCCTTTCTTTGCCCAGGGATATTCTAAAAGGCATTTAATATGCTTTCAAAGAAGTTGAAAAATAGAAACCCATAAATTGTAAGTGAATGAAAGATAAGTCCAAGAAGAAAATACTTTTTTTTTCTGTGTTTTTTTGTGCAATTGTTGTTTTGAATTGATTTTTTTTTTCCAGAACTGTAGCTATGTTTCCATGTCTCAATATTAGCACTGGTAATTTTGAATTTCAAAATTCTGTTTTTTTCCTTTTTCTTTTAAGTCAAATTATTGGTAATATGGCAGAGTACAGACACTTTTACCAGAATTTACGGGGAGTTTACTTCAAAGAAGAAAAGCTGTTACTTGCAATCAGAAGAGATTCACACTAGTTACTTTGAAGTGAAGATGTGTGAGGAGGAAAAAGATCATACAAGAAACATTTCTTTCAGGGTAACTGGTCTCTTTCTGTATTTTGGCATTAGAAGTGCTGTTTGATAGTACTAAAGAGACATTCCAGTACAGGTGACTAAAATTCATCCCCATGTATATAAATTTCCAAAAGCATTTGTCTCCCCTTTCCAGGGATTGTATACTTGCTGAACCTTTTTCTGAAATCAGTGCATTTATCTGAAAGAAAAATATGTTTTCTGCAGTAAAAATGAGTGAAATTATTCTGTCTACTAAGAAGACAGGAAACTTGACTCAGATGGAAGTTTTGGAATAATTAACAGAGGATGGAAACTAAACAATCTATTTTTAGCATACAACATACTAAATTTACAAGCTTACAGTGTTTTACATGGACCACTGAATGAGTGCTAGTTTTTCTGTGGAGGGATGCTCAGTTATTAACCTACTTCTGTAAAGTGAGTTTTAGCATTGCCTAATACAGAAGAGCAAGATTAAATACAGTATAAAAAGGATTGTTTCTAGAAAATGGATTTTATTCAATCCTTAGTCATTTATGGGGAATTAAGTCAGCACTTAACCATATTGCCTTTTCAACAAAATGGTAGAAACAACATATTGTTATACAAAGGGAATACAAAATAGCAGAATGAGACTGTTGGTAGGTGCTGTGACCTTGTCAATTTTTCAGTTCTGTGGGAAATAGGTCTGCTGCCTTAAGCTGATTGTTTTTGGAGTTTTTTATGTGTTTTGGAAAAAATAACTTGGATGTCCCAAATTTCATTGAATAACTGGTATGCCTACCATATTGCTCTCTCTAAGTCTCTTGGCTTGCAATATATGCATTTATGCCCATGTTCTTGTGTTTCTCAGTTAAGATAACAGAGTAAACTAGAAAAAAGAAATATTTAAACACACCCCAGGAAGATATATCACATATGATCAGCAACCACTGCTTTTGAGATCATAGAATTATATAATAATTTAAAATCACTGTATCATAGAATCATTAAGTTTGGAAAATACTGTCAAGATCAAGTCCAACCTTTGACCACATACCACTCCACATGATAAACCATATAGTGAAGTGCTACATCTACTCATTTATTGAACTATTACAGAGCTGGTGACTCCCCTACATCCCTGGGGAGTCTGTTCCAATGCCTTACCACTTTTTCAGTGAAGATCTTTCTCACTAATATCCAACCCAAACCTTCTCTGATGCAACTTGAGACCATTTCTTCTTGCCCAGTGTTGGAAAAGACCTCTAAGATCATCAAGGTCACCTGTGTCCCTAAGTGTCCCATCTACACATCTTTTAAATACCTCCAGGGATGGTGACTCTGGTAAAATAACATTTTACTGCAGCATCTACAATCATGTTTAAAAGAAGATTCAACCATAAATTGAAATTATCAACAGCAAATTTTGCAGAGAAAATTAAAATTGTCAAAAAACGCCCCATACAAAACAAACAAACAAACAAAATACCACCAAAGCACAACAAAAAAAAAAACCAAACAAACAAAAAAAGACTAAAAACACATTTACACCTAGATAGGAAATGGTTTTCTAAGATTACTCTGAAGAAAAGAGGTGACTGGACTTAAAGATAGGTAACTCTACTTCATGCATCTTCTCCAGCTTCTTGAGGTTTATGCTGTGTTGACTGAGTCATCTTGAAGTGGCAAATACAATTGGTTTTGTTGAATATATCTGCTGTAATTATTATATGATAACTGGTACATGAAATGGAACCTGAGCCTTTTTTCTTCTCATCAGCATGTCTGGTGTCAAAGCTGTCTGTCTCTGGGAGATCTGTAAGAAGATCAAGATTTCTCTTTCTTCTCCCACCTTTTTTTTGTATCTTGTACCATAAAAACAAAGCATAAAGCAGTCTGGAGCAGCCTGTTCCTAAAGGACTGCCTCCTGTAGAAAGGCCCCACACTGGAATAGTTCATGAAGAGTTGCTGCCCATGGGGAGGACTCATGTTGGAGAAGTTCATGGAAGACTGTCTCCCATGGGAGGGACCCCACTCTGGAGCAGGGGGAAGGGTGTGAGGTGTTCTGCCTCTTGTAAAGCCCTGGTCCTCTCTTAGTGAGTTTATTTAAAAAGGATTTAAAGAACTGCTTTTCCTTGAGATGGTGCAAAGGAGAATTAGCAAAAGTTCCCCTGAGGTTAAAAATGAAACCTTATTGTAAAACTTTAAAAGATCAGAACTTAAAAAAGCATTTAACCAAAATAAAGCATCTCAGAAAACATAGTTTTAGCAAACTCTAACCCATTACCCATATTTCAAGAAGAGGAAATTAGGAGATGAAAAGGAGAGCAAGAGAGAGAGAAAAGAAAGATATAGTTAATGCCCTTGCATCCAGCATGGTCTCAGCTGCCATAAAATCAAAGGATGATTGTTGAGCTTTTCATAGGTCTGGGTCTTCAAAGAGACAAGAGCAGTTGTTGGTTGCTGTAAAGTTGTTTATTGCATGAATACATCAGTCTTGAAGACAACGACTTCAGAGTATTAAAGTCGATGCTAAAAGCTTTTGAGCATAGAGGCCTGAGCAGTAGCAGCAGTGACAACAGCAGCTCCCTGGCATTTTCTCCTCCTCCTTCTTCTTCCTCTTCTTCTTCTTCTTCTTCTTCTTCTTCTTCTTCTTCTTCTTCTTCTCCTTCTTCTTCTTCTTCTTCTTCTTCTTCTTCTTCTTCTTCTTCTTCTTCTTCTTCCTCTTCTTCTTCTTCTTCTTCTTCTTCCTCTTCTTCTTCTTCTCCTCATTCCATTTCTTCTTCTTCTATCTCACCCCAATACAGGAGATTTTATTAATCAATTGTCCAATCAGCTAAAAACAAGATTCTAAAACATTCTTCCAACACCTATCAGAGTTCAATCCTAAAGTACAAAAGTAATGACACTCCTTACACATAATTTATGCATATAGCTCTATCTATTTAAGTAAGAATGGTTCTATCTGTTTTATCTAGAAATGCAAGCAATGTTCTGCTATGGTTTTGTAATGTCTGGAGCTAAGTTACTGAACTTTAAACTAGGCTTTAGGGCTTTTTACTCTCTTAAAGCACTTAAAGTATATTCTTTCTTACTTAAAACTAAAACTTACATTTCTACTTCATGTCTGTGTGGCTTAATATATTTTAATTTCTCTGAAGGCTTTAATTCAATCCCTGCATTCTTTTCTCTCTCTGAGGGACTCAGAGAGGCTTCTAAGTTATACTCCAACAGACAATAGGGAAATTAGTACATTTGTCCTGGGACAATGGTTTTATCTGCTCTGGCCTCCTGTATCCCCCTAGCCCCATGTGGAGCTTTCTGTCTATTGGCCACTCTGGGCTCAACTGGGGCTCCATGAGCAGGGTGAGAGTCATTGCTTCCCTTGTGCCAGGGACTGACAGCATCTCTGGGCTAAAGATTCCAGCAGGGAGAGTTGTGGAGCATTACACATCTCACTTCATGCCAGCTATGAAGGATGGACTCAGACTTTTCAATATGAGCAGATTTTTGTAATTTATGAACTAAAATAAGATGCTCCTTTGACCACTAGCAGAGTTGGGATGGTGTTGGGTCTTTGCATGGCTCCTGGTAGGAGGAGGATGGGAGGGATCCCTAGTTACACTTTTGTTCTCTTTTCTACAGAGATTCTTGGTTTCCCTTTATTCCATTGTCTCAGTCTTTGCTGCTTCAATATTTTTGGTTCGAGAATAAACTGCTACCCTATATTTTTCTGTGTGGGTAGGGTTTTTGTAATAAAGACAGTACAGTGACATGAGCTCTCAGGTCTCCAAAGGCACTTTGCTGAGACTGGGACTGTGCAGTGATTAAGAACAACTGTGCACAGTTTGACCTCCTTTTGGTCTATTAACTGTCCATAAGCAAAAGGGCAATTTCCAAACAGTCATTTTTCTCTGTTCCAAATTATTTTCTTGTCACTTTTTATGCTACTGCAGTCCTATTGGCATTGTTTACACCTTATGAGAGGAACACCAGATTTGGAATGTATAAAAAAATATTAAAATGCTTCCATTTTGTAAAGAATGCTTCAAAACCTCTCATTGTGGTACTCAAAACCTCATGCTTGTGCTATTTAAGTAAAAAATACTCTTTTTTCCCCAATTTCTATGAACATATACTCAAATGCAAAACAGTTTTTAAAATTTCACTTTCCAGGATAGGCTATAACAGCTGTGCTACTGGGATGGATATTTGGGTGAAAAATTAGAAGTTTTTACTTCATCTGCAATGTAAAAATTAAAGTCATGAAGCTCCTGAGTGGGCTTAGATTTTCAGATTCACGTTTTTCCCTCATCATCCAATGCCTCATCATTAGTCCTTGAAACAATGCCTGCTCTGGCATCTTAAAGGCAGAAAAGGTTGTTTGGTTTGCTCAGAGTATTCCATAATTAAATCCAATGAAGCTTTCAGTATGAGTTATTAACTTGACAGTTGAAACAGACATTTCTTAAACAAAAAACAATTATATCTGATATGATTCATAAAATTTTTAAGCACACAATATTAACTTACAACAGCAGTGTTATATTGCAACACTGTCAATCCCAAGTGTTCAAAAAATGCTTTCATTCATGTTACTTTAAATAATACATTTGAGAATCATATGTTTGCTCTTTCATAAGGCATTTTAATATTTTCAGGCATTGCTGTCCTGGTATTTGGAAGCAGGTCACTCGAGGATGGAATCTAATGGGTTATTCCAGCTTCTGTGGATGGACAAAGAGACCTCCATCTCACCTGGAATTCCACACTGTGAGTGGAATCACCACCTCTCTGACCCGATGCCATGAGCACTCCCTAAGCCCTACCAGTAAATAAGACTAATTATTTAAAGTGCCACAGTTCAGCTTCATGGATTCTCAGCATCATGAAGAGTCAGTTCTGTGCTACTAGAGCCTCTTTACTGACATAATAAGTTGCATGATCTATGATGAATAAAAAAATCTTTCATACAGTTATAGTCTGCCAGGACTAGGACTCAAACCCTGTCAAATTCACCTTGCTTTCAATTATGTAGAATCAAAATCCTTTTCAATAGCTGAACAAAAACCATTGCTATGCTTAATTTTCCTTCCCAAAATGAGTCTACTGCAGGTAAAAAAAAATGAAGACAGACTTGTCAATGATGGCAAGCAGAAGAAAGTTACATTTAAATCACTGAGAACAATTTTCTGAGTAACATGAAGCTGATTTAAAGCGACATCTGGCCAAAGAAAGTGGCTATGAATTATGTCTGCTTAAAGAAGAAAATGTGACAGATTTCAATATTAAGAACGATACTAAGGGATAGTTAGAATTTTGAAATATTTCACAGTTGACGAGAAATACCATTTAATCACTATTTAAACTGACCTTTATTGGAAGCCTTATGGCTAACTTGATTTGGATCATGGTTTGAGGACAGCGTAAAATTCCCAGCCCTTAAGAAGAGGTAAAAGTGATTTGTCTGACATCAGGCTCTCCATTAACCAGCAGATATGTGACTCACCTGAGGAATTCAGGCTCAGAGATACTGCTCTGAGAGCACAATCAGCTTGAGTCAAGTAATTTAGCATCACAAACAGAAGGCTTGCATACGCCCAAATTAACTTTTCTGTTCCTCTCTTACACCAGAAGAAGCAGTAAGGCCTATGTTTAATATACACATACACAAGTGCAAAAAAACCCCTCCCTATGTTTAAGGAAAAGCTTTAAAATTATAGGGGCTATTTTCAGTTCTGCACTGGGACAAGCAAGGAATAAAAACAAGGTCTTTTTGCTGTATTCAGTTGTCCCAATTTCCATCCAATTCTTACTTTTCTAAATTGCTTCCTATTTCTTTTTAAAAATACTTAGACATAGATATGTTGTTCATATAGACTTTTCTTTTATTCCTCATCCCCCTCTTTTTCATGCCCAATCACAATTATAGTGTTTGCTCTCTAATATATTATCTAGAATTGAGTCAGGGTTATTCCAGTCAGTCTATCAAGTCTCATTTTCTGTGAAGAGTTTTCTGGGGAGCTGGTTTTTTGTTCACAATACCTCCTGCCTTATGGTAAAACAATAACAGAAAGTTGGGATAATGTCATCCCTGCTGCAATTTGAGAGAAACAGCAGAGTTGCATCAAGAATTAGTTTAGACCAGGATTTCAGACTAGATAAATAGTGACTACAGGGACTATATTAAATGGAAAAATATCTGAAGGCAAAAAAAATAGTGTAAAAGAACAGGACACAAAAGAAATATTTTGTGCTTTCAAAAACACAGTATAACATTCTTCCCATCTTATTTGCTTTTGAAATAATGAAAACACTCTTTTCTTGAGAATGACTGTATAATTTAAATGTCTTTCTTCTTTTAAATCTTTTCTCAGCAAGACAAAAACTACAGCAAAGGATGGGGAGCTGTCATGCAAAGACATGTTTTTTATGTTTTAAAAGCAAGGAAAAAAAAAGGGATATTATGGTCACGAAAATATACCTAGAAGGCAAAATTTCAGAAATTTGTCAGCAGTGGGGATATAGAATTAGGTGACCTTAGAACTTTAGTTCCAAAAAATGCTATTTTCTTTTGAGTCAAGAGTACAAATTCCTGAAAAGCCTGATCACCTTTAAAACCACTATAAACACATAAGGCAGCCTTATAATCATTGATTGATTCTTGCACTCTGTTGATGGAAACAATGAGATCAACCATGAAAATAATGCCCTGAAGATTTCATGCTTGAAAAGACAAAGACAGAGAGAGAGAAAGAAAGTTTCACTTTGCATTTGGTTTTTCCACCCAACTTTGCAGGAGTTCAGGGTTCGGACATATGGTGCAGTATGTGCAATCAGTAAAGTGACAGCTACTCTTTCACCCTTGGGCAGCAAATGGAAATGTGGCTTGTTTATAAGCCAAATTCTAAAAATAACAAATGTTTCTTCTAACATGGCAGAACAGTGTGACTCATGCATCATTCTGACATAAACATGACATCTGTTGCAGTCAAGTCATTATGTCCAAATGCTGAATCAGATGCAGTTCGACCATTTTTAAAGCTACTTATCCATCTATCAAAATTATTTAAGCATCAGTAGGAAAAATAACAGCAATCTGGAGATCATTTCCCAAATATTGCATGCTGGTTTTTTTAGGACCTAAAATCTGAGCTATTAATTCAATCAGTGAAGTTATAAATGTGTTAAAAACTACCCACAATCATTCACATCAGACTGCTATATAAACTTAAATGCTTGGCCATCTTAATAGTTCATATAATGGTTGATCCACAGAATTTCATAGGTCATCTATTGCTGCCATAAACTGACTACAGGACACTGAGTAAGCAGCTAGCAGCCTCTTTGCCTAACCTGTCCATCTCTAAAATGGAGGTGAGGATAATGCATGGCTTTGAGCAGTTACAGCTTATTGCCCAAGATTGCTTTGTAGTGGGTGGAGAGAGACAGGGACAGCTCTCTGGGCAAATGAGATAAATCATCTTCTTGGAAAGATCTCCAGATGGCTATTAAATGAGCCCAGGTGAGTAGTTTAGACCTGTATTTTTCAGGTACACTGAAAAGTTCAGTCAGCTCTGGCAGCCTGGGAGGATGAGGGCTGAAGCAGACCAGGGGCAGGGTCAAGGGACTCCCTCTCATTCTGGGAAGGAGACCCTTTCTGGTGGGGGCAAAAAGCATGGCAGATGTAGGGTTTTTCATTGTCCCAGGCTTGGCCATTTTGAATATAAATCAGCCCCTCTTTGTGAACTTTTGTGCTATTGATATTGATATTGTTGCTTTTACTGTTTGTTTCATTATCTCATTGCTGTTTCCAGCAAATTGTTCTTATCTCAACTTGATCTCTGCTTTTTGTGTCTCCAACTAGAGGGCAGGTAGGAGAGCAGCTTGAGGATTTCTTTGTGGTGGGGGTTATTAAACTGGGTAATACCCTTCCTAAACCATGACATTTGTCCTGCTGAAAAAAGTGTAGATGCACTAAGAAGAATGGTTTTATTACTGTACCAACAAGACTGTTATTACTGAGTTGTTTTTAGCAGACTAATAACAAATAAATTAATATACAGAAGTACCAGCCTCTCATGCGTCCTGTTCCACTCCCTATAACATTGTCTGAGTCAATATGTCAAATTTTTGCTTCAGAAAGATTTAATTTTTTTGGATAATCTTCTATTTTTGCAGGTGGAATTTGACAAGTAGATGAAAGTCCATTAAATTAGATTAACTTTAAAATAATTTAAGGAAAAGTGAAGGGGACCTATAGCAGCAGTTGTTTTAATTTGGATTGAGCAGCTCAATGCAGCAGTGAGGAGAAGCTCCAATAACCCCCTACAGAACCACAAACATCAGCCAGTACCGCAAATTAAACATAAAATAAAATAAAATAAAATAAAATAAAATAAAATAAAATAAAATAAAATAAAATAAAATAAAATAAAATAAAATAAAATAAAATAAAATAAAATAAAATAAAACCCAAGCACCCTGGGCTGGATGTTCCCTGTCAGCTCTTTGCTGGGGTATCAGTGCCTTCTGCTGTGCCCTAAACAAGACATGTAAAACCAAGGTAAGAAGGAATGAATAGGCCATGACATGGAGGGCTTTTGAGTGCAGCTGGAGCCTGAGAGGTGAGTCCTGTGCTCCCCCTCAATGACAACTCACAAGTGTGCATCCTCAGATGCAGCTTTTATAACAAGTAGCCTCAAAAAGTGGGTGTGAGGAAGGTCAGTCTGAAATAGAAAGACTGGAATCTACTGTTTTCCTAAGAAGGAGATATTTAGGAGAGCTGTCTCTATTATGCACTGCACAGACCCCTTTTATGTGAGTTACTGTGAAAATAATAGGATGGAGTTCTTCAAAAGACTCTCCAAGGTTTTCCAGAATTCTTTCAAAGGTCTTCTACATTCACTTTCAGTATCTGTGAGATGAAAAAAAAAATTGAAAACAGGAAAAAACTCTCAGGTTGCAAAGTAGAACAAGAAATGTTTAAGGAAAATAAAAGTAAGCAGTCTCCTTAGTTACATCACCTACATACTGATTCTCATCAAATATTTCCTTCATACTGATATTAAAGTGACAACTAATTTTGTACTTAAGGGAGCAAATCACTCACCATGGGATCATTCTGTGAAATTCTCAGAGTCATATGACAAAATTATTTATCTGGTATCTGTCTTTAACCATCATCTATGCCTACATAAAACACCAACAGTGGCATTTTGGGTAGCACAGCATTGTTTTACTTAAATTTTGGCTACTGAGTTTATGGCAGGTGAAGACCCAAACCCTTTCCTCAACCAACTGTACAGATAACTTTCTGAAACCCAGACATGAAGAAGAGCAGTTCTCAGTCCCATTCCCAGTTTGAGGAGCTAGATGCTTTCAGGAAAATTTTTCACTGTAGAGGTGACAAAACAATAACAGCAACAACAAAACCCCCATACCAGAGTAAACTAATTCAAGCCCAGAAAGAAAAGGTGCTTACAGTCTTCCACAGTGCTGTATCTTATTAAATTTTCCAGATGATGCCTTTCAGTGTTCTCTTTTATGGGAAAATTAATGTAGTTTCTTATTAAATCTATGCAAGTTTTTGTGCCAGGCACACAGCTACTTTCATGACGTCTCGCTCACCAAGGTAAACATTAACATTATTTCCATCATCTCCTGGAGTTTTCTGTCTGATGGAAATTGTGCAGCTGCACACAGGGACAGATTAGGCCCATTATAGAGAGAAAAGGTTATAGGAAAAATGGACTAATAAAAGTTTCAGGTCAGAAAGATGAGGGAAGTAAGGAAGAAAGTGGTGATTACTGGTGGTTTGGAGTGCAAGAGGACTGGGACCCACAGGGCACATCTCTGGGGATCTGGGGTCCAGACTTAGGGCCAGTATTCAACAAGGAGAAGAGAAATATAAAATTGCACGTGCAACAAAATTTAAAAACTGCAGCCACTATAGACTTGCGCTTCTTTCTGTTGGCTGAAGGGTCTCCAAGGACAGTGTTTCATCACTGCCATTATTTGTGTTGGGACTTTGTTCACCTTATCTAAAATATTAATAACTTGCAAGTGATCCTGAGAATGCTGAAGTGTTAATTGAGACAGTGAAATGAAATCTCATCCTCTAATAGCAATACACAGGGAAGTCTCCTGTCTCCACATAGGTACTTCCAACAAAAGGAAAGAATTCATCTTCTGTTCGTCTACAAAGATTTACTGTTTTATATTTTCTAACACATAAATCCAGAGAGAATTTGGTGCCAGGAAAAAATTATTTTCATGCCCCATACTTGGAAAATATCATATTCTTTCCAATCCTTTACATTTGATCAAGCAACAATATTTTTTAATTTCCTTTATCTAATTTTAAAAAAAGTTCCTTAAAATAAAATTACTGGCATTGATTTGCTTACAACCCACTGTTAACATGATTTGCTTCATTAGAAATGATTAGCAGAAGTCCAATCGTTGCTCAGTAAGCAATAAAATCTAATTTATCACTTCAATAATACTACTTTGCGGGATGCTGAACAGTAGGAAATTTTTAAATCAGGAGAAAAAGAACTCATTTTCCTCGTATAGATAATGACTGAAACTTTTGATGTCATTTCTGTAGAAAAGAAAAACATAAAAATACACTTGAATTGGAGTGCAATTGCAAAGAGTAAGTATCCCTGATGTCTTTTGTCTTTGATGATTATTGGACTTTTAAGATTGCAGATATTGAAGAAAAGTGCTTGTCTTTTATTTATTGACCAAACTACAAGGAGATAGTTCATTCTATGAAAACAGATCATTCAAACAATCTGCACATCATAAGAAATATTCAAATTTAAAATTAATCTTCTCTGCATTCATGTCTTGTCTAGGGGCATCTCTTTTCTCCTTTTTTTACAAGAATGTCTTGAGGATGCATAAGGTTTATGATTTTTCAGCATTTTAATTAAAAATAGGGAAAAAAAGGAAAGCAAGAAGTTATTAGGAAGTTTTTCTTCCTAAACAGGTACTGGAAATGATTAAGGAAAAAAAAAAAAAAAAAAGGTTTCCAAGCTTCTTGTTTGCTACTGAAAGAGAAACATCATTCCTACCTGAATCAGAAGGGGTCATAGTAAACAAAACTTGGCTACTGTACTAATCAGAATATAATCAGAATAAAATTTTAATTTCATGAAAAGTATTCAGAAACACTATATATTATCATTCATCTAGGATTTCTTTCAAGTGAAGAGTTTTATTGCTATGACTGTGCTGATTTATTTAAAGTAGTACCAGTCTCTCAGCATGGAATAAAGCACTTATCCTAGTATACTTTGGTTCAATTTATTGATATTTTCATGCAGCCAAGCACTAGAAGAAGCAAAATTTGACAGTTGCCAACACGTTACATTTCTATCTCCTAAAGCACATACCACCTCTATCTAATAAGTCACTGTAATCACCATCAAGTTTAAGATGGTAGTTTCTATATAAAAGTTACAATTTATTTGATTTTTTGCCTTCTGTCATTCCCTGATTTTCAAAGGTGTATTCAGCTGCAGTTCATGTTGTTTGAGATAGGGTCAGGGTAATATGAGAACTTTTAAATCCTCCTTTCCAAAAGTGTCAGGATCTGTAACAAAGCAAAGAGCAAACAAGCTCTGCCATTACAGAGGAGCTGAGGGTGCAGGGGCTGTCTCTGACAAGTCACTTGGGGAGAGAGGAGTGAGGGATGCATAAACAGGGAGAGGGAAGAAAGGAAGGAAAAGAAAGAATTCTTTCGTCTCCATTTTCTTCCATATGCTCTATTCTGCTCAGATGATGTCTTTCTGAACTTGAAAATTATTAAAAAAAAACAAAAAAAAAACCAAAAAAAACAAACATCTGATAAGAGTCAAATTTGGAAGAGGTCAAGAAGCACCAACTTGGTTTTATTAGAAACTAGACTTTAAGACAAACTGTTGGAAATGCTTCTGAGACCAAGGCTGGGGAAGAGAAGCAGGAAGTAATAATTGGGGTGAAGGGAACCCCTTTGGTGTGAAAACTTCTACTTAAATTAGAGAATCAAAAGCCTGAGGATAATAACAAACGGCTTCACTCCCACTGACTGCCCTTTGACTGGTTAACACAGTGCATTGCTACTTGAGATATTGAAAAAATTTAGTCCTTAACTTGAAAGCCTTTGTCCTAAGAGCAAGATTTTAAAATAAGAATAAGTCTGCCCAGGAAACCCAGCCTTCTGCATAGCTTGGGGAATGGGTAGTGATTGTTCTTTGATGTTCAGTCTCTTGGAAGGCAACTTAGATCACATTTGTCCTTCCTCCTGCCTGTGGCATTTGCTTCTAAGAGAGCTGGCCTGCTTAAATTCTAGCTTTGAATTAAGAACTTCAGTAAAGGAGCATTAAAATTTGTTCCAAATCTAACTTTGAAAGTCAGTGTTCAGCTTCAAAAGGAAATCTAGCTGCCCATGAACTCTGCCAAGCCAAAGAGCTAGACAGATGCTGAAAGAATAAAAAAGGCACTTTGGCTTCTTTTTGTGTATATGGAGAGAGGAAAGAAGGAATAAAACAAGAAAATGAAGAAGGGAATTAAACTTTGGGAAAAAATTTGAAAAAAAAAAAATAAAGAAAGAAAGAAAAAAAAAACAGGAAAAAAGTGAAAGAAAAGATAACTGTTGTGACGAACACAAAATGTGCTGCAAAATAATCATAAGGAAAAAAGGAAGCTAAGAGGCAGCTAAGCAAATGTCCCCTTTGAGGCATAGTGTATCAAACTACCATTCACAGGAGTAACTTGGTTCATCTGTGTGGAAGGCTGCAGTAAAGAGACAAGTGAATAATTTATTACCATTTTCCCTTGTTCCTCAGACAGTTCTTGCCCTGCTCTTCTTTTACTACTGAAACATGGTACTTTTGTAGAGGACTGGCTATTTATTGCCTCCCAAGTGGGTTGTTAACATCACTTTTAACCCAAAATATTCTGAATCACCTACTCCTCACCCAGAAGACCACCTTCTCTTTGCACCTAGATTATTCTCCAATATGCCATAAGCTGGGGGTGCTTTCCAGGCCATGAGATGGACACCACACATTTTATATCAGGTTGTCCCTTGTGGGGGTCATCCTCCTGCTGACAGCAGGGAGCACTGCAGAGCATTTGCTACAGCTGGAGACATATTATTATTCTGGATTTTTCCCCATGGATGTAACTAAGCAGATGGATGATTGGATGATTGGAAGAGTGCAAAGACATCTTGTAGTTGTATATTTAATGGGTGTTTATGCAGTTGGAAGAAATCAATGCAGTAAGCATACAATCTCAAAATACTCAAATCAGTAAATATTTCATCCCAAATACTATACCCCAGCTAAAGATTATTCCAGCTGGGACATCACTTCTTGAATACTTGAATACTTATCTATCTCATCTATCTATTTCTCTTTAGAGAAATACAGAACTAGTGCAGAATCAGGATTTTTCTTCCAAATGATCTGTGTGTAGTCTCATCCCTTCTCATCAATATAAAATGAGACCTCAAATTAAAATGGTGAAAGATTTGATGGTTATTATGAGTACCCAGTGGTACTGCCTGAGCCACTTCAACAATGAAAGAAGCAGGTGAGTTGGAGATAGCACCCAATGAACACAGTAATATCACTTTTTGACCCAAAAAGTTCTCAAATGCAGCATCCACTTTGTCAGTAATCTGAGTCAGCTTTAACTTGTGCCCCTGCTCTTCTTCCTGTACAGTGCACATACATTGTGATGTGTTTAGCACAGTTTTAGATGCATCCTGTCTTGGGGACTATTTAGAAATACTCAGAAAAATACACTACAGAGGATTTTCAGACAGAAGCAGGTATTGCCTCTATTTTGGCTCTGTTGCAATTATCCAAGCCTGAGTTTGCAGAAGTTTCCCCCAAGGACAAGGTGTAGCTAAATCACTAGAACATGAAGAAAATGAAAAATGGTGCCTCTAGTGACAGTGAAAATGAAAGAGAGAAGAGTCATTCTCAGGGGAATAGGGAACCAAAGAAGGTTCAGGAGGAAGAAGAATTAGTGACAAATAATGCTCCCATACTCATCCACCACAGACCATGGGCAGCATTGGAAACAACAGAAGCATCAGTATGCAGTGTGAGGTGACAGGTGATTACCCTGGTGATTAACAGTCAAATCACTTTCTACCATGATGTGCCAAGGAAAAAGAGATATGCAATGGAAAATAACTATGGAAAAATCACCTACCCATGCACAAAATATATTATCATAATTTTTTACTTTTAAAATTTTTGTTACAAAAAATAATATTTTTATTTTAAATATTTGCTTTGTCTCAAAAACCTTTTTTTTTTTTTTCATTTGGAGCTAAATTAAAACATAGATTTCACCCCATTTTATGGTATTTCCTGGCAGTAGGCAAGTGAAAAGATTTCAAGATGAATATTTTGTAACTTCAGTTATGTCATACTTAAATGTGAAATCTATAAATAATTAAATATAGGATTTTTGTATTAAAAATTGTGACAATAGTAGCTGTGGAAAAATTAAATTCAGGAGGTTTTTATCCTTAACAAAATAGAGTATTAAAACATGATTGTGTTTTGCAATACAAAATTACTGAAGTGCAATTATCCTCTCCAAACCTTTCAAGTCTCTCTTTTCATACTTCATCCCGGTACTTTTCCATTTTTTATTTTTTATGGTACCATATTAATGGAACTCCAATTATTTTTAATCATCATCATCACCTGAATAATTTACTTAAAATCTTTCAGTCTTATTTTCCTGTTCAGACTATTTATAAAGGGTATTCAAATACCCTGGGAATGGAACAAATACACCATGTGCTAAGAGCTAAGTACAAATGTCTTCTAACTGTGTGGGCATAAACAAAGATTGTAGATTTTTGAGGAAACATGATCTTCAAGCAATCCATTCACAGGGACCTTCTACCTTCCAAATTATAATACAAGTGAAAATAAAGAGGGCTTTATAATTTTTTGCTCATTTTCTCTTTTGCACACATTACCCAGATGGCAGAATACCTGGTTTCTGTTTCCTGTTGCATAAAGACAGGGAATGGACTTGGCACAAGGAATTCACAGGACACAGAGGTGGCACACCATCCACACCTCCTCCTCTCCCCTGACATGGAAATCTCTCACTAGTGCAAGCCTCCTTTAATATTTCCCATGGGAAGATATTGATAAAGTCAGAAATGGAGCAACAAAATGTTCATGCTGGCAGGAGATGTGCTTTGCACTGTGGCATCATATTTTCTTTCTTCTGGTTGCAAGCACTATTCTCATCAAGAAATTAATCTTGGTTTTTAAGTGCAAAATAAAACATATTGCTTGCCAGCCTGCAAGTCTGGCATAGAGAAATAAAAGTCTTTTTGGCTTCACCTTGCCCAGAGGAGGAGATGGATCTCAAATATGGTGATGTCTGAAACATCACCTTGGCAAGCTTCACAGCAAAATCAGAATTTCAGCTGAGCTGTGTAATTCTGCAGGCAGATCTGATGGGAAAACACAGGCAGCTGTGGGCATAGAAACCTCCCAGGACTGCAGAGAGCAGTGAAATCACTGTAGAAAAGGACTGACTCACACCACCAAATACTGGAGATGAAAAATGTTATTTGCCACAATCCACAGAGTCTACTACTTTCTCTTCTAACTAGATGCAAACATTTTCAGCACGAGAGAGAGGTGCAAAGTTTGAGACTTGCAAAAGATTCAGGGAAGAAAACATCCAAATACCCCTGGAAATGACAAATAATGGCCACAGCAGCACACAAGGGCATAATTTTACATACCAAGTCAGGAACTTTATGCCAAAGCTGGCACAAAATGCAAGGGCCTGAGCAAGGCAGGAAGAGCATTACCACATCAAACACACTTGTAGTCTCTACTACAGGAGAGCAAAACTCATTTCTTTAAATAATTGTACCAGACCAGATCATTCTCAAGCTTTATTTTGAAATCCAGCAAACTTCTTGAACCAAGAGAGCACATGGAAAGAAAACAGAAAAAATGCAGAAGTAAAAATATGCAATAATTATCCCATTTGTGAGTTAAAAACACATTAAGTTAAATATTAAAAAAAAAAAAAAAAAAAAAAAAAAAAATATAATAGGGCCTGTCAAGTTTCCCCTGACCAAGAGACAGTGACACATAAAGCCCCTTTTATTATAAGCAAGCCCCAGGCCTACTAGAACTACTGTATCCTTTGCCTTGTTTACAATTCTGAGGGCAAGTACTAGCACTATAATGATAAATAATCACAAATTTCAAATTGAAGATTTAAAATCCCAGTTAATTTAGTCTCAGACGAAGTTATTAGATGAAGATAAAACATAACCCTCCAAGATAGATATTCTGAAATTTGTCTGTTTGCAGACATGATTAATGCAATGAGAATAGGCTTAGAAAATTTAATTTGAATTCCACTGTTTTCAGAACCTTTGAGGACTAGAAAAATACACTTCACTATAACTATGTTGTTGTAAAATGAAAATATTTTTTACATTTTTTATCATATTGGATTTACATGTTGGAACAATCTGTCAGGATTAATTCTGATTCACGAATAAATGCATCATGCATGATGTTTGAAAAAAAAAAAAAACTTTACATCTATTTGGCAGGGATGGCCATCAATTTTCAGTGCTCATTCTTCATTACAAGAGTTCTGCTGTTTTTCTAACATACATTTTATTTATAAATATTTATAAATAACCTTTCACATGTGCCACCACTTTACATCTTATTAGAGTTGAACAACTAACAATAGTGAATGCCAGTCCCTGGAAGGGAAAAAGGCAGAAAATTGGAAACACCAGGAGAGAGATTTCTGTCCATCTCTGTTTTTGCTCCCCTTCTCAGTAGAGTTCAAGACACTGTGCCCATTAAATCTCTGTCTTACAGTAAGAAATATAAAATATTAATGTTACAAATACTTCACATTGTTAATAAATGGAGAATAGAAAAATCTTTTCTGAATGCCCCATTGTGAGGATTTTTTTTGTGTTGTTCAGGTTCCTGATCAGGCTTCAAAATATCTTTCTTCCCCTTTGACAAGGTCTGTTTGACAATGGCAGAAAGTTGTCCTTCAAGCTAATAAATCACACAGCTGCAAGCACAGAGGAGTAGCATGTGTTGTCTGTTAGATATTCCTAATAAGCATGACACTTCAAATAAGTTACTTTATGCAGCACAAAAAAATGACCTTGGATTATTACTTTGACTCATATTTTATGTTGTCAGCCTGCAGAATTTTAATTAGAATTGAGAGTTCAGGAAATCACTATATTCAATCCATCAGCTTCTTACAACCCTGAAAATTATTGTAATTTAAGCAGTATCAGAAGTGGAAGAGGGGATTTGATGTATCCTTTTCAGGAAGTTAGGTCCACATTACTTATAATAGGCAGGGGGATACTTGTAATTAATTTTCCTCTCAAAGTATTCACTTCTGACTGGAGTCTTTAAGAATCTGAAAAGCCTTCTACAACTGTCACTGCAAAACAGAATGGCTACAGAATTAATAAGGCACATTAATATACTGTCCCTTTTCTGTCCACAGGGATGAATGTGTAACTCCCAATCCTTCCTGTTTTGGGGGTCAAATCTGCCCTTGGTTTAAGATGTCATTTTGTAGAGGTTGGAAGGTAATGGATGACTCTTTTCTTCCTTGATATGATTTTTTTCAATTTTACAACATTTTACAGTGAACAATCCAGTAAACTCCTATTCCCTCAGATGCAAGTTGGTGTGAGTTTTACACAAATTCTTTTATGTCTTCCAGTATGTTCCACAGGAATTCAAGCATTGTCATCAGAGCAGTTATGGTGCTAGTCCAAAGACTGTGGCCAGCTGTGGTAAGAAAGCCTGCAGGTGGCCAGCAGTGGAGAATATGCACCAGGGACTCTGATCTCTGAAAAATTAAAAACCAAGACATGCCTCATTACTATCCTGTGCTTATTACAACTTTGTCTGTTCCCTGCATGAACCCTGCAAGGAGTGAGCCTGCCCTTCTCATAGCTTCCTTTAAAACACATGGTCTTCTTGTTGTCCATTGTAATAATTTTGAATAACCTTATAATCCTGAAAAAGGATGAGGTTTTCTTTTTTAAAAACCCACCTTACTCTTCTCTGACTTTTAGCTTCAGCAATATTATATAACAATGAGTTTTACAGACGAGTTGGAGGTTGTGGGAGAAAGTAGAAGTGTTTTTCAGTTTTTCATCAACTTTTTTAGTAACATCATGCTAGGACTGGTTTCGACCATCTGTACCAAAGGTGTATTTCTGAGTGTACAAAAAATAGTGTTTGGTTTCCTCTCCTTGTATTGTTAGACACTTTTTTTTTCCTTAAGATAGGAATAAACCCAAAACTTCCTGCAACAGGAAATGAAATTTAAAAAATCATCTTACTCAGCTCCCAGGAATTTCTAATTCCAGTCCAAAGGTGCTCCTTTTCTGGAAATATGAAGCAATTAGCAAAATAATAGCAAAAGAGGAACAATGAAAGATGATTGTGTGTGTCTTCTGACAGAAAGTCATTCGCCATCCAAAACAGTTTGCTAGAGCACTCAGCCCTAACCAGACTCATTTCCTTGTTTTGTTAACAAAGGCAGGCAAATGAAGAGGAAAATATTTCCTTGTTAAAGGTACAGACTACTATCACAAACCAGGTCAGTATTTCTATACTTTTGGTCTTCCAAATGGTGCCTAAAAATATCCTTTTGCATCTCTTTTTTTGCATGCATATATATTGTTCTGTGGTGTTGTAGCCCAGACAAAGGGTTTTGTCTAAGACAAATTTTGCAAATCCTGAAGTTTCAATCTATTTTTTTTTTTTATTTCTCTGGAAAAAGGGAACTTTGCTTTTATCTCTTAACTACTTTCTTGCAGCCATTACAAAAATATTAGAAACTAATTTGCTTTTCCATTGCCTCAGGAATTAGATAAGTTCCTTTAAAGTTTCAGTACTGCCTACACTCAAAAAGTGTGTGTATGGCTGGGAAGATATGGGCAGGCAAGATATTACAGTCCACTGACCATTACTCTGCAAGGCTGTAAGAAATGGTGGGAAAATAGAAAGCTTCATTTTGACATTAATTGACATCAATTGGAGAACACATAGATCAAAAGGAAACACTTAAAAAGCACTCCTAAGAACAGCCAGAGTGTTTTCTTCTTCTGCAAAACAAAGCCAATCTGATTTGTTCCAATTATTCAAAGCTGTGCAAGAGGTGGGCAAATCTTCCAGATCTGTGAACTTCTGAGATTACTTTCTATGTTCATAAAAAACAATTAAGCCCCATGAATGGATTTACTGAAATGTAAATAATCTGAAGCAATTGTTTGTGTAGACTAAGGTGAAATGGTAACGTGACTAAGAGATGCAATCTTCAGCCACTGAACCCTTGCAGAAAAGAAAACCAATCCTTGGTTGGGTCTCATCTACAGGGCATGTGCTAAAGGTGCCACAGTTCCTTAAGCTATCCTTGCATTCCTTCTATCATGAAAATTGAAGAGCCTTATTTTCTGCTCAGTCCAACTACTCTGTCCCATTCCACAAATTTTGTGAAGTTTTTTATTCAGAAATTAAGTGCTTCATGTCACTGTGGATAAATTATGTTGACAATTAGTGAGCTAATACCACAATTCCTAGAGCACAAATCTCATGAGGAGCAACTGAGGGAGCTGGGGCTGTTTAGACTGGAGAAAAGGTTCAGGGGTGACATAATCAACTACAACTGCCTGAAATGACATTTTAGCCAGGTGGGGGTCAGTCTCACATGATTGTCATTATTAGTCCTTCTTTTGGTCTTCAGGAACACAGTGGAAGTGAAAAGTTAAAGAACAAAATATCACTGTGAACTTCTATGAGATTTGCACATAACCTTTTAGTGTGACCTGGGTGGAAAACATGCTAGTACATGCTAGTACATGCTAGTACATGCTAGTATCTAACCAGTCTCAGTTCCTATTTCATCAAGACATGTAAAACCACTGACTCATTCAGCAGTCTAGTTCAGAAGAGTGTGTGAGGGCCCTGTGGCTCAGCCCCTGCTCAAAACAGGGCCAGAGTTACCAGGGTCTTGCCTGGTCAAGGACCAAAAGAAGGACTATTAATGATAACTATTCCATAGCTTTAACACATCTTTCAAACCACAACTCCTTTCAAAGTGTATTGTTCTTCTTATATTTCATTTCTAAATTGACTTATTGTCCTTTTTTCTAATGTTCCGAAAATAATTCAGAATCAGAACACTTGGCAGTGCTATGATTAACATAATTTACAATCATCTTCCTTTCCCCACCAGCACTCAAATAATAAATGAGGAAAAATGAGAGCACTTCAGGATACTGTAAGCATTACTACAATGAAAAATTCACCTAGAGCTGAATCTATTAGAGAGTCAAATGCCCATGTCCTAACTAAGAGTCTTTGTAAGCAAGTCCAAAACTGATTATCTCACATCCAGTCACTCAGATGCTAGGCCATGCTACAGCACCAATGAAACAGGAATAAAGCTACTGGAGATCAGCTCCTGTCCAGGATTTCCAGGGTCTGAGGGTGTCAGAGAGACAACCCTGCAGAGCCACAACCAAGGCAGTGACCATATTCCCCACTTCCCCACCACAATGGATACTGCAGACCATTTCAGGGACTAACAGCCAACCAAATCCATAGCAGACAAGAAGAGGTGTTTGCCTTTTCCAAAATGACCCATGATTAAGACAGTGTCCTCAGAAGCTGAAGTTCTCTTTTCTCCCCTGAGGCAATTAGTCTAATCATCCAGTTCAGTGTAAAAGTAGGGAAAACTCTTTTGCTATCGTATAAAAACTGTTCTGCTTTTATGATGTAATTAAATATTACTGAGACACAAGACAAGTAAGAAAGTGAGCACATCTCTTTAGTAAAGTGTTTAGAGTGGTTCTTCGACCAAGGCAATACAAATACTCTATTCACTTTTCAACTAAAGCATAAATCCTGCTTTCCCCTTTTTATTGATTGAGAGCATATTTGGGCTGCATGTCATTTTAGGTTTTTCTCTCATAATGATTCCAGTCCCTATCTTGTTTCATCCCAGTTGTAGAGGGACTAATGCTTTTTTTTTTTTTTTGTCATACCTGAAGATGCAAAATACTCATCAACAGGCATGGACTGCCATCATTTCCATCAATTTCTTCTATTGCCTTCCTATCTGCACATCATTGACTTTGACTAGATGTCCTGACTTTTTGAAACCACCCAGCACACTTTCATGATGTGAAACAAACTCTCATGGCCTGGCGCTTTACTGATAAAAGCAAATATACTAGACATTTTAAATATGCAGCGTTTGCCAGCTATTTTGGTGTTTTGTTGTGAGCTTCAGCTGCAGTTCCTGCTAAATCCTACTCAGATTTGAAACAAACCAAATGAAATATATGTGATTTAGCTAAAACAATGAAAACCTGCTTGAGCAATAACCTTGGAACTAAGAAACAATCTGTTAGACAGACTGTTTTTATGCTAAATTTGTGTAAATGGACGATTGGCATATTTTCAGAATGCATTTTCCCATTTTTTCTAAACCAGACATAACACTAAGTTTGTGCTACCTTAAGTGTCTAAATTAGCATCAATTTTTCATATTTTGTTCAGGAGGATTATTCATGACTTAGAACCAGTTTCCAGACTGACTGACCCTCACTCCTAATGAGGGAATGGATGGGTATGATTGCAATGTGAGTATTAGGCAGACTGCCCATTTGAAGTCCCTAACTAATCTGTCAAAACTGCTGTTCCCAGGTCATCATGCACCAGTGGAATCAACATTTTTCTTCCCTTTTTTTTTTGCTAGAGTTTTTAAAATGAACTCTTCTTTGTCATCTAACTTTGTCAAGCATACCTCATCATAAGAGTTAATAAGTAGTCTTAAGTGACACTCTGATAATTGAAGGTACAGGTTATGTATTCATCCTGACAGGCCCATATATGTTTACTGGTTTTGGCTGAGGTAGGGTTAATTTTCTTCATAGATCATGTAGTGACACATTTTGGATTTGTGATGAAAACAAATAACAAGTGTTGATAACAAGGGGATGTTTTAGTTATTACTGAACACTTGCTCCTCTCCCCACCCACCAGTGAGGGGCTGGAGTTGCACAAGGAGTTGGGAAGGGACACAGCCAGGACAGCTGGCCCCAGCTGGTCCAAGGGGGTTCCAGAACATGTGACATCATGATCAGGAATAAAAGCTGTGGAGGTAAGGAAGGAGGGAGGGAGGCTGTTCAGAGCTATGGAATCTGTCTTTCCATGTTACCATTATGTGTGATGTAGCCCTGTTTTCCTAGAAGTTACTAAATTTCTGCCTGATGATTGGAAGTAGTGAATGAATTCTTTCTTTTACTTTCTTGGGTGCACAGCTTTGTCTCTATCTCAACCCATAAGTCTTTATGTTAACCCATGAGTTTCCATGCTTTCATTCTTCCAGTTTTCTCATCCCACCAGTGTGTGAACAAACTGTATGGTGCTTCAGCACCTACTGGGATTAACCACAGCCATATGCTATTTGCAGAAGTTACAAAATAATCATATTTTATATATGTTTCTTCACAGGCTTTTGGTGTGAAACAGTAATCTCCTGTTTTAGTATGAGCTACAGCTTCTGCTAACTGTGTTACTCAATGTCCATAAAAGCCAATAAAATTAATATCTTCTGAAGCTTTGAGATTCTTATGGGTAAGGAATTCTTTCTTCTTTGAGTTAGTTCATTCCCTAATCAAGTGCAAGTGCTTTGCTACAAGAGCTTCTAGCTGCTCTTACAGAACAGTTTGAGAAGTCATATTAAGAGCAAAACTTCTCTCCCTCACCAACCATAAAAGCAGGACAATTGCACTCTTAAATCAGGACACACTATTTGCTGGGGGAATCTGAGGAAGCAAGCTTAATCTGTTTCTTCTTCTTCTTCTGTCTGTACTGTACCTCATAATTTTGGGCATCCAGATGTCTTCCTAGGGTTGAAAATTTAAGAAGCTCCCACATAAAAACTGTGTGTTGGCATGAGTAAAACAGAAAGGGGATAAAATTTACAGCTCTATATTTCATTTTCTAATGGAATTTAAATTACTTTAGGAACTTAGCAGAGCTGTACCAACAGTCACTTTATTACCTGCCTGCATGACATTAGCCCCTAAACTCTCAGTGTGTCACTCCTAATATTTCAGAGGTGAAGCCATTGTGTCAGGCTGTCCTAGGTGCTCCAGAGGAAAATCACTCCCTGCACACTATAACTGAGGAAAAAATTCCAAGCATTTCTCTCTGTTTCAAGGTAAATGTACAGTAAAGCCACATTGATACTCTGTGCATCACATAACATGTCCTTGCAGCTTGTTTCCCTAGTATTTAATCTATTTGGCTAAGGAGTGTTTTCCAAACAGCATCCATCACAACCTGAAGATTTCAAGTGATAAAGAATACAAGATTCCCTGGGCAGTTTGTTTTGATGCTTAATTGGTGTCATTGTTAAAAACATGACACTTAATTTGAACATAAATATGCCTCCTTTGTTCTGGCATAGAACTGGTTTTCATTTATCATTTGTGTCCTAGACAGAAAAATAATTTCATACAAGATATTTCCCCCATTCATTTACTTATACAGTGAAGTGATTCTTCCATCTTCTTTTTGATGCATGAAATGGGCTGAGATCTTTTATTCTCTCACCACAAGGCATGTCCTATATTTTTGCATCATTTTAAGGACTCTGTAAATATTCATTCCTATGACCAAAGGAAGGATCATGAATTCTTACTCCTTGTTGGCTGCTTTCCCTATTTCCTTTGGCTGAATGGCCTGGGCAAACAGTGGCTCTGTAATTACTGAAAAACCTAGCCTACAGAATGCATTTCTCTTATTTCCCCCTTGTTCCTAGTTCAAGCCAGGCTTGAGACAAACTCCAAAGGAAGCTATTTTTCTTAACACAGAGGCAAAGGCAGAGGTTGCCAAGCAACAAGAGCCATAGGAATTTATTTTTTTTCTGAAAATTTCTTCCTCCCACTCAGGCTTTTCTCAATTTGGAAGCTTATAGGTACAGAGGATTTGCATGGAAAAACAGTGCCTAATGTCCTTTGAATCAAAGCAACAATCAAAGGCTTAAAGGCTGTATCACTAGAGAGTTCAGAAGCATCTGAAATTTAATGCAGTCAGATTTGGCTTGTTGGCAGTCAGAATACCCTGAATTTTTAATGCTGTTCTACCTATCTCAACATTAACCAGAAAATAAGAATGAATACTTGAGACCTTGTAGGTACTACCTAATACTGAATTTTGATGATTCTGACTTTTTGAATCCTACAAAGAAACCACAGGGCTTAAGTAGTGGTATCACTACAGGACTCTTATGTATACCTAAAAATGAAAATGTGCAGTTATACCATTCCACAGATGGACACTTCAAGAACAGTTGCCTGCTTGAACTCTGTCATTTTCATTGTTCCTAATTTTTTTCTGGATAACTGTTCAAGCTTTACATCATGGTAAAGTGCACAGCACCTAAACTGTGCACATGGAAATATTCCTGCCCTTCTGGGCCTGTTTCATTTTCTCCTAAATCCCCATGCAGTCTTCTGTCCCAAGGGTCCCCAGGCTTTGTTTCCTCCAACATCTCTACATTCACCAGCCTCAGCTGAAGCAATAGTTGTGCCTGAAAAGTTATGGAAACACTTTACTGCAGCAAATTAGGCACTTGCAATTCAAGCAAACAAGCAAGTAGAAGACTTTTAAGACTTAAAAGGCTCTAAAGAGATGCCAAACTGTCCCTAAATAGTCCAGCCATGGCCACTCTGCTCTACAGGCCAAAATCTTGAAAATGGTAGACATAAGCCACTCAGTGCCATCACATTGCAGCCAGGAATTGCCTTCTTTTGACAGACTGCTTCCTTAGATAACAAAAATGTCAGTGAAAGTCAAAAAATCAGTTTTTGTACTTGAGATCCTCAGTGCTAAACAATTTGTTGAATTCTGGCCTTAACTTGTTGCAGAGGCATGGCAGAATGGTGACTTGAATTCAGGTGCTCAGAGCCCCAGTGTAATGAAATAGCAATTTCTTGACATCCCTTGCTGGCCCCAGCGACCCATGCTGGCCTGGGTGGTCAGGGAATTTTACAGGCACTGCTCCTTCCTAATCCCATTAAAACTCTAACCATGATTCTAACACTCCTCTGTCCAGTTCAGCAGAGGAGACCTCCAGATATTAGCTTCAGAATAACCCAGGTGCATTTCACTCTGCAGTCTGCTCTCTCTCCAGGGACAATCAGCTCTTGTAGGACATGATTTCCATTCTGCAGCTATAGATAAATTTCACTAATTCTCAGGAAACAAGCTCTCTCCTGAAGGTCATATTCCCTGAAGTCACTTTGCAGACACAGCTAAAACTACACTGAGATTTCTGCCTTCAGCACTGGCTACACTGAACACTGATTTAAGAGAAAGTAACTCCTTATTTAAACAGCAAGTAGAGTATGTTGTCATGAGTTGAAAAATTATTTTGCAGAAACAAGGATTTTAGGAGAAGCTTCATCTTTTTTGAACCCCAGGTGAGTCAGCTGGGAAAGTGGATGGCCTTCATCCAGAATGATAAGAAGGAATAAAATCCAAGACAGACAGCTGTTAGTCCAGCCTCATTAAGTTAATCAGTTACACAAAGAAGGATGGTTGGTAGCTTTGGGGGATTGGCAGGGGAAGAGAGAACAGCAACAGTGAGAAGAAAACATGATTAGTGATGGTACAATAGAATGAGGGCAGGAAAAAAAAACTGTAATGAACTCCATAGCTGGCATTGCTGCTGAGACCATAATTCTAATAATCCTGTGGTTATGAATTCCTTTTCTAGGCTTTCTTTAGAAGTTACTCTTTAGAATTCTGTTGCATTAGGAAGTGCAATGCTTTTCCACTGATAACTGCAGGTTTCTTTCCTTTGCTGGTTCCCTGTGTGAGTTCTTTCTGATGTACAGTGGTTGTTAAGTCTCACCCACACAATATTCAGGAGGACATTTTGTGCAGTGCATGAGGTATAGCAAATTCTGGGGTAAAAGTGCATGAACCATGTATTTTACTGGTGTTTCAAGAGCTGATTGTTGGCACTAATTTTCATGGCTGTAAAGATGTCTTGGTCATTACAGCACTTGTTTTGGTATGTGCTGGACTATAGCAGGGTTGCTGCTGCTGGAGGGTCTGGCAGATTGGAATATTGTATGAAAATTGGTGCTAGGGTGAAAATGTTTGAATCTTTTAAAGCAGACTGCAAGGGTTTTTGTTTGGTTTTGTTTTTTTGCTTCTTTGGGCAGGAGGTTGTACGGATTTTTTAGTTTGGTTTGGTTTGTGGTTTTTTGGTGTATGTTTTGGTAGCTAAAAAACAAAGGAGAATATTCAGGGATGACAGCACAATTCTTACCCCTCTTTGATAATCTACCCCAAGGATAATCTACTGTTTCACTGAACAGATGTACACTCATACACTCAAAAAACCAAGATGCAGTCACACAGTTATTGGCCACGTAAAAATATGTGGAGGCAACTGCCTCAGCTTGTGCCTTGCAGTTTGCACATCTTAACCAGGAGTCTGGAATTTCCAGATTCTATGTCCAGTCATGTCTTTCAATTCTATTTTTCCATTTTGTTCTATTTCACATTATTAATCTGAGTAGAGTTTGCTGTTTTCATTTAAATATTTCTGAAAATATATCATTTTACTCATTTATAGTTAAAAAGACTGTACAGGGTATTTATTATTGTTACCCTTTTTAAAGCATCTAATAAATCTGCAGTTATTCTTGGGAACAAAATCAAATCAGTATAATAATTGTCTGCTTACTTTTGTCCATTGATGATGGAAAACTTCTAGAAGGGAATACAATGAAAGAACACCATTAACCTAAACAAATATACATCCATGGTGCATTCTCTGAGTATCTGAGTGTGACACTGCCTATCAGAAAGCTGTTTCACATTTAAAGTTCTATCCTAAGCCTGACTTTGTCATCAGGGAACACAGTCACAAATTGCTGCTCTCTGGGACTCGTAAGAATAACTTCCATATCACACAGATAAAATACATGTAATCTTTTAGAAAGAGATACAAGGACATAAAATTGAAATCCAGCTTACAGCTCCATCTTATTTTACATCAGCACATATGCTTAGAGATGTGTGCTTCCCACTCTCTGTTTGTTCTTAACAAAGCTGCACAGCTGGTGATCAGGTAACTGGGCATGACCTTCATCCTTGTCTCTGTCTTCTCAGATGATGATGTGATCAGAGAATCATACAACTTTGAGTGTTCTAACAGGTCTCACAGTTCCAATCAGATTTATAGCCTTCAGGTCCTCCTGCTCAGAAAGGATTTCTTCGCAGATATATAAATAATTGTTTTAATCCTTCTGTCATTAAGTTAATTGCTGTCCATGTTTTGAAAATGCATTCCCATTTCGACATATTTTTTGCAATCTGTGGTGGTATTCTGATCAAATGTGGCAACTTATAAATGAAGGTGTCCTTGTTTGTGTGATCAAATTAGATTCCCTTTGGAGAGAGTGGGGAGAAATTAGTATTTCAGAGTATAAGTTATTTCACAAAATTTTATGTGGAAAAAAAATCAGACAAACAACACTCTAAACTGCCTTTATTTTCCTTTGACTATGTACTAACTTATGTTTGCAAGGCCAAGGGTAGATATGTAGCTCAGATGTAGAAATTTAGGAAATTAAGGCTAAGATTCTGTTGAAAATGCACATTTAGAGGCATGTATATAGGAGTCCATGCTCTGAGACAGGTGTCTAGGCTCCCACTACAGGAAATGAACATCTAGAGCTCACAAACATTGTTGGTGAACATGCTGTAACCAGTCTGGCATCTCCTGCTGCTGGAGGGCACGGGTGTGCAGTAAGCCCTATGTCTTCTCACGTGGGCAGTCATCTCACATACCTCAAAGTATCTCAAATAATACTAGTTGTCAATATTTGGGCAACAGATTTCACCTCTGAATTAGCTTTCTTCCTTGACTCCAAGGGAATCCTAAGCACAAAACGTGCATGCAGACACCTACATTTAGGTTGCCTGGTGTGGAATCCAATCCCAATCCTACTGATTGACATTGCAGAGGGCTAAACCCTCCCTCTCTCCCATCCTGATGATGAATAGATTCTGTGAAGAATTGTGCCAGTTCTTAAATATATTGTAATCAGGTCATTAAGTGCTTTTTCATTTGGCACACCATCACTCAGATCTCAGCATGGAGCACTTTGTCACATTCAGAAATATATATATACTATAAAAACGCATCATTACATGTACAAATTTATATAATCACGTACAGTGCACAGGGGGATAATGCACAATGCTTAGTACTGGTTCTTGATTGCAATTTAGCACAATGACAATCAACTCCCCTGGGATGATAATGACTTTAGGGTTACTGAGCACATTTTCAACTCCAAATAACACTGAGCCTGCAAGTCATTTACCATATTTGAGGACTTAGTCCAAAATTCATCTGTCCTTACTTTGGGAAACATAAGCAAGGAGCTCAGCAAACCTCAGCTTCTTCAGACCATATTTACACCCAGGGACTGTGTTTGGCTGTCCACTGACTACAGGACCTTTTTGCACCACCCTTCAGTCACTGTGGGTATAGCTGCTCAGCATAGGTGAGCCAAGTCTTACCTTAAAACTAGGGTTCTCTGCAGCTGATATTTATTTTTGGACTGTCTAGAAGTGCAGCATTAAGGGGACATAGCTGTGGCTGTTCAGCATCACTGCAGTAAAATAATTAGGAATGATAAAGTGGCAATTCTGAGACAGAGAGAACTCCCATTAAAAATAACTAGGAGCTGGAATTTGGGTGCTGAGAGAGCAGATTAATGCTCACTGTTGACTTGGCCTAGCATTGAAAATACCTAGAGTAGTGAAAATGGGTGTCCTGATTTTCAGGACATGAAAAAAAGGCTGTAACACCAAGAGATGGGTGATCCTGGTATTCAATATAACACTAAGAGATTGAAATATGAGTGTTTCCTAGAACATAAAGTACTGGCTACTTACATCTGAGATGTGTGCCTTCATTTAATTTCCCTGGACTTTTCCAAGATCTCTTAACTCCCTAGGGTAGACAAGACATCTGCTATTTGCCATTTGGTACTTTGTAAACCAGCCAATTGACTTAAATCACAGATTGTCCTGGAAAAAAAAAAAACAAAAACAAAAACAAAAACAAAAACAAAACAAAACAAAACAAAAACAAAAAAAAAAAAAAAAAAAAACAACAAAACCACACAAACAAACAAACAAACAAAAAGAAAAACCAACAACAAAAAAAACCACCAAAAACAACAGCAACAAAAAAACCCTGCAGATAGTCATACTGTATTTAATCTGATAGTTATAAACATTAAAATTATTGTAAGCAATGCTCATTTCTGATTGCTGACTAAAAAAAGAAAGTTTTATGTTTACAATCAGACAGTCATAGAACCTCAGCTGTATTCTTAGCTCTGATACTGACTGACTTGCTAACTTAATTAAGACCATTATGACTCAATTTTCAGAAGTGCTGAAAGCTGTTGTTTCTATTGACTATGTCTTTAAACAGTGGCTGCTTAATACCATGGAAACTTAAACTACTAGTCTCTCCTCATCTCTCTTTCCCTTTTGAAACTGAAGATATTTAGTATTTACCTAACCTTCAAGAGTATTTCCAAGTTAAATCCATTAGTGATTGAGAGGCAATCAGATAGTTTGATTTATTCAGTGGATTGATCTGTAAATAAAATAAAGATAAAATGTCAGATTTCTGACTTACAGCATTTCTTTCAATATCAGATTTTCAGAAAACTCCTTCAGTCCTACTATTTCAAGAAAAAAAATCAGAGAGCACAAAATTCCCAGTGAAGCTCTGATTGATCATAAAATCTAAGAAATCGTTGATCTATAAATATTAAGTCCACAAAGTGGACTTAGAGCAGCCAATGTGGAGAACACAAATGCTGATTTATTTTTTTTTTTAGCCCTGGGTTAATTTTTAAAAACTGATGCCTTTTCCAGTTATTAATACATATTTACTAAGCATTGGCAAATACCTTTTCCCCATTTTAAAAGAACAGAATAAATCTTCATTTACCTTCAAAATTTTAACTGATTATCTTTTTCCTGTCTCTTTATTTCATGTGAAAATATATAGTTCTATGAACATTCTGCTTTTGCACAAATGCCATTAGATTTCTCATTACAGTGAACAATATTTGTTACTTTCTATTTCACCAAGTATCAGAATGAAGTAAACAGATACAGTGGAGACTCAGGGATATGATGGCTGTTGCTGAGTGTAACAGATTAGTTTGGTTGACTTTTAGGAATTTCTATTAAAAGCTCATGGGAATCTGCACCATGGAGATGGTGCAGAAAAAAAGAGGAAACTGAACCCATGAGACAACATAGCATTTATTCCCCAAATTCCTTGAGCTCAAAGGCATACCAAATGTGCTTTGAGTGATATGAATGAATAGACCAGCTGACTAAGAACAGATAGGGGTTTTTTAAATTTGAAAATCACTTTATCTGACTGCAGATCTGGGACTGCTAAAGCAGTAACATCAGGAAAAAGAAAAATAGGAAACTTGAGAATTACAGCTTTAGGTGTCTTTCATCATTTCTGCACTGGTGGATGATTCCAATGTCATCACAATAATAAGCAGGAGAAAAATGTTTTCTAACTTATTGCACGACTTTTGAACATGATGTTGGTGTACTAGACAGTAGGAGGAGAGGGGAAATAGTCTAAAAGTTGTCTGGTTTTGGTAGGAAAATAATTAACCCACAAGTAAGTTTTTCATTAATTTTTTAATGGTACAGTATTTTTCTAAGTGTTTGGACAGGAGGGATACAGTCAAGTTTTACTCCATTACAATTTATGGTTTACAGATGAAAAATGCAAATATGCCAAGAAATTTTTATGGATATCTCAAAGCCAGAGAGAATGTGATTGTACCTGTATCACATCAGCTCCCTGAGACAAGGCCATTACACAGTCTGTCCTAGATTCTCAACAGAGCAAGAAATGTGCATTAGTTAGCAGGAACAGATCTGTGTTAAGAATTCTAGAAGTGAAAACTGTGATTTACTTGGGAAGGAAAGCCCAATAGCAGTGAGATCCCAGCTTCTACCTAACAAAACTACCATTGGAACAAAACTGATTGAGTGATTCAGGGTATAGCCACAAAATGGTCAAAGAGCCAGCAAATGGATTTCTGCAAGGTACTGACTGGGAGAAGTTGTTGAAACAGATCAGAAGATGTAAATGTTGAGCAGCTTGTCACATCAGATCTTTTTTTTACTACATGAATAAGTAGATTACTTATAGGAAAAAATTCTCTTTGCTGCTCAGATACAAGGATGGAGTCCATAATTCAAAAGCACTGACCTGCCTTCCTTGGTTATCAAGAGCAATGCAAACTATATAGAAAATTATATTCAGCTCCCTTCAGTGAGTGAACATCAGATATCCATCCGTCCATCCATCCATCCATCCATCCATCCATCCATCCATCCATACACCCATCCACCAACCCTTCCAGCTAACCTCACAACCTCACAAATGACCATGCTGAAGTCTGAACAGCCTCCCTATCTGTGAAGTTACATCCACTTGTTCCCAAAAAATTACCTAGGATAAATTCCCTATTCCAGCAAAATTATACCAGCCTTTACTCAGCCCATGTGGCTATCTTAGGTCAGGCAATTAGCCACTCTTTATAACTGACTAATATTTTTAAATGCAAAAATGTCATAGAATATATTCCCCATTTTTCTGAAGGCCAGCTGATAGCTGGTTACAGCAAATGTAGACTGTTAGAAAAAAAGTATAAACTCTATGACATTTCCTTGGACTTCATGTATTTATTATTCTTAAATATTTGACAGAAAAAGCATCTATTAATTTACAAATGAACTATTTCACACCCTGCCTCTCTTTGCAGAAATGGGATATGTCATTAAGAAAAACGATACCTGGAAATACAAACAGCATTGACAGGGAGGAATCTCACACTTAATATAAAATGAGCACAATTAAATAGCATAAAGGAAGTTAAAGAAGTAAGGAAAAAATAAATGGCACTTTGCCCAAGTCCAATGATGCAGATTTAATATGATATACATAAAGATAACCAAGGTTTAAATAATTCCTATGCCTGTCACTTGCCTCCAAATCACCTTACTGAGCAAACCACATTACTGAGCAATAAAGAGACCCACTCAAATGAACATGTTCACAGAACAAAAATTTGAAAGCTGGATAGACCAAGACTGAAAAGTAAAAAAAAAAAAAAAATGGGGAGTTAGCAATTCTTTATTAAATGAAGAACTGTCTTCAAAGAGCTCTGTTCTTTTCAAAACCAAATATTGGGCAAGACCAATACTGTGCCCCACCAACCAGAGCTGAGGGAGGTTAGAAGTCTATACAGCTAAATACAGCAGGGTAAAATCATCAGAACTCTCCTATGCCTCACAGACCACAGCCATGGTGTGCTTTCTGTGACTCAAATAGGAGTTGTATAGCAGAATACCACAAAATCTTCCTCTGTTGTTACCATACCTCTAACAAAAAGTTGCAACTAGATAATTCCATCACAAAAATTACCCTTGTGACTTGATAGGATTCACAAAAACCTCCACATCTCAGCAGTATGAGGAGCATTATGACCAAGTCTATTTCATAGCTGACCAACTTCCCAACACAAACATCTGCCTGCTTCCTTTTAAAGAACAGACACTGTTTTTGTGATTAAGTCATGACTCAGGCATTACTCTGGCAAAGAGTTCAGCTTTGGAGAGTTTTTGTTTTTCCAGTAAAGAAATAGTACACTATCTGAAATAATTTGTTATATGAAGAAGCTGGCATCATAAAACATATTCTTGTTATAAGGCTGGTTGGTGTTTTCACCTGTCTTATACAGACAAGGCACCCATCTATCAGCAAACCTGAATTTTGACCAAAGGAAATTGAAATAATATTTTCCTTTGAAATTAAGTTGCTTAGTTATATTTTTTATATAACATCCACTTGGAATATCATGTGACTGTGGAGCCCTGTATTACTGGAATCTAAAGCCCAGTTTTTGTGTCCACAGGACCTCAGGACTGAGGTTCCCAGGCTTGCTTTGTCCAAGCCTTTCTTGACATGTCTATGGTTTGAATTACTTGATTTAGCTGTAATAGCAATTTCTCTAATTGATTAGGTCTCAGTGGCTAAGTTCTTTTGCTGTTGTTATCTTCATGCAGTACAATTGCAGCTTTATATAGATAGAGGTAGAAAAAAAGTAATTCTGTGTGGAATGAGATATTTCTAACACAGTGATGTAGTATACAGAAATACAGACCTGGCAAAATAGAAGAGGCCTCAAGATGTGAAAGTGCAGGATGGAGCAGAAAGGAGCACAGGTATGGGATGATAAGAGATGGGGTTGAGCTGGGGTCTGCAGACCCCACAGTAAAAACAACTCAGAAATGAGCAGTTAAAAAAAATGTCCTGGACCTGGACAAAGAGGCTTTACTGGCAATAAAGAGAACAAAAATATAGTACCTAACATAGATAAAAAACATATATCTTACATTCTGAAAGTGATAGATTAGTTTGGGTTATTCATCAAAAGTAAATTGAATAGGATCCTTGGAAACGGTACTCTTAAAAAAATTAACATAGCCCATATTTGCAATTATTCAGCCAATTCTAACAATTGTTAGGAATTCAAATACTGAGGACAGAAAAGATCTGCAAACTGCAGAGACAGGGAGGAGCTGGGTACTCAGCATCAGCAGGGCTTTACTTGCTCAATATCAATGTGTCATCATTACAGACTATTCTATAAAGCTTTTTAAAACCATAATTTTTCTGATTTCCTCATAAATTTCTTCCTGGTCACTATATATCTTTGCATAGTACCCTAGTATCCTTTACAAAACATTTACATTTTTGTTCTAACTTGTGTCCTTACTTTCACTGTCCATAAGACCTGAGCTTCAACCCGTTGCCTCCTCCAGCTGTTTATTGCTCCTTTGATTCTTTATTTCTTGCCAGAACATCTTTAGCCACATAATAGTATTTCTAGAGCTATATGACAAATTTACCAACAGTAGCCCACACCAGCTGTTCCTCTCATCTCACCAATTGATCATCTTTCTTTTCAGCAATTCTATGATTGGAGATAATATTTTTACTAGGTTTTGTGGGACAAGACACCTCCACCTGGTCCCATACTTACAGATGTTCAATCACACACAGCAGGCAGATAAGGGTGACACCATAACTCCACCAAGTCTCTTCATACCCTTTTTCCAGAACCATTGACATCTGAGAGTTTCCCAGTTAGCAGAAGAATGGGAAAGATGTAGAAAATTGGATCAACGAAAGTATTTTTTCCAGGGATTGAAAGTGCAGGTTTAATTTTCCAAAATCTACTAAGACTTAAAACAAACCTGGAATTGAGAGAATTCAAACAGGAAACTTCCATAATGAAGGTATTTGGAAGGTTTTGTTTTAAAGGCATGATGAATTAGACTTAAATGCTTAGGACTCTTTCTTTAAATGTCAGTTTCAACTATTATTAGAGATGTCACTGGCATTTCAAATTGTAAATAAACATTTATCAAAAATAGTCAACTGCAAAACACCTTAATATATAAATTCTCCTCTGTATATAATTTTTAAAAATTTTTCATCAGCTTTAAAAATCAAAGGGGAGAAATGGTAATACCAGTGACATTTACAATGTTTGAAAAGCTTGGAACCACTAAAGGAAAATTGCACAGAATATTTTTGCCATGGAGTGTAACAACAATGACATAATCTAGCCAGCTAACTCTATTATCAGTTTACACCCACTCATCACAATAGCACTCTTCAGAAAAAGACAGATGTAGGAGTGTGGAATATAATGTTGCAGCAATGATCAGCAGCATATCTGTCAGACACTCAGGGTCAGGGCACAAGGCTGCGTGGACCCTCTGCAAAGTGACCATGAGGCAGAAATCAAAACTGGCAGCTGGATAAAAGACCAAAGTGCAGCCAACTGTTTTGCTGATGAAAACCAGTAGCAATTTCACAGGTGCTTTAATTCATCTAAAACTGCAGAATCTATTGATATCTCTCTCCCTGCTTCATTATTCTTCTGGGGCACATTTGTATCCTGAACTATTAGCTTGTCATAGGTGTGAATAGGTTTTGAAATTTGGAATTTAGTTCAGTTATGCTGCCATTTGTCAGAATCTGATGCTGTCTGTCAAAATAATTCACTTGGATTCCAATTAATTCCAAACTGGTGGCAACATGATGGTCTTGCAGAAGTCATGGCATTCAATCATTTATCATTTATATAAACTCAGATGTCATAGTATTGCTCTATACAATAAAGTTATCACAAACTATCACAGACATGACAACCAAAATTTTTAAAATTAATGGCTAGATTTTTAGCATTTTAACTCAGAAACTCTTTTCAATCCTTAATTAGCACTGTTTTCAGACATTTCAAATCTGTGAATTGCTAATTTCCATTATGTGTTTGAACAAGTGAGCTCCTACCTCCTGCCAGGTCAGAATTCATCACACCTTGTATCCACCATTTTAAGATTTTATCATCCCTTCACATTCAGTGGTTTAAGTCCCTTCCAGAGTCAGTCAATTGTCGAAAATTCAATTCTAAATTGGAAGGATAAATTGTCATGTAGAGGTGCCTGTCTCTCTTCATTGACAGCTAAACCATGTTCCTTCTCCAAAGACATGAAATAAAATGATGTTAGATATTTTTTTCTTATATTTTGAGGATTATCTAAATTAAGCTATTCATAAAAATGTAATGTAATATCATAAGGCTTTTTAATATAGCAGAGCACAATATGATCCAATAGTTAGGATATCAGCAAAACTCAAACTAAATTACATAGATGTTAAACAATAAAATCAAATTGAAAAGAAAATGAAATGTGAGGTTTCAAACACAGACTCATGAATTTTCTAACCAGTAGATCAAAGACAACTCATTAAAACCTCACAATTTATTGCACCCTAAAGAAGCATTATCTTTTGGAATCTGAAGAAATAGAATAGTCATATAATCAAAGTAGAAATGGAGGTGAAGTAAGTGGCAAGACAGATGTACGAAAGAAATTCAAAGCAGGACATCCTGATTTCCACAGATAAGTCATCTTCAGTGCTGATACTGCTGGTTTGCCTTATTACTGTTTTGTAGCCAGCACCCTGATCTTCTTGGGTTTTGTCATTACGTGTGTTAATGTCTGTTCTTGCTTTCTTTCTTCTTGAAGGGCTCTCACCTGCAATTACTATTTTATTGCATAAATGGTCTTGCTAACCTTTTCTCCCATTTCATTTTAGGAAATATTTAAAGTCATTATTTTTCTCACCTATTTTTTAAAGTTCTTTGTTATCTGTCTTGTTACGCTACACATCCATATTGCGTTTAACATGCAAGATTATCATGTAAGGAATCACCTCCCATTTGGGATTTATTTTAAAATTAAGTCATACATAATTATACATACAGTGTGATTAACAGTTTCTCAAGAGTTGAACAAAGACCATGTTGCTACCAATGCCTGGGAAAGTGGCAGAGGCATTTAAAGTCATGGCTGGCTCTTCACAGAGGTGTAGATCAGATAAGAAGAATTTTACCAAAAATGTTTAATTTATTTTCACTTGCTACAACGAGTATTTGGGGCAAACTCACATGCATCTGACTAAAATTTGGTGAAATGGATTTTCTGTAGTCTTGTAAAGTAAACCAGTTTTAAGTATAATCAAATTATTAGCAGAAATGGACTAATGTATGAAGTTATCTACACAAGGTACATTTACATTTTGTTTAACTATGCACACTGAAGAATGAGGGGATTCATTTATTGCTGAAGTTGCAGTGAGACTCAGAAAAAATGTTTATATTTTTTCTGTTTTCATACTTCATTTTCTTGAGTCAAAGATGTGGCATTCTTGTTTGGTTTTAAGAATAAATTTTAAATATTTTAACCCATTTGTTGTAACTAACAGTAATTAATAGAATAATTTGTTAATATGATCATTCAAAGCTAAACAGCAATTATTAATGACCTAGTAATGACTTACTGTTACAGGGGTAGGAGGTTATATTTAAGAGTGGTTTTAGACTATGTGATTTGCTGCCTCTTGTTTTATGAGTGTTTTGGAGTGTCAAAGAGAGGCTTCCAACTCTCTGTGGGAAATTACAGATTTCTTTTTCAAATGAAGGTATTCTTCAGGCAAAGAAACCTTTAATTACCTCATGTAAAAATAGGCAATTTAAAATTCTGGGTGACCACATTTCCATCCTCAGCTTGACATTGGTCCATACTAGTGTGGAAGATGATTTGGCTGGATGATAGTGCAGCCTGATGAGCTGATGTGTGCTAAAACATGATAATTCTTTTCCTGCCTCTGCTGTTAATTTGTTGCATGATCTGTAGGTCAGGCATCTCTTTCTTAGCTTTCTAGACTCTCTTAACATATACGGTCCCTGTGGTTGATCCTCAGGTCACAAAGAGCAGCAAGAGTCCCTGTACCTCCTGTTCAAAGCCCATCATGGCCCATTCACCATTACCATAGCTTGGAATATGGATGTGATGTTGATGGAAGCATTGAGGCTGTTGCATGGATTGAGCACTGTGAGCATTCAAAGGTTTATCTCAGACCAGGGAAACTATCGTGGATGACACTTCACTGTTTATATTCATCAAAGCACGTATTTTAAGGCTGTCTTCTGTAATTATGTTGCTGATAATTTCCATGCTGATTACAAGCACTTTACAGTGACTCTTTCCGAGTCATTGATATGTGATTTTTTAAATCCGTTGGCAATTTCTTGTGAAAAGCTGTTTGAAGTGCTGATTACAACATCCCCACTCAGGTCTGTAGGGGGAAGAAGTAGGATTGCAGCCTAATGGACTGCAGAGCCAGAAAAAAAAAAATTAAAAAAAAAAAAAAAGGGGCAGTGGTGGGAAATGACACAGCTAGAAAGAGGAAATTAAAAGGATGAAAATCTACATTCCAAATGTCATTGTGTCGTTGGAAAGATTTCACCAATATCATCCCAGGATGATTTCATGATCCTTTATGATACCCTGACCTCTGTCCACACTTCCCCTCTTGTAACCTGTGCTGTAAAACTGCTGCCTTCTTTCTCGTTCAGTTGGTTTCAAGAATAAAGGTTCCCATGGTTATCTGGGTGTGTGAGGAATGGACTTGGAATCCAAATTACCTTGTGCCATAGTCTGACTTCTCGTGGAGTATTCACACTTTTACTGTGTAATTAGCTGCTTTGGGGATGGAGCATTTATGGGAATGCCCTTGGTGTGCACTTAGTGGGAGGAGCACTTTAATCAGATGCCTCATACCATCTAAAGATGCCTCAGTTCTGGACTAACTGGAGGGAGTAAAATACTCTACTCTACTTAGCACTTCATCTAAAAGGGGCACAAATACTTACTATGTCACACCCTGTGACAGCTCAGTTTCTGGGGGCAGAAGCACAGCAAACATACCTTTGTCTGCATATCAATGTGAGCATCTCTGTTTAAGGAAACATGGGGAATTTTTTTACTAGTTTACTCTAGTTCCCATTGCAATGAGCTTCAGTGTTTGAACTTGAATGTTTCATTTCTTATCAAACCCTTCCTAATCCTCATGCAATGCAGTCACAATAAGTGATGGCATCAGGTGCACCAGGACAGAGGCAACACAATAATTACAATTTGGTGATTAATATGATCAGAAACAGTGGATGGGATTAATGTTAAGTAGACCAACACGTGAACTAAGTCTCCTCCCTACCTTTCTAATTGTGTCCTTCTGTATTATCTGATTCTAAAACCCAAATTATGAATTGTTTTTAAATTTTTCCCTAAAGTACCATAATTTATCTACTTTGTCTTTCCTACTCATTTGCTAGTGTTTCATTTTGCTGCCAGAATTTAATAGAGAAAAAAATGTTGCAATAATCAGGGAAATTCAGTTATATGTGCCCAAATGATATTTTGCTGCTGCATGTGCTATATTTTGCTGTTTTACTGTTTAAAGTTCTCTGCAAGAATAGGACCAATTCAAATGTTTTTCCTGATCTTCAGTAATACACAGAGAAACACCTGAACAGTACAGATCTAAAACATAATGGACACAAAGTTCATACCAGGAATGTGAATCTTCCAGCAATTAGTCCAGCTATTGAAATTTCTGCTTTGAATTATTTTCTATGCTGCAGCCTCATTCACTTCAGTTCAGTAGAATAACTCCAACTCCTACAGCACCCTGAATGGATTTTGAAAGCTTTGAAAATGGCATTTTTATGCTTTCAAGTGGTAATGAATTTCCTTTGGCTAGTTTCCTTAATTAAAGGGAAGACACAGAGCCAACAGCTGGAAATGAGAGGACTATGGCTGCAGCAGGGACTGCAGTGAGCTGCCTGGGCACGAGGAATGTATGCACAGCATGGGGAGATGGGGCACTGCTGAGTCCAAAATAGAATTCTTGTTCCACAGTTACAGGTCTGGAAAAGAGTTATTTCTATATGTAAATTTTAACTTCTTCTGTCAAGCTTTTACCCAGATTGCTAACCATGCCTCTGGCTTTCTTTTGCTGTGCTCCTGAGGTCACACACTGAGGATGTGGGTGAGAGAAGCCATTTGAGAAAACATGGTGCAGTGGGTGCTGAGTAGGTTCAGGATGCATGGGAAAGGGGTTAAAAGCAGGCCAGAAGTATGAGTGGTGTTAGAGAGGGAAGGAGCTGGTGTATGAGTTCCAGAGTAGGAGTTTGAACATGGGTTCCTCACTCACTCATCGGGTTTTGGAAACTTTGGGTGCTGCTACTGCAAAGTTCTTTTCTGGCTGGCATTTCTCATACTCCCCATAAGCTTGTTACCAGGGTAGAGCAAGGCCTAATTACACTCTCCTGAATATGCATCTTCACATTGTGCTGTTCTGTGCCAGAGCAGCATAATCTTGAATGACCCCTTCCCCTTCTACCGGTATTTGACAGCTACTAATGCAGCAAACCCAGCACAGCAGGGAGGAGGTTATTATTAGCCCTGTTGTGCAGAGAGGGAGATGAAATGCAGGAATCAAATTACTTTTCTCAAGCTGCAGAGAGAAAATGTGTCAGTGTTACTGCTGCACCCATGAGCTCTGGCTGTCAATTAGGAGGGATTTGGACGTGAAGACACGAGTGAAATTCCTCCTGTATCCTTGTCCTGTACCAAAGGCAGTTCTAGGCTTGTACCAGAGGGTTAGTAAGAAAGAACAACCTCTGGGCTTTCACTTCTCTCTGGCTGCTTCTTGGGAGAAAGAGGGTGGTGGAGACTCTTTCAGTGCTGTACCCTGGTCCTTCTCACTCACAGAATTGCCATGGTCTGCTCAGGATTCCCCTAGATAGAAATAATCAGGGAACGATCTGTTTTTCAAGAGAATAATTTTGAAAAGCAGTCTAAAAAGTCTGAGAAAGGGCTGATAGCCTTTCAACAGATTAATTCTCTTACTCTTCTGGAAGGAGGCTTTTGGCTAAATGTCATCCAGGTGATGAGTAAACCTTTGTGGAGAATGGCATTTCTGTGCTTCATACACTTCCAAATAAGACCACTGAAACTCCAGTGATGGCCTGGAATTTATCTCCTAAAGAAAGCAATTAATAAAGAGGACTCCAGCCACAAAGCACCAATGGGCTGGACTGTGAGCTTTACTTCTACCTTTATTTGAAGTGAATCAGCCATTGTGGATGGGGTTATGGGCTGCCTTTGAGGAACACTGGTGCTTGCAGCTGCTATATGGATTAAGAGAGGCTAAGGAAGAGTAGGGTAGAGTATTGATCTGGCACCTTGCATCAGTTGTGTGTGCTCCAGTAATCATACACTTGTAGATATCAAAGCTGAGAAAAGAGCTGGATCTGGGATTTCCCTTTCACAGGTGGGAGGCACAGGTATCTCTGTGCTCTGAAATGGAGGAAAATCACCACTGCACCTGAAGGGTGATCCTTCCTCAAAAGTACTGGTAAGATCCCAGTGTAGTGCTTCCCCTCAAATTTCTAGCATTTAAAAGGAAAAACAACATTTTCATTATAACATGTGTAAAGTGCTGAAAGAAGGAGTCAGTCTTGTCTGTGTAAGGGTGCGAGTTTTTGCCTGAAGCAAAGTTACAGGATTTATATCCATCTTAATGCAGTTACTGGGAAGTTGAATCACCCTTTTTGGTGAGAACAGAATTGAACTGCAGGCTCATTTTCAGCCCCACAGAGAAGGCAGTGCCTCCAGCATCTGCTCTAATATCAGAAGGAAAATTCATTTTAGTTAGAGTGCAAAGGAATAAATTGGTTTCTTTAGTATTGCAAGAAGGGAACAAGGGAAATGCAAGAGAATAGAAATATTTATTACATTGAATATAAAAAGAAATTTTGTGCTTTAATATCAGCTATTTACTGCTTTGGCTCAGTGATTATTTTATGCAAAAGGCAGTAATTTAGCGTACTAATGCTTCACATTGTGACTCCTATTTCTAGCATCTATTGTGATGAATGATATCTATTTTAGCAAAGAAATGGTATCCTTGAATGAAACTTGCTGTAGGTATTTTTATCTTGCCCTTACTGACAGATTTAGACATAACGATATCTTAAAAGAAATCTATATACAATTCTTAGAGCCTACTCCCAAAATAAATAAAAATGCTTCTTCTGAATATGATTGGATGTGGTGTCTTTGGGAAGCTGCTATGGGTGCTTCAGCAGTTGAATACTGTAAAGATCATCTGCATTCAGCTGTAAAGCTAAATAAGTACAAGATTAATCAATTTATCTTTTTTCCCTTTACAGTCATTAGAAGAAGGAAGCATCTAAGCCTGCTGGATGGTTGCAAGCTCTTTCTTCTGTAGTTTGGTCTGCATTTGAATGTTTGCAGTTTTGTGGGAACCAAGAGCTGCCCCTGGCCTAGGAAGCCCATAGATGTCTTCTAGTGTCTTCCTGTAGATGCAGCAGCAGGTTCTGCAGCAGAGGGAAAGAGAAGTCCAGATGACAACAGACAAAAACCTTTCCTACAAAAATCACCTTCTATTGCCAAGAAAGAGAGGAAGTTGCTGAAGCTCTATTTCACATTCTTTCATCTTGATGTAACAGCTACTGAGGAGAGGAGCCAGAGGCACAGGTTGATGGAAAAAGAAGTCCTGGAGGGCACCAGAAATGTGACACTGACAAACAATGGGACACCAGAGACTGCAGATGACTGGAAAGCAGGGAGCCTTTGTTACCTGTGTTGAAAGGCAGAATCACTTCTGCAACTATCAAGGTCAGATCTGGACAATGCCTTGAGTAGGTAGATGGGAACCAAGATTTTCTGCACCTATATGTACTGTGTGACTAAAATGTGATGGGTGCAAACATTCACAGAGAGCAACTCTAAGGAATCAGAAGCAAAGCCTACCAGAGAGAGGAGATACCAGAAGGATGTACAGGATCTCCAATCTGTGTCCCCTGCTTTCTGCAGTAACACCTTAGAGAGAGTTTGTGATACTTGGGGGGAATCTTCACCCTTTCCTGATGGACAGGAGGTGCCCATATAAAGCTGCCAGGGCTACCCTGTGCCCAAGCCAGTCACAGACAGCCCAGTGCTCACTGCTCTCATCAAACCCATCACAGCAAGCTCTGCCCCATTCCTTTGGGTTCTCTGACTTTATCTGCTACCTTATGATGATTGATGAGATTTGCTGCCTTTTGACATGATTCTTAGCTTGGTGTGACTCATTGTCATTTTTCTTTACTCATGGTAATTGGTTGAGGTTTTCTGTATATGTTAAGGCCAAATTTTACCACATGTACCATGGCAAACCACGATCATACAATTCAGTTAAACCAGAGGGAAATAATACCCCACTGAGGCTGAGGGTTTAGGGTGGTGCATAAGGCATCCGTTTAAACTGTAGACACCTGAACTTGCCTAATTTTGGACTTTAAATGGCCAACTGCTTAACAAAGCTGTATGCAAAATGGGTTTATGCCAGGATAGATTCTTCCAGTCTGTGGCCTCTTGCTAGCAATGGCAATCCCATGTGTCCTTGGCCACCATGCCTTACTTCAGAATCAGTGTCTTCAGTACATTGGGACAGAAATTAAACTTTATATATGTCAGTTCAAACACTAAATAGCTATTAGTAATAGAACTTCCAGACTTGGAAGACCAACTGGAAGCTGTTTTGTCTTTGATTTACAGCTTTCAGAGTTGATAATAGCTTTCCAATAACCAGTGGTGCTTTGCTTTTACTTTCACATGCACATGCACACACAGAAACTTTCATCTGATATCTGAGACTACTGGGATTCATTAGCAAGAGTATTCATCTTGTTAAGCATGCATTAATAGCATCCACTGTAAGTATTAATCTGCTGCTGTCAAGTGATAATTGCAGAACATGGTGATTGCATCAACCTTCATCAAGTCCAGCAGATGGAAAAGTCCTGGCACCCTTGTTTTAGGCACTTGCAGCTACAAAGATTATTTCTGCACTTTCAATCAGATTAAAGACCTGTGACACACTTCTGATTACAAAGAACCATAACATTTTCTTGATTCCTAACTTCAGATAAAAGTAATTATTTGAAATTGACCCAAACCAACACAGGTCTGGTGAGCTAAAATATTCCTAAATCCAAAGTAATAGAGGAGAAAACTCTGCATCCCAACCAACCTTCTACTTTGCAGTCCACAGTGAAAAAGACACTCTCAGACCAAGGTCCATCTCATCCTGAAGAAAATAACACACCAACCCTTTGGCTGCTGCTGAGCAGTGATCCCACAGCATTGTGAAAATCAAACCACCACTGACTCCCAGGCACAGTAACCTGGAAGTAGGCAAGAGGCTGGGAGGGAATATAATCAGCTGATCCAAACTGGCCAAAGGAATATACCATGCCATATTTCTGCTCTGCAATAAAAGCAACAAAAAAGGAGGGAGGCAGTGGGGGGAGTCATTCATAATTAAGGCATTTGTCTTCCAAAGCAACCACTGCACATACTAAGACCATACTTCCCAGGAGGTGGATGGAAATCACCTGTTGATGGGAAGTAGAGAAGAAATTAATTTAGCTTTTTTCTGCTTCCACATTTGATCTTTGCTTTTATTTAATAAATGGCCTTTATCTTGACCTGTGAGCTTTTCACCTCATTTTCTCTCCTGTCCTGCTGAGGAGAGGGAGTAAAAGCATGGCTTGGTGGGCACCTGGTGGCCAGCCAAGGTCAACTCACCACAAAAATTCACGTGAATTGTGCCCTAGAAGTGCCCATTTCTTCTAGAAGAGGAGGAGCACAGGATGAGTAGTTCAGATATGGATATTCACAGTTGGGAAAGGTGAACACCACAATCTACATCCATTCTAACTTCCTGACTGAGAACTGAGTATCTTCATCTCTATTCTCAGCTCCTGTTAAATCGTGGTATGAACAACCCTTCTGCAGGCATGGTAGCAAAACCACTTAAGTCAGAAGAACTGTTCACTTGCTCAAAGCCACATGAGCTCAGCAGCAGTGTTGGATCCAGATAATGGTTCCACTATTGAGGATAATTAGCACTCTATGCCTTAGCTTCTCTGTGTGGATTAAATGCTGATTCATACTTGCCAAACACTGAAGGGACAATGGATGAAAAATTACTCTTAAATGTCACTCCAATTCTTCCCAGAAAAAAATTATCTGTGTTTGTCCGAGGAAAAGAATCTCGTTTCTTCCAGATATGTTCCAGTAATTCTCACACATTTTTTGTTTTCTAAAAGCAAATTAGCCTTTTCAGTTAAAGCTTAGGAGGGAGAATCTTCTTTTGATAATTCTAACCTGACTGTTATTCCAAATTCTACCTGACATTATTTCTCAACAGATGAATCTAGTCTGTCACAAGGATCTTACAAAGAAATAGATTTCTGGTACTCAGATAGAAGCTCTCTTTTAGCTAAACTCCAGAAAAAAAAAAAAATACAAAGAAGTAAAGCCTTATATGTCAGCAAACAAAAATCCTATTTATTGACAACTTCCAGGGACTCTTTGAGCAAAACAGCAGTACAAGATCTGGTCTCTGGAGAATGTTTCTGGTGATGCTCAAGCCTGAATAGCATTAAAGGAATTAAAGGATAGAATTTTGCAATTTCTCTTATGCTGTGAACTGTGAAGTTTTCATTTCTAGGTTAGTTTTTTCATCAATTCTTTAATTAAAAGTAATCATCAGACTGCTAAATACTTTTTTTTTTTTTTTTTTGGTCTCATAATAGAAACTCTCATGCAGATTTAGCATAGAATAGCAATTTCTTTCCTTCATTGGGCAATTTCAGGTTGGGAATCTCTGTCATGGTAGGATTTTAGAGGGATACAAAGGAACCTCCTTGTCAGAATTGAGTACCTTGGACATAACAGGAAAAATTCTGGTATAAACTTGCTTACGTAGCTGAATATTTATGACTATGAAAATTATCTGAAGCTACAAAAGTTGTCACCCTACAGAATTAGCTAAAGCTTAAAGTTGACTCTAACTTCTCATCCCACTTTCCTCCATATGCCAAGTAATGTCACTCAGTCTGTTGAAGTTTTAAGTCAGGTTTAACTCCACAAAACTTAGAAAGTCTGTAGGATAAAGGTCCCACTGTTTATTTCAGCTTCCATATGCCTATTTTAAAGTGTAGATAAAGACAAAGTCCCCCAGTGATATCTGATGCTTCTCCTTCCCCAGAGAACACACAAGAAAATATTCATAGAGTACCCAAGTTTCAGCACTCAAGAGATCCTTCAGGCATGTCCTGAGAAGTTCTACCAACATGTGGGAGTGAACCTAGCAAGATAAAGATTTTCAAAATCATACAGAGATAGTGCTTGGGTTTAACAGTGTTTCACTCTGCTAACTCTGCTGCTAAAAAATAGTTTTAAAAAAGCACCATGTAAGTATTCCCTAGGTTTGGGGATGTGTAACGTTTGTACCCATATATAAACTCAGGAATTTGAAGAGTTATTCATAGCAAAGCCCTCTTGCAGAAATGCAGGATGACTACCCACATAAGGTTTGGTGCTGGAAAACCAGGGATGTAGGGTTGCCTGCTGTGTCTCAGGAAAGGCCCTGTCCTGATTACTAATGGACAATTATCTGTTCATCCTTGTCCAGTGCCAAAACCCATGAATGTATTTAACCAAAAACCTTCTGAGCCTCTAAGATATTCTTGTTTGCACATTCCAGCTTGTGTTGGACTTTGAAAAAAGCACCTTTGGATGAAGGGGTTTTACACACAGCAGATCTGCTATTAAAGCTGGAACAGGTGACCAGTGATATCCTGGTCAGCATTTTGAGACATACTTTGTGCTTAAAAGTCTAGCTTCACATCAGAGCAAAGACTGAACACTACAAAAAAAAAAAAAAAAAAAAAAAATCCAAATAATGAATTTAAAGCTTTTATTCTTAATGGGGACATGAAGCCAGTAGAGGTTTGAAAAGAGGCTATTTCAAGCTAGGGAAAAGAGTAATAACTCTAGTGAAAAAGAAAGCAAATTTCCCACACTAGTTTCCACACTTCTGTCACAAGCTGTATCTCCTGCTGGCTCCACAGGGAATGAGAGGTTGGCAAGTTTATCCTGGCTGAAAATCTCACATACTGTTCTGAGCAACTCTTGTGCAAATAAATCTCCTCTGACTCAAAGACTCTTCTAGCACTTCACAGCTTAGATGGCCGGAGAACTCACTTCCATCTTAAATAACTCCCACCCACTCTGGCCTTTTACCTTATCAACCTTCCCCAGGCACTGATGTTCCCAAATTGAAATATTTGGACTTCCAGACACCTGATTTGCCTCAAACTCTCCTCAAATTGCTAATGATTGTCTCTAGCATCCCACCACTGTGACCAAAGGATAAAGGCAGTAGGGAGATGAATTTATGTTTGCCCTGTCTGAAACTCCTGATGCTCTCTCAGCCTCAATACTATCAGGATTATGCCTGTGCCAGCTTGCAGGAGATAATCAGCATGATCTCACACAAGCATACAGAATGTGTTTATCCACTTAAACAGCTTGCTTCCTTCAAGAAATATTTAACCTATGGAATTGCAGACATATTGCAGAATATTTTCAAAACTAGATGCTTTCTTGCATTCGTGAATCATCAGTGGTCTGCTTCTGTGGTACTACATATTCCATGAAAGAGCAACACATTATGTGAATATATACTCCTTTTCTGTGCCATAACTGATATTCAAAATTAAGTGAGACACAAACTAAATAAATTAGAACAAAATATGTTAATATTTGTAGTTTAGAAAAACATATGCTGATGAACTTATCAAATAAGGAGTATTTTTTCTTCTCAAATATATAAAAAATTATTCTTCTATTTAAAATGATCTTTCAGAGGCTGTGATAGAAAAAGACATCTGTTACTCAGGCAAATGAGCACATATTTAAGTCAAGCCACCAGTATAGACTGAATTTAGTGTCTCCACTAGTAGGTATGGAATGTAAGAGACTGCTTGTCTGCTCCATGGTTGAGGACCTGTATTTCTATATAAGTCTTTTACAGGAGCTTTATCCAGGAAAAATGAATGCCAGTCACAGATGCTACCAAGAGTATTCACTCTGTGAGAAAAGCAGCCTGAACAGCCTACAGCTCTAAAACCAAAGTAGAAAAAAATATAATTTTAAGTTGTCTAAATGATGATATTTTTATAATCTGAACTACAGAACTGAAATGTGTGCCCAAAAACCCAAATCTACGTGTATCAAGCTCTCTAGTACCTTCTGGCATGGAAATTACCTACCTGTCATTTCTAGGATCATTTCTTAGAATAGCATGATGGATTTGACCACAGGGATACAATTTCCAGCTTTAAAATAATGCTGCACAAACAATTTTGGCTGCTTCTGAAAGGAGAAAGAGGCAAAGAAAATATTCTAAAAAATCCTAAACAATTGAGAAAGAGTCAATAAAAGCTATTCAGAGGGGTTGTGAAGTTTCCATACATGGAATTAATCAAAATATACATAGACATGGCCCTGAGCAGCTTGTTCTAGAGGACACTTATTTAGGCAGAGTTGGTGGATGGCAGTCTCCAGGTCTCTTTCAACTTCAGCTACTCTATGACAATATTCTCTTATTAAATTCAAGCCTGTTTTTTATCCTGACCTGAACTGATTTTCCAAGTGATGGAGCAACCAGATGAGGAACTGTTTCTTTAAATTCAGAATTAAGCACAGCTGAAGGAAACTCAAAACCTCAGTTATGAGTAATTTTGAAATGCCTGTCACAGATAATTTCAAAATCCAGACTATGGATCATTTAAACCTTTCTTGCAGATTTTTAAGCCTGTGTGTTTCTTTTCTTTTTTTTCCTTCTTTGTAATTGCAAGAGGAGAAACTTTAATTGTTTATGTTTCCAAAACTTGTGAATGTTTTTCTTTGCCTCTAAATCATGTCTCAACTTGATTGTCCTCTGGTAGGATTTGTTTACAGTGAGGTTTTAGCTATTAAATCCAAAAAGATTTCAAATTGTCTTAGGATGAAATCTTCATATACATTTTTTTACATAACAGAGATTAGTAGGTGTAAAGGAAAAAACCCAATAGCACAAGAAATTGTTTGTGCAGGTTATTTTTTGAGATTTGCTACTATTTAAGATAAGTCTTTTTATAACCAACAGTTAGACAATAACCCACAGTCACCAAAAAATGTGTCATATTGCTTCTCTTTCCTATGGGCAATAGTTGAAAATTATCTGAGCAGGCTATAGGAAATTAAACTTCACGATGATTAGGGAGATACTTTCACTCCAAACATTCTTGTGAACATGTTAACTGAGCTTCTGGAAGATTTCCATGGCACTCCTTCAAGGAAATACAGTCACTGGCACAGACAGCCTTCTACAAACAAAAGAACACAAAGTCACTGATTCACAATTGGAGATTTAATGTGGATTGTAGGTGGATATTGTCTACCTCAACTTCAGCAAGGCTTTCAACATTGTCTCTCACAACATCCTTGTAGGTAAACTGAGGAACTATGCATGAGTAGACAATGAGGAGCACTGAAAACTGGATGAACAGCAGATTCTCTTTTTCTAGAGAAAAAGGCATGGCTTGATCAATTTATTTCCCTAAATGAAAGGCTAAAATAAGTAATAGAGCCTTCCTGTCCTCCAGAAGATCAAGACTCCAGCCCCACTTGGTCCTGTCTGTGAACTGACTGAAGGTGCACTTGGCCCCATCATCCAGAAAACTTTAGCTCAACACGATTTCCAGCTGCGGGAGGTCCAACATAATTATGTATTTCCCTTACAGAACAGACCTCCTAAAATGTTTATTTTTCCTGGTTACAATTACATGATCTACTGCTTTTACTAAAAGCAAACCTGGGGAAAAAATATTACTTTTTAAATGTTTTGAAACCCACAGCATGTAAAACAGGGTTGAATTTGACTTACTGTTTTACCTTGCTCTGCAAGGAAAATTAACAGCTGTCAGATGGATTTCACCTGGATATCTGTTTGTCTATATCTCTTCAATACCAAGATGAATCAGGCTTTTATTCAAAAAATATTAGCACAACAAATACCGTAATACAAGGTAGTGTAGAAGGAAAATTAGTTCATAGGTTTTAGAATATTGAAAGAATGTCCAGACTGTGGTCTGAGGAAATTTAACCCTAGAAAACATACTACAATGACAACGAAAATGGGTTTATAATTAAATCATCTTAAAATGGAAGAAAAAACACTCTTTTTTGTCCTGGAGTGAGAAAAGATCACCCCTTAAGTGTCAGGTAACAGACTTAAGTATGTGAAAAATACAAGTGACACTTAAAGAAAAAGTCCATCAGGTGAATCTAGCCTGGAAGAGAGCACCCTGTAGACAGAGCAGCAGCAGTAAGGCTTGCCATGCTATCTTCTACAACATTCTCGGGGTGAGCTAAGGCAAAATGACCTGGATGAAATTCTTGTCACACAGAAAACTCACTGTGAACCACAGTCAGAGTGTAATTACCAGGAAGGCACAACAATACTTACACTTGACAGATTTATCAAGTGCAGTTCCTTCAGGAGTCTGTCCATGAGCCAGTACTAACCATATTTCTGCCCTACCATCCTCGTTGTTATTATGTGTAGAGATTGAATTTTCAGCTGATAAAAATGGAAGGAACTGGGACTTAAATTCTATGTGACCCTGATAAACCGAAAAAGTAGCCCAACATCATAGAACACAATTCACAAAAATATTTCACTCTGATAGGAATTATTAACTTTACAAGTACTCAGTGGGGGAAAGCTGCTTTAGAAACAGTCCTTCAGTGCTGCAGAAATCTGAAAAAAGTCACACAAAAGTCAGCAATATAATCTACAGGGCACATGAAGCAATCTTTCTGCTCTCTGTAACTCATTAAAGGTCTCAACAGGAGTTGTGTGTGCAGTTTTAGCTGCCACAATGAGCCACTCCAAGCCCAAAAGAAAGCAGCAGAAGTAATAACTAGAGGATGGTATTATGTGTCTCAAGAGGAAAAGGTGAATAGATTGAGATTTTTGATGCAAAGAAGAAAAAGCAGAAGAATCCCACAGGAGTAGTTTTAAAATATGTGAATGGTATCTGCAAAGAAGAAGGAAACAAATTTTTCAAGTCCACCGAGACTGGGAAAATTATCAAAATTATCACAAAAAGGAAAATTTTAATCTGACAATAGGAAAAGTTTGTTGATAGGTAAGACAGTAAAACATTAGTGACAAACTGGTAACAGTGAGCCTAAATAGATTCTTTTTCCCTGAACCCTTCTTCTCTCTCTGCCTTCTTTCAATACTCTTTTTTCTTCTGGATTTCAGCTGTGTTATGCACATACAAAAATTACTTATTGAAGTACAAAATAGGTGAACATAGTGACACATTTTCTCTTGGCATAGAGACAATTGAGCTAGAACAAAATAATAATAATAATAATAATAATAATAAATATTAAACTAAAAATACCAGCAACAGAAACTGGACGAGTATATTTGTCATTTTTTATTCCCCCTCAAAAACCCTTCCTAGTTACTTTGTGTCCTCCTGAAGTGTTCCTCTTATTCCACTTGCCTTGAAAATGCATTGTGCAGGAGGCCTGAATAATCTTATTGCAAAAATGCTCAATTGGTGTTGGGTATGTTTCACACAAATAAAAATTCTATATATTACAAAAGATTAAAAAATATTTGTTCAACTTTTCAGTATTGAACAACAAGCATTATTTACAATAAGTAAAAGATATGTAGCCCATCAGCACGCACCTTCTGTTGTCTACACAATCATACAAAATCTCTTGTCTCAGACCATAACTGCTCAAAATCCACCCTGCCAATTTTTTAGCTGTGGTCAATTAAACACTGCTTAGCCATGGGAGGGATACCATTTCTCACAGATGCTCAGCTGACTGCAAAACAAAAGCAGACTGTCACAGACTTGTGGGTGTTTGACAACCTGCTCTGCACAGCTGCGTGCTGAGAATGCAGGACTGAGCACAGTTCAGTCCAGCTCCTGTGATGCATAATTACTTATATTCTGTTATAATAAAGATGTCATCCTCTCTGTAATTAAACCTGTGAATCATTAGATAGTCACTGCTTTACTATTTACAGAAGCAGTGAGTCTAATTTCTTATGATATTATTCTCTGGGAGTATTTTTATGATTTGACATATTTTAATTAACTCCAAAATACTTTTTTTCTTTTATCAATTCTGCCAGAAAGAAGTTCTTACATGTAGTAGAGTAGCAACTGCCTGGGACTGCCAGGGTTCAGTGTTCATCTGTCCTGTATATTATCAGCATATCAGAGATATCCATTTTATTTTTTACAGGCTATCAAAAATGTCCTTTCCTCAGGAAAAGCATGCTTAGTTCATCCTTCAATTGCAGGTAGTTCTTCCCACTAGATTCACCAAAGATTCAAAGCCCTGTTTCTTTCATTTCTGAAAGACATCTGGAAAGTAACTGAAGCCTTTAAACTAAGTCCATCCACCTATGGCAAAAGCAAATCAAAGCTGCATCTTGAAAACTATCTGATTGCAACATCAGCTCTCTGTTGTCACCTCCAACCAACACCTGTAAGCACAGATGAGTCCATCAGGCACATCTGAGCAGAGCTTAGGTAATATGTATAAATTAAACATAATGTTTAGGTCAGACAGAGATACAGGAACCATCCCCTGCTGTTTCCACCTCTCCCTCTTAAAGGAAGTTTTGTGTTTAATCACTGCCTGTGGATTATCTTGGTCACTGAAACTGAGGCTAATTTGGAGTGACAACAAATCCAAGGAGATGAAAGAAGTATCCCAGGAACATTACATCTCCATTTATCCCCACATTTATCTGTGTCCCTGTATGCAAATATTTTGCTCTCTCTGGCTTTACAGTCTATCAGCTGGTAGGAATGCTTTTAGCTTTCTTTCAGTAGGAAACCACTGTGGGGTTCCCAGCCTGGGCACTGCTGCAAGATGCAGGAGATGCTCTGGAGTGCTACAGACAGCTGAGTGCTCTTGGGAAGCTGAGTGCCCCCTCCTATGTGTTTGTGGGCAAACAAAGCTGGGGGACTGCTTTAACCACTGCCTCAGGGCTTTGTGGTCTCTACAACAAGAAATCAGGGTGCTCAAATGCAGGTTACTCCAATCAGAAAAGAGTGGCTTTCACTCAAACATCAGACACTTTCTTAAATACTAGGCCACTTCTACTGTTGAGTGTCCCCATTTTTGTTGCTAATAATAGAAAGAGATATTAAAAGCAGAGCTCTAAAATAAAACTCGTAAGGCAGTAACTGCACATGTGAGAAATGTTGTTTCTTTATCATGTAGCAGTACACCAGGCAAGGGAAATCAGTGCTATCCAGACTGGTACAGCAACACAACTCAGGGTGCAATGGGCAGATCTGCCCAAAAAGGCCATGTAGAGCTGCATCCTACAGCCAAGAGATGCCCACATCATCCATTCCCAAGGGTTCCCTTCACTAAGGGCCACTGAGAGGACACCTGCTACTGGCAGAGCAGCCCAGCACGTGGCCTTGCTCATCTTGTTGCTATTTCAAAAGCTAAAGCCCTTTTACAGGAATGCCATGAAGACCACTACACTCCTAAGTAACTAGGACAGAACAGGAAGAAAACAAAAACAAAACAAAACAAAACAAAAAAAAAATCTAAGCAACTAAAATTCTTTCTTCTTCTGATCCAGTTTGTGCAGACAAATTGTGACCATTGAGGACTACATTCCAGCACTCAGACACAGAGTTTTTGAACTGTTTTAAATGCCAGGAGGAGCAGCAGCTGTGGTACAGTTTAAACCACACATCAATATTGATGATCTTAGATATTAGACCAGAACCTCCCTTCTTCCTGCTCTATCAACTGCTCTAAATATTTGTAAGTAATACACATGGGCTGCTCTGGCTCTGAAGTAGACAGATAGGGCACAATGTGGCAGGGGGCAATCTGATTTGCTGATGTTGCAATGAGTTTCCCTGACTCTTGGGGCCTAGTTGCAAGCTGTGAAAAACAATAGTTTGATTTAGTGGAACACTTGTATGCAGTTTCTATTTCTTTATCATCAAGGAATAATTCCATAAAATTAAACCAAGGTTTTTCACCCTTTTAGACTTTGGAAATTACATTTAGACACTTATTTAAGCGCTTTGGTGCACCTACAAATTTCATTCTAGTCAAGACACAGATGTTTAAAACATATGGACCCCTGCATACTTCCATTTGGATGTTTCCACTCTTCTCACTGCAGCCATTTGTGCACATGCCTAACAGGACTCAAGTCAGAAGAGCTGAATTAAACACCTAAGTAAATACAAGCCTCTGTTAGAATTAGAAGAGGTTTTGAAAACAATATAAAAATGTACCAATCTAATTTAAATTGACAGTGCTCCTTCCCAGTCTTCTCCTCCCCACTGAAGTGTGATCCAGTTCTCACCTACCCTCTCACACAAAACATTTGGAGTTTCTTTCTTCCCAAGATCCCTTCTACTGTTGCAGGAAAGGCTGTTCATTCATGTAAAAGGGGTTTGTAAATAAGGCCAGAAGAAAAAAAAAAATTCTAAATGTCAGTCATAGGGATCCAGATTAGAGTTAGTGACATTTGAACATTTTCATCCCTATCCAAGAGGAATAAATGCTGGACATCTTTCCTAGCTGCTCCTGACAGCCAGGCAATGCCAGATCAAGGACATAAAAGCTAACAGAAACAAAATGCACACCAGTGTGTTTCATAGATCTAGGGAAGAAACCATGTACTTCTACGAAAATAGGATTGTAATTAATGTTTCCAGTTTCTCAAAAATCCCATGTCTTGAGATTAGTCTGGTTTATAACATTTTCCAAATTCTTGATATCCCTAGAATTTTAACTTTCATTGTCTCCTACAACTTTTGTTTCGGCTTTTCTTCTTTTTTAAGGAGAAAACATTCATATTTAGAATTTAAAATGGTACATAAATCTCTTAAACATTGTTAAGAACTGCAACGAGACATTTTGTCACTTTAACTAAACTCGGAGCTCACCACACCCGTTTCTGACAGAAATGGTATCTGGAATCTACCATGCTTTTTTTCTTGAGATTAGCAGGAAGAAGAAGGATTGTCCAAAACCTAGAGTATTACCCTGTATTTGAGATGACAGATTCTCAAAGAACAAAGGATTCAGATACGTTGACACAAAGGTATTCCAAGAGGGGACTTACTGTGAAAATTAAGACAAAAAATAATTAGACTTCATCTAGCAAAACTGACCTTCTTACTTGACTCTACAGGGCATTCTGCAGTTTTTCAGCCAGGTTACAAGAAGACTTCTTCAAATGAGCATTTGCACAAATCAGGAGTGTTCACCAATCTTCCAGTTAACACTTTCCAGCAATTTCATAGGGTGGGATCTTATTTAACTGTCTTACTTATTTGTTTTGCAAACATCTTGTCATGTTACCTGCTTGTTTTAAGGAAAAAAAAGAAAAACAAGATATTTTTTTTTTTTTACATTATTCACCTCACCATTATTTAACAATTATTTTCATGAGATTAGGAGAGCACTTCCTCTCAACCCTTAGGGTCACAAAATCATAGAATGATTTGGGTTGGAAGGGGCCATAAAGTCATTTACTTCCATCCCTCCTGACATGAGCATGGGCACCTAGGGCAGGTTGCTCAAAGCCCAATCCAACCTGCCCTTGAACACTGCCAGGGATGAGGTATCTACAGTGTCTCTGGGAAATGTGCATCAATGCCTCACCACCCTCATGGTGAAGGATTTCTTCCTTAGATCTAACCTGAACACACCTCTTTTAGTTTAAAGGTCATTCCCCCATATGCTATCACTACATGTCCTTGTCAAAAGTCCTCCAGCTCTCCCGAGTTCCCTCTAAGGTACTGGAAGATGCTAGTTCATTTCTCAAGGCTGAACAGCCCCAACTCTCTCAGCCTGTCTTAATAGGAGAAGTGCTCCAGCCCTCTGAGCATCTTCCTGGTCTCCTCTGGACTTGTTCCAGCAGGTCCATGTCCTTCTTACAGTGGGGTCCCCAGAGCTGGATGCAGCATTCCAGGTGGGGTGTCACCTCACAGAGCAGAGGGGCAGAGTCCCCTCCCTCACCCTGCTGCCCACTCTGCCTTGGACGCAGCCCAGGACATGGCTGGCTTTAGGAACTGCAACTCCACATTGCCAGGACATGCTGAGCTTCTCCTGAGCCAGCAGCCCCAAGTCCTTGTCCCCAGGGCTGCCCCAATACCTTCTCCACCCAGCCTGCATGTTTGCTTGGGATTGTCCCAGCCCAGTGCAGGACCTTGCACTTGGCCTTCTGCTGAAGGGTTGAGCTTCCTGAGGTTCACACAGGCTCACCTCCCAAGCCTGTCCAGGTCCCTCTGGATGGCATCCCTTCCCTCCAGTGTGTCAATAACACCACACAGTTTGGTGCTGTTGGCAAAGTTGCTGAGGGTGCCCTCAAAGCACTGTTCATGTCAATGCTAAAGATGTTAAAGAGCACCAGTCCCAGTAATAATTCCCAAGGAATTCCACTTGTCACTAATGGCCACTTGGACACCAAGACATTAAACACAGCTCTCAGAGTGTGATTTCTCCTCAGAGAAAGCTGTGTGTTTCTTGCTGTTCCAGTTCAGGAAAAGATTCTTTAAGCCAAAACAAAATGATGCATTGTGTCTGTTTTCCAGATCCGGATCCCCAACCATAATGGGCAAGTGGCACTACCATCCATGCATTTCACTCTTAAAAAGGCACCAAATAAGCCAGCCCATGCTGACTGAACAAGCACAAGGTAGAGAGGGAGGCATACTGATGGGTGAGAGAGGATTAAGAGCAAAGAATGGGAAAAAAACCCCTAAGATTACAATTTACAGCAAAGGGAAATAGGATATATACTCTGTAAGACAAACTGTATCAATATTGGTCAGTAAAAGACCCTCAAGTCACTTTGAGAGTTATGTCTCTTTTATCCTTAACTTAGAAATAATTCCTCTTAGTGTCTTTTTTATTTTCAACATGTTCAAGAGTCCTTTTGAAACCTGCCTTGGAAGGCAGCCAACAAGTCTCTGCCACTGTGCAGAGCATCTGCAGCTGAATACCAATTGATTTTACTGTGCAATACACTGAGGTTTGATCTATGCACCCAATGCAGAAGAGGAGACTGAACTCTGAGTAACTTGCTTTGATAAAATGAACACCATGAAGTAGAAGACTGGGTCTAGTTGATATGAATTACCTTTGCCATCCAAATGGCACAACACAGACATCCTGACAGAGCTCTGGTAGCTCTGCTGTTCTCCTGATAGTTATAGTGTAGCTAAACCCAGCAAAAAAAAAATTATCTTTCACAATCAGAGGGCTGCAACACAAAGGAGATTGTAGGAAAGATCCTATAAAACATAGGAAACAGTGGACTATAGATAAAGGACAGAGTATAAAGTCTTTCAGCTACCTTTGCTTCTTCAGTTTATCATGGAAATTTTCTTGCATGAATAACAAACTCACCTTCTAATAACACTAACTGTCATCTAAGATATAAATGTACCATGCTGAGACCAGTAGGCATCTTCTTGATCAAGACTTTCTGAAAGACTTCTGCCAGTTCATACAGAGCCAGGTATCACTCAGCCATTTTCAACCACAGGGCAAGGGGAATCACAGCAGAGCATTATATTTCCTCTGTACATTCAATCTGCATAAGAACTACATAACATCTTGCAGCCAGGGTTTGTCTGTGAACAAAAATCCAAATGAAGAAGAGAACATAAGGAAGCAGAAGGTCGCTCCTGGGTTGCTCTTGGCCCAGTCTAAGCTCATAGAGCCTTTTTGCACCTCAGTTTAGATATCCAAGCATAATATTTCTCCAGCTCAGAAGGGTAGTGGAGTGAGGAGCACAGAGAAGGGTGCAGCTGGAGCAAGGTGCACATAGACAAGCCCTGTTATCTTGGGGAAGCCTTAAACAGGAGTTTGACCACTCATTAATTATCATTAGTCTTCACCAGGGACTTTATAGTCTCTCAGATTTTGTTGAATGTTCTGCTAGTATTTCCCCCAAAATCACTAACACACAACTTTCAGCTATAGAATTGGTTGAGCCATATTCTCTTATTTGCAATTATTTATGAATCAACAATATCTGTTCAACCTGGAATGTGGTCATATAATAATTTTCATTCTTAATTAGTTTAAAATCTGACATGCAACTCTAAATGAAAACCATCATGCATTTTGTCCATAATAAATGTGAGATGCGGTAAAGAAAAGAAGCTTGCAGAAATGCACACAGACAATTTAGAACTTCAACCCCAAATATCTTGCATTCTAGCAAGAAAAAAAGACAAAAGAGAAAAAAAAAACACCTTTAAAAACAAAATGGCAGACACAGGTTCCTAAGGAAAAGTAAAGAGCATTCTATCCTATTGCAGATCACTTACAGAAATGCATAAAGAGAGACTCATATTTCTCATATTTATGCAACTCCAAGAGTTTCCCTGCTCTTCATCATTCCAGTGTGTCAGAGCGTTAGGGCATTTTAGAGAAAGTGACTGGCTGACCTGTGCTTTCCTTTGGGTTTATCAATAATAGGATTTCTTCTTATTTTTGAGGTTGTCTGAAGTAATTCCTAAGTTGCTCAGGAATTTCCCAGTGGCTCATCTCAGTTTTCATGCTGCAGATCTGCTTGGAAGAATCCCAGGAAATACAGACCTGGAGAAAAAATGGTGGAGAGCAGGTTTGTATTGAAGCCTTCTCCAAGCTCAAGAGTGGTCCAACTCAACATGCAGAAACCTGGTAAAAAATGTAATAGGACATGTAATGTCCTAAAAAATGTAATAGGACAAAAAAAAATACATGAACAAGGAGCTTCTGACTAAACTTAAACATATAAAGGAAGCATACAAGATCAGATCAACCAGGAGGAATATACAGACCCACAGGTAAGCATTGACTAAAGCTAAAACTGAATCTGCCAAGGGACAAGAACAGTAAGAAAAGTTCCTACTGCTCTATCAACAGCAGAAGAAAGATTATGAGAAACTTGTGCTTCAGTATTTACTGGTAGAAGTGGACTTTAGGAATATCAGACCCTAAGACAAGACCCTCAATGGAGGGAAACAGGTCAGGTAACATTTAGACTGGACATACATAAGTCTCTGGGGACTAATGATAGCTGAGAAGGTCTTTGTGAGGCTACTCTTGCCATGGTAGTCTGGGCAACTGGGGGAATTTCCTAAGGGCTGACAGAAAGCAAATATCACTCCTATCTTCAAGAACAGCAAGAAGGAGGATCCAGAGAAGTACAGACAGTTAGCCTCAACTTGATCCTTAGCAAGGTGATGGAACACTTCCAAATTTGTTAAGCACAAGTAGCTGACTGCGAGTTGTCAGCACAGAATTATGAAGGGAAAATCATGCCTGATCAAAAAGAGAGATGAGTAAGATAAGATGAGTATCTTAGTGGATATGGGGAGAGAAGTGTATATTCTTCATTTTGACTCTAGAAAAAAGAAGTCTCCCATAACTTAGTGACAAACAGATGAAGCATAGACAAGACAAAAAACAAGGTGGGCAGAAAACTGTTATCAAGTGCCAGGCTGAAAATGTTGTGGTTATCAGGACAGAGTCCACTGGAGGCCACACATTATTGGTGGACCATGGGAACTGGAGCCAAAACTGCTTCCCATCTTCACAAATGACCCATAAAATGGGACAGACTACATCCTCAGCAGGTTTTTCAGGGATTCAGAAATGGAAGGAGCATTTGATGAACTGGAAGGTTGTGCTTCCATACGGAGAGACCTCAACAAGCTGGAGAAATGAGCCAACATGCAATAGCTTGAAATGCAGCTTTGCAGAGGCAAGATTTTGAATGTGAGCCATAGTTGGGTGGCTATGGCAAAGAAGATCAGTAGCATAATGTGATGCTTCAGGTAGAGCATTGCCAGGAGATGAAGGGAGGAGATCCTCCCCTGCTACTCAGCACTGGGGGCACATCTGGAGTGCTGGATCCAGTGCTGGGGTCCTCAAAACAAGAAAGACTTACAGGAGTAAGTCTGGTAAAAGTCACTCAGGAATTGGAGCACCTGCAATGCAAGAGTTCAAGAGAGTTGGGACTACTCAGCCTATAAAACAGAAGGCCCTGGGGCATCTTTTCAGTGTCTATAAATACCTGATGGAGTAGAGTAATGAAGATGCAATCAACCTTTTCTCAGTGATGACCCGTTACAGGACAAGAAGCAAGGGGTACAAATTAAAAATAAAGAAAATTCAATCTAAGCATAAAAAAGGCCTTTTTTTTTTTTTTTTTTTTTTTGCATACCACTAGTGTGTGTTGTCCAGACAGTCTGTGTTTGAATACTTTGGAGATATTCAGATTCTTACTGTACATGACTCTGCCCAACCTTTTCTGGTTGACCTTTCTTGAAGCAGAGAGTAGGACTAGGCTATCTGCAGAAGTCCCTTCCTACATTAGAAATTTTGTAACCCTATAATTCTATATGAACACATATTCACACCACCAGTTTTTCAAGGCATTACATGGCTGTCCATAACAGCTCAAAGAAGTTTTCAGAAGTACCTGTACAATACAAGACTTGCTGGGCTTTTGGAAAGAATCAGGCTCACATTTTCCCAGACAGAGGAGGGAACTGAACCCAGCTTTTCCATATCCTAACAGATGGGCCAGAAGGTTATTGCCAATGCAGGGAATGGAGCACAACAGAGTTTATTCCCAAGCCTATTTCTTTGTGTCCTTCTAAGTGGAAAGAGCTGGACCCTGGAGGGTGATGGAGAACAATGGAAAACAAGCTGTTGCTGTGCATTGCCCTCTGAACAAAAGTGTATTTTAAGAATAGTCCCTAGCAGTACATGAAGTATTCTAATGAGGTTTTCCAAGAGCTATTGTTTCTGCCAAGCTTCATGTCCTACATTTGCATAGCCTGGCATTTACAATGCCTTGAAAATTAAGAAATAAACTGCCCTTTGAAAATCTTAAATCTGGCTATACACTAACAGCTTTCAGCCTGCAGGCTTGCAGCACCTTCATGGACAGAAATAGCCAAAGATAAGTAGCACCCTGATCATTTAGAGAAGAGGCAAATCTGATGAGCTGCAAGGAAGAATCAGCTCGATGGGCTTTTGGGTGCTGTTGAGCTGATGGATGACAAAGTGACTCAACAGCAGAGGCACTAAAGGAGGTGAAGTAAAGAAAAGAAGGAGGAAAATCTTCAGCATAGGACTGTAACTATATTGGTGACCATGCAAAAAAAATGCTGGTAGAGATTTCTATAACCTTTTTCTCTTCTCTGGACATAGAAGGTAGAGGAAGGGCAAAAGGAAATGAATTCTTCAGTTATAAATAAAAACAGAAAGGTAGCATGAGGATTACATTACCCCCATGTAAAATTAAATTATCTACCCTGCTTTTACTGAATAGGGTGTTCTAATATAGAACCCTGACTCAGATTTTAAAAGCAGCATGTACCAAAAAAAAGAAAATAGCAGTCAATGATTTTACAAGGTCATTAAAGAAAGACTTGGAAATACAATTAAGCTACAAATGAAAACAAAGAAGTAATTTAGAAGATTGGTTTGTTTCTTGTTATTGTTTTAAGTGCATGCCATTGAGAAACCTCATCATGCACTGGCAGTGTTATAAAGGTGATAAGCAGGCCAGATGGATTCAGGTTACCCTGAGGCATCTGCTGGGTTTCACAAGTGCCTATGAGAAATTCCTTCACTTTCTACAGACCTAGTAACGCTTTACCTAAGCTTCTTATGCACTTTTGAACACTGCTTTTCCAAAGGAATTTGGATGAGCTGAAGAGATTTTAAAGGAGCTCAGTGAAAATGATCAGTTGGATTGGTTAGTTATTGGTCAAATATATGTGAATGCACTACAAATCAGATAAATTGTTGAATTATAGAATGAATCACAGATTGATTTGAGTCAGAAGGGACCTTAAAGATCATCTAGTTACAGCCCTCTATGGCATGGGAAGGGGGACATTCCATTAGACCAGATTACTCAAAACCCCATCCAACCCACCCTTTAACACTGCCAGGGATGGAGGAATGTCAATTTCTCTGAGCAACCTGTTCCACTATTCTCATGGTAAAGAATTTTTTCCTAAAATCTGTTCTAAATCTCCACTCTTTCAGTTTAAGCTTTTGTTAGATGATCTAAGTCTTCTTCATGTCCCCTATGGATATAACAAAACAATTATTTTTTCCCCTCTCCCTGCAGCGATTTTCCCATGCTACATAATTTAAAAGTAGCATTTAGTCCACAGTCTGAAGAGAAAGCTTCAAAATGCTATTCTATAAACCAGACCTTAATTTCCTTGTAAGATCTTATTGTACATGTTATCTGTATATGAACCCTGAAAATAGTCTGATGCCCACCAGTACTAAACCACCCAGCTGATACCAACAGAGCTCATTGCCACCAAATCCAGTTAACTCAGATAATACACACAGGAAATCTTTTTCAATTTTAAATTATGGAACAAAACTATTCGTATTGTATTATCCAGTTCTCTGGCAACTTATTTTGATCTTTTCCACCTCATCTTAATGCACCAAGATTTATATGACTACAAGGAGATTTAAGCTGTTACCAGACCCATAAGACAAATGCCCATTAAGCTGTGGAAGCTTTAAGGCATGGCTATCTTCCATGGACAAAAATGTAACAGGATGATGAATTATCCTGCTCAGGGGGTTGTGTTTGTTTTTTGCAATGAATGCACTTTAAATTGCTGGTAGGAGAAGGTTTTACTGAAACAGATGGGTGACATTAACACAACACAGTACAACTGTCACTGGTGGAAATTTTTGTCTTTATCTTTGTACTCTATTCCTGCATATACGTATAGGGGTTTTTTTCCCTCTTTAAGTAGCTGGCAGTTTTAACACAAGTAAGTGTTGTATGAAATAAATATTTCAAAAGGTTGCAGAGAAGTAACCTTAAGAAACTGTTACAGTAGTTTTGGTTTTACCTTAATTGCATTAAAAATTTGCCATGGCACTGTTTTACCTACCTAAGATTTAAATTAACTTAATACCACAAAGTGGAAGGATCTGCATTTTCAGGAATAAAACAGGATTCTTTTTCACTTTTTCCAACTAGATAATCAGATGTGGTTTTTTATTAATTCCCCTTCACCTTCTTACAACCCCTTCACTGGCTATGCTGGACACTGTACTTTCTCATTTCTCAGCCAGACCCTGGCCTGATTCCTCAGGTGCAGTCCCTTGGGCAGCTCCCTGGCATCCTCCAAGACCCTCCCAACATTCCACACAGGTTCACAATGTGAGAATGGGAAGCTTCTGACTTCTGACTCATTTAAAAGGCTGCTGTAAATAATAATGATGCAATTATTGTAATACAAAATCCCATAATTATAAATTTGCATGGTGTATCTACTGAAGAATACCTGAAACCTCAAAAAACTTGTCTTCTCACCAGAAATGCTCTTTATGACCTGTCACCAGCTGGGTGTCTTTACTAAATTGTTTTCAAGTCCCTGTAGATCTCTCTTGCCTGGGTTATTTGAACTAAACTCTCCTTACAGGAAAGGTTGTCTCCTACTGTGCTATTGTTCACTGCCCAGCAGAACAGCTGCCTCTGTGTGCCACTGGGCTGAACTCTGCATTCAGCTGCTCCTTGTCAAGGCACAGCCTACAAGTTGAACTGCTACAGCACTGAAAAAGGCTCTTTGGTACCACAGGCACTCATAAAAAGAAACAGAGGCTGAAAGGCTGAACTCTCTCCCACAGGGTTTGTGCTTCATGGCTTTGTGCATCATTTTGGCTGAACTGCTGACTGAAAAATATCTCTGAGCCTTCAAGATTCCCTTGACAAGCTTTTAAAAAATAAACTAGAACTCATGATCTTTCCTTACAATGAGAAGCTCTTCACTTTAAAATACAGCCTACAAACATTATTAGAAGCTTCTGTTTTTTTCAGGTGGGATGTGCAATCAGCTGGGAAGTGTCAATTTATTTGATCAGAAGAGTTTGCATCCACCATTTAGCACATTCAGGTGCAAGCCTGAGCGTAGATTATCTTTAGGATCATGTTTTAAAAATGCTTGAATTTGACTCAGAATTTTGGACAGTTGTAGTTTTGGTAGGATCTTTGCCCAGGAAAACATCCTGTAGTTTGCTGAGTGAGAGCTAGTCCATGCCATGGCTTGTGCCTGTACTAACCCTTATTCTCCATCCCACCCTTTTGTTATTCCTTTAAATTGAAAAGGACAATCAGCTTCACTTGCCATGGGGAGCAAGACCTGATAAGGATATTACTTCAAGAAGAAAGTGACCCCAGGAGGGTCTATCCATTCTTTAGTGGGGGAAGAAGAGGACCCCATAGCTCAAAGAAGCTCCTTACAGAATTTTACTCCTGAGATAGAATAGGTGTGCTGATAGACGATATTTCAAAAGGCAGTTGGGCTAACAGCATTCAAAGGTTCCTTTCACCAAACTTAGTAGAATTTATATAAGGATTTGATTAGAAGGAAAGATAAATAGGCCTTCTTCCCCTCATTATATCAATATGAGAGTCACAATAGTTTCCATTCTTGTTTGTGGGTAGAGTTTGCCCTTATACTTGGTCATAATGTTAGCTATTTGAAGTTCACCCTTAAACGAGAGAAAAAAAAGAAGACAAGTGGTGCTACATAATTGGACACAAAGTGGATTTTTATAGTTCCCAGGTAGCTTGAGTCTTACCCAGAGCAGAAGGCAATTGCTTATGGTTTTATAGTCCAAACAGACCTTTAAATAAGACCAAAGCAAGAAGACAGTTTTATTGTACATCCTCTGTTGTTTCCTAACAGTAGCATTTTCAAAAGGACCTATTTTTGTTCAAAAGCTTGAAGAATGCTGGAGACTCATTCACATTTCTTCTCATCTTTAGACATAGTATAACATCTCCAATATTACAGAATGCCTTCTGTTAAGGCCTTTCTCACCTTTTAGATCCCTATTGCAAAAGAGTAATGTCAGGGTGACTTTTTCCAGATCAAAACCTGTTGCTATGTCCTTACAGCCACAAAAAGAAGGCCTGGATATCATACACCATGATTAGAGTGTCAGCCCCAAACTGCAAGGAATCTTATAGCAAATAAGGGGTGCTCTTAACTCCTGAAATTCCATGCTGTGGGTGAGAAGCACTCTCCAAATGACTTGGAGGGCTCTCAGTTCCTCCCTGTTCCTGGGGAATAGAAAACATGGGCACTTCTTCATATATACAAAAGAAAAAACTAGTCTTTTCCAGCAAGGACAAGAGAAAATACAAAGCTGAAAAATACAGACAGAGAAGGAAACAAAGATAAAATGAGAAACTTTAGGAGGTACTGCCCATTGTTGAGGTATTCTTCAGACAGCTGAATGAAGAAAGTTCTGCTCACCAGCAGCACTTGTGCATACAGCTCCCTGGAAGAGGCCAGGGAGGTGGCCAGTGATCACAGACATGTTTACTCACCTGATTCACAGAGCATTTCTCTGTCCTCTGCATGTCTTTTTTACTCTCTTTTTACCAGCTGTGTCCCTGGGATATTGAAAGCTGTAGTAGGTACATTGACAAAATTCAATGGAGACTTGCCTTCCTCTCCCTTCCCAGTTAAATCCAGTAATAAACATCTCTTGTATATCCAGGCTGCTAATCCGGTCCTTTACCTGGACTGAACAGCTGTGTAACAGTGACTTGGGGAGATAAATATAACTCTGAGTGTCTCCTCCTTCTTTTTACTCTTTCCCCAGCTCTCTATGCTGAGCATGGTTCAATATGGTCTGGAGTATCCCTGTGGTCAGTTTGGATCAGCTGCCCCAGCTTTGTCCCCTCCCAACTCCTTGTGCACCCCCAGCCTCCCCACTGGTGGGGTGGGGTGAGGAGCAGAAAAGGCTTTGTCTCTGTGTGAGAACTGCTCAACAGCAATGTAAATATCCCTGTGTTATCAACACTGCTTCCAACAAGAATCCAAATCATAGCTGCATAGCAGCTACCAAGGAAAAAATAAAAATAGCACTATCCCAGCCAAACTAGCACACTAAATAACACTTTTTTCCTTTAGTTTGCCATATGTATATCTTCTCAGAAAGGCACAGGAACAGGGTGAAATGCACACATATTTCCTAACATCTAAGTAAACTTAGAGACTAACCAGAAGAGCATAATACCTTAAGAACCATAAGACAGAAGTCAGACAATGTTTCTACTTCTCTAAGAGAAATAGAGTTTTGGAGATCATCTCCTAAAATCAACCTTATCCTTTAAATCTGCTTACAAAAGCAAAGAGAACAAGATTTCTCATGCAAAGACACGCTGAAATTGCACAGTGCCCAGCAACCTAAAAAAGAAAAAAAGCAGTTGTGTCTGAATTCTATTCTCTTTACAAGACTAAGCCCTGAAAATGCTACTAAATATTTGTGGGGTTTTTAGCCTTACACTGGTCACTGCAGTCAGTTTCAAAGTAGCTCATGTTAAAAACTGCGTGTAGGGAATGGAGGATTAGATCTTTCCTCAGCTCAAACCCACTGAGATGTCCTGGACAGGCAAGTAAAAATAAATTAACAGTTTCAGAAAGGAACAGCTTCAAATCCACAGAAGATGTTACACCAGCCAATGGTACAGGAGGCACTGGTTCAGTGTTTCAAGTTTCTTCACTGTCTCCCTTCAAAATGAAAGCAAAATCCTTCCTGTGACTCACTGGGCTACTACCTTGGGATGTGAGGGTTTCTTTTTATATATCAAGCCTGATCTGAGGGGTAGTGCAAGTAGAAAGGTTACTTTTCTTTCTTTGGGATTTTGGGTTATCTCTTGTGGCTCACTTTTTCCAGTCACAGAACTTGGCCTCAGGCTGATGACAGAACAGGTTTCCTGGACACCTTCTATATGTCTTGGATGTATATATATAAAATATCATCTATTTTTTCTTCTTTACAGAAGCATGAAATGCCTGTTTTCATTCCTAAAGGGTTCTGGTAGACCAGAATACATTGAAATGAACCTTGGGCTTCACACTAGAATATTCCAACTGTGTTCCACAGGTCCCTGGTGCACTGCACCAGTGTTACTGGCAGGGCCAGAGCTCTGACAATGGCTATTGGAGCAGTCACATTTCTGCCACTCCATTTAGCTGGTCCTTCTGCCACTTGCCTCTTCCAGGCACAGAGCACCAAGATAACCATTTTTTCTCTCAAGTCAAAATTCATTCCCCAAAGTAGAAATTATAAAGACTCTCTCCTAGACTGAGGGTCTGGAACAATTAGAATTTCAGTTTATCACTGAAAACCTTTGTGGAAACTTTGATCAAGAGTTGTTAGCAGTCACTTTTTAGAATCACAGAGTCATAGAATATTTGGGGTTGGAAGGCATCTCACAGGTCATCTAGCTCCAAACCTCCTGCTGTGGACAGGGATGCCACTCACTAGATCAGGCTGCTCAGGGCCCCATCCAACCTGGTCTTGAACACTTCCAGGGATGGGGCATCCAAAACCTTTCTTTTAGACTTGGATATAAATCTTTGTGCCCTAAAACCCCATCACCATCAGATTTTACCTCTGTACTTTGCAGGAAATGCTAATATGCACATAGGGCGTCTTGCAGCACGACAGTGGCATCCATGGGATCAATTTTCCTTGGCTCCAACCATGTGTTGAGAAAACTCATTCAATTCACTGTAGAACCACCCTGTGAAATTAGGGTAAGAAGCTCATGTCAAGACTCCTTACACATTCCCAGGCACCTGGGAAATCACACCAAACTAACAAACTCTGGGTCATTGGAGCGACTGTGCTGTTAACGCCCCGTTTGATGGGCTGTGTTTCCTGAGCTGCACCACAATTTCCAGCACAACTGCACCAGCAAGGCTCCTGCTGTGCCTCTGCTGGGACTATCCACTCTCCTCAGCTCTTGGCCCTGACTTGTAGTTTGGGCCCATGCCAACCAACACTCCTCCACACATATGCAGGACACAGTTTAAGAATGGCACAGGACAAGGACTGTACCCAGAGGGGAGCAGAGGGGTTTTATCCTGCTCTGGATAAAAGAGGGAAGTGGACTTAGACATGCTGCACCACTCATTTTCAGGATCCGAGGATCCATCTTATTTTAAGCATTATGTATACATGGACCATGCATAAAGCTTGGTACAAATTGTTCCAAGTTTACTCTGTAAGAAAACAGCTACGCTGTCCACTCTCAGTACTTCTCCTGTGGCCAAAGAAAACCATGTCATAAGATACCTAGACAAGGAGATGATTTTTCTCAAGGGTAGAACAGTAGGAAAAACACACCTGAGCATTTCACCCAGTCACACATCTCTGTTCATATCAGCTGAGGCTCTGCCCTTTTTTAAAAATTACATTTTAAAAATGAGAACTTCAAGCAATTTTTCACTGGTGGCTGGTCATGTTTTATGGTCACTTCATCTTCTTTTTTTCCAGAAATATTGTCTATAGTGTTTGGTATACTCCACTTTCTTGTTCTCAGAATTCAAAAGCTATCCAATACTGGACCTACTCTGGTCATTGACACATCTACATTGACAAAGAGGCCTTTTTTTCCCCAGACAGTCTCTTTTGGAATCAAAACTAAAGTTTTATCAGCCACTGTCCAGGCCCTTTTATTCCAAAATTTCTTTAACGAGAGCTTTCTGAAAGCATCCTTTCATGTCCCTACATAGACTCATAGAAGAGGCCACACTGGAAAGGATCTTGAAAGATAATTTCATCCAATTCTTTGTGGGAATGGAAGCCTAGTTGAGATTACCTACTGCCCTGTCCAATCATGTCTTGAAAACATCCAGTGAAATACATGGGATAAGAAGACCATGGTAAATGATCAAAATCTTTCCCCTACCCTTAAGAATAATCTGAATCCCATAAAGCAGCCTAGGGGAGGTTTTCCCACAGAAAAGCCCTAGAAATCTGTTGTAACACACTGCAGGATCTCCCAAAGAACTGAACTGCAATTCAAGGCTGTAGCAAGCCAGGCCCTCCTAGCCTGTCTCTGGAAGTGTTTTTTCCATCACAGCAGCCCAGAACCATGGAAACACAAAATTACCACCTTCCCTTTGTTGTCTTTTAGCAGCAGCATAGATTCTGCCTAAATGTCTGCTTACACACAAACCTCCAAAAAAAGAACATCAGCAAGATATTTATGACTCTCTGGTACAAAGTTAATTAGCCATTTGTCTGTCATTCTATGACTCTCTGTTTTAACACAATTTAACACTATTTCTTTGGGTGATGATTTGGGAAAATATTAGCTGGAGAGCTATAAGCCTTTTGTGAATTATTTGGAACTGCAGGCACTTAGCTAATATGCTTTACCTCTAACTCAGTTATGTCTCCACAGTAATTGCTATTTACACAGTATGTTTGCTAACCCAGGATAATATTATTTTCATATGATTCTTCAAAATTAAGCTAATATGACACCAAGATTATTAATTTTCATTGAAATGCTATGAAAAGCCTATTAAAGAGCTGGTCATCAGCTTAATAGCAATAATATATATTCCTTTGCTCTCTCTGGATCTGAAGTGGACAAAATGGCTATTGATAATAGATGTTCTATTCAGATGAATAACTGAATGGGACAGACTTCTAAATACAAGAGAAATCTGAAGTGATACAAGTGCTTTATTCATTACCATAAGGGCTGGATTTCTGTCCAAGTGGCACTGCTAAAGAGAAAACAGAAATCACTGTAGACTGCATCCAGCAATGCACTATCCATCTGGATGTGACCTCTGTGGACAAGGAGCTGCAGCATCTGACTGCTGCTGAGGTCTGAAGCTCTGAGCACTCATTTAAAAAAAAAAATACTATCTACTACACAGAGGTTCAGCTGTGGCCTGACCCTACTGCTCAAAACCCTCTACCAGCACAGAGCTGGAATAACTCTTGTCAGGGGCAACACACTCCCTGCAAAGGTATAAATAGCTTGGACCTCCATCTGCCATTAACTGGTTCAAGTTCAATGAAGTTAATGGTAAAAGGATTTATCTCCAAGGGTGACTTGGCCCTGAACATCTTAGAAAGTCACACACATTCCATCCAAACACAGCGAATTATCTGTTTTTCTCAGACTTTTTTTTTAATATGGATTGCCACAGTTGTGTTCACTCTGCCTTTAGATTAAAAGTTGTTTGGCCAAGGACTCAAGGACTTTATCATCAGTTCAGGCCCATTAAGAGGAAATAAAACAGCTTATATTGCTAAAGAACAAAATAAACCTGCAAGGGACAAGGCCCAAGTGACTGTATTGTGAGTCTGGACAATGCCTCAAGGGAGAGTTCCAGGGATGGGACAAAGGAAGTCCCAGGGAGGGGACTGAAACAGGAATCAGGGAAGGCTCCAGAAGTTCTTGTTTTCAACGACCCACATATTTGAATGGAACCTCCAGAAATAATTTTATAGTTCAAGAAGATTGCTTATTTTGATCTCTGAAGCAAGAGATTAGTCAGCAGGATTTACTGCTGGGCAAGTTAATTTCAGCAAATATTGCTACCTTCATTTCCAGCCTTCACAGTCAAGCAAACAATAGTTTAATTTATGCACATTGAAATGTATTTTTTTTAGCCTTTAAATCTTACCTAGAATCTCTAAAAGGATTGCCTACAGTCATGAAAGCTTGAAAAATAGTTCTTTTTGCATAGGTATGTAGTATAAGAATAAAAACTAAGTGCCTCAGTAAGAAACATGAATCATTTTTATAGATTTTCAAAATGCAAGAACTTCAAAAACTATCTGCATAGGGCTTTTTATATGTAAAGATATACAATAAAGACATTTGATTAGTTATTATTATTTATTATTACATACTTCTTACTTATATTCATAACAAATATTTTTCCTAGTCATATGCTTTCTTTAATGTGCTTCTCCAAAACAATTCTGTATACACTTAGTCAACTATTCCCTTTTTAAAAAATCATTTATTTTTAAATATGTTTATTTGTTTTTAAATAAAGGATCATGGTTTATAGTAGACTCTGAAATATGTGGTTTCACTAGGGCTGTGAGACAACTAAAGAAATAGATGCAATAAGGGTAGAGTGGTGAGTTACCTACAAGAGCTCCCTCAGGGATCTCTAGTGCATGTTGAAGAAAAAGATCAGCTCATTTCCCTTTATTATCTCTTTCCAGCTTCATTCTGTTTCCATAGGTATGTAGTTAAATAGAAAAGGAGTGTTGCATGACTTAATTTAAGGAAGTTATCATGTATTTGTCTCTAACATCAGCAAGAATGGGATAAGTATGGAGCCCCTGGTGTGCACCTTACCTGCAAATACCCAAACTCTCTGCAGATTTACCTTCTCAAGGTCTTTTCACATAAGCAGATTTTCAGATGGTTTCTTTCCTCTTGTGACTTGCCTTAGGCAAAGAGCATGTTCAGGTACTCAGAGGCTTCACAACAGCACAGAGATTTCCTATTAATTTATTATCCTCATAAGCACAGATATATAACCTCAACTCCCCTATTTTAACATCTTACTTAACCCCTTTTTCTTATTTTAGGGGCTCTGATCCACAATCTAAGAAATAATTAGTCCATCCAGGAGCCACTTTCTAAGAAGCTGCACTTTGGAGTTCTATCTCATTCTGCAGCCTCTTTTGGCTCTGTCCTGTAGAGCCCTAACATCTGCTCTGTGTGCTTTGGACACACATACATTACTACACTACTGGATTTCTTTCTCAAGAGAGTCACAACAAAAGAAACCTGTTTTCAGATAAAGATTTCTCAAAATCTAAGGAAAATTATAAAAAATTACTTCTTTATTTCTAGGAAACCAAAGCAGAGGTAAGAATAAAGCCTAGTTCTTCAAATTTGCATTTAAAAAAAATCACAACAAATAATTCCCTTGTCACATTAGATGCTAGTCAAAATGCAGAGTGTGCATTTCCAAAGTGTTTGCATTATTTGTATTTTTTCCTGTACAAATTCCCCTTGGGCAATTCATTACGAGGTTTGGTACTCACTTTTTAAAATGCTGTGGAGGTTTATGCTGCCATTATACTAAATGCTGCTATGCAGCTTAAAAAGAATACCTTGAAAGCATGAGAAGTTCTGATCTATCAGAAGCAAGCTAGCAGAAAATGCTAGCTCATCTCCCTAAATATCAATTATGCACTGGGCTGTACAATCCCCAAGCCTTCCACCTCATGGGCAAGTTTTTCAGCTAACAAGTCATTTGTGAGATGTTTGGAGGGAAGAGTCTGTCCTTACCTCTTGTGGCAGCTGTAGGTTTTTAATCTGAATTTCAGTTCTGGAGAGTCTTGTGCTTGCCAGTAGGTACCTGGCACTGGCTAAGGAAGACGACTGGATCCAGCTGCAAGGAACTGCCATGCCTCTCCACTTTTCAAAGGTGCTTAGGTAAATCTCTAACCACTCCAGAGTGAGAAACTGTTTAAGCTCAGGGGAGGACATAAACACACAGAAAAATTTCTGATCAGGCTGGGAAGTGTGCAGTGATTTTAGAGTACTCACAAAATTAAGCAGGAGTTGAGAAGTCTTTCTGTTTCTTAATCATCAGTTTGGTCACAAACACCTACCCTGTCTTCAGAAACTAGTCCAGCCCTCTGCAGTGCAGTCTCAAAGCATCCCTCTGCTTTGAAGTCAAACCCTGAGGGGAAGGGAGGGTAAAAAACCTGCAGAAAGAGGAGGTAATCTCTCTCCTTCTTTAGTAGCTCAGCAGTAAGGGAACTTGCCTAGATAAGGATTGGGTTATTATCCCAGTCTGTCTTCAGAGATTTGAAATTTTCACCTTCCAGGCAACTGTTCATATCAATGGGATAAGCCTCACCTGCAGAATTTGCCAAAACCCTCTAGCAGATTGTTTCACTTTGATGATACTATAAACACACATTAAAGAGAGAAACTGTGTGATATAAATTACACATTTGCTGCATCAGTAAATAAAACGTCTCTTTTCTTATTTCCCCCCCCCACCTCTCCACAAGGTGATGGTCATGCTTCTCTAGCTCATTAAATATCAAACTACTCTATTAAAGTGAAGCAGTTTTTATAGACAGGATAGGAAAACTCCCCCTTTGGTGCCCAAGGCTGTGGTTCAGGTTGCTGGTGATTCTCTGAGGCAGGAAAATATCCAAACCACATATTCTCATTACTGAGCACTGGGAGAAAATTCCACATCCACCTCCTCTTGCAGCTGCAAGGCTGACCCAGTCTCCCAGTATGCATCCAAATCTTTATGATAGAAATGGATTTCATAGGTGCACTCCCCCAGCACCTGGTAGGCTCAGAGGTCTCCCTCTTTATGGGGCTGACCCTGGGGAGGTGCCATATCCTCTCATGCAGCTTCCACTAGATCAAAAGGCTGATGAAAGCAGCAGTGCAGCACTTACCAAATTGCAGCATAATTCCCCCTGCAGATGTAAGTTCTGTCAGGATCCCTTCTACAGTTTGGTCTTACCATTGAAATCTGCAATCTGTTCCAAAAACACCTCGGCTTTTACCAGATCTAACCAGTGGTCTGTTTCTGGTATCTAATGTACTTGGTTCATTCCCTTTCCTCTTATCAGAAATTCTGCTCTGAATGCTTTCAAATCCATGAATTTCTTGGAGGATACAGATGATTGCATAAAGCCATCTGGACTTGCCAGGTGATATAATATACATTAATCATAATCTCTACTATAGAGAGTAGCTTCTTTATGACCCTTGCCACTTATCAACAAACTTTAGATTCATCATATTTTCTCAAATAAAACTTATTTAATTCTTTTCCTTAATCCTAGTGCTTAGTCTGAAAGGTCTCCAGGCATATTCACAAAAGGATTAAAATTGACTGTGAAATTGAAGCTCATCTCCTTATGACTTTGTTGAGTCTCTAAGACAAGACTTACACTATTTTTTTTCACCTACATCTTATTTGCTGTCTTATATGTATAGCACTCCTTGATCAGATATTTAATGGTCTATTTTTTATTCCCTCCGAAAGGTAAGCAGTCCCATGAATGCTTTGCTTTCGGATCACAGAGCACTTTAAACTAAAGAACTGCACTTCTGAGCTGCACTTGAGCAGCTGGCAGACAGAAGAGATGGAGACAGCAGCAGTTTTCCTGGAGGGTAGTGTCAGTAAAATACAGAGCAGGATATTGTATCCCAATAAACAAGCCCACAAAGAAAGACGAGGTAAGTTCTCACTTCAGCCTTCCCCATACCTTCTTCTGCTTCAACCACTGCTTTGACCAGCAAAAGTCAAGAGCATGGGCACTACTGGTAGATAAATTTACTGGGAAGGATGCAAATCCAAAACAGGACATTCATTATGGAAATCATAGAGCTACAAAGCTACTTGTACACAGGAGTGTTGCTACCACTCAGGCAAAAAGGTAGAACCTCTTGATTAGGTAGATCTCTTGATTGCTGCTCTTGATTAGATAGTTGGAGGGAGAGGGGGAAGGAAACAGCAAACTTTTCCTAAACAGAGGATTATCTGAGCTCTCCTTATACCAGTGTTTATGAACAGTCTGTTACCTAGCTATATCCCTGCCATCCACAATATCTTCCTTACAAGCAGTAAATTTCTTAAATTGGAGGGTATTTTCCTACAGACCATAATGTCTTCCTACCATTTCTCTAAAAGAGCAAAATCTCAGACCCAAAAAGGCAAGGTGCCACCTTCTCAGCTCCCAGTTGAAACTGATCAAGGATTGCACGTATCCAGCTTCTGCCTGTTTTGCTGCTGTCAGTATTCTGGGCTACATGCACCAAAAACAGACACACAAGCCTGCAGAAAAAGTTAGGAATGCCAGGGTAGTATGGTTAAGGGCATGTAAGCTGATATTCCTTGGTGGCCAGCTTCACACAGGTTTCAATTAGTACTGAAGATCTGCATGCACCATTTGCTCCAGCAGGGATCTGCTGACAAGTTAATGGTGTTCAGGTTGCCTTAGAAGGCAACTTAGAGTAAGGATGTGGCACACTGAATACCCAGACCTCAATTTATTCTGCATAAGATCATTCTTGAAGATACATGCTATTCCTTATAAATCACTTAGAAACTTCCCTGTGTTTCCTTGCCCTGAAAGTGTGTTTTCTCCCAGAAAGGAATATGGAAGAATCATTCCTTTGAGAATTGGTTCTGTTTAAAGAAATCTACAATTTCTGGTAATTTGAGCTGCATGTAACAGGCTGGAAATGTGAGAAATGGGCACTTAAGATGACTTTGGCCATTAGAACCCATTGGTTTCCCAGGCAATGTGCTACTGAGAATAAAATTTCTGCTTTGGGTGTTGCATGTACCTATTCTCTTGTGTGTGTGATGGGTTTATTGTATGCTTTGAGAGCCTGAAAGAAGCCTGAACTACTTTCATCTAATTTCACATCTAACTGAAACACCATCAGTCCAGAGGCACAGTGAGAACTGAAATGTTTCTGAACTCCTCTCCTGCTGAGAATAGCAAAGGCTTGATGAAGGTCTTCACAAATTCCAATAGGCAAGACAGTCTGCTTGAAAAGCAGCATTTGCTTGAGATATTGGTTTTGTTTTGAGTTTGTTGTTTTTTTGGGTCTTCTTCTTCTTGCTGCAGCAGACTAGAAAGAGAAACTTTTCCAGAAGGGAAGTTTCATCAACAGAAACAGTATCTTTTATTAAGCCAAATGCTATAGCTAGGAGGAAAAAAAAAAAAAAAAAACAAACAAACAAAAAAAAAAAAAAAAAAAAAAACAAAAACAACAACAAGAAAAGCATATTTCAGGAGTGTAAAGAACCAAAGAAAGTTATGTACCTTAAGCTTGCCACCTGTTCTAATAAAAGGTATTTCATCTCCCTGCAATCCTTGTCTTGTTTATAACCTTGAAGCACCATAAGCATGCAAAAATTTATTTTTATATGACAAATGTCCATGTAATAGAATGGCCAGTAGGCCTCTGGGAAATAAGTTGACTTGATTTATTGAGAAAAGTTAATGCTTTTTTTCATTATTATTTACAGAACTAACTTGGGCCCAGGTTCTAACTATTTGCGTGGCTGGTTGATATTTTGCAGTGGAATGCTTGCTTGATATGAGTGTCAGATCTGCTCAAGATTGGAGTTATTGCTCATTAAGAGCCTTGCTACAAAACTTGATTTCTCACAAATAGATGATTTTTATAAAATCAACATTTTTCTGACCAAAAGGAATCTCAAAAAATTTCATCCAACTCTTCGCCTGTCTGTGGAGGCAGTCAAGAATAACTAATAATATAAAAAAATAACAGAAAGCTGGAGAAAAAATTTATGCTAGAAACAAATTACTATGATGTACATAATAGTTTCTGTCAGCCTGGACTTGGGAGTGGGAAAAAGATTTAATAAAAAGCAGTTCTCATTAGTAAGTAGACAATTTCCAAAATGAAGGGCTCTTGAAAATAGCTGTGAAGGGTTGACCCTGGCTGGACATCATGTGCTCACCAACATTGTTCTGCTCCTCCTCAGCACAGCAGGGAAAAAAAAGAATATAACTAAATTCTCGAGGATGGAGCTGAGGACAGGGAGAGGTTACTCACCAATTACCATCCTGGGCAAAACAGACTCGACTTTAACTCAATTTATTGCCAATGAAATCAGCATAGGGTAATGAGAAATAAGAGCTAAATCTTAAAAACATCTTTCCTAAAAGCTCCTCTCCTCCAACAGCTCAGAGGCACAGGGAGTGGGGGCTGTGGTCAGTCCATCACACATTGTCTCTAGGAGGATTCCTCCCACTCCTCTCCTGCTCCCTCCCACAGGAGACAATCCACAACAAACTGCTCCCATGTGGGTCCCATGAACTTCCCACAGGGTCACAGCCTCCTATGGCATCCCCCTGCTCTGGCTGGGATGCTCCAGGGGCTGCAGGTGGATCTCTGCTCCATCCTGCACCTCCATGGGCTGCAGGGGCACAGCTGCCTCACCAGGGGCTGCACCAGGGGAATCTCAGCTCTGGTGCCTGGAGCACCTCCTGCCCCTCCTTCTGCACTGACCCTGAGGTCTGTTCCTGTCACATATTCTTCCTCCTCTCCTTGCTGCTGTTGCCCAGAAGTTTTTTCCCCTTCTTACATCTGTTACCTCAGAGGTGCTTCCACCATTGGTGCTGGGATCACCCTTGGCCAGTGGTGGGTCTGTCCTGGATCTGGCTGGCATCAGACATGAGGGAAGCTTCCAGCAGCTCCTCATAGAAGACACTACTGCAGTCCCACACTACCAAAACTCAATACATACCTGATTTGAATTAAAATAGGGAAAGGGAGATTTAAATCATGACTACGGAGTTCTCTCATAAAGGACATAATTGCATAAGGCTGTTGTAAGGTGATGAGAAGTGTAAGAGAATATTATTGTTATTTTAAAAATAGAGGGAAAAAAACACCAAACAGAAAAAGTGGGGTTTAACCTTTCAACAGATATCTTAAAGATACTCCAAGTTAACTCTTAGTCTCTTTTTCTCTATGGCATCAAAATACAATTACACCTTCTTTTCAAGAATCAATAACATAAAAACTGCACTGTCACACATTGTTCAGAAACCTGTAAGGACTCTTTCCATCTGCTGCCAGGTTTTCCCTGATGAGTTGCCTTCATAAATCAGCCTCATTTTTCATTTAACTTTTCACCTGTCTGATTGTGACAATAAGCTGCATCTCTTTTTATAGCTGCTGCCAGGTGCCACAGAGGTACAACTCTACTTCTGGCTGGGTGGGTAGAACTTCAGGGGCAGTTGATGGGACTAAGCTTTCTAGTCCAGGCAATTTGTTTTGAAATTCCTGTCATTAAAATGAGAATAAGGAATGAAAAAATAAATACTAGTCAACAAGTGCAGAAATGTTGAAGAGTAAATTATTTCTTTGCAGACCACAGTATTTTAAATAATAAACTGTACAAACCAGATCTCACTCTCCAAATGACATTTTTAGCAATGATATTTCAGAAGGAATGTAAAAGGTGATGTGCAAACCTGACCTGCTAGTATCAAACCAGAGCACAGCAGCCTATATTGGAGAGGAGAGGAGAGGAGAGGAGAGGAGAGGAGAGGAGAGGAGAGGAGAGGAGAGGAGAGGAGAGGAGAGGAGAGGAGAGGAGAGGAGAGGAGAGGAGAGGAGAGGAGAGAGAGAGGGAGAGGAGAGGAGAGGGAGAGGAGAGGAGGGAGAGGAGAGGAGAGGGAGGGAGGAGGGAGAGGAGAGGAGAGGAGAGGAGAGGAGAGGAGAGGAGAGGGAGAGGAGAGGGAGGGAGAGGAGAGGAGAGGAGAGGAGAGGGAGAGGGAGAGGGAGAGGAGAGGGAGAGGGAGAGGAGAGGGGAGGAGAGGAGAGGGAGAGGAGAGGAGGGAGAGGAGAGGAGAGGAGAGGAGAGGAGAGGAGAGGAGAGGAGAGGAGAGGAGAGGAGAGGAGAGGAGAGGAGAGGAGCTCAGGCACCTCAAAGATTGCAGTCTTAGCATGCAGCTGTCTGAAAACATTACTTTTGCCAGGGATCACTTCTTTTCCTTAGCTTTGAGTACTGAGATGTTTTAAGCAGCATGATTCCCCATGGTCAGAGCGATAGAAAAAATATAAACTTCTTACCTTTGACTTTGAACTTGGACAATTTTCCGGAATTATCAAAGTAATTATGAAGCTTCCCCATTTATTCTGTCTCTCTCTGTAACTGACTCTAGACCCTAAGTCTCTTGGGTGAGGTTCACACAGCTAAAATTCTTTCTTTTAGTTTTATTTAGCAATAGTAAAAACCTGTTTTTATTCCAATATTTGCCCTTAGCAGACATTCAAGCCCAGTAGACTTAGCCCTGATTCCAGGGCCAGTTGCAGGAAGTGAAGCTGCAGCTGGCTGTTTCCACAAACCCCATGCTGCTGCTGTGTAGAGTGCAAGGTGGCAGCTATGGAGATAAGTGTGAGTCAGGTAGTGTCACTTCATGTCAGTTCTCTGTCCACTTGACCCCTTTCCCCTTACAGTGACAATTTCCTCTCCAGCAGGTCAGTCGTGGGCAGTTTTGAATGTCAGTAGGAGCTCTATGGAGTACTGTACATTTTGAGGCATCCATGCAGTGCACAGAGCCTCTTCCCATCTGAGGTCAGGCTGATTCCTTTATACATTTCACAAGAAATTCTCCTAATCACTGAAATTATTTTGGCCTGGCTTTTTTTTTTTTTTTTTTTTTTTTTCCCAAGTCAGACATCTATATTTTGGGTATTGATTGGAAAACATTCCAGGAGTTTGTTTTTTTTTATGTGCTGTGGCATATATTTGTCCCCCCCTTTCATTGCTGCCTGAAATGTAAATGGGAAGAAACACCAGCCTGTCATTTGGAGCTCTCTGAGGAAGAAGACATCCCAGCTTATCTCTGCTCTTGACTCCTTATTATCTGGCATCCCACAGGCTGGAAGCCTTTTCTGCTATTCCAGTCTATTGTAGAGGATGTATCTTCATTATTATTTTGACTTTTTATCTGAATTAGCTCCCTACAAGCTCAGACTGGCAAGTTCTTTCTGAGTATAAAAATATGGTGTATGCATATGCCTATTTTGACACATAGATGTCTTTAGCTATTTTTTCTTTTTCTATTTTTTTTTGTCCTAGAATTCATCCTAACTAACACTAGCTAGGAAGGTACTTCTATAAATTGTCCTTACAGGTAAGAGAAGGAGATGACAGTTTTTTCCATCCAAGCACGGACTCCTTTTCAGCCCTCATTTATTCTGTATGGATTACAGGGAGAGCTGAGACAGCCAGCTCAGCCTACATGTCTGAATCTCAGACTGGTAATGTTAAATACTTCTCACTCTCTTCCTGGTAAAATTAATCTCAAAAACGGAAAATTCAACACTTGCTAATTTTTTTAAAACTAAATTTTATCTCCACTGGGCTTTTTTATTTTCTTTTGTGCAAGTCTAGGGATGCATTTGGATAAGGATTCAATTTGGATGAGCTCTTTGCTTGAGCAGGAGCTTAGGTACTCTTCCAACAGAGCCACAAGTACTTGCATAGCTGCAATAGGATGAGTATTGTCTCTTTAGCTACTGCTGATGGAGATCAAGAACACCACAGTCTGACTGATTGTTTTTAAAAGCAGGCTGCAACCAAAAAAGTAAAGCAGAATAGGCTTTCCTCAGTGTTCCTATTAACAACACATAATTCTAACCATCTTCAAAGTAATCCTCAAGGTTGAAGCAGCAGTTTAACTTCTACACTTAACAGAGAGATACAGGTAACTCCAAAGAACATTTTTCCAGCACTAGCCTTAGGAAGAGATGACATGGTCCTCAAACACATTTGCTTTTCTCCCTTAACTGCAGAAGGAGGCACAACAGCCTCTTCAGACAAACTATCCACTTTTTTAAGTAGCTAAAGTTAGATAAGACAAATTTTAGTTTAACTAGTAGGCATAGTCCATCAGTTATACTTTCATTACAACTGTATTTACTTAATTCCCTTAGTGCAGCATCTCATTAACTGGAATCCATTTTACCATTTTGGACAGACATCTGAGCAGCAACAAGAGGAGAGCTCAAGCATCAGAGGTAAGTGAATGGATTCTGTGGCAATAAAACTCAGAAAATGCCTCTTTACAATAATCAACCTGAGACAGTGACACAGTCCTAGGGTGTTCAGCATCACAGCAATTTCTCCCCTATGTTTCAGCAAGTAAAATTGAGATATTTTCATATCGATGTATTCAACTTAAAAGTGAGAGTACATAAAGGAGCTGATGGTTGAGGCATGTTGCTCAACAATAACTTAGCTCACACAGAATTATTGCTGTGTGGGTACTGCACAAAAATACCTAAGAAGTTGCTGCAGTTTCAAAAGACTCGAGAGAAATCTGCCCTTTTTGGGGAAATTGCGACATCTGCTGGTTCATAACCACAAACCTAGAAATGCTTCATCATTACGGATTTCAGAAGCCCATTGTGTGAGGGCACAGATGTGACTTTGGAAAGCCAAATGGTGTTGACAGCATTGCAAGGCAGCAAGACAGGAGTCGAGTTTTTGTAAACCAAATAAAGTCAACAAGGGTTAAAAAATTTGAAGATCAGAAACAAAGCACATCGAACATCACAAAACATCACAGATCACTGGAGTCTGACAGAATTACTCTCAAGACATCAGAAATCTATAGTCAGAAAGAAAGTTTGTTCAATTTTCTGTGTTTCCTGTAGCTCTCCTACAATTGCACACATAAATATAATTTAACACTGCATTAAAAAAATAAGTTCTTCAGTTCTGCAATGAGAAGAAAAACCTTGCACGGAGAAGCAATAAAAACCTATCAGTTGCTAGTAATTTTTGCTAGTAGATATTTGCTAATTAGACAAACAATATCACAATGCACTAGGAGTGGTGGTCTGTTACCAGGTTTTTAAATAAATGGTAAAAACAGAACAATCATGAAAGCAGTCTTTAAGGATATGTTATTTTTCACAAGCAAGGAGTTATTTGTCAAGCTCTGAATTGCTCTGCAGAACTCTATTCACAGCTAACACTTGCACATCTCCCAGCAACTGCTGCTTTATTTTAAACATGTGTGAAGAGATCTATTCATAAACTGTGTGCACACTCATATTCATACACCACTTTTGAACATTTACTATGAAAGACAGCTCAGAAAGACAAGAGGAAGTTGTATTTTTAAGTGTGAAATTTAACACTGGAAATAAAAGTTTTCCCTTCCCCTTGGAGGCCAAAAGTCTAGATCCATTCTTCTCAGCTTAGAATTAAACTGAAATAGCATTCAGTGCTTTTATGACCTCCAGATTGCTTTATTATTGAAGTATAATATATCAGACATGGCAAAGAGGAGTCAGGTACAGTCATGGTTGGAGGAAAATTGATTTTTTCTCTCCATTCAGGGTGTAATGAACAAAAAAGTACATTTCTCAATGTCGGCAGCTTGCCTAGACCTGGGGTCCTTAAGGAGCAGGGGGCTTTTGCAAAATCTGCTACTGTTTAACAGACCTTAGCAGCACTGATTTCTAAACCAGGAAATTAACAGGAGGCTGCAAAGAATTAAATGTCTCCAACTGTATTCTCCAAGCATCCCAATAAATTCATCAGCATATTCTTGACATAGACCAGATAAACATAAAGTTGACAGTGACAGAGTGCCATCATCTGAGACACCAAAACAGGGTTTTTTTCTGCATTCTTGTCAGCAGCTTGTTTTAAAAATCTCAGCAACAGAAGGACAAAATAAGAAAGACTAGAGAAAAAAAAAAAAAACTTTTCAAAATGTCAGTACCCAGATGTTCGATAGAAAACCGGTCACTGAAAACCTGGAATTGGCATCGTTGTGTTTTGATGCAGAGCAGAAAAACACCTCCAAGGCAGGACTGGCAAAGGAGCAGCATGTGCTACCTGCTAATTAACACTTTAAACACGGCATTGCAGGTGGCTGTGGAGAACAATGCAAACCCAGAGCGCACTGGCACGCTGCACTCCGCTGGGAGGGATCGCACTCCCTCCCTCCTCGCTGCAGAATCCTTTCCAGAGCCGCCTGCAGCCTCCTGCATTTGTCTGCTTCCTCACTGCCTTGACAGCCAGTATTATAGTTATTTAGATGTTGTGTAACTGTATTACTTAATGTTTGCACAGTGCTTTGAATGTGTGAATTGCTATCCAGCTATTCAGTGTTATTATTTCCATTAGGATGAGACATAAAAGCATATTGAAATAGGCGGTGCTTAAGTTGAATAACCTCCTTTAAAAGGGAATAGCAAATCCATCAAGATGTTCCACTACCTAAATATTTGAAATTGTCTGCATTTGCAGAACACACACATACCTGGACATGCATACTGTTTTATTTCAAGGATCAGTATACTGGTTCAACTAGTCCTTCGGTTTATGACTATCAAAGAGGAAATATAAAACCCTACACAATAATATAATAAAGATTTGATTAAGTTAAAATTTAATAGCATGTCTTATGACAGTATTAAGAAAACCAACCTTCGAAATCAAAATTAATTACATTCTTTGATGTCACTCTAACTGTCTCAACTTTGTATCTTGTACAGGTCAGACTAGCTTTATCAATTCATGGAAATAAGGCAGAAAGGCTGTACAAATGTAATTATGCTATTAACATTTTAAAGACATAAATTGTAATGTGTATACTGGAACCAAAGTAAAATTACTTTTCTAATTCCAGGATAACTGCTAAGAAGAGTCATGCCTCTCAGTTTAAAGCTAAGCATATGATGGACTGTGTCAGCATGACTACAATAGTATAGACTAATACTTTATGGCAGCTTGACTTGCTATATCAAGAATTCTGTGGGTTTGAAAAGCTGCACAGTCAATCAATTCTTTAAAAAAACAAAAAAACAAAACACCACAAACAACTGTTTTCTGACCATATGTGCATAGATAATTCCAATCCTCCCAGACATTTATCTTAGAGAGGAACACTAGCTAGAATAAAGTTTCCTAACTTAAAAGTAATTAGGATGAAATTAATTTAAAAACACTCCAAAGAAGACTGGTAATAGTTGTGGTGGATATAGAAGCATCTATGTTTCCACAAAGGGGTTTTTTACAATGCATGGAAAAAAAAGAACAAGCCTGCTTCTTAGAAGCCAGTCCATTTCTTCCAGCTGTAGCTTTTCATTTAATGAGTTATCCCTCTCTTTACAATGCCTGCCTCATTTAAAAAGATTGATAGATTAATTTTACTGAAGTGATAGCTTCAAAGAACATGTCACATCTGATGACAAGGTATGTTTTCTTCAAAGATGAAATCAAATGAAACATTTACTTTTTAACACACAATCTAAGGGTCTCAGTTCACATTTGTTGGTTAAGAGAAGTCTGGAAGTACCCAGAGGCTGAGCATTCTAACATTGTCAGGCAAGCTGGAGGTTGTGAAAAAAAAAGTTGGGTTTCATTAGTATTTAGTCCAATTTTTTTGACTATAGGCTTAGAGAATTAATCAGTATTTGAGAAAGGATTATTCTGAGACTCATGCTGATGTCTCCATCCTTCTGAATCAGTCACTAGAGCCTCTGTTACAGCCAATGAAGGAAAATGGGCACTTTTAGAGGTAATTTATCCCAATGTAGATTGTAAAGTGAAACAGACAGACCTCCATATGGGGAGACTGGAACGAGTAGTAAAATTATGAGACAAATAGATTGCACATTGGCTCCAATACTGTGATCAGTAATTAACTGTCATGATTGTGTGTCTAGAAGAGAAAACAAAAGGTCTTGAACATTTCTGTGTTGCCTTTCTCTCCCCACCTCAGTCAGTAGAAAGAACAGTCTTAGAAGAGGAAAGGCCTTAAATCCCTACATGAGCCTGGCTTGATGGCTGCAGGTTTATTCAGGAAATAGAAGCTGCAGTTTAACATCCCATCTCTGGTTTTCCCAGCTGTCCTCACTTAGCTGCTTGGCACTTCCCTAGGCCAAGAACCATTGGGAGACTGCCCTGGCTAAGGGAAGACATCCAGGAGAACAGAACAGCTTCTCCTCTTTCTTCATTTTGGCAGAAAATAGGGAAAAATTTCCCTCAAGGTCAAAGTAAAAATAGTTTAAAAAAAAAAAAAACCCAAACAAACAAAACAGAGCTCTGTAATGAGCAAGATTTTCAGATTTTCTCCTCCAGCCTCGCCTCTGAAGCTTCCCTTCATCAGACCAGTGAGAAGGTTGACACATGAACACCACTGCTGCCTCTGTTTCAGCATCCTTTCAGCCTCCATTTGCACCTTCTCTGCAGATTCCACTGCTGTAATCTCTCTGTTTGTTAGAGTTGCTCATTAAACACATCCAGAAGGAAAGACAGAGTGAACCAAGTCTGTGCCATTATGAGGGAGTTTCCAGCACCCTCTCCACTCAGCTTGTTTGCTCTGCTTCCTGCACCTCACCATGTGTTTCTTCCCTAATCACTCTGCTGGCCTTTGGGCACAGACTGGCTCTCACAAGGGATATCCATATTGCTAGAAAAATGAGTAGAATGGGGAAAACTCAAACTCTGGACTTGTAAACATCCTCATTACTTACTACTTATTCCTGATTCTTATCTTCTTTTCAGCAGCAGTGTAGGTGTCAGCACAGTGCCCATGAAATCCTTGGTATGACAGTATAGATGGCTTCATAATCTCTTCCTGGACAAATATTCAATGATGGTTCTCCATGCAGGGAGCTCTGAAGAGCTCATCCTTCCTTGCAGAGCCTTACACTTTCACTTCTAAATGAAGCCCTTGGCAGCCTTGCCTATCTGCCAGAAGAGCTCTGCACAACACAAAGTACATTGTGGCTTCTCTCATGGCTGAAGGTCACATCTCAATCAGTTAAGGAAGAGCCTGCATGTTCTTCCAGATGCTTTTCATACACAATTACAATATGGGCAGAGGTAACCTCTGTCTTTTTCTTAAACTAAATACTCTGAAACAGCAATAAGCTGTTGAAATTCAAGTCATATATTCCATCAAAGGTATGACTTCACTGTGCTCAGAAACGCTGTCTGGGGACAGCCAAAAAGAAAAAGCATTTTGCTGATCTTCTGGCACCTCCAGGAAGACTAATGAATCCATCATGGAAAGGTCAGAAAAGGCAGAACCACATCACTTCCAAGTCACTGCCACAGGAGCACAGGAATTATTTTAATCTCAAAATTTCTCCTTCAGATTTTCAATTTAGCAAGTGGATGCCTTTGGCAGAAACCATGCAAGAGAGGTTTGGGCTGAAATAATTTAGAGATGTGGAAGGAAAGAGCAAAGGAAGTGGAGAGAGAGATGGAAGGAGAAACTGTAGTACATATAAAGTCACAGACTGTTTCCTCCACATCCGTGATGGGAGAAAGTCAGAAGGCACATCCTTGTTGCAGAGAGTTTCTCTGAGAACAGATAATCAGAGAAAGCTGTCATTTATCAAGTCACTCTGGCTGTCACTGTGCTGCTATTAACTCTGACTCAGTTCCAGCATTTCTGCATCAAATAGTATTAACATCAGCCTTGTGGAAATTATAGTTTCTGTGTTATATCAAAAAGCTATCAGATGGATGTTATTCCTTTTATCTAAATAGTTTCTGCTATTTGGTTTAGAAGCAAGCAGAAAATAAAGGAAACAGGAGGAAGACAGTTCTGAGAGCACAGAACTGAAAACACAAATGTTTACTGTAGAGAGATGCTTATGTAAGGTGGGCAGGTATGAAGAAAAAGTGTCATTTATAAAAGAGCACTCGTGGTCAAGTTGAAGATGCCCATTGCAGAAGAGCTGGACTAGATGACCTTCAAATCTTCCTTCCAACCCAAGCCATGCAAGTACTCTGTGGTTCTGAGGTAGCCCTGAGCTGGCACATTCTGCAATGCCCATTTTACTTTTAAGGCAAAATGAAGGAATGATGTCCAATTACCCCTTTCTACAAACTGCCACTGAGGAGAGTTGTACATCTGCTTTCAGAGGAGAGAAATATTCTCAACAGCAATATCCAACATCTTGGGGGGCTCAGTAAAATGAAATACATTTTGCACTAAGTTAACATTAAGATTGGAATAAATATACCCATTTCTTCTCAGCCTGCCTGTGTGAGTTGAAGACAGATTCTGCCTGAATTCTTAATCTGGAATGTATATTAAAATGGTTTAGATGTCATCAGTAACTAATATAAATTATAAGTCAATGATTGGCATAGAGAGCTTTAAAATCCTAAGTCATAAGACAGATTATTGCAGCAATTAGTTTACAAACAAATTTTGTAGTGAAGAATCAGCGAAGTACTCTTCCAACTACTGATAAGTTTAAGGCCCAAAGAATATAATGAAGGGATTTCTAGTGAGGAAAAAATCAGCTTGTTGAATGACAGCTGTGCAAGCTGTTTTTAACACTAGCTCTGCAGAGGGAAGTACTAGACTAGTGCAATGCCAAAATGTGGAAGATAAGTACCAGCCAATCTCCTACCTTTGTATACTGCTGCTCAAAAACATGTCACTGGGTTACTGTTCTTCACTTATTTCCTTTTCTTATTCCCCCACCCTAGTACCTCTATTTCAACCCTACCTATGAGCTACAAAACCCAGAGATTTTCAAATTCCAAAGTGTATCAAAAGCTGCAGTTTTCCAGCGATGCCTAGGACTTCTGCCAGTGCAGAAGAAATCAGATTCTCTTTGAATGGCTGCTGAAGGAGAAATACTGTCCTTTATCACATAGAAAGGCACTAAGCTCTCTCCTGGCAGCCCACTGGTTTACATTGTGTGTTGTATTATTAGTCTTGTCTTCTGAAAACTTTCAAAAACCCTCAGCAAGAGAGAATTCCACAGTATCCAAAGGAATTTTACAGACAAACAATTGACCTGTTATTAGTGTGGATGGCATGGAACTTCACATCCCACCAGACATGTGGATGTCAGTAGCAGGAGAGCAGCTGCCGTCTCTTTTTCTGGAGCTGGCACACAAAGTCCTCTCTGGGAGCCCAGAGTACTCCTTCACCCCTGAAAGAAATAATTTCATTTCTGTCAGATAGTTATGATGAGAAAATAATTAGGAATATTGTGGGTGTTTCACCACGTATTTGGTTTTTGTGAGATGCTTCCGTGTAGAGAGAAAAAACATGGCTTAACATAGAATTTGTAAAGGAAGGTTATATAACCTTCCCACTGATATAACAGTTCATTTAATCTATTTTCAGGCTCAAGAGAAATACTTTTGTTCCTTATCATTCATGTCTCTCTATGAATTTGCCAGTGGGAATGTGACAGTGTCACTCACTCAAAGGCAGCACTATCCCAAGGAATATTTTGCAAATGTTACATCACAGGAGAAATAAGTACCTGACAAACCCCATCCTCAGAGAGGTCATTTGCTGTATAGAAGCAGAGACAGCTTCCAATGCAATCAGTTGTCCAAAGACTTTTCCAGAAATAAGTCTCACAAAGCCCTGACAGTGTTTGGTGCTGTAGAGCTGAGGCCTAAGGTGGGGTCTCTCTCTAACTCAACACTTAATGCTACATAGTTCCAGACCATCTTGAGCTCCATGGTATATTTCTCTATTGCATTTTGAATGTATTTAGTTTATTTTATAGCTGCTGCTTAGTATATGTGTGTATACACATATATATGCATATATATATATATATATACAGATAGGTATATATATATACAGATAGGTATATATATATATATATAGGTATATATATTAGTGTGTGTTGGTACTGACTACTTACTTGCTTAGAACCCTTCCTCAGTATGTTATGGTTTTAGTAAAGCCTGTGAAAGAAAGACAGAAAGATGGAGTGACAAAATTTCATGTCAAAGAATTTTCCTTCATAGAATGAAAGGACAGGGAGTAGATTGTTATGAAGACTGGAAACAGAATTTAAAATAAAATAGAAAAGAAGGGATGGAAAATTAGATTTTGGGGCTAAATATGCTGTCTCCTTTTCTTTAAAGGCTACCAGAGAAGTTCATGTGATGAATGGTTTATATTTCTGACAGTAATATTATTTACAGTTTCTCCAAAACACACCTCTACCCCAAAGTGTACCTTTCTCCCTCTGTTATCCTAATATGAAACAAAATTGATTCTGACTGCATGAGTAGAAGATGACTGTAGTGAAAAACTCCAGTGACAGTAAAATAGCAACCTTTAAGTGCCTCAACATATTAGTGAACTCAAAACTTTCATTTTCTCACAGATTTGAATTGGTGTCTTTGCTATGACGTGTGTTAAAAGAGCTTCGTGGTCATTTTTCCAAGGCAAAAAATGGGTCCATGAGCAGTGTTAGTCCATAACCCAAACACTGAAACATTAAAAGAGATTTCTGAAACAGCCAAGTGCCTGCTCAAGGAACTAGGAGATTAAGACCATAATCCAGGGTGCTCATGGTTCCTAATGCTGATAAAACTGTAATTTCCATGTTCCTTTCTCCTTTGGTGATCTTAGAGCATTTTTGAGGGGAGAGTGCCATCCCCCTCTCCACCTTTTATACATCAGTTTCACAGAAAGCCCATCTGCCTGTTTCTAAGTAAAAACATATTTCCATGTCCTTTCATGATAATTTAAGGGTGATGAGCAACACTCCCTGCATCTTATCCCTGCCCACATTTCCAGTTACAACACCAGTATCCAGAAAGAGAGCTGTTGGTGTAGTTAAACTGCATACAGCAGTAGATTGGAACTAGCTCTACTAGAAAGATACTCCAGTGAAATTCCTTGTTCCTGCCCCAAATTGCTCCTTTGTCCAGAACTAATTTATGTAGAATTGGAAAATAATCTGGGGAGAGACTTCATAAGCATTATGGTTAAAAACCTTTATCTTCACTGACAGTGTATTCAAAACTTTCAGTAATGTTTGGCTTATACATTTGATAAGAACTTTAATGAAAATACTTTCACATAATGTATTTGAGTAACAAAGAGAAAAATGAGGCATTTACAGGGCAAACAATAATACATATTTTTCACTGTACTTACTGTATCTTTAACATTTCCTGCTGTTGTTTGTAAAACTCACAGTACCAGGGCTGTTTCAACAGTTGAACTTTACTCAATGACTTTGTCAACTTCATTGTCTTTCAGAATTATTCAAATATTCTCAATTAATTTTAGAGTAATGGGAATTTTGGAAAGCAAAGATTGAAGTGAATATTTGATGAAGTAATGGTAAGTCAACAGTCTAAGCATGGCTTGATTATGGAAATGAAATTTGGGCAGGGAATTAAACTATTAAAGCAGAAAATGTCTAATTAAATGGAAACCATGCATTAAACGTCACTTATTCTTTACATGAGAATTATTTTTCAAGTTCTATTTAAGTAGAATTATACAGCAACATATAATTAAAAATCTAATACAACCTTCAAATTATAAAAGGCATCCTACTTCTAATAGGAAACAGCAGCCCACTTTTAACAGGAACAAACAGCCTATGTGAGTGATTTCCATTAAATAAAACAAATAGTTTCATTTTCAAAATGCATCTGATGTTTTATGCTCAGCATACAGAACACAGAACTGATTTCAAGGAAAAAGTAAAAACAATAGGAAAATGCATTCACAAGTGTATGAAGTATTTACATATCTTCTAGATAGTAGAGGAAATGTTCTTAGCTCCTGAATGCTTCATAAACACTATCATGCATATTCTGTAAAGTTTATATCCAAAAGCTCATCATCTGCTAAGTATTTACTGAATGTCACTCTCCCAGTTAACACATTTCAATAATTCAGTCTCAAATCAGAAACAATTGCATGTGATTTGCATTTACAAGAGATCATGAATAGAAGAAAGCCAATCTGCAGATAGTGCAGGGACAGAGAGCAATACCAGCCCCTAATGCCAGTGACAAGGATGACAGATTGGACACCTTATTTTCTGGCAGAAGATCATAGAATCACAGAATTGTAGGATCATAGAAGCCTAGAAAGGGTTGGATTGGAAGGGACCTTAAAGACCATCTCATTTCCACACCCCTGCCAAGGGCAGGGATACCCTTCACCAGACCAGGTTGCTCAGAGCCCCATCCAGCCTGCCCAGCCAGGGATGGGGAACCCAAACTTCTCTGGGCAACCTGTGCCAATGCCTCACCACCCTCTGATGGGTTCCTCATTATAGACATTGCACCCTCTTATATTTAGGCTCCTTTATCCTGATGCCCAGCTTTTTCCTCAAATGAGACAAACAATTCAATTCTTTGTGTCACTGTAATGTCTCAGAGGCAAAATGACAGTGTAGGATGGTGGTGGGGCTGATTAAACAAAGAACAGAGACAGGTTTCCTGTCTCATCCTCATGTCTGAGTGTATGATCACTGAAAGAAAAACACAGGGATAATTTGTTTGGTAAGGAATGATTTTTCCAAGGAGTATGAACCTTTGTTCACATTCCATAAGTGATTTCAGGTGTAAAAAGATAACTGGAAAAAAAAAAAATATTTGTTTCTTCGTTTTTAGATGAAGAAATGTGATTTTTTAAAATTTTATTTTAAACCCTTATTAAAAATTATATTTTTGTTTTTATATGTAATTTTATTCCCAAGGGGAAAACTTGATTGCTTGAATATCAACATGAAAAATCTGTTAGAATTACATGTTTTTAGTCTACTTACAATCTAACCACCACACAAGCCACAACAACTAGCTAAAGATGGGAGACATAGGTAGTCAGCAATTGCAACTTCCTAGCAGTTTATATTTTGCCAAGCTATTTCCAAGCATGCACATGAGTGATTGAAAATATCTCAAGAGTGAGACCTCTGATTGGGTCATGAAGGTGTCAAACACAAATTTGACATGTCTGAAGGAGAGCTCAGAAGAATTTGCTTGAAAATTTAATGATTGCAGCAAAAAGCTCTTATGTTTTTAAGTTCAATTAATTTCTCACTGGTTGTTTGATAATTTCATGCATCATCCTAAATAGCCTGACAATACTTTACTCTTGTAAAAACTACCTGGAACTCATCCCACAGCATACACAGGAACAAAAACTGATAGCAGATTCTTCTCAGAATGCCTCTAAGATCAGGAACATGAATAACTAAACATCAGAATAGCACAATTATTTTAAGAATTGTTCTAGCTGGCTAGCATAATTACCCATGTCACCCCAAACCAATTTTTCCAGTGGAATTTGCATCTCCAGATCAGCACTAAAGTGCTGAGTATAGCCAACACATTTAGGGCATCAGGGAATTTCAAGACTGAGAAAAGCTGTTGAGGAGAGAAAGTAATGGTGGTTAATACCAAATGAGATCAAAAGAAACCCATCAGTATGAAATGGGCTGTGTAGAATATCTCCCAGTATGGCAATTGCATTAATGAGCATGCAGTTTCACAAGGCCAAGTTGTTACAGACACTGGACTGTGATACTAATTACACCCTATGAAATATAAACAACTCACAAATGTAGAAAATTTGCTCTAAGTCCTGCAGTCAGCTAACACATAGATGTAGATTCACTAGGAGGATACTGGTGTGGATTTCCTTGCTCCCCAGGTTCTGACACAGGAGAGTTAACATGCAAGGATCAACAAGAAAAGAGGGCAGTGAAACACCTTTGCTAATATAGGGAAGCCAGGTGAATGATGCATGATTCAGGACATCTTATGATGGTAAAAGTACCTGAGCACAGGAAATTCACACATAGGATTCAGTGAGATACAGGCAGGAACTGTAATTCACTCTCTGTGAGCTATAAGAGACGTTCTGACTAACAGCTCTGTACATGGCCCAGTCAATATCTGTAAAACAAACCAAATCTATCCAGAACTTCTTTGTGAGCCTAACACACTTCCAGCACACATGGGTGGAAGCTGTCACAGCTGAATGGCCCCAGCATAGCCAGACTCAGAGCTCTTTTGAGAGCACTGAGGAAAGATTGTTATTCCCTTAGACCCTTCTTTAGTGATGCTTTAAAGTCCCTTCAGACCTTTGCTCTTGTCACTTAGAGACTTTCACGTGGCTTCTGAGACTTATAGGAGAGGGCAATTGTTTTAAACTAAAAGAGGGTCAATTTAGACTAGATATGAGGTAAAGGTCTGTCATGATGAGGCCAGCACACATTGCCCAGAGAATGCTGGATGTCCTATCCCTGAAAACATTCAAGGTCAGGTTGGACTGGGTCTTGAGTAACCTGTTTCAGCTGAAGATGTCTCTGCTCCTGGCAGGGGACTTGAACTTTAAAGGCCCCTCCAACCCAAACTATTGTATGATTCTATGGTTCTGCATTGCTGCAGATTTCAGACAGAAAGAAACACAAGGATTTCTCTAGAATTACTCTGTCACAGTTCATTCTGACCTAAGGCCACAGTTTTCTCCCTTTTTTGTCATTATATTAGTTCTGCTGGTTATTTTTGTGGAGCAAATTTCTTCCTTGCCCATTGAAATAATTGGCAAAGTGTATGTAGTCTATAAGTAGACTCCATCTCCATTCACTTCTCCTTTTTGGAAAGGAACAGATTGCCTGGTTTATCTTTGCACTGCAACAAAAATGCTGTAGGAAAATATAAAAGGAAAAGAAGAATCTTCTCTGGATAAATGTCCAGATTGCATCCTTAATATGACCTACTAGATGCAATGCATGTAATTGATGTTTCTAAAAGCTATCCCTACTTTTCAGTATTGTCTTGCTGTTGTCAAGGAGCCTTTCTGTAAAATACTTGCTTTTGGAAAAATATAGTGACAAAACACTTTCTAGGTTTCCATGACTGCTGCAGTGTTTCATTTATTTTGATTCATTCTGTGTTTACAACTGCTTTCAGTCTTTGTGTCCCCTCCTTTGAGAATCCACCTAGTCTATGCTGATTTCCAAAATATTGATTGGGAATTTCATGTTACAGTCTTCCTCTAAAGAAAAAAAAAAAAAAAAAAAAAAGGGGGGCATTTTATTTTGTCATTCTTTCCCCTGAAAGACTTATGAAGTACGGGATACAACTATAGCAGATGTGAATAAGAAACAGAGCTCCCAAGTCATATGTGTTACACAGTTATTTCACTGGAATAGGAGGAGCTTTTCCTTTCATTGCCTCATCATAGTTTGTTCCAGCTCTTGGCTAGTATTTCCAGTAAACCTCATAGACCCATATGAACCACAGAAGAAAAGACACGTAGTTTTAACCTCCATTCAGCAAAACACAGTGTGCCTTTAATGCTAACAAAATTTAAACATATGATTCAATTCCTTTGAACAACTTTCTCAAAGCTATCTTTTCATATTTTCCCTTTCATATTTTACATTTGATACCCTTTTAGCTGTAGATCTAATTCCAACTACATGGCTAAAACCCTGGGTGTGTCCTTCTAATCATCCTTAGTTATGAACCAACTGAAAAGATTCATACAATGGGTGAACCACGCAAAGCTTACACCTGCAAAAGTGCATGTCTATTGCAGATTTCCTCATGAGCTGGTCAAGTGCTTGAGTACAAATCCATATCAGCAGATGCTGCCCCTGACAGCCATGCAGTTTGAAAGCTGCTTGAGATTTCCTAAGAGCCTTTTCTTCAGGGGAAAAATAAACTGTAGAAGCAAGGAGAAGTCTGTTGTCTCTCTCTCCAGCCTGTTTTCAAAGGCAATGACACTTGACTGTTCCAGCATTGAAGCATGGTAATGAGGAGGCTTCTCCCATCTGGCCTTAGCTGATTCAGACATATCTTTGAGTCTTCTGGTTTTTCACCCCAGTTCATGATATGAGGAGAAGTTGGACATGTTACTAACTTTCCAGTCTGATTCTTGTGTGAATTGTGACAATGGGTAAGGATCTGCATAGGCTTTAGAATTGGCTGGGTAACTCCATTCTCCTGTGAAGAGAACCAGCCTGTGCCTTTTCTATGCACTTTTACAATGACTTGGGGACATACAATTCAGAGGGAATCAATTCACTGATTTTTACAAAATTTACCTCGCATTCCGATTTTTTTTCTGTTTTAAATAAAAGATCATTTGAAAAGAAAAATATGCATAATTGCAGTGATTTCTGGTTTTCCTCTTTACTGCTTCTGGATTTCTTCCTTTACTGCCATGTCTCCTCCATTTCCTATGTCCCTCTGTTTAAATATGAAGTTAAATAGTTTCCAGATGCAATTTTACTGCTCCCTTACCCACATAATGAAAACTAAAAGACACTGTAGAATCCCTGTTGAGGCACCACTATCAATAAGTTTGGCAAATAACTGCCATAAAGCTTTTTTATTGCTCTGCTGATTTAAAAAGCAACTCATGGAGAACCGAATGACGTGCAATAATGGTTTAACAGTAACAGATTCACTTTGGGGGTGTCATGATATGTCCTGAGAATTTTTGTTTAAAATATGTGTAAAAACACACAGGATACAGTTTGGCAAGTGGAACCTTTCATAGGAATTATTCTGTGGCTTAATCCAGTTACATTTGTGTGATAAACAAAGCTGCTGAGAAAAATCACACCATGTTTATTCCTAAAGCAAAATACTCATACACATTTACTTGGATTTTCTTTAACCTTTCAATAAGGCCTCATCCTTTTTGGTTTATAACAACAAGAGGAAAAAAACTCAAACAAACAAACAAACAAAACAAAAACAAAACAAAACAAAAAAACCTCCCAGATTTTGCTTTTTTATGTTGAAGCCAATTTGATGCTTCTGTCAGAGATTATTTACACCTAGAATTCAAAGTAAAACAACAGACTCTAGAAGGCTAAATTAGTTTATCTTTCTAATCTTGAATTTAAAATGTAGGAAAAGTTTAAGAATCAAAGTCACCTATGTGACAAATAGTTAGTCTCTCTCAGTTCTTTTCCATGAGGACTTATATCTCCATTTAAACAAAATAGAAAAGAATTTGAGGCTTTTTTGTCCAGACACTCTATTATTTTACTGGATATCAAATATTCTTGAAGCTTACCTTGGACTTGGTAATGCTCTTGGAAACAGAGTATGAACCATAATACCAAAATTGATGGAAAATATTAATTTCTGAATGCATATTTTTTCATGTAAGACCCATATTTCTGCATGTGTTCTTAGAACAGTAACAATTACACCTGATCACTGTAAATGAGTTCAGAACTCAAGTCAGGGAGTAAACCAGTTCCCTTCAAAACTGCACTATGTCAGGATTTACAGAAATGAAGAAAATTATATTGGGCAAGTAATTTTCAAAACCAGAGAGAGTAAGAATGACCTAAACATGAGATATTATTAAAAAAAAAAAAAAAATTAGTAGAAATTAATAAACTAGTAAAAATACACTTAGTAAGAACTTTGGCCCCCTAAAATCCCCATCTGTGTGCACAAGGAAGGGCAGAGGAAGCCAGTTACCTGCCCATAGCTCCTCCTCAGGAAGGTTGCTCTCTAGACCTGCACTCCAGCCCTCTTGCCTTGCAGTTTCACCCCAATCAGGACATGGCAGTCCCTTGGCCTCCAGCTTCACTCATACAAGAGCATAAAACCTGAAAAGTCCAGATCTCCTCCTTTCCCTTCTCTTGGTTCTTCAATTTACTTTCTTCCACACAGTCCAGTCTCAGGTCACAGCAGCTTTTGAGCTATTCCTTATTCTCCAGATGAATACCAGCTCTTGTTGTATGACACCAGCTGGATTCTCTGCTGAACAAGACCATGTGACAGCACCCACTTATTTTGTGGTGCAAGTTCAATCAGCACTGGCTTGACCCAAGGTGAAACTTGTTGCAAAGATCTGTAGCTGCTGTCAGAGGAGAAATATTTCTGTTAAATCAATGATGCTCTTGCCACTTGTTTTCAGGAAGGATCAAAAAAACCTTTCTCTTCAGTTTGAAGGTTTTTCCCTTCCCTTTTGCTATTACACTAAAAATCACTTGTTTTTTTAAAGGACTGACTCCTTTTCCTTGAAAACATTCCTAACGTCCCCAAACTCTCCCAATTTTGTCATTTGCAGTCATTTGAATGAACTTAGCTACTGGTACAGGAATCTTTCAACATCTGAAATTTCAGGGAAATACCTTAGCAGAAGACAGAAAACACTTCTGAAATTTTTTTTAGAGCAGAAAACTCTTCTCTTTGAAAAAAGTGCTTACACTGTTGAAGATCATATGAAGTCTCAGCTTCCAGTACAAGCTTATATCCTTTTCACTGGGATTATAGAGACCTGTCTTAAAATCTGAATGCTGCCATGGAAACTGTCTACATTCTTTTACTCAGTGGAAAAGTATTCTACAAAGATTTCTGCTCCAAGCATATTTTTTTTTGTATCTCAACCCACTGAGGCTGTAAAATGGAATGGGCACAGCTGCTTGAGATGGTCATGAAGAGTTGCAGTAGCAGGATGCAATCTGCTTAGGCCATCTCCCATACTGAAATGTGGAGATACATGCATTTTATGGCATCATTTTGCATATAGATGTCTATGCAAATGAGTCACTAACAGATGATGAAATGAGAGGAGCAGGATCACAAAACACTCACATTGTCTGTAATAAATTAGAAAATTCATATGTAGGGCCATACATGATAGAGATTTCCCAATTAGACCATTAAACATGTTTATCCTTATAGTCCCAAGACTGAGTACAGTAGAACATAAGTGAATTGGTCAGACAACACCTTCCTATTTCTCATCCATCAAGGCCTATGAAATTAGAAGAAATAGCACAGTGCAATAGATAAAGGAGTTATTAATAGTCCTCAAGAGAGAAATTCACATTACTGAGTGGAAAGTTTGGCATATATATTCTTTTCCATCTCTAATTCCTGGGAGCCTATGGAAAAATCTATTGACTAGATAGAGATGAAGTATGAGTAATTGCATTATGTCATAATTTTATGCTTAACATCTGGAGATGATTCTGTCTCCAAAGTCAGAAACTCATACATGACAACAATGAACAATGCATCTAATTCTCATCCTCATTAAATTGTGTCTTCATTGCTGTAATTTCAGTCTATTTTTTCTCCTAATATTCAGTCATACTAATATCAGCTGATTCAGGATGTGAATAGCTAATTAGATTTGCATGATTTCATGCATCTCAAAGAGGAAGCTGAAATTTGCCTGAATTCTTCTGGGGAAAAAAAAAAAAAAAAAGTAATGCCAAAAGAGTGAAGATGTACTGCTCTGTAAATAAAACTTACTTTCATATTCTAATCAAGTGGAATAGACAGTTTTGTGCCTCCTGAGTAACTGCATGGTTCAGGTTACTGACTGGTTTCATTAAAGGTCAAGAGACAACTTTCTTTTAATGTCTCTGAAATACTCGAGAAGTTAATTGGTGAATCCACAGCCTTTGGTGCCATAGCCTCCATCACCAGACACGTGTAGCAGCTAGAGGTGTTACCTTCTAAAGCTGCTGGTTCAGCTATCCCACCACCCCATTGTATAAAATCTCTTGGCTGTCCTGCTGATCAGGGTCTATTAAAAATACTGGGTAAGAGCAATTTGAATCAGGATTCAGCATTTGGAGTAACAAGGAAAAGCTGGTTTGGACCTCAAGGCAAATTGTGAGTGTCGAATATCACCAGCAGGTCAGACAAACAGTGTTTGTATTTATCCTAACACAGGATATGTCAGTGAACAGGTTAGGTCACACACAGAGTGAGTTTCATTCTGTTTCAGCCTCCCTCTCCACACAGTTTCACAAGTACTTGTTTCCTTTTCCAGCCAACTCACCTCAAAGCTTGTAGTCAAACCAAGTATAGAGCTCACAGAAGTTTGCACTAATTTTCCTTGAAAGGTGGTGTATTTGAAAACAAAGACTTTTTGGAAACATATTTAATAGAATCATAGATCTTTAACATTTGGGAAAGATCTCTAAGACCATAGAGTCCAACTTCTGTTTTCTGAAAACACTCTCTTTCCTCGAGATGGGATTAGGATATGCCGTTAGTTCTCTAGGTCACAGACCTTAAGATATGTATCATTGTTAATTGTGTGAACACAAGTCCTTCTGCAATCATATCAGCATCATATTTTTAACTGCTTTGCTGTCACACAGACAAGAATCCAATTTGAAAACAGGCATTCCAATTACAGTATAATTTATGTGATGATACTTCAATATTATTTTGGATTATAGCAATTAAAAGGCAATCCTGGTCCTTCCAGTGGCCACAGTGGTACTACCACTGACATTAGCAAAAGTCAGATGAGATCCAAAGGGAATGGCAGAGCCATTGTTTGCCTGGGCATCACTTCTACAGAAAGAGATTTTCATACTCATGCCTAATTCATTTCCTGCAGACAAGTAAACATTAAGTACATAGGCAAAAAAGAAAAAAAATCCTGATTCCATTTACTAGTGTGGTTTAAAGGCAAATAGACTGCATTTAAACTGGTGTAAGATCCATCCAAGCCCCATTTTTTCTTTACCCAGACTGTTCCCTCTCCACAAGCCCAGCACCCTCTACACTACACAGTTCCTTTTTTGAGACACAGTGACAAGGGACACGTTTTGACAGCATCCCTTGGGCACAGGGGCTCAGCCATCCTGCTGCCCAGGGCCATAGGCTGAGCTGTGGCTGACTGTCTCAGCCTTCCCAGTTCTGATTTACAGTGCATCCCCTGGGTCTGCAACCTGACAGTCATACAGATTTCAGTTTCTAATCACATATATCTTTCCCTCAACCATCTTCTTCCCCACATTTCCCCTACCACTGATTTTTTCTGAATTGAGACTACACATAGCTGTAATGCTAATGCCACTTCAGAGTAGCCTCAGTCCATTCCCCAGAGATTTTCTTGTTCATTCCCTGTCAAGGTTGACATTACATAAAAATGGGAGGCCTGGATGAGGCTGAAGGTTTATTTCTCTGACACTCTGACAGGTACATGGCCTCCAACAATTTCTCAGATTTTTTTGAGACTCGCTGGGATGGTATTCAGGTTCCTAAATATAAGTCCCTGCTGTTATTTCAGATCCCTGTGTGTATCTTTCTTGGCAACTAGCTGTTTCTTCAGGAGGTCACTGGTCTTCCTAAGATCCTGTGACATATCTTTCAGCTCCAGGCAGATGTGTCATGTACTTTAAGATATCTATTTCTGGCAATAAATCCCAGAAGTCATATCTCTATGTTCAATAGTCTATGATAAATTTCTGGTCTATGTATTAGCCTACTCTTTTTAATTACACAGTTTTAGCTCTAATCTCATGACAAGCAGGTTCACAAGTTTTAAGAAAAATTGCATGCTTTTCTTGGTTATGAATTTGCTATTGCAGTTAACCTGAAGCTGAAGCAGAGGTCTCTTGCAGCCATAGGACAGATGCACACAGGTATAGTTAATGCTTGCTTGCCTTAAAGCCATACCTAAGCACGTTAAAATACCATCACCATCCTCAACAAAGCTCATTGTCACACAGCAAGGTATTATAAGGCAAGTTAAAATTTAAATAATAGCTATAACTGCAAAACACAAATGTGATGTGACTTGAGATATGGCTTCAACAATTGAATGCACAAAAAACATACTCAAGTACTAAAATCTTCAAGAGGAGAACTAAGGATGTGCAGTGGGCAGGAAGGGTATCTGATAGTACTAGAATTCCTGTACAATAAGCAAAACCACTACAAAACCTAATCCCAAAACCAAAATATCAAGAAAAGAATATCACCCTTTTTGTTTTGGGTGTGGGACAGAAAAACCTAGAAGTTCAAGGATGAATGAGGAAAAAAAAACACAGCCCACTTCAGTTCTGGCTTCCTATATCAGAGAGCTTTGAGGACCATCAGGAACTACAACCATCAATCCAGGCTGAAACAGCACCAGCTATACATGTAAACTCACAGCTATAGTTCAGGATAAACTCATAAAAGGCAATTTTGTTCTAGGTGTGGTGATAATTAAATTCTTTTCAATGTCATTCCATGACTATACAGACCTCCATCAATTCCCACTCTTATCTGTGTGTTTAAAGAGCTCTTCCATATTTATCTGCTCAAAATATGGTAGAAAGTTTTTAACTTTAAACAACTGTAACCTTTTCCTTAACATTTTTATGTCCTGCTACAGCCTTTTAAGATGGAGGAAATAGAATTGCTAAAATTTCAGCTCCCTGTAGCCTAAGTAGAGACATAACATACATAGTTCTCCATTCTGTTCTTTCCCTGCTAATTCCTGACAGCTGACTCACCACTTTGGCTGCTGACAGTATTTCTTGTGGGTATGGCAGAGCAGGTCTTTGTGGGGCATCATTAGGTGTTGGATAATTGCTGCTGCTTCACAGGGTTTGTAGATCACATTGCATGGACTTCTCCAATTTACAGGTGAAGATCATATTTACACAGTGTAGGATTAACAGTTGCAAGTAACTTAAAACAGGAATTTTGCCTAACTAAATCACTGGCTCAATTATTCTCCCTGAACTTCACTATAACAGGAGGAAAGAAAGGAGATATCCAGAAAGGAGCATAGGTTTTCCAGAGTGTTCATGTAACACCACAGAGAAAAAGGGGCTTGGGCTTTTTTAATATCATTCTGGCTGCACATGGGGATAGAAGCAGTACCACATCCCCTTACAATGAAAAAGTAATTCATGTGAGTGAGACCGAGAGGTGTATTTATGTTCCTTTTCACTGCTGGTTTTAATACACAGTTCCTTTTGGGGTTTGCTTGGTTTCTTTTAGTCTCAGGCCTCCACAGACTTCCCAGGACTCAGCACTCTGTTATTGCTTATTTGATTCTTCCCACTGCTCTGCTGGCTGTAGGAGTTCAATACAGTTAGGTTTCAAATTATTGTTCATTATGGAAAATGTGTGGGGAAAAAAAAAAAAAAAAAAAAGGTGAACTGAGCACAGCAGAGCTTGTAGAATATTGTATGCACAATCCATTAATTCCATGACTGTTCAAGAGATCATAGTATTTTCTTGCCCTTGATAGCCACCATGATATCAAGTTACTCTGGGTTTCTTTTTGCTCCTGTGTCATTGCAGTATTACAGATTTAGAGTTTCAGATATCCAGAATTAGGGGTTTTTTTCCTAACTTTATGCTTCTGCAGGAAGCATAGAGAAGCGCTAAGAAGTATTGGTACCTTGTGCTCAACATAATTTTAGATATTCTGAAGGTTTATTTAGCAACAGTAATAAGAAGGTCTTTATAGGTATGTCATGGCTGTAATCAAACATTAGGAATAGTCATGAGTGTAGAGATTTTATGGATAAACTGATATAAATATATATAATGAGAGGATACTGTGGAAATTGAGTTTAAACACCCTGTTTCTCCTAGAGCATAAATTGCTGCTATTCAAGATGAGTAAAAAAGAAGATATGATGAAAAATTGAAATTAAAAAATTCATCAGTTACTCAGGATCTTAGCACAATTTAGGTTTCAATTCTATGAGACACTTCAGGAAGATTTAGATAAAATATCACACAGTTAAGTTCCTTGAAATTTAAATATTTCTATAGTATTTGTTTTGCTTCTCTTCACCAGAGATGAAAATCAGTTTATCTGCAATGTTTGAGTGAACTAGTTTATCACCTTGCTCTCTGAGCCAGACAGCCACTGACATTCTCATTTCCATTTTCCCATAGCTGACAATAATTTACCACATTTGTCACCCTCATTGATTTTATTAGCCGTGGATCCAATATCTCCACCTTGATACAAGCAGAACCCCAGGTCACCCAAGTAATGGCTGGTAAACAGAGTCCTACATAACTTCAGGCATAAATAGGTTTTTCTTCTATACATAGTCATATATAAATATACAAATTATATATATATATATATATATATATATATGTATATATATATGTATGTCCCTCCATTTTACTGGAAATAGGTATTTTTCTGCTATTATATATATCACTACCCATCAGCCTCCTAGCTACAACAAACCAATTCCCTTTGTCTTCTAGCATTGTTTTTAGGGGCACAGAGCAGCTCTGTGCTGCTGAGAGCACACTGATGTGCTGGCAATGTGCATATTTACCTCAGTTCAGCACGGTCAGTGTAGCCCAGCTGGGTGTCCTGTGCCTTGAGCAGCCCTGAGCACACAGCAAGAACTTCAGCCAGAATCTCAGAGTTTGATTGTTTTCTTGACTTTTTTTTGGTGCCTGGAAGAGGGCTCTTTGATGTGGGAGAAATGGGGGATTGCTCCCCATGGATTGCTCCCAAGGGATGGGCCATAAGCCAGCTTTTATTCTGTCAGAATGGGCAAGCCCTGGTGAAAGCTGCCCAGAGAGATTTTGGAGCCTCCATCCTTGGAGATATTCAGAACCTGTCAAGACACAACTCTGTATGACCCTACTTTGAGCAAAGGGTTTGGACTAGACAACCTGAACAAGTACTGCACTGAGAGCTCTGTAATTCTATTAAATGTCATACAACAGCCATCCCCAAAAGAGATACTGCACCATGGAGTGCACTCTGGAGTAGGGGTTTATATTCCTATCCTTACTCCCAGGAAGGGAAAACATCTGATGGAGCTGGATGGAAGAGGTACACCAGGTGCTGTTGAAGACTGCTCACTGTCATAACTCACACCACAGTAATTTTCTGCAGGGAAATGAGATTTTTCAAACAATTCAGGATCTGACTCTGACTGAAAGCAACAGGAAGAAATTCTTTTTCCCTCTTTGGTAATCAACTCTCACCATATAATAGAGTGAGAGGAAACACTTCAGGTTGCAAACATCTAACACATCTTAGTCTTGCCTCTGTGTTTATCCTATGTCTTTATCCTTACATTTATGCAACAGCTCTAAGACACAAGGAGCACTGAATAATATAGTCTTTGCCAGATGACAGAAGAACAGTGAGTTTTCTGCTCTCAAGTGCTGCTGTCGTGTTCTGCAGCCTCACACAATATTCATCTCCTGTCTGAACAGTGCCTCACCCAATCCAAAATTACATCAGGTAAAAAACCCTGATTTCTGAACAACCAACATCTACCCAATGTCTGTTCACAATCCCTTGTCCTCTCCAAACTGGACCTTTTCATACTAACACAGGAGCAGGACACAGACACTGACTGTTGTTACCCTAGATTTGGTGTCTTATGATAGCAACATAAACGTGTCACAACCCCAATGAGACTGCTGCCCTTCAGTCATATCTTTGTAGATATGCAGCAGCCACTGACCCAATTTCCAGAGCTGTGGCTTTGTCTCAGGCACTCTGTCTATGCACAAGAAGGTTATTTCAGTAATGACAACAAAATGTCCTCACACTTCAGTAAGCTGGGAAGATTTGGAGAGCTCTATGCTCTCTCTTGCTTCTGCTTTTGTGGTTGTTTAGTGCAGGTAAAGCAAGAGGAGCTTCCTCATCATGCCTTTCATGGGTAAGCTATTTCCCCTTCACACTGCTGGGAGCTGCAGTACTGAGTGAAGGAAAACTTGTCTCTCTTGTTCACAGACAAGCAACGCATGCACATCCTGGGTTTGAGTATTTTCAAGCTCTTTTTATAAAAATAAGTGCTAATCCCAAACAAAACTGCTTGCTTGCTTGCTTGCTTGCCTTAAGATTAAACATAGGCACAGCCAGAATTTCATAAAAAGTTATTTATACCATCAATTTTTAACTGAGATTAATTGACCTTTCAGTACTGTGAACTAATAAGGCTTTCAAGGAACAGTACAGTATTAATTAGAAAGGGGAGCTCTCAATGGTTGCTAAGAAACAACTATATATTTGTAATCACTTTTTTACCCTTGGCAGCAATGCCTTGTCATAGATTCAAGAATGCTTCTCTCAGAACAAATCCCTGTCGTTTTCAATTAGCAGGCTAAGAATTTAAAATCTAGCTGCTGATTAGCATAACAAGACAGGAGGAGGTATGTCTGCTGAAGAAAAGATAGAGAGTCACAAGTAATGTATATATTAAAGGCCTAAATATGACACACAGGTCTGGGCATGCTGAATTAGCAGGTCCATAGCATGGTTTTCATCTAGCTCAACTAACCATCTCACAGGGAAAAGCCAGGCATGGTTATGGGGGCACCATGGCCAGGGAACTCTTCCAGCATGCAGCTCAGGTGCAATCACCCTCCTCTAGGACATGCAAGGCAGCTTTGTCACTCTCACTGGCTTCAGTCTGCTTTATCTGCAGCTACAGGACAGCCATACAAACTCACAGAAACCCGAAAAAATCAAATCATAGATAATAATCAAAAGCCAGATAGACTATTGAAAGATGGGACACTTTAGGACCTTTGCAATTTTCCCTCAAAAATGACTCTTAATATTTTTTTTCAAATAGTGTCTCAGATATTATTAGCTTTGTGATGCATAATTTCACTTCCTTGTTTTAAATATTCCCTAGTCCTTGCAATGTGTGCCTTGGGAAAAAACCCACTAAAATCCTGCACAGCATTCTGTTTATGTGAATTGTTGCCTTTACTGCCATGTGGCCACTTCCCATGGGTGAAGTTAGGAATGTGCTGAAGCATTTACAGAACTTAATGGACTACATTGGAATATGGGAAATCAACTGCATCCAGAGCACTTCCAAGACATGAAGAATAATAAAACCAGAAAACCCTAGAGATTTTTTTAAATTTGCCTTGGAAGGGCTTACTAGTAACAACAGAGCAAGATTTTTAAACAAAAACATTCATAGTAACATTCCTTTTAAAACAGTGTCTGCATGTGAAGAATGACCTTCAGCTTTTATGAAAGATATTTTTACAGGGCCCTGCACAGATTGTTTTTTGATACAAACACAAAAAATCCAAAGCTTGAAATTAAACTGAAAATAAGCAAGTTATGGATCACAGAAGAAGGTGGTGAGAGGGTAGTACCTGGATCATTTGGCAGGCTGGTCTTCAAGAATCACAGCAGTTTGAGAGCAATCTTAAAGACAGTAATTCAGGACTTCACCCTGGTTAACTTAGTGATAAAAATATAAGAGAGATTACTCCCTAATCAGAGGCTGGGAAAGTTTGTATTTTTAAATTAATGGAATTTCTAAAGGTGATTGAAAAAGTTTTGTTACTGTCTACTGATTGCATCTGGGTTTGCCATATTTACATAATGGATTTATTTTTGTCTCAATGCACAGATTATTTTCAGGAATGGAAGAGAGGTGTTGCCTTCCTCTGAAGCAACAGAAGAAGCATAATTAGTTATGCTGAGATGCATCACAGCTAGGAACAAGGGATTGTGTCTCAGCAGAAAGTCTCATTCCAAGGTTAAACACTCTATCAGATCTGTCAGCATTGAAATTTTACTTGAATAAGTCTGGAAAGTTGTTTTTCTAGGATTTTTTTCTAAAGTACAGGATCTAGCTCATCTTGAAAACTTTATTTGTTTTACATAAATGCCATTGAGGAAGGATCACTGGTCTTGGTCTTTCTTGCTGCCTTCCTCTTTGATTTACAATAAACAGGATGTGCTCTGGGGGATCTCCATCTATGATACAGCTCTCAAATCATGGAGATCTGAATTTGCTAGTCCAGGAATAATTTCCCATTTCATGCTTTCTTTTTCTGAAGTATGTAGGAGTAAGACATTGTCTCTTCAGTATAACAGAAAAATTATGCTTCAGAGGGTAAAATGGAAAGTAAACTATTTCAGATTAGAATTAGGATAACTTTCCTTCCTAATATAAGAAAACTTATTGGTACAGCTTTCCCTGGGCTATTATAGATGCTCTTTTATAGTCATCTTTTTGCATATAATCTTTTAAAACTTCAGAAGGAGAGAATTTAGGGTGGTTGGACTGGCTGTGCATGGCAAGCAAAACTGACAAGAGCCACTTATTCTCACTGTATAACATCTCACATTTTTGTCTTGTGAAATCACAGACATAACAAACCCAGCCCAGGCCTAGGGGTAGGTGTAAAATACACACTTTTTTGCATTCTCTTTCCTCTTTTGATATATTCTTATAAAACCAGGCAATGTCAAGGCATAAGTAAACTATAGTTTTTCTGGGGTTTTCAGACTTTTAAAGACAGAAAATTATCCTCACTACCTACATGGAGATTGCCATGGCTTGGAAAAGCAGTCTGGCACTTGACCTGCAGAGCAGCATCTTCCTACAGCAGCAGTCACTTCCCAAATCCAGTACAACCCCAATGTCTTACACTTAGTATTTCAGCAGAAAGGTCTAGCAATTTTTTCTATTATTCTATGCAGTTTGTTTCTTTGAAGATAAATATTAGCAATTATTTCTATAACAAAATTTCTAAAGAATTATTGTTTTGAGGTCAAGTATTGGCCGAGACAAGTATTAAACACCATCCATTATTATCTCAGATTATGACTCCTCTTTCATCATTAAGAACTTGGAAACAGATCTGTACTCTTTAATTAGCCCTGCTTTATTATCCTACCAGCATACAGACATGGTATTAATCTAAGCAGTGGCAACAACTATTATCTACTACCTCAATTGATTAATCTTTGCTTGTGAAAGAGAAGCTTAAAGGGAACATGTTGCCAATTTTAGAGAAAACTGACTAGGTAAGTTTTTTGTCCTTTGAAAGGGAAGCTTCTGTTAATCACAGTCATTCCTCATCTATCTCATTATTTCACACTCCTTGAGGAGCATGTGAGGAACATCTTGACTAGATAAAGAAAATGTGAGCCTATTAAAGTCAGTATGTTTACTGATGGGATACCTAACTCACCTGTGTAGTTAAGACCAGACTTTTTTTTTTTAGCTTCTAATGTAATCCAGAAAAGCATCCTCAAAATTTCTGCCACCAGGCAGAACGAGCAGACAGCAAGTTTGTCCTTTACATAAGCCTTTCATTTTCCATGTAAACTGTGAACCTTCTCCAAGCATTTCTTCTGGCTCCTTCCCATTCCTATCTCAGTGAAATTCCTCAAAAAGAATAATCTCTAACTACTGGGATACTAGACACTTTTTTTAACTAAGTTCTCTTTCCTAGCAGCCCTGTCTCACCACTACTCTCCTCAGGCACCTTCTTGAGGCACAGGGTAGCTGCCACTCAAGGGTCCAGAGAAGCCAGGGATATTCAGGGAATGCAGTGTCTGCTCAAATGCAGCAAATCACTTCTAGGCATGCACATCAGAGGGAGACCTGAGAGGAGCAGTGAGAAGCCAGCATCAAGGTCATACTCAAGTTCAAGAGAATGGTGAACATTGCTAGTATCTCAACACCCAAAGCAGAAGTTGATCAAATTCAGCCTTGGTCTGGGCAGTGTGGATGTCCCATCCACAGTCTGCAGGATACTGGGGCACACTGGGGAGTCCCTGGAGCAGACCTGCACATGTTCCTGCCTGTCTGGAGCAGGAGCTGTGAGTCTATCCCTTGTTCCTGCAGTGAGTACATGCTTGTCCAAGGTGTGAGTACATCCTTTTTCCCACTGCTGAGTGTCCATGAGTCTCACAACCTCATGCAGGAAAGCAAATAATGTGGGGGCAACTCTTTCTTGCCACTCTTCCTGCTGCCCTCCAGAACAGCTGTCTGGCACCTGGAGCTGCTTTAGAGATTCTGTTTCTGGTCTCCTTTTTTTTTGTTTGTTTTGCCAAGGAAGACCTTCACTACTACATACTGAGAGCCAGGTGGGTCTGTGCTGTTCAAAGAAACTTTCTGGCCCTAAACATGGGAACCATGACCTTCTCTTAGAAAGTCCCTACATGCATGCAAGACATGCACAATTATGCACATGTGGGTTTTTCTCTAAGATGCCCCTGTTCTGATGGCACTCAATAAACAGTTATTGACAAGAAAAGCCAAGTGGGAGGTTTGCCATGCATGCCATGACAGCCACATCACATTTACACCACTGCTTTATGGGAGCAGCCATCATCATCCTGTAGAGTATACAAGATTGTATTGTTAGGTCACTGTCCTTATTGACATCACAAGTGAGATGGGCCATGAAATTCCATCTTAGCTTTCCTACCCTCTCTTCCAGAGGGTCTGTTCAAAAGCAATTCTTGAAATACTTAGTTTTTGCAAGAATCAAAGGACAGCCTTTCCCAAAGGCATAGTGTATAGCTTTTATATGAATGTCAGAGTGGCTCAGGTCACTATAAAAAAGGTTACAGAAAACCATGCTCTGATGTTGGTGTTCAACCTACTAAATACCACAGATGTCATATTAAAAATTTAGAAACTCTGCTAGATTAATATTGCAATTATCTTAAAGCAGAAGCCTACTGAAAGTAATACTAAAACACGGAGAAATTTTTTTAAAGCATCCTATTTCTTACTTCATTTTATTATACCCTTTTCAGCTTTCTGGAATTTACTGTCAATACTAATGCAGGATTTTGTCTTTTTTCTAAAGCTCTGTCATGGCTCAGGAATGGCACTCCCCAGTTCAGTGCCCCTGCCAAGACTCTCACCAGCCAGATGTCACTTGCTCACTCCCTCCTCCTTTTCTTCCCCTTCCCTGCTCCAGGGATGAGGTTGAAATTTGGAGGCAGGAGGGTGAAAATTAAGGTTGAGTTAAGAACAATTTTCAGGAAACAGCAATGAGATAAGAAAAGAAGCAGTAACAGCAACAATACTAATAACAAAAGGTATAAAACAAAAAAAACTATTTACATGGAAATAAACCAATATCCTTCACCTCCAGCCACCCACGATTTCTCCAGAGAAGACACTTTTACTCACAACCCTGGCAAGTGATGAGATGGTATCAAATAGCATCAGGGTCTGGCCACATCTCCTTCCCAGTTACTGTAAAAATCTAACCCTGTCCTGGCCAAGACCAGGACACGCTCACTAAATATGGTGACAAAAATGTTATTAACCAGCACAACAGGAGAAAAAAAAGGTACAACAAGTATTTTAAAAAATAGCTGTCATCTTCTCTCTTCTAACCAATCTTTTTCATACCCTTACCAACCCAGCAGCAAATTCAGCAGAGAGGGTGAAGTAGATAGGGATAGGCAGGTATTAAGATCTGTGTAAACCATCTACAAAACTGCTGTAAAATACTGATACTACAGCTATTGTTTTGTTGTTTTAGCAGTAACTGAGAGTGAAAGTAATTTCCTAGCAATCAATGAACATAACTTTGCCAGAACAATCAATCACTGTCCCAGAATCCATTATTTAGGAGGGAAAGTGTTTACAAGAAAAATCCTGTAAGTGGTTTGGAAGCTAAACTGAGAAAAGGAGTTGCCAAGGGCCATCTTCTCAATGGATATGTATTATCCACTTAGGAAGCCCGTGGCTCAGCATCACCTCATACCTTATAGCTGAGATTAGAGATGCATAGGCTGAAAAACTGGGGAAAAAACCTCTCCCTGCCACAGGGACAATGGTCCATCACAGGCATTTAACCTAACAACCCATAACTTCTTCATAAAATGTGGATATCATTTGGAGCAATTCACCAAGTTTCTAACATTTTTACATTACCTCACGTATAAATCTGCATTCCTGCCAAAGTGAATTGTACTTCAAAGGCCAGAATTGGATTTCTTTTTACTGAAACATGAACCTTCCTATCCAAGTAGTTTTCTTATTCTCGTAGGGCAGCTTTTTGATCCCCAAAAGAGTACAGTGAATAGACTTCTAAAAAAAAAAAAGTAGATGGGAAATAAAGACCCATGGGTGATGGGAGATTCCACAATGCCATGTTTAGAAGTGAAGTATTGAACTCAGAAAACAGGTGTCCAGTTTCAGAGTTAGAGGTTGTACAGCCAAGTTAGGCACCCTGAACACAGTGCACGGGAAGCAAAGGCTCTGATGTCCCACCCACCAACATTGGGATGCCCTCACACCTGAGAGAAAACATCACAGAAACACAAGCCATCAGCTGGACACACAGCTTCCAAACTGGGCCTAGGCACCTCTGCAAAATAGGGATTTAGAGCCTCAAATTATGTTTACCTTCTTAGCAGTACCTTAGTGGTACAATGCTTTGCCAGGAAGAGAGAGCTCAAGCAGGATTGAGAGTGCCAAACTGCTCCATTAGCATATTCCACTGTCTCCAGCAGAGAAGGGCAGCAGAGTGGAGTCTCTTGATATAGTGTGCACAATACAGCTTTATAAATGTTCAGTGAAATATTGAAGTGCCTTTCCTGGATCATCTATCCCTAGCATATCACAGGATATAATCTTTCACATGTAGTCATAGAACTTGCATGAATTAAACAAGTCTGTCCTTAACAGAGTATCTTATTTTCTTTCTCTTTACTACAAGAAAGTTGTAAAACCTCAAACCTTGTTCTAACTAAACCAAAAACCAAATTCATGGAAAATTAGGTTACACCCATTCATTCTTGTGCCAAGATTGGCCTTTCATTGAAACATCTAAACTCACTAGGAGATGCTTTTGCTCCTGCAGTACTTGTTGAAACAAATATATCTTCTCTTAATCCTAGCTATGCTCAAGTGATTAAGTTAAAATCTGTTGTGTGAGGAGATATGAATGCCTCCTTCCTTTCTATGGAACTTATAGTTACTCTCTTTGTAAGACTTTTAGATTCAAAGCTCTTTTTTCTTGTTGGTAACTATTTTAACTGTATCCCTCATGCAAGCTGCTCAGGATCTTACACACTTTATTCCTGAAGTCCCTCTGCTCACATGCCCCAAACTAACATTTGCCTTTTTCACAATTTATTTTCATTAATGCCATAGTCATTCTGTTCAGGGAGATTTCTATTTTTTTCCTCCTCTCCACTATTTCTTTCGGCTGCTAAGTTCCCATTTTTGGTTTGTAATGATTTCATTACCTCAGCCCAGGTCTCCTATCCTAACCCTGCTCACCATACACCTTTTCTGTGTGACACTCCAGATTCCATGCACTTCCAACACTCTGTAACAGATTTGCTACTGAATTCTACCATGATTTCAGGCATTGCATTTCCACTGTCTTCATGCTCCAGCTGTACCTGTGTAGAAGGGTACAAAATCATGACATATTTGATGATGATAAAGGGGGCACATAGTGCTTATTATTAGTGTTAAGCTTCTTTTTTTTTCCCCTATCTTTGTTTTCTGTAGTTCCTATAGGAATTTGTTCGTTTTATGATATTTTAATTTCTGTCTCTTTCTTATGTGTGGGGTTATTGAGCCCACTTCAGCCATTCACAGTTGTAAACTGGGGTCACTCATAGAACAGCTACACAGAGGGGGAAAATCACACAAGAGAAAATAGAGAAGTCAATAAAAGGAAAACATGAGTAAAACCTTGATAAGTGGAGCATCCTGACATGGAAAATGGAAAAATATTAATGATATATTTTCTTAATTTCTTGTTGCACATGCCTGTCTCACTCAAGAATTTCAAATAAGGTGTATTACCACCTGATTTGAATGGAAAGAAAACAGCTTAGCATTCAAAGGCTCTCCATAATTTAGGACTAAGAGCAAAGAGCTCACCTTGATACACATAGAAAAACTCTTCTACCCCAAAACATGCTGGCTATGTCCATGCTTCTTTCTGGAGGACAGTCACAGGCCCAGATTATCCCTCACTTTCTCATGGGTTGCAACCACACCAAAAACCATGCTAGTGTCTAAACCACTGCCTGCCAGTCTTTTATCTGCACTTTTTACTGACACAGTCTAAGGAATCACTCTGTTCCTGGCTCTGTTTCATATTCCTGCAAATAAATTCAGAGGCAAATTGCTCCAGAGCTGACTGTGCCCCATTAAAATGCCTGTGATTTTAGTGGGGGTGAGCTCTCCACATCTCAGTTCTCCAGCTGTAACATGGTAAGTGTTGGGAGGAATGGATTAGACGTGGAAGACTGGCAGGAGGACTGTAAATCACTTGAGTGATGTTGCAGCTGGGAGTAACTCTTGATAAGCCTGTGTGAACAGCAGGCCAGTCATGGACCATATTTAATGGTGCCTGTGTCTCCACCTGAGTGCTCCTGCCCATGTGTTGTTTTGGGGGTCCCCTGCTTCACAAGGTTATGGAAATAAATTTATTTTAAGTTTGTGGTTGTCCCAGGTGTCTGCCTGTGTCGACTCACGCAGCAACTACTACTCTAGTGTTTGAGATTAAAAAAGATAGTAGAAAACCTTTAAAACATAAGATATCCCTTTTTCTAGGGGACTTGGGGAGGGGAGAAAGTGAACTTCTTTCTTCTGTATTTCAAATTCTGTTTCTAAATGAGTCATGAGCACATCAGAATTAAAGATTCCCTTCTGGTACACCTATGAGCACAAGAATAATTTAGGTTTAAACCAGTAAATAAATCTGCTTCACATTTGTTTCTTTTTGCTTTTTGTCCCACTTCTTTCAATTCCTATTTATGAGGATTTTATTTTTCACCTGAGACCCGAAAAAGCCATTTTCAT